>JAYEPQ010000010.1:41332672-41932672 GCA_036321105.1 Dracaena cambodiana | reverse complement strand
TTGATTTCTGATTCTTGTCGTCTTGTGCGTGGGATAATATTTCTTGAGAAACACTGTAACGAATTCATCCCAAGTAAGGCATACTGTACAACCACTTCTTGGCATTATCCTTAAGTGCAAAAGGGATGAAGCGGAGCTTAACTGCGTCCTCCGATAAGTTTTGCAGTTTAATCATTACGCATACTTCTTGAAATTCACTGATAAAGAGATATGCATCTTCTGAATCAGAACCAGTGAATTTAGGAAGCATACTAATGTACTGCGGTTTCAATTCATAGTGATTACCCGCTACGTGTGGAAGTTTGATGCATGATAGTAATGATGTACGCAACGGGTAACATCGATCCTGAAGGTTCAGGATCGGCTGGTCCGTCTTGTCTCCCATAATCAAATATGATCTTACAAGCCGACCTAATTGATCACTGGTCCAATGTGACATAAACCAGTGACCGTGAGTATATGCGTGAACTTCCTAAACTAATGCAAGAAGTGGGGTGTGGTGGAGAGATAAAACAGTGGAATAGATATGATCAAATAAAATTGTGATTTCTACTGTTCCTAAATTTTTTATTTTTAATTTTTAATTTTTCTACAGAATCAAGAAGCAAAACTACAGAAACAAAGAAAATTTGGGTTCAGAACGTACCTGTTTGACCGCCAAATAGCGGCTATACCTGTTGAATAGCAGCTAAAGTAGCAAATTTGACTTGTGCTTTTCTTCCACTTGTTCCAGAGGCTCTTCCAATCCTTTAAATCTTCCTATCTCTGTAATGTCTAATTCCTGCACACTCATACACACTGTTAACCCGTAAAATGCTAGAAAAAGTAAGAAAAACACCGTTGATCCCCGGCAACGGCGCCAAAAACTTGATGTGTTATATTTACTGCAAGCACACAGTATCGTTGCAGCGCTGTACAGGTCGTCTCACAGGGATCTAAGGTGTTTCTGCGTTCCTAACTTTCTCTATAGTTCTATCAGACTAACCAAAGGTTCTAGGTTGAAGTCGAGTTAATCTAAATAGCCTAGGATCTAGAATTCACTAATTTCCAACTATGTTCTTACTTCTATTATTCTCTTCTATCATAAAAAATTCGATCTTTTTAGTTTAATTCTTACTTAAAGTGCCCTAATCATAAACTATCAAGTATTGTGCAAGTATAACTCATCAAAAATACTACTTCTTATAAAAATAAACTAAATCTTTTAGATAATTCAAAAAAAAAAGATAAAACCAGCAACCCCAAACCCTAACTAAGCATACATTATCAAAAAACCTAATTCAAGTATAATCTATTAAAGTCCTAATCTTCGAGTCCTTGGATTTTAATCTTTTTATTGAATGATCATGTTTTTATTAATTTTTATTTAAGAAGAAAAATATTAGAAAATAATTACATGGTGGATCTTATCTTCATCTATATCCTAGAGCTAATCTAATTAGCTACTCATGATTTTTACTAAGGAAGATCAAATTTTTTATTCATGAAATGATAAACCCTAATCTAGAAAGCAGTAAACCCTAAAATAGAATGCAATTAAATCTATGCAGAAAGAAAATAAAAATCTCAAGAACAATGGGTTACCTCTGGACACGGTGTCGTGGCCGTCAACCTTCAGCAAAAACCCCAACTTTATTAATAAAAAAACGAATACAAAAAATCCAGAATACCGTCAAAATACAAGGGTCAGCCAATAAATAGGCCTCGGAAACCAAACCCTATTTCTAGCATAACCACAAAAACTACAAATTTACATTTAAGCCCACGACGAAAACCTATCTGGAACAGCCACTGATTAGCCGCTATTTGGCGGTATAAAAGCCAATTAGCGGCTAAACAACATCCAGTTGGCCTGAAATTTCTTCTACAGGAGTATCTTGTCTTGTACACATTATTTTCTTGACTGTATTTGACTTTTACTTCCTGCAGTAATTTGATGTTGTAATCTCGCCCACTTTAGAAACTTTTCGGCGTTTGATTTCCTAGTCCAACTCTGATTCCATGCCATCTCCTTGTATAATTCGGATTACCTGCAAAAGACACTAAAAATACCCGAGTAGCATTTATTTATATATAAAAAATAGATAAAGTATGGAAGGAAAAATACAATATATGATACTCATCACTATAGTTCAAAGCATCTAAGTATCCCTTTTAGTATGATTGCTTGTGTGATATCAAAATTTCCAAAGAATAGAGTGTCTTCTACATACTGTGAGTTGATGAACTTCGTTGTGGGGCTACCAGGTAATCCTACAATCATCCTCGCGTCCACCACTTTGGTCAACATCCTGTTCAAAGCATTTTGCAATAAGCACGAATAGTAGACGTAATAATGGGTCACCTTGCCGGAGACCTCGCTTGCTTACAATTTCTTTTCCTGCCTCCCCATTAACCAAAACATGTACCTTGGCCAAGGAAAGCCATTTCACTATCCACGATATCCATTTCGGGCCCAAACCTCCCCATCTTAAGACTTCCATCATGCACTCCCAACTTATCATGTCGTATGTCTTTTCAAAGTCTAGTTTCAAAAGGTATCCTTTATTATTCCCACGAAAACATTGGTGAATGACCTCTTTCATAATGGCTATCCCTTCTAGAATGTTCCTTCCCTTGATGAAGTTTGTCTGGTAATCCCTGATTAGATCCCCAATTGAGGGGCTAACCTGTTTGTCAGGAACTTTGAAACTATCTTCATGCGGCTATTTAGCAGGGCTATCGGCCTATAGTCCCCAACCCCTCTAGGTCCCTCTCTTTTGGGGATCAATACTCTCTTAGAATAATTGATCTTATCTAGTCTAGCACAACCGTCTCCTGACTCGTTGGTTAACTGGACCATGTCTTCCTTGATCAAGTCCCATAATTCCTTGAAAAATAATATTGGAGAACCATTGAGTCCTGAGGCCCTATCTGTGCCTAGGACCCAGATTGCAGTTTTGACCTCCTCCTTTGTGAAATCTATTTCTAGGAGGTCTAGTTCCGTATTGCTTGACCAAGGGTGATCAATATACTTCAGTCTATCCTTTTTATTACATCCAAAGATTTTTTTTGAAGTGGGCAACAACGTGTTCTTTCAGTTGCTTATTGTCAATAATGGTTCTTCCCTCTGCCACCATGGAGTGAATTTTATTAGTTATTCTCCTCATGTTGGTTATCCTATAGAAGAAGGCCGTATTCACGTCCTCATGTTGCTTTGTCGAATGAGTTGATAAACGTCCTCATGGTTTAGCCATCATTTCTCGAAATGAAAGATTTTTTTTCTTCCTTGCCTCTAGTTCCCCTGATTGTAGGAGAACCGGTACATGGTCAGAAGTTGGCCTTGACAGTAGTCATGAGTGTTGCCAGGTTAAAACTTTTCTCCCACTCAAACGAGACAAAAATCTTATCCAGTTAAGCCAAGCTAGGGTCTTGTCGCATACTAGACCACGTAAATCGCCTATTTTACCCTAGGGATGTCGATGAGTCCCAATTCTTTAGTTAGGTTGTTGAAGTCACGCCTGTCATGATGATGAGTGTCACTCCCGTTCCTCTCATCTGCAAAGCAGACCATGTTGAAATCACCCCCTATCACCCATGGTAGACTTATCCAGTTCCTTATTATCTCCTCCCAGAAGTCAACTCTCTCTTCGCCTTGGTTCGGTCCGTATACCGCTGTGATTACCTAGGTGCACCTATTTGATTTGCACTTGACAACTACTGATAGTGATAATCTGTCTACTCGTGACTCCAATACCTCTAGGGTTGATTGTCTAATACCGACGATTACACCTCCTGAAGCCCAGTTAGAATATTTGCAGACAAAATGGAAGCTATGTTTGGGCCCTATGTTCTGTAACACCCTCTGTGTTGGAGAGGCTAGCTTGGTGTCCTCCAAACAAATTATGTCTGCTTCGCTCTTTCTACAAGCTTCCTCAACCATTCTACTTTTTGCCGACCCACCCAAGCCATGCACATTCTAGAATAATGTGTTCATGGTTACTATATGTGATTTACTTCTCCAACGTGGGGATGGGAGACTGGCTATTTCCCTTCCAACCCTATAGTTCTATGCTTATTCGCATTATACCTTAATTCTAGAGTTTTACGCCTTAAACTAGTGTCATCCCTTATTTTCAATTTCACATGTACGTGCAATTTCTAGTAATGCATCATCGGAAAGTAAATTAAGTACTTGTAGGGATTCACAGTTCATATCTAGATCAAACTCGGCCAAGCATGCTTTCCTCATAGCAGCTATATTTGCAACTTTCCATGTCTGGTAGGTGGGACCTCCTCTTTTCTACTGCAGATGTGTGCTTCTTCGGCTAGGAGTTGGTGCTGGTAGTTCTGTATCCCTCTCTCCCATGCCAATGTCCTGGTCATCCGCTAATCCCGTATTATAGTCCATATGTAGCTATCCCTTGGGAACTGTGGTTCCTACTGTTGAACCATGTCATGCGAGCCAAAAATCTATGGTCTTGTCTCTTTTGTTGTCTGAAACCTATACTATTTGCGAAGTCCCCAAGCTCCGTCTTTTGCCTCTTAATCTTTTCGGAAGCCTAGATGGTTGGCGCTTGCATGCTCTTCTCCCATTGCACTTGCTGTCACCTTCCACTATCCTCTCCATCATCCTAGTCGTGGCCTCCTTGATGATGTTTCTGTCGAGTTCTGGCATTAGTGAGAGCAACCCCAATTGTTTAATAGATTTAGAGGCCTCATCATCCTCGTCCAGACTCATCTCCCTGATATTATTAAAGAATTCTAGAACCGGATCTGATCGTATTGGCACTGCCAATGATTTGTTGTGGCCCCCATCTACTCCCTCTGTTGTTGAGTCAGCAATTGGATCCCATATATAGTTGGACTCAATGGGGACCACTTCTTTGTTTACGGGAGACTGGTTGTTGGCTTCCTACAGCTGTGAGTCCCACTGGCGCTTTGTCTCCCTAGCGCCCCTCATTAAATGAGGATGCAGCCCCCATGCGCAGGTCCCGAGGCACCTCTGAGCCTTTCATGGAGCGAACGATTCTGACCATCGTACCACTCTTCCCCCCTTGCACTCCCCACGAGACTCGCCCGAACCCTAAATGCCCATTATATCTATATTTTTCGGTTCCTATGCATCTTTGTCAGCTCGTGTCCATGTTAGGTGGTGTTGTACGCTGCCGGCGACCGCCGTAGAGGTTGGTCCGAGGGGTTGCTGGACCTGTGTGACCACGCGCCCTTCTGTAATGCCCCAAACAACACCTCAAAAGTTTCAGTGATATATCCCACTTCTAAATAAGGCATTACTGGTAGGTACCCAAAAAAAAATAAGGTACACGAGGCCTTTTATAAGGAACCACACTATCAGAATACACAGCAAAAGAATCAAATCTTACTACGATCCATTCATAACACATCATTGTCCATAACACAACCTTAAAAGGAAATACAAACTTGGATATTTAACAATAATGAGTAGCTTGGTTGGGTTTAGATACAAACACCAAATCTAACAAAAGGATTACAAGTTTAGTGCAAAAAGAAGGCAAAGAGACAACAAGTTAATTACAGCAGAAGAAAGCCTTTGCGACTCTTTAGTAGTCTGCGAGCTCTTGCAATTAAGTGTCATTGACCGGTGGTTCAGCTTCATCCTTTGCTGCACGCTCTGCAACACCTGGCCATATAGGGGAAACCCAGAGGTCAGACCCGACAAGAAACAGAATCGCACACGTGATGAAGTATAGTAATATCGAAATATGATAGTAAAAGTTCTTTGATTAAAAACAAAGGAGACTCTAACATACATGTAAATCAAGAATACTTATCATATACTTATGTAATTAGAGGCATGCAATAAGACAATATAACTTATTATTAATGCCATTAGTTTTGGAACTACTGATGGATGGATCATACGTGTTCTACGAGTGTACCATGCATATTCGGTAATACGGCCATTGACATTAGTCTCCCTTGAAGTAGCCACACCGCTAAGTGCTAGCTATTCCGTGCACACCCAGGAGTACGGCCACAAATGTCGGTCTTCCTTGAACCAGCCACACCACTAAGTGGTAATTTTATCCCGTGCATACTCGGAATCACGGCCACAGATGTTGGTCTCGGTTGAGCCAGCTGCAATGCTAAGTGCTAGTTTTATCCAAAAATAGACACCGACAATAGAGGGCCAATGTGATTGCACAGCCCGACTCTCACAATACATGGTTCATCCAATCATTCAGTTTCCCCATACCCCAATTATTTTATTAATGTATTTTTTCAAGAACAAAATAATGTCGAGTCAAAGGCAGTATCATATAGGGTCAGTATCATGGTAACAAATCATACATGTTGAGTCAAATAACTAAAATAATATTAAATCATGCAATTGTAATGGATATGGAATTCATATGTAAGGGCCACGACTGGGCGGAGTTTGTAAGGGGGCAGTGAACTACAAGGGTATCAACAACTTCATTAATGTTCAGCCATTTTGCAATTGTGGAGATTTTAAATAATTTTTATCTTTTTATATATTTATAGTTAGAAGAAAAAGTATAAACGAGAGTTGTATAGAATGGAGTTCTCTTTCCATAAAGTCTTAGATAGACTTAATCGGTGTTCGGAATCAAAACATATTATTGATTTATTGAACAAGATACATGACCCTTGCTGCTGGGCAACCAGTTCGGACCTGGCCAATACCTTCCCTCCCACATCATCCCAGCAAAGGGGCAACCTGCACTTCCTTCAATAATGGTTTCATATGGCTACATTCCAATGCTAACTTGATAACTATTGTTGTAGGCAAACTCCACCATATATAAATAATCTTTTCATGAACCCTTAAAGTCCATAACACATGCCCTCAACATGTCTTTAAGAATAGGCATCGTTCTCGCTGACTGACCATCTATCTGCAGGTGGAAGGCCAATGATAGACTCACTATGGTGCCCAAACTCTCTTATAGGCTATTCCAATTGCGACATCTAAACCTGGTGCATTGATCAGATACAATCTCTGTCAGAACTTCATGTAGCCGCACTACTTCTTGCATGTACATCTTAGCTAGTACCTCTGTCGGCTGACCTACTCTGAAGGGGATAAAATGAGCGAACTTCATTAGTCAGTCTACGATCACCCTGATTGCATTACTCCCCTTTGGATTTGAGGAAGTCCTGTCACTGTAGAATGAGAAAAATTATTCTCGCACGAATCCAAAATCTGAGTCCGAATCTAAATGTTAGTCCGAGTTCGAATCCAAAATCCAAGTCCAAGTCCGAATTCAAAATCCGAGTAAAAAAATGGATGAAATTGGCATCTGGCAAGCCTCACGCACGTGAGGCTGGTCTAGCCAGCCTCGTGCCTGAGGCTGGCCAGGTCAGCCTTGCGGGCAAGGCTGGCGACGCCCGCTCACCCCGCTCGATTGTCCGTTTCGCACGGTGAACCTCAGTCTCGTGCACACAATATATTTTAGCTCCGCCTCGAGTGATTTTTCAATTTCTAAACTCATATCCAAATTTTAATTAGAATCAAATTAATTTTTGGGTGCAGGATTCTAATTTATTTCTGTTTGAGTTTGATAATTTTGCAAATTCTAATTTGAGTTTAGTTAATTTTGGATGAAGAATTCTAAGTCAATTTTACTTGAGTTTGGTAATTTTGTAAATTCTAATTAAATTTTAATTAATTTTTTGGTACAGAAACAGGACCGGATACAACGAATCTGGAGCAAATCTAATAAAAAGATGATTCGAATATCTTATCAAGATTACAAAGAGATATCGATTCTTTCTATAAAAAAACCTCTTTAACAACTTGGGGACGTATAAATACCCCTCAAGAGAATTCAAAAAGTAACTTGGCCAGATCTCTCGCACGCGCAAGAGCTTGAGCTTTCTCCAAGAATAGAAGAGAAGAAGAATGAGCTCGCCCCCAAGTCATCGATGTCAGATCGTCAATGGGGAAAGGATCGATCCCCATAGTTGCCTCGAATCCCATGATTTTCTATAGAAAGAGAGTGATGATCTATAAGTCCTCTCTATCTGTTTCAGGAATATTTCTTTTCATTGTAATCATCAGAAAGAAAAGAGGAATTTTGATAATCTGTAATTTTTCTCAATTCAATAGTAATAGAAAGTTCATCTGTTTTTGCTGAAAACATACTAACGATCATAGTGGGAGAAATCTCCTATACTGAAGAGGAGATGGTGGTCTAATCTGACATCAAAAGAGTTGGAGAGATGATAGAGAAGCTGGTGGTCGAGGTTAAGGTCAGCCCAAGACGTTCGAAATCACAAAAAGATGACCTGATAGTTCTAGATGACAAGGAGGCGTTGATTCATCAACAGTCACGTGGATTTTCAAACTCTGGTCTATCAGAACTCGCTACATATGATGACAATGAAAAACCTATCGTGGTGCAAAGATGGACCCTAATTCGCAATCTGAATTGGAGAGCACGTCGTAAGGCACTCGAAGCTTGTTTGTATGTCTGGCTTAAAATCAACCTAGAACAAACAAAAGGGGATGCCAGGTTCAAAATCAGCCTAGCACAAGTCAAGAAGGATGCTAGGCTCAAAAACAGCCTAGCATGAAGTAAGGAGGATGTCATGCTCAAGGCCAGCCTAGCGGTCCACAGCCGGGCAAAATTCAGCACAGCACTTCTCAGCCTGGCTAGTTTGGCAAAAATCAGGCTGACCAGCCCAACACTTCTCAGCCTTGCCAGCTTGGCAAAAATCAGCATGATCAGACCAACACTTCTTAGCCTAGCCGGCTTGGCAAAAATCAGCCTGGCCAGCCTAGCACTCATCAGCTTGCAAAAAGCAGCCTAGCACTCCTCAGCCTCGCCAGCCCAACACTCCTCGGTGTGATCAGCCCAGCACTCCTCAGTGTGGCGAGCCCAGCACTTCTTAGTCTGGCCAGCCCAACACATATCAGCCTAGCCAGCCCAGCACATATCAGTCTCGTATGAACAAGACTAGACGCTAACCTGGCATAAGTAAACCTAAAAACCGAAGTAAGTCTAAGCTAGCATGCGAGGCTAGTTCAACTAAGCCAGTGTGTGAGACTGGATCAGCACGCCAACCTCATCTAGCATGTGAGGATCATCCGGTACGCGAGGCTAAAGTTAAATCTTAGTCTCGCATAAGAACAAAAGAATGTCAACAAACCCATGCAAGACATATCAAAACTAATGCTGGACATATAACCAAACTGGGGGTTAACAAATATAGCCTACATGAGTTCTCGGAGCATTTTGCCTAGACAAATAAATCTCACCCAAGAAGCGGGCCCTACCCGTAAAAGATGGTTATGTCAGCACCGCTTGAAGAAACTCCGAATTTGCGGAGATATCTCACAAATAAAAGAAGGGTGACACGACCCCATCAGTCATGCTATTGTGAGGAGTTTATTGAGATAATTTCGACTCACTGTCGCTGTCAAGCCCCAAGACCATCTGGATTTAACTGGCCATCAGCACTGGAATTCAATATTCCAAAAACAAAATAACTGCAATAATAAAACTCTGACTCAGATCAAAACTTTCCCTCTTTCATGTCAAATATGGCGAATAAGGGTAAAAAATCAGTCGTCGAAGTGTATGCCTCTAATACGGAAGCAGAGGAAACCTATCATCACACATGCCTTAGGTTAGGCATGACGGCTCCCCGCGGTTACGAAAGATTGGCAAGGGTCCTGATGAGGAATATTATGAGTTTAGCGAGCATTCGGCAGTAGCAACACCGCGATCTCACGCTTTCTCTTGGTCCGACAGGAAGACAGTCCACATGGTCGAACGGTCGGCTGAGATGAGTTAAAAGATTGAGGAGTAAGAACGCCTCATCCAAGAGCAGCAAAGGAGTATCAAGGACCTCAAAGCGATGTTCGCAAAGGTCCTAAAAGATAATCAAAAGAATAAAGAAGACAGAGCAGGGGGTTCTTAGTCTTCTAATAAAAATAACAGAGAGAAGGATAAAAACGAATCCAACCATGGTAAGACCAAGAAGGATGAAACCGAATCCAACCATGATAAGACCAAGAAGGATGAAGCTAAATCCAACAAAGGTGTTAGCGGAAAGGCCAAGGAAGAATATTTCATTGATCCTCACACTGGAAAATTGGAGAAGTTTCAAAATCAAATAGAAGGTTTGATGCACCGGAAAGGATTGGAGGAGATGGGGATAATGAGACCTTACCCGATAGAGTGGGAGTCCGCACTATTCCAAGCAAAATACAAACCTCTCAAGTTAGAGTCATATGATGGGAAGGGATCTCTGAATCAACATATGTACTATTTTCTTTCGCAGACCGGCCATCTCATGGGCAATGACCCAATGAAAATGAAAATTTTTACAAGTACCCTGCAAGGGCCTGCATTCACTTGGCTTATGCAGTTACCCCCAGAAACCATCAATGCCAGGTCTGACGTGGAAAGGGAGTTCCTAGCTCACTTCTTCAAAGATAACACCGAAGTATCCATTCATTCTCTTCTGATAAACAAGCAAAAAGAAGACGAGACGGTTAAAAGTTTCGTTGAGCATTTTCGCGAAATGTCAGTTCGATGCTCGCATGGTATGTCCCAGCAAACATTAGTGGATACTTGCAAATACAATTATTAGATCAGGATATTAGTCAAAATGGGAGTAGTAGAGTTTAAAACCTGGAAGGATCTGTCAAACAAGGGCAGCAAGTAGAGGCATAATTCGACGTATCAATGAATACCATGCCCAGATAAGAATGGCCATGAATCAGCCACAACCACAATCATCCCACCCTAAAGAAAAGGAGGAAATGACCACCAAACCTGCTGCAAACAAAAAACTACAAAATAATCAAGATTCTTCTAGGTTGCAATGAACATATGATTTTAAAGATGAACAAGTAGTCACATTATTCTACCTACTAAATAAAAAATGGATGCTCAGACTACCTAAAATCATAGGCCAGAGGAAGCTAGAAAAATAGATGATCCAAAGTATTGCCTTTACCATCAAAATATTGGGCACCTAACGAACTATTGTTATATTCTGAAAGATAAAAATTCAGGCACTCGTTGATGCAAATGTAATCCATTTGAGACCTAATCAGAAGAAGGTGTCCGCGAATGCAATCCACAAAATTTGATGGCAAAATGCCCTAAAAAAACAAAAAAAAACAAAAAAACAAAAAAAGGAAGAAAAATTCAAAAAAAGAATAAAAAAATATACGAATATTTCTTGCCTAGTACCACCAAGGCAACGGGAAGAGAGTAAAACTCTCGCCAACCCTATCATACTGAGGGTAAGAGTATGAAATCAAACAGTCCAAAGCAAAAACCTGAGGTTGCCCATGTACAATGTGAGGCTAAGCTAGCGAAAAATCATATAGGGTATGAAACTAACTTGAGACTAAACCAGCGTAGAATCATCCAGATGCGAGGCTAACTCGAGACTAAACCAGCATACATGGTTATATTAGTGCGCGAGACTAAACCAGCTCACAAAACTCATCCAGAGTACAAAAATGAACAGAAATGCGAGGCCAAGATTCAGCCCCGCATAGTATATTATAAAGAAGAAGATAATCTACTACCACATGACGAATTTCATGGATAGCCAAATAAGTCCCATGCAGGGAGTGGGACCCGCATCCAGCCAAACAAGGATGTATATGAAGGTAGCATAAAAAATGCGAGGCTAATACCTCCGAGCAACGCAAGACTATGCAAAGCAAATGCAACAAAAATGCAAAAGCTCCAAAAATGCAAAGCCTAATTTGCAATACCACGTAAAACAATTGAAACGCGAGGATAACACACACACGCGAGGCCATCTGGCAAACCGAATGACTTTTATTACTGAAAGAGATGCTGGATATAAGGAAAAGTTGCAGCCAAGTATAAAACTCTCGATATGCAAAAATAAGCCAGCGTGCAATGGACGCAGCGAGAGAGGCAGATCCAAAGCACGAAGAAGTCTAAAATGCGAAACTAACTCTCACCTCGTATAAACTTCAAAGAAGAAGAAGGTGGTTAATTGAATTACAATGACCATTCAAATTTAGTCCACAAAGGGGGGGGACCCACACCAATAAATCTTGTATGCAATACAAAGCAAACTCCACATACAATGTGATGTCAAGCTAGCGTAAGTTATCTAAACGCGAGGCTATGATCACGGCCAAAATGCGAAGCTAACTCTCAGGCTCGCGTAAACTTCAAAGAAGAAGAAAGCAGTTAATTGAATTACAATGACCATTCAAATGTGGTCCACACAAGGGGTGGGACCCACACCAGTAAACATTGCATAAAAATTAAATGCCATATACAATGCAACGCTAAGCTAGCATAAAGTCATCTAAACGCGAGTCTATGTGTGTGTAGGGTGCAAAGTTACGCCCGCAACAAAAATGCAAAGCTGACTCTCAGTCCCACATGGACTTCAAAGGAGATGAAGGCAGTCAATTGAATTGCAATTCTTGTCGTAACTAATCAAATGAGGCTCACACAAGAGGTGGGACCCGCATCCAATAAATCTTACGGTTAAACCCGCATAGAGAGATGAAGACGCGAAGTTAAACTTGTATGAAGTAACTCCAGCACAATGCTATGCCTGTGTAAAATGTGAAGTTATGCTCGTATTTAAATGTTAATCTAAGTCAATGTGCAAGGCTAAATTAGCACATGAATCTAACTCAATGTGCGAGACTAAACCAGCATACAAATCCAACCGCACATATAACACAAAGTTATACTAGCCCAACGACGGTATGCCAGCATAAAACGCAAGGCTAAGCCCGCAGATATAGAGCAAAGCTTGCATTCTGAACGTGCAACAACAAATCGAGTTGTACCAAGCGCGCATCTCAAAGGCGTTCAACAAGAAAGTTAAACAAATAACTTTCAATGGTGAATTTTTGAAGAAATACTACATTTAGCCACCTTCAAATAAAAGAGGAAAGGGAAAACTAATGAATCAACCACCCAATATTGTCGAAAATAAAGGGAAGAGAAATCAAAAATTTCTCGCCAATCCTATCATACTGGGGGTAAGAGTATGAAACCAATCACCCAATACCAAAAAGGTAAAGGGAAAAGTGAACGTTTGATATTTAAGTCCAAACAAAACTCTTAATAACTCATCATGTTGAGAGGAATAGCATGGCTAGCCCAACGCAAACAACAAATGGTAAAGGCACATCAAATCCGTTTATAGCTAGAGGTTTGCTAAAAATCTCATGATAAATTTATCTTAATATAATCCTATAAGGATACTCATAACGCAATGCTTCAAAAAAAAAAAGGGAAAGGAATTCAAATCCTTGACAACTCATCATGCTGAGGTAAAAAACATGAACCATCCAATGCTTCCAAAGCAAAGGGAAGAGAGCAAACTTCTGGCCAACCCATCATGCTAAGGTAAAAAGCATGAGCAACCCAATGTTTTAAAGACAAAGGGGAGAGAAAATCAAAAATCTTGCCAACCTATTATGATAAGAAAGAATGTGCGAATAGCCCGGCACCCTTGAGGTAAGGGGCAAGAGAAAGCTAAAATTCTCGACAAGTCTTATCATGCTAGGGTTATCAATGAACCCATAGCCACTAAGGCAAAGAGGAGAGGGAACGTTCGGCATTTAAGCCTAAACAACACCTTTGACAACTCATCATACTGAGAGGAATAGCATGGTTAGCCCAATGCTAATGATGATTGGTAAAGACATGTCAAATTCGTTAATAGCTGGGGGTTTGCTAAAAATCCTATGAACCTGTCAAGTTAAGCTCTTACCTCTGACAAAGAAATTCAAATCATCTTTCCTCAAAACAACTAAACATGCCACGTTAAACTCTTACCTCTGACAGCGAGACTCAAATCATCTCACCTCAAACAACCAAAACTATCAAGTTAAGCTCTTACCTCTGACAGTAAGATTCAAACCATCTCACCTCAATGCGAGTAAACCTGTCACGTTAAGATTTTATCTCTGATAGCAAGATTTGAACAATCATAAATAATACACCCTATGATCCCAACACGATTACCGGCTCTGTCTGTCAGCCAGGCGAGTCACCGGCTCTGTCTGTCAGCTAGGCGAGCTACTCCATAACTTAAATCCAATCACCTTGGTATGTTTGACACTGCACCTCTACCGAAATCTTTTGGTACATTTTCTAAATACCTCTGCCATGACCCCATGAGTACGTTTTTTGGACATCTCTGCTCATGGCTTTCTGACCCTAACCCTGTCATCTTGGTACGTTTTCTAAACACCTCTGCCGAGACTCCATGAGTACTTTTTTTGAAAACCTCTGCTCATGGTTTTCTGACCCTAACCCGGTCACCTCGGTACGTTTTCTGAACACTTCTGTTGAGGCCCATGGGTATGTTTTCTAAACACCTCTGCCCATAGTTCTCGACCCTTACCCAGTCACACACCAACAATCTATTGAACAAATACATATTATGATAAGAAAGAATGTGTGGATAGCCCAGCGCTATTGAGGCAAGGGGCAAGAGGAAGCAAAAATCCTCGACCAATCTTATCATACTAGGGGTAAGAACAACTTGACGCTGAAAAGGTAAAAGGGAGAGGTATCCCATTAAACATGCCAAGCAATCTTGATATGCTTAACAATATACCTCTGCCAAAGTTCCGTGAGTATGTTTTCTGGATACCTCTGCTTATGGTTCTTTAATCTCAATTCGAAAGCAACCATCGGCTCTGTCTATAGCCAGGCGAGCCATTGGCTCTATTTGTCAACCCAAATGAGTCACGCCACAATCAAACACTCAGTTTGTTAAAGTATCTACACTCTCTTCGTAAGTTCCATTTCACATCCACCAATTCCATTAAATCCATCCATTATTTTCAAAACGATCACTCCATAGGCACATCAGTAATTCCTCTGTCCATGATTTTGTAATTCTAACATGATCAATAAGGCTTTGTCTGTTAACCAGGTTAGTCAACGTCATAATGATTAACAAAACTTGGCTTACTATGATAACACCACATCCTCAGTAAGTTTCATTGGACACGTTAAACAGTTAGGTTTAAAGTGTACAATCCAAATGTGGAGGACCAAGTTTGAACAAGAATCTAAAGTATTTCAAAATTTTTAGGAGAAACAAAATTTTAAAAACTTTGGAGGGGTCTTGTAGAACGAGAAAAATTATCCTCGCATAAATCCAAAATTCGAGTTTGAGCCCAAGTCTGAATCTGAGTCCGAGTCCAAGTCTAAATCCAAAATTCGAGTCCGAGTCCGAATCTAAAATCTAAGTTAAACAAAATGAATGAAACTGGACTCTGGCCAGCCTCGTGCTCGCGAGGCTGGTCCAGCTAGCCTCGCGCCCGCGAGGCTGGCCAGGTCAGCCATGCAGGCGAGGCTGGGACACCCGTTCGCCCTGCTCGATCGCCCGTTTCACGCGGTGAACCCCGGTCTCATGCATGCAATATATTTTAGCTCCTCCTCGAGTGATTTTACAATTTCAAACTCATATCTAAATTTTAATCAAAATCAAATTAATTTTTGGGTGTAGGATTCTAATTTAATTCTGTTTGAGTTTGATAATTTTGTAAATTCTAATTTGAATTTAATGATTTTCTGTAAAAAGAGAGTGACGATCAATAAGTTCTCTCTGTCTATTTCTTTAATTTTTCTTTCATTGTAATCATCAAAACGAAAAGAGGAATTTTGATAATCTGTAATTTTTCTCAATTCAATGGCAAGAGAAAGTTCATCTGTTTTTACGGAAAACAGTCACAAAGTCCATCGTCACCTTCTCCCACTTCCACTAGGGAATAGGCAATGGTTAAAGTAGTCATGCTATCCTCTGGTGTTCTACCTTAATCTTCTAACAGGCAAGATATCTGGAAACATATCGAGCTATACTCTTCTTCATCTCTAGCTACCAGAATGTTGTCCCAAATATCTGTAAATTTTTGTGCCCCCTCGGTGTATTGAGTATTTTAAACTATGTGCCTCAAATAAGGATCTTCCTTAATTTTGCCATGGGGTTCACAAAGTCTACCTCTATAGCAAAGTGACCCATCTGGGTTAACAAATACTCCTATCTCTCTTCCAGCCTCAATCTTCTCTTTTAACTTTTGTAGTCCGGGATCACTAGCATTTGATTCCTTAATTCTGTCGATTAGTGTTGATTGAAGTTGCAGATTAATTAGTTATGAAGTGACTCTGAGGAGCACCATCTCCAACTTCAAAGTTTCCATATCCTTCAGCAACCCCTTCTGCTGTGTCAGGGGCATCACCATTAGCTTCCTTCTTAGGGCATCTGGTACCACGTTTACCTTACCTACATGATTAAAGGATGTCCAAATCGTAGTCAATTACTAGCTCTAGCCACCTTCATTGTCTCATGCTCAACTCCTTTTTGGTAAAGATATACTTAAAACTCTTGTGATCTGCATATATTTCCACCTTCTGTCCTAGAAGATGGTGTCTCCAAATCTTTAGAGCAAAGATCACTATCGTTGGCTCCAAATCATGAGTGGGATATATTTTCTTTAAATATCAGTCTTTACAATATATTTTCTAACTAGATTAAGAGTCTACTAGTTCATTTGATGGCATGCCTTACTCATCATCTGATGACGAATCTGATGATGATGTGTCAACTTCTTCCTCATCATCATCATCTGATGCGTGACGTTGTTTTGACTTTGAAGATGATGATACTTTTCCCTTTGAAGTTCTACTACTTTTGGACTTGGATGCCTTAACTCTTTCACTATTTCTCTTCTTCGGATTAGCACCCATAGCAATTGACACTTGTCGAAAAGTCAATTGTTCTCCAGAAAAGACTTCATCATCACTAGTCTCATAAGAATCGCCATTCTTTTTCTCAGGTATGAACCACTCGGTGACCTTTTCCTCTTCATTGTATGCTACTAGGAGATTTTTGTTTGGAATTGAAAGTTTGCTCCTGAGCCTTACATTGAATTTGACAAAAACTAAGTCATGCAATTTCTTAGAACTTAGCCTATTTGTTTTGTTCGTATGCACCTAAATAAAAGATAATCACATGAAGTTCGTTTAGAACATATCTATTTGGAAGAAAGAAATATTTAAT
Organism: Dracaena cambodiana; assembly: GCA_036321105.1. Taxonomy (NCBI): domain Eukaryota; kingdom Viridiplantae; phylum Streptophyta; class Magnoliopsida; order Asparagales; family Asparagaceae; genus Dracaena; species Dracaena cambodiana. The sequence goes on along the minus strand of JAYEPQ010000010.1, from coordinate 41,915,638 downwards.
TAGCAAATTTAAAATTGTAATACGATCTCGAATGTGCTCTAGTTCCGTTCACAACCCGAAGAACTGGTTGTTAGGCTCAAGATCCTCATTACCATGATCCTCAATTCGGGAGCATCTGTCCCGTAGAATTGCCACCATTGAGCTAGCAATGAATATTTAGAAATAGTTATTAGCTACTCAATAGTTTCTTTAATTAAAAATAGATTGAATTTTGCATTTCTTAAATTGAAATGCATACCTAAATTAATGATTCTCTTTACTGTTGCCCTTAAAAAAGACATTCCAAATGATCAATTTTGATTTTGATACATTGGGAGTTGTTGTGCAATCTTATCAATTCTATCATGATCATCTGGATAAAATCTGTGCATCATGTCAATAAAGCCCGATATGAACGACCCATCAGTGTCAATCTCAGGCTGCTTCGCATAGTAATACAGAGAATTCAAGAAATATCCAGCTCTATGCAGAGGACCCTTAAATTTTTTCACCCATCTCCTATCAATAATCTTCCATGTTGGAAGATATTTCTTCTCTTTACCCACTAAAGCATCTCTTATTTCCTCTTTAGCAGTCTCTAAGTTACCATACAAAAATCCCATTGAAGGGACCTTATCCCCATCAACTCTACACAAAACTTTCACCAGTGGAGTAAATACTTTTAGGGTAATATTTGTGTTATCCCAAAATTTATTGCTAGAAATTATTTCTGCAATCTAAACATTCATAAAAAGATGTATTAAAAAAATATGAATAACGTATAATTTAAAATTATAAAATATAAATTTTTATTAATTTAAATAAATACTTTCTTACTTGCATCTATTCTGAACAGAGTGCAATCATCCAGTCATAAGAAATAAACATATGCTGTAGCTCCTTCTTCTCTCTGATTGATGATAGAGAGAGAAATGTCGTAGTAAACCTATTGTACCCGGCCTTATTAGCTCTCCACCAATCGCTTTCCTCATAATATCTAAAGATTTGGTATGACTGTATATATACACGGAGACTGATCTCTCCATCATAATTGCACTTTGGATATATTTAATCTTTCCAATATCCACAAGCATCAGATTAACTGTATGTGCTGCACAAGGTGTCCAAAATATGTTTGGATGCGTTAGAGCCAATGTGTTTGCTGCAGCCATATTGTTCGAGGCATTATCTGTCACAATCTGTACAACATTTTCCATGCCAACCTCGTTCATTCCCCTCTCCACAAATTTGTGGATATAACTATCATCTTGTCTCTCAGAAGATGCATCTTGAGATAAAAAGAAGGTTGTACCGGCCGGACAATGTACAACGATATTCATTAAACTTCTCCCTTTTCGATCCGACCACGCATCAGTCATTAAAGTGCAGCCATTTGTTCGGCAACTCCATTTGAATGATTTAAGAGTTGCATTTGTCTCCTCGACCTCTCTCTGGAGGCAAGTCTTGCTTAGCTCGTACGGGCTGGGAGTCTGTAAGTTTGATCCATACATGCCAATGGCTTGGACCATCTGCATAAAAGATGGCTGCGTAGAAATATTGAATGCAAACCCTCCTTTATAAAAAAACCTGGCAATGTATCGAACTGCATCGTCTCTGGCCTTTTTTCTAAAGGCTAATAGCACGATAGGCTGTCTTTGAGTTGCTTCCACTGCCTTCTCGACCGATCGAATAGCAAATTGATCTATCGGTCCTATTATTTTGCGAGAAGATTGACCTTGTTGGCAGTGAAAATTTCTAAGTAAAAAGGAATTTTCCATACAGAATGCGGAGCTAACTCCGTAGCTCCGGTATGGCTATTTTAGCCTCGCGTTTGAGCAAAACACACAGCTAATCCATAGTTCCGCGTTCTGATGAATTTAGCTTCGCGTTAACTCAGCGTGAGCAGATTATTAAGAATCCTAAACTGATTGTGATTGAAATTTGGGCTTATCCAATACCCAAATTGAGTCCAATCAGAATTCCAAATCAAGAGATTTAAATCAATATTAAATATTTGATTAAAATCCTTAATGAATACAAAAACCTCCTATTCCTATTCCTATGGAAATCTTTATTCCTATTCCTATGGAAACTCTCATAACCACTAAAGTCTATAAATACCCTTTTTGAAGAGACTTTAAAGGGGATCAATCAATAATAGATCAATCCATAGATGATCATCATTCTTTAAGAGGTCTTCTCTCTTGGAGAATTTAAGTTATGCATAGACCCTTGAGTTCGTGAAGACCAGAGAAGATCGTCTACAGTCGGCCGCCATCTTCAAGAGAGAAGAGTTCGACGTTCGATCTTCCAAAGGAGCTGCTTGACAGATCCCATCGCCACAGATCCCACACTATTTTGTAAAAGAGAGCGATTGAAATATAAAATCCTCTCGTTTGTTCTTCTTTTTATCTTGTTCACTTTCATTGTAATCTAAGTTGTATTCAATGGGAGGAAGCAAAACTTTTGCGGCGAACAAACTGGCGACCACAGTGGGAAAAGTCTCTTTCATCGAAAAGAGATCGTGGCGCAATTTGACGTCGAGAGGATCGAATCCCACGTAGATATGCTCGTCGTTGAAATCGACCAGCAGAAGTATGAGGAGTACCTCTCCTCTGAATCAGGTGACTTGGACGAGACACGACACTATCGTCGCATGTGCTCCAATACCCGAGCAACGGGTAAAAAGGTGTCCACCGAGAGACGGGGATCCTTGGAGACTGCGGCTATAGGGCTGATACTCGGACAGAAAATCCCAGCAGAGGATGAGCTTCCTACTGTCGAAGAAGACCTGGGAACTGGATTGACCAGAACCCAACTCCGAAATAGGAATCGGAGAACAAGGCAAAAAGCCCTCAAAGCCCGCCTTAGACGCGAGGCTAATGGACGCAAGGCTATGGTCCCTCGTAAACTGGCTCGCGTTAATCGGAAGACCGGTCATTATCGCATTAAATGCGAAGTTACAACTTGCCTTAAAAGCAAGGAAAAGCTAGCGTGTGATATTCCATGCGAGACTATTGCTGAGCTTAGCGAGAAACGCAAAGCCAGTAAGATTTGCGCTAGTCGCAAAATATCTGACACTCGCGAGAAACGCGAGTATAAAAATTCTTGAAAGCCAGCGTGTGGTTTTCCACGCGAGGCTATTGCTGAGCTTAGCGAGAAACGTGAAGCCAGTAAGATTTGCGCTAGTCGCAAAATATCTGACACTCGCGAGAAACGCGAGTATAAAAATTCTTTACAGCGAGCGTGTGGTTTTCCATGCGAGGCTATTGCTGAGCTTAGCGAGAAACGCGAAGCCAGTAAGATTTGCGCTAGTCGCAAAATATCTGACACTCGCGAGAAACGCGAGTATAAAAATTCTTTAAAGCCAGCGTGTGGTTTTCCACGCGAGGCTATCGCTGAGCTTAGCGAGAAACACGAATCCAGTAAGATTTGAGCTAGTCGCAAAATATCTGACACTCGCGAGAAATGCGAGTATAAAAATTCTTTAAAGCCAACGTGTGGTTTTCGACACGAGGCTGATACTGAGCCAAGCGAGAAATGCGAGGCCAGTAATACTTGCGAGAAACGCAAGATTCTCCACGAGAATCGCGAAGACGATTGGCAAATCGTTGTTAATCGTAAGAATCGAGCTAGGCGCGAGGCTATGACTTGTGTTAATCGCAAGGGTAAGCCAGCGTGCAAGAATTCCCTTTCACGCGGGACTATTATTCCAGAAGGTAAACCTCTGAAGAAACGCCAAGCCAGCGTAAAACGCGAGGCTAGCGTAGCAAATCGCGAAGCAAACTTCAGGCCAGCGTGTGATGGATTGTCTCCACTCGAGGTTACTGAATTTAGTTATGAAACTGGCCAAAGTGCCAAAACTGGCGTAAAATGCGAGCATAAGCCAGCATGTAGTAAAAACTCCCCATGCGAGGCTATTGAACTTAAACAAAAACTTGAGCCAAGCGTTAAACGCGAAGCCAAGGATTCTTGCGCTAATCGCAAAATAATGCCAGCGTGTGAGGATACTCCTTTACGCGAGGCTAAACAAACAGAACTTAAACTTTTGCAAAAATGCCCAGTCAGCATAAAACGCGAGGCTAGCGTAAAATGCGAGGCTATGTCCCAACCTCGCGTAAATCATCCATTATACAGAATAAAGGCTGATAAGTATAGCACAAATAACGCCACCAGTCATGGGGGGTTACAGCTGGCTCCTGGACTCCTCTGTCAGCCAAGTGGGCCCCATGTCCAAAATATAACTGGAGATTCTCTATTTTCTAAAATACTTGATCTCAGAGATTATTTGACGAGTAAAAAGGAAACGAGTCAAACTCAGTCACATTCGACATGCCATTGCGAGCAAATAATATCAGTTGTACTGAATAGTTGCTGCTGTGGTAAGAAAAGAATTTCTTTATTTAATAGAATAACTGAGTCTCATACTCCGAAAAGGAGGAAGGATAATCTGAGATATCAAATCAGAGAAAAAGAGGTAAAGGCGGTGACTTCAAATATGGTCGGTAAAGGTAAGAAGGCCATGGAAAAAAGACACGAGTCAGATGCAGATGATGAACAACCTCGCCATCGTACTCGACTCAAGTCAGGTATTGTCGCTCCTAGAGATTATAGGAGACTTGCAAAAGGTTCCTACGACGATGATTACGACAATCCAGCCATAGCCTCTTCACATTTATACATTTCTTCCTGACCAAGAAGGCTCGCATCACATATGGTGGATAAATCTGATGATGTCGACCAGAGATTGGAAGCTCAGAAACAAATGATTCTAAGTCACAAAAGGCCATTGATGACCTCAAATTAATGCTTCTAAAAGTGGTCGAAAATACCCGGAAGATAGTCGATGATAAGGTTAAAATTTCTTCGAAACCGCCACCTAGAACAAATGAAGAAAATAGAGAAGAAAAGCCTCGTTCAGTACACGATGAAGATGACAATTTTTCCTTCCACGATCCTCATGAAGAGAGGATGGAAAAATTACAAAAGCAACTTGATGCGCTACTGCACAAAAAAGAGCTAAACGAATCGGGGGTTTCAAGGCCATATCCGCTTGAGTGGGACTTCGCCCCTTATCCAGAAAAATATAAACCCCTCAAATTGGAGTCCTATGACGGGAAGGGGCCCCCAAGCCAGCACCTATATTACTTTTTATTGCAGGCAGGTCATCTGATTGAAAAAGATCCTATAATGACCAAGGTATTTACAAGCACCCTGCGAGGGCCTGCTTTTACATGGTTTATGCAGTTGCCCCCAGGTACTATCAATAACTGGTATGATATCGAGAAGCAGTTCTTGGCACGTTACTTTGAGGATGATACCGAAATATCGGTTCATTCCCTCCTTGCGATGAAACAAGGGGAAGAAGAAACGGTCAAAAGTTTTATTGAACGCTTCAGGGAAAAATCCGTGTATTGTCGACACGGTATGACCTAGGAAACCCTGGTAGAAACCTGCAAGTATAATTTCAGGACCGGCGTGCTGATAAGAATGTGAGCTGTAGAGTCCAAAACTTAGAAAGATCTGCTGAAGCAGGGAGAGCAGGCGGAAGATATAATTCGCCGAATTAAGAAATCTCGTAGCACGAGAAACTCTACGAATAACAGGCCATATCCACAGAATCCTAAAAATAAAGAGAAGGCTGTGATGGCGTCAGTTGCAGATCCGAAGCCAAGACCTCAAAATCCGAGAGGTGCAGATCAGAATAGACCCTGACAAGATAGAACTTATACATTCAAGATGGAGCAGATAGGTACTCTATTCCATCTTCTCCTCAGAAAGGGTATGCTATAACTTCCGAAAAATGGAAAACCAGAAGACATTGGTAAAGCCAACGACCATAACTATTGCCTGTACCATCGGAACGTCGGGCACCCAACTAAGAATTGTTATCCTCTTAAGAACCGAATTCAGGCATTGATAGAAGCTGGAGTTCTCACACTTAAAGAGGAACAGAAGAAAGTTTCTGCAAATATGGCAACTTTGGTAGTTGGAACTAATAAGTTCACTACCAGAGCGATCCCTGTACCAGTAGGGAAGCCAATATCGACACCAAGCACGGGCAACCCGCACTTGCAAGTTAGCCCCTTAGGTTTGCTCCGAAGCACAGCTGTGATCCAATCGTCCTCATTGGTTAACAGCCGGATTTGGCTGGGGGTGCCGAAAATATTGATGATGATAAACATCATGCTTCTGTTATTCTCAATAGCCATTGGAATGGCTAATTGAGTGCTATAAAAAAATAATTGCCCAATGTTGTTAAAGCAGCGGGAAGAGGAGATCAAGTTCCTCGCCAACCCTATCATATTGGGGGTAAAAGTATGAAATCAATTGCCCAATACTGTTAAAGCAGCGGGAAGAGGAGATCAAGTTCTTCGCCAACCCTATGATAGCTGGGGGTTTGCTAAAAATCCTGTGGACCTGTCATGTTAAGTTTTTACCTCTGACAGTATGATTTGGATTATTCCCATCTCCGTTCAAGTTACGCGTGAGAGCACTTGGACTAAGCATGTGCGATTAAGCACCTCTATCGAATTTCTTGATCTTAACCTGATCACCAAATTGAAAATCTAAAGTATTTCAAAATTTGCTAAATTCTAAGCCATTTTGAAAGCTTTGTAGGGGGTTCTGTTGGCAGTAAAAATTTCTAAGTAAAAAGGAATTTTCCACACAGAACGCGGAGCTAACTCCGTAGCTCCGCGTTTGGCTATTTTAGCCTCGCGTTTGAGCAAAACGCGGAGCTAATCCATAGCTCCGCTTTCTGATGAATTTAGCTCCGCGTTAACTCCACGTGAGCAGATTATTAAGAATCCTAAACTGATTGTGATTGAGATTTGGGCTTATCCAATACCCAAATTGAGTCCAATCAGAATTCCAAATCAAGAGATTTAAATCAATATTAAATATTTGATTAGAATCCTTGATGAATACAAAAACCTCCTATTCCTATTCCTATGGAAATCTTTATTCCTATTTCTATGGAAACTCTCATAACCACTAAAGTCTATAAATACCCTCTTTGAAGAGACTTTAAAGTGGATCAATCAATAATAGATCAATCCATAGATGATCATCAATCTTTAAGAGGTCTTCTTTTCGGCAATTGAGATCTTTTCCTCTTGGAGAATTCAAGTTACGCATAGAGTCTTGAGTTCGTGAAGATCAGGGAATATCGTCTACAGTCGGCCGCCATCTTCAAGAGAGAAGAGTTCGACGTTCGATCGTCCAAAAGAGCTGCTTGACAGATCCCATCGCCACAGATCCCACACTATTTTGTAAAAGAGAGCGATTGAAATATAAAATCCTCTCGTTTGTTCTTCTTTTTATCTTGTTCACTTTCATTGTAATCTAAGTTGTATTCAATGGGAGGAAGCAAAACTTTTGCGGCGAACAGACCTGTTATTTTGCGAGAAGATGACTCCTCTCGAGTTGTCTCCTCATTTTCTTCCCCAACACGAACTTCTTTTAACAAATTTTGAAGTTCTGTTACTTTTCCTTCCATTTACTTCTCTAGTTTTATTTAGCATTGTCAGAGTTTTCTGCTTCACGTCATCTGGGACCAGGGGACAGCCTCTAATATTCCCGCTAATATGACCTAAATATTCTTTCAAGTGGATAATGTCTCCCTCATATTCGTTCTTACAGAAATTGTACTCTACTTTATTGGGCTTAGTGGGTACTTTTTTCCCCCAATCCCCAGCTGGATCTTTGCCTTCTCATCTCTCTTGGATATTAGAAGCACCAAAAGAGGACATTCTTCAAGTAATTTCTGACTTCAAATTTTATTAAAAAAAGACATAAAAAATTAATTAAATAAATAGCAAATATAATAAACTTAATCTATTTCATAAAAATCCTAATCAAATCTATTTGAAGTTGAGTGCCCAATATAAATAATTATTGGCTACTTTTTTCCCCCAATCCTAATCTAATCATATAGTAGACAAAACAAAATTAGATCTTACAAAAAATTATTTCATTAAAACTACATAATCCAAACTACATTGTACTATAATTCAAAATTTCAAACCCTAACATATCCAACAAATACAACAAATTACAATGTCAAATAATTATAAATTTACAATTGCTCAATGTCCTGCAATTAAAATATTCTATATGCACACAATTAAAATATCATAATTAAAATATACTATATTGCTACATATTTTCAGTATGAAAATTCTCATTCAAATTCACTTATAATTAGTAATTACTAATCACTCAACAAATTATCAACAAATTAACTTCTAAATTCTAATTAGACTGTCACTGTTAAAACAAATTATCAAACAAATTAACTTCTAAATTCTAATTTTACTGTTTCGGCCACTCCCCTTTCAGTCAGTGAATCAAATTCACTGATTCACTCCGAATCAGTGAATCGATTCACTGATTCGGAGTGAATCAGTGAATTTAATTCACTAACTGAACTGAAACTCCACCCAATCAATGTATGCAAACAATCAAATTATCTCAAATTTTAAGCACCCAAATCCTCAAACACATATGACAATCAAACAAAATATTTATAAAGAAAAGAAATTTGGGGCTAGCTGGACTTATTACTTTACCAGTGAGGTAATGACTACCAAGCTCCTCGTCGGTACCACTGGAAGCTAAGCAGTAGGAGTAGAGGGAAGTCAGGAGGCCAGCGAAGTTGTTTTAGGGCAAATCGGGCTGCCGAACTTTCTTTAGCGAAAATCAATTGAAGGAGAGAACTTTAAACGTCTCGCTAAGTAGTTTTTTATGTTTTTTTTGGTGGATTTTGATTGCGACCGTTCGATCGGTCGAGGAGAAGGAGAGGGAAGTCGGGGAAGAATGGGAGATTAGGGTTCGCGAGCAATGGATTTGGTGGAGAACGCGAAGGAAGCGAATTTTATTTTTTTCCTATCGGGTCGGGGCGAAAGAGTAAACGGGTTTCAATCGCAACCCAAACCCGTTAACAAAAAACCGATATTGGCTCATGCCGGCCAATATTTATCATACTAGATATCGGCCGATATATCGCCACGTGGCCGATATATCGGCCCATACCGGTCGAAAATGATAAGCGATATAAAATTGGTCATATCGTCTCGTTTGTGGGGAAAATACGATATATCGGCCGGTATACCGGTATACCAGCCGATATTTAAAACAATGATGCTGTCACCTCCTACATTAAGGTCATCAAATCTAAAGTACCCATCACTAAATCTCCTCTTATTTTTCTTTTTATTGTGTTGCAATTCAACTGATTATGAGTGTTTGTGTTATAAATATTCAACTTTGATTTAGATATGTCAGAAAGATATGTTTTTAATCAAATTTTTTGAAATAGATTCAACTTTTTATCTAGTTTTTTTTAGAAGCTGTGATTTACATTTATTCACATAACATCAATAGGGAGATGGGGAGAATGAGAGGATTCAAGCTCGGGATGGTTAGCAAGAATCAGACAATTAGAGACACTAGATGAACGACCAGAACCATGATGCAAGGAGTATCACTCTTAACAAGGCCCAGTCTAATGGAGGTTGTGGACATGTTACAGGTACAAACATAAATGGTACAAACATAAATTTCATAATATTGGTAGTTGTAATAATAGAGATGCAGGTGGAAGATATGGTCGCATGATCGCGGGTTAGTTACCCCTAATTTATTTATGTAGGAGCATTGAAATTCTTTTATCTGTCCTATTATTTTTGCTAATGACTCAACATGTATTTTGATGCACAGAGAGAAACTTGAAAAGGTACATTTTAGTTTTGGATGCGAGGTACTATCAGAGCCATTCACCAAAGAAGAATATCAAGGAAGAGCCCCTTTACATTATCCCGTGCATCATTTCGGAGAAGCAAGAGAAGACAATTCGGAGAGTTACCACTATAGGAATAGGGTTTCTTCTCAAGATCTGCTTCAAATTCTCCTAGGAAGTCATACTAATTCTCTAAGCTAAGTTAGCCTTTGCTTGGTGCTTCCCTTGGAGATACGAGGGTATTGTACTCTAAAAGGTAAAAAAAAAAAAAATCTATTAGCTTGGCCTTCTCTTCAAAAAGTGCAAGTTATTTTCCAAGATATGTTGGTCAATGTATAGTATCTCCTATAAGGTCTGAGACTCTGTGGGACCTGTGCTCCAAAACCTAAGGAACATTTGCTTAGAGTTTAAGTATTCTGTATAATAATGTGAAGCAATTCCATGCATTTATTTTTTTTATCTTGGCACATTATTTATGTCAATATTTGATGTTGAAGGTAAGAGTCAATTGTCATTTCTTTGTTCACATGAAAAATGAAAAAAAAAAATTTAAATAATTTATTTTTGATAGTAAGGTGGTAGCCTGATTACTTACCAAAACCAAATTTTCCGATCGACAATATTAGAAGTCAATCTTGGAGCCTTCATCTAGGAGTATGAAGTGTTATGGGATAAAGCAACTTGTTTTCATAATAAAATATAAATACTAAGTTGGGTCTCTTAAGTAAAATTTTGTTCTTATGTTATTCGTTGACACTTTGCTTGAATTGATTTGCAAGAAATACTCGTAAAAATGACAATTTAATATTTAAAATTTTGCTATTGCGACATTAATATGCTTCTAGAAGGTGGAATTGAAGCCTAATTCATTATGAGATGTTTGCATGTACCTCTCAAATGGCCAAAATAGATCAATGCCTAGAAGAAATGTCATGTTAATGTTCTATAATCCAATGCAAATTTATTAAACTACAATACTAACATAGATATTTGTTTCATATGATATATGAGTACAATAACATAAGCTAATATTTATGTTTCTTTTTAATGATTCTTGATACAATCTAAGAACAATAGGGCAAGCAAGTTATCTTCTTTATTAGCGAAAGGCAAAACAGATATACACACTTGCATCCGTCTGCAAAGAGATGCAGATCAAAAAATATCGACACATAAGAGTTGAGTTTTGCCATTGTTTTTATAGTTAAAAATAAAAAAAAATATTTAATTCAATCTAAAAAAACTAGATATCTTTTTTAGACAATCATAAAGCAATTCATCTTTTACAATCACAATTTTTATATTAGAAAATTGAAACATTAGGAACAACGTAGTTAAAAAATTAAGAATATAGGGGAAGCAGTATTAGACGATCTCCTGGAAAAATGAGGTTACTGGGTCAAATTTATATTTTTTTCAAGAGGTGATTGTCCTCCTTCGCGACGATGTACTGTCCACTCTTGCCGACAATGAAATGCCAAACCGCATAGCAAAACGCACCTAGTATGTATTTTGCATAAAGGTTTTTTTTTTTTTTTTTGTTGGGGGGGGTGGGCGGGGTTAATTAATATTGTTAATTGAGCAATATCTAGATTGAAACCTCCTGAACAATATAGGAAACTCAACCTCTAACTTCCCCATTATAAAGCGGCGTTACTGGCATGACAACCTAGTTTCACTTTTTGCATACATATATTGTCAATATAATATTGTTTACACATAACGCCACTCTAAGTTAAGCTCACTAGATATATAAATAAGAGTTCGAAATTTTGGTATCAATTGTAATTTACGTTTGCCTTGCATTGTATGTGTTATTGCATGCTGTCCATCGGGTTATGACACCTTTGCCCAACATAGGCAACTGAAGTTATGAATTAGCTTATAACTCCTAACAAACAAAAAGAAGACTAGGATTAAGGTGTAATACAAGTTTTAGGTTCAATGGAAAACCCTTTTGTTTAAAAAATTATTTACTTGAGTCTCGACTTCTTCCGTACACCTCTCCATGGAATGGAATCAAAAAGGTTTAATTTGGTTAGCATACTGCTCCAAACTCATCTCTAGAATTGCACTACACACCTTCACCCCAATCTTTATATATAAAACGAGGCCCATATGTCCTAAGCCTCTTTCTATAGAGCCAAAGTAATGAAGTTATGCTCAAACAAATTATGTTGAAACAATATATTTATTTCTGTCTACATAATAATGTACGATAGTCCGCACCTATACCATGAAATGGGTAATAGCTAGTTTAAGAAATTGATGAGACTTCTTATCAGGTACGCGATATACTCTATAATATCAGTCTGGTATTGCCATCATTGCAGATATCACAGATAATACTAGATTTTATTGATTTAATACCATGCATGATCAACCGATACTTTTACCTATATCAATAATTTTAACCGTGCTCTAAACTTAATGGATTATGCAAATTTCCGCAACTATCTTTGCCATTGTACTTTTTAGACTAACATTTGATACAAGATTTAAAATAACGGAATCGTTGTTGGCCAATGATTTATGGTATCATAATGTAATAAGCGATATCATATTGCCAATGTTGAATATATCGACAATATCATACTGATATTATATGATATGGTACCTCAAAATCCGACATTATATATATATACACACACATATATGTCGATTTTTACAATCTTTCTCCAACACCTACATAGATCTCATCATGCTTTTCATTACGCATCTTGGCTAATCCTACAACATAAATTGCCCCAGAACAGTTATCTTTGTTTTATTCTTGGACAAGGCCACCTTTCAATTGCGCTCTCCTTTTATTTGATTTTAGAGCCTAACTACTAACCAAGTTAACATTAATTCTGCCATCTGTGCCGAAAATCTCAACCAAAAAATAGAGCATATTATTAAAGGGTCATTATGGAATCACAAATATCTGTCGCATGTGAAAATTGGTTTATGCTTAGCGAAGACAATAGATGGGTCCAAGGGCATAGATTTGGCATGTCCTATTTAAAATTTTGAATTAAAAAAATAAAATTTCACTTTTAATTCAAAAATTTAAATAGAGGCCAAGGATTGACTCTTAGACCCGTCCATTCTCATTCCTATTTATGCTAGGACCATCAAGAAGGTAGCTTTGCTTAAGAGAAAACCTACAAATATAATTCACAGTCCATAAGAAGTTTTAACGGGGTGTTGAAATATGATTTCATCAGCATCTACAGTAAAATCCAAGATAAACTGACTAATTACAAAAGGGTGAAAATAAAATTATACTTAAAAAATGATAAACTTGAAGAAAATATCAAAATTAGGGCAAGGAAAGTTGCATTTTTCATGAACATGGCCTTCAATATGAAGAATGGCCATGGTAATCAAATATTGCAATAACAAATGACGAACAATTAAGGGAAAAGAACTCCAATTTGGTCTCAAGAGAAAATAAATAATTGCAGATAAATTTCTGTACCTCAATTTTGTGGAGACCAATGTTCAAACTGTTAAAAGAACCCATTGGAGTAAAATTGATAGAGAATTTGTGCTCAGTTTGTTGAGTAATTTCTATTTTTCTAGGGTCGTGATCGGGTCGGGTTGTATGCCATCCCATTTCCGATCCATGACACCAACCGACCACTACCACCTTATAGAAAAAAGAAAGGCTAGAGTAGATAAAATCCTTACAAAGTATCATATTTTTTTTCCAAAAATCTCCATGAAATATTTTATACTACATAAACCTCTTGGGGTTTCAAAAACCCCACAAATGGCATTAGCAGAAAATTAATGATTCGATTTAAAAATATATTATATACATAATATTCGACCTTTCTAAATATCCATTCTCTGATTTAGTATATTTACTTAAAATATGTATATTTTTTAAATTGTTAGAGAGTGGATATTTGTTATGTTTTTAAATCGATTAATTAATTTTTCCATTGTGTCACGTGGGGATTTCCATGAAATTTGAAACTTAATGAGGATTTATATAACATAAAAAAGCTAATGGTGATTTCTGGAAAAACTTTAATATTTTGTGATTTCATGTACTTTAGCCAAAAAAAATTTCAGAAAGAAAAAAAAAAAAAAAACTCTCAAAAAGAACATGCATGCCCAAACCCAAACCAACCCAAAACAGGCCGAATCCTAGAAGATTCAGTTGCGGATTCCTCGTAAATTTATGAGATTCTATTGTCCACTTTTGATTATCCAAATCTGCTATATTTTTCAATGGACTAATTATCTAAATACTTCACTTTCTAAGTATTGCTCCTTAAAATTCAAAAATAAGGATTTTTTTCTAGATACAATCAACTATATTTTCAAAGCTACCTTTATTTTTTATTTGTTCTTTCTCCTATCTCTCTCGCTGCACTCGATCAATCTCGCCATTGCTCATTTAAGTGGTTCGACCCCGTTGCTAGCCACCCCTAGAGAAGCTTGACTGTCTCTCCTCCTCTCAAAATTCTAGCCTCCTTGCAGAAATATAGTTCTCTCTTCAAAACCCCTAACTTCCTCTCGAAATCTTATCTTTCTGTCTTAAAAAAGTAATTGCTAACTACTTCTGATTTAATTTTTGGATAATTATACTTTCAAGGGTATTTTTTATATCAATTCTTTAATTCTTCTACGTATGTAGATATCACTCCCTTAATTCTTCATATTTTTATATTAATTTTTCAAAACGTTACTCCAGTCTAGTCCTTTGAATTAAATTTTGTCTAATAGCTACGAAATACTCTACATAATTTAACTTTTGCCAAATTTTTCTTATTATGTCCTTACCTTCAAGCTTTGTACTATGAACTAAACTTCTCTCTCTCCCTCCCCCCATCCCTTGCCCTCCTCTCTCCCAAATAACTCAATTCAACACTCTCTCTCTCTCTCTCTCTCTCTCTCAATCATTCCATCCTAATAGTTATCTCCTATAATAAAATAAATCAAATTCATTTCTCTATCTCACAAACTTGTCAAGAGTCTTTCAATTTGACATCTCTTCTTCAACCCAAACTTTATAAAAGATGAAAATTTGTCAATCCTTTTCTGTATTTTTCATCTCTCCATGGGTTCTTTCTCCTCCACTCTCTGGTTCTTCTCCCATAAATCCATCCTCCCCTTTTTCAAGCATTCCATCCCAACTTTTCTTCAATCTCCCATCCTCTCCTTTCTCTTTCCAATTCCTCAGGAAAAAAAAAAAATTATGTATCTGTTTCAAATATTTATATTTATTTATACGGTGATGCCTACATTTTACAAAATCAAAATTATAAAGGAATTTTTCTTTTTTCATTTTTGCCAAATGGTATTCAAACTGGATCGTGATATCATTCATCCAAGCAAAAGTTTTGTTTTTTAAAGCTACATTCGAGATCCTATTGCCCTCGTTATGTATTGAGGTCAATGTAATGTTCACCCCTTCGACGCCCCTATTTTGTCGCCTCGTTTCGAAGCCCATCTACAAGGTGTTATTAATTTGGTTTGAATGTTGCGAGAAGGCATGATAACGTAAGTGGATCATGCCAAAAAGGTGACATAATAAACGCTTGAACTTTCTCCTGTAGATTTGTGAGAAGGCAAGATAACACAAGTGGATCATACCCAAAAGGTGGCGTCGTAAATGCTTGATCTTTCTTTTGTAGATTTGTGAGTGCAAGACTGGTGGAAGCTAATCTAGAATTGAGAGATCATCGTGTGTGTGTGTGCGCGCGACAAGTACATCAGACAAATCTACAATGAAACTCGATTTATAGCAAGTGAGTGGATACGATAACAAGAAGCCTGATATGTGATGAGGGACTTGTCAAGCTAGCAAGCACATGAAATAGCGATGTGTGGCTCACGAGGTTGTTACATGCTATATATGGTGTATGGAGTAACAATCAATTATATAATGCATGTGAGGAGTTGAAGAGTCGAGGTGGTTGCCAATTCGAGGCATAAAGCGTGTATTCGGTAGGATTACAAAATGTCGAGGGGATTGATATACATGTGAGCTTGCATCATATGAGGGGACGAGTGGAACACATGAACACCAAGTGCTAAATAAGAGGTTGATTGAATCATAAAGAATACAATTTTCACTCTATCTACTTTCCACATATTAGTTCATAAAAAATATAAGTTATGAAAAGTTACTGAAAGTATGGAAGGATATGTTCAATGCTTTTTATAGTGAATCTGGTGAAAGTTGAGAGGCAATATTAATTTTAGGTGAGAGGGGTTGATTGGTTCATGGTAATCTCTCTACTTTTCGGGAACCATTTTCCATGAAACAATCAATAGAAAGTTAGATGCAACTTTCCATGATAATTTTTTATGCACCAATCAAGAAAATGAAAAAAAAAAAAAATAGAAAGATGTTAGGTCCCACCAGTTCACTTTTTATTTTCAATTTTCATGAACCAATCATCATCTAAACCGTTTTTGGATATCATGCAATGGTGTTTGCATTGGAAAAAAAGTTACTAATACAGATACATTAAGGTAGGAGAACAATGAAGGGAAACATAATCAAAACGGGATACTTTGTATTTGGGACACTGAGAGACATGATGCCTGAGGACTAATCTACTATTGCAACCCTAATTTGTTAATTTTTTTTCTTATAATTTGATGCTTTTTTATATCTGCTTTTCGAAAGCAATTTAATTGATATTCTTTTAAAAGAAGTACGTTGTTCTTATAACTTTGTTTTATTTATTTTTTTCCTAATCAAACTCTCACACACATTTTTGGCAACTTACCCAAATTGAGTCCCCACTAGGAGTCGAACTCAGAACCTTTCGTAAATTGGAGAAGGATGGAGCCACTTGAGCCAATGCTCATTGGCCTTCGATTATAATTCATGCTAAACTTGTTACAGTGGTGTTGATTTTGATGCCGCCCTCATTTTTGTTAGAGTGAACGATAAATTATCATATAGTTTTACTATGAAAAAGTGTACATTTCTCCATAAGAAATTGCCTATAGATGTGTCCTTAAATCTCAATATAGAGGATTTATGTGGATGATTTGAACTGCTAGTTTTGATCTCTGTGTTCTAAAATGGTGGTGTCAAAAAAAAAAAAAAGTCATGCATTTTCGATAAATTGAGCGTATATTGGATATGTATAAAAAGAACACTTTTTTAACAATAGAACAAACGAGATCTCTTGATTCATGATAAAGAAGTGTTTAAATCACATTATTTTTTATACACCATATAATCAGAGTATGGAGATTATAACAAATAGTTCAGATTTTTATAAACATTCTTTATGCTGAGATTTAAGAGTGACTCTATATATAGACAACTCCCATAGAAACACGTGATATAGTTATTCCAAGCTACATAACTAATTAAAGTGTGAATTATTTGGATGACTATTGACTAACCCACAAAAGAAAAACAAATATGAAAAAGAGAAGAAAGATAAAAATAGGAGTGCATTTTGCGTGAGTGTCCTAAACTCTAAGGACACTTGGGATGCATCATGCACATTACAAACTTGAGGCTGTCATCTTCACATCAATCATAAACTTAGAAGGATTAAAAACAATTTAAAGAAGATGCCTCTCAAGCAAAGACTGGTTAAGAGGGTTGGGATATATATATATATATATATATATATATATATATATATATATATATATATATATATATATATATATATATATATATATATATATATATATATGAGAAAAATGGAAATGACCCGACAGCTCACGTAAGTTATCTGAGCTGCAGTTCATTTCCACTATCTCCAATAAATTATTTTAAAAAAAATCTTTTGGATTATGATCTCGACCCCCTAGGGTTCACTCATACCCAATTTCTTGGGTTTTAGTTTTGATTTGGTCCTCCATCAAATTAACAAAAAATTAATGGTTTTCAATGAATAAAACATTTTGTATGCACTTGATGAAAGGGTAAATGAACTCCAAAATTTATGAAATTTAATCTGAAAAAAAGTTAAAGAAGTAGAGATAATAATTGTTAAAAAAAATTGAAAAAAAATCATTGATAATTATAGTTTTGCCGCTAGCTCACGTAACTTTTCCTGAGTTGGCGGCTCACCTACTGTAATCCCTATATATATATATATATATATATATATATATATATATATATATATATATATATATATATATATATATATATATATATATATATATATATATATATATATATATATATATATATATATATATATATATATATATATATATATATATATATATATATATATATATATATATATATCCAACCTTATGCCCCTCTGGAGTATAGATAGTAGTGTCTTTTCTATTTTTTCGCAAGTAAATTTTATCTGACATAAGATTATAATTTGATTAGTTATTCAAATTAAAATTTCCGATCAATATTCTAATAAATTAAGCTTGAAATTAAACTTTTGAAGCACAACTTATTTTAAAATTAGTCCCATACTAGTTTATGTGGCATCTAAACTGCTAAATGGTCTAGTTAATAGTTAGAAAGTACAATAATTTTGCTAGAAGATTTAAAGGTTGTCTAAAGTTTCAAATAGGACAATTTTATTCAATTTTGCTAAAGAGATATTAGCACGATATCATTTTATTTTTATTTTTTTACTTTTTCTATTTGGTGGCACAATCTATTTGTTTATCCAATATTTAATTTTATTAATTTTTATTAGTGATATATAAAAGCATAAGAAGAACTTTTTTAAATTTAGATTCAAAGAACTTAATCTAGAATTCACCATTGAATTAGACCACATTATCGTGACGAAAGAAAAATCTTAGAAGTTAATTTATCATTTTTGTTTATAATTTAGTGAGTAATCATCACTCCAATGAGTAAAGGGATAAGGGGGAGAAAACTTTAAAAAAAAAAAAAAACACTTTTCAACCTTCATCAAATAGGAGTGATGATTCACAAACTTATAAGTAAATCATTATTTTTTTAAAAATACCCACCAAATTTTGCTATTCATTCAAAAGAGGCTTGATTTTGTCTATAGCATTGTGACTTGTCAACATGCTTTTAAGTTTTGCTTTCAAATGAGAGCCAAGTAGGCCATTGGCATCCACCATTTTAGTTTGAGAGAGAGCTAAGTGTTGGGTTTGTATCTCACATCCGTTGAGTATTCAAATGTGATCAAAGATCAGAAAGAGTCCCAGTTGGACTTGAATTAGAAGACCATAATTTTAATTGGATTGGAACATCAATTAGATGGTGATAGTGCTATGCTAATAGGATTAGGATAGAAACACTATATATATCTCTTGTATATGATACGAGAGATTTAAGAGCAATTGGCTGAGAGAGATACTTATATTATTATGAGAGATGCGAGAAATATAGAGATACTTAGATCTCTTCTTGTAATATATTTTTCTCATGGTGGATATTTTTCTTATTGCTCCCGTGGATGTAGGTCGAATTTGGTCGGCCAAACCACGTTAATTCTTGTATTTTTCTTATTATTGTATTGTTTCCTTTGTCTATACAATCTTGATGGGAAATTCGATCCCCAACACTAAGCACTAACAAATGAACCACCAAACAAAATATCACATGCAAACAAAACTTAGCAACAGTGCCACCTCAGTGCTTCTAGCTTGGAGGTCATGTCTTCTTCTTTCTAACCTTTCCTCAAAATCTATCCACACTCCTATTCTCTTCATTGCTGACTTCTTACTTACCCTCAAGTCTAGGAAAGAGAATAGACAGATATAAGAGCTTATTTTTAGCTCATTCTATTCGAAATTTAAATTAAAATATTGGAATTTTTATCTTTAATTCAAAATTTTAAATAGGATAGACGGGCTAAATGCTGGCTTTTGGACCTGTCCAATAGCAGCCCAAAACTGAAATGTAGGAATCATACCAGAACAAATATCATATGAAATAAAATTGTCCTTCCGTTCGGTTTCAGTGTTCATTTTTTGATCGAATATATACTTTAAGAAAAATATGTTTGATAAGGAAAACCAAACATTAGAATTTAAAATTTCATTGTTAGGTGAAGGCTAGAAAAAAGATTGCGTTATTTCGTATGACATGCACTCGAATTAGTTAAACTTAGTTTGAAATTCAAAAAGGTTGCTTTCAAATTCATAATATAATAAGTAACTTAGCATAAATTTTTGGTCAAAAAAAGACTATAATTTTCTGACGGAGAGAGTAACTATTCTTTAGTTTAATTTTATGTACGATTTGATTTTCTTTGCACAAAAAAATAAAAGAAAAATTGTATCGGACTTCTCTATAGCTAATATGCTGATAGAACTGCTCAAATATCTCTGTCACAACTTAGATTAGAAGCATCATTATTATTTTTTTTTCATGCGAGATTATGAATCCAATTTATAAAGAAATTATAAACAGACCTTCTATCTAACTTGTGTGCTAGCCTATAATTTTCAACTATATATAAAGAAAAAAAATCATATATTATAGATGAAAAACTAAATATAAAATGGTATTGGCCAGGCAAAATAAGGCTATAATAAAGAAACATGTTATGACGATATAATACAATAGACAAAATATTCTAAGAATACTATCATTAGATTTTTCATTAAGTCATTATGACAGAAAACGATTTTTTGGTGTTTCATAGAAACAAAAAAACATATGGGATCGAACCCTATATCTTGAGATTATACAATCTTGTGAAATTACTCGAATATCAATTAGGCACAAGTATTTCCGGTCTACAAGTGATGGAAACCTCTGCACAGATGCAGATGGAGGAGTGAAGCACATGCCGATCGTCGAGTGATCTACGAGTAGAGGAGGGGTTAGGATCTCCAAGTAAGCGAGTGACACCGATAGAATCTGTCTGAGTTGCTTTTTGTGACGTATATCTTTACTAGTGGTTGTTTACTGACTTTTATTTACTAGTAATCCATTTTATAGTAAGGGATGCATTTATGATTAATTATACTTTATCTGGTTTCATTATTTCTTATAAATTAAACACCGAGTATTTTACCAGCCGCCCACTGATATTATATATTTCTTACCATATCATTCTTGCTTTTTATACATTATTTTAAATTTTATTGTAGGTTGATTTTTCTTTGCTGTTTTGTATCCATGCTTTACAGTTTATCTAAATATCTACTTGCGATGGAGAGAGAGAGAGAGAGAGAGAGAGAGAGAGAGAGAGGATCATCAGCAGTGGCATAAAGATCACCTGCTGACCATCATGAAATGTACATCAAACAACAAGAAGATGAGATGCAACAAGTTGGCAAGTATTGGAGAAAACTATTTTAGATTCTCTCCCCTATCAAACAATGCAAATGACTAAAGAACCAATCAACCTAATTAAAGAATCACCAGCCACCCACTCATTAAGGACTTTAGCTTTTCATCTCACAAACTTTTTTCCAAGGATTTTAAAATAAAATGATTAAACTATTTCTCCGGATATTGGTTCATTGTATATTTTATTATAGTTACGTTATGACGATATCCTAATTATTTTAGTTTTGGTCTAATGATCAATAGGTCATACATCATAAACCATTTATGATTGAAGAATATATTGTTGGCAGTGAAAATTTCTAAGTAAATAGAGTTTTCCACAACAGAACGCGGAGCTAACTCAGTAGTTTCGCGTTTGGCTATTTTTAGCCTCGCGTTTGAGAAAAACGCGGAGCTAATCAATAGCTCCGCGTTCTGGTTCTTTAGCTCCGCGTTTTGATGAGATTATCTCCGCGTGAGCAGATAACCAGAATCTCAAATTGATTGAGATTATGATTTGGGCTTATCCAAATACCCAAATTGGAATCCTTGATGAGAGCAAATTCTATTTAGATAGAAACTCTCATATGATCCTAAGGCTATAAATACCCTCTTGGGAAAGCCCTAGTGGTCTTCTTTTCTTCTCTTTTTTGGCATCTTGGAGAATTCAAGTTACGCATAGAGCCTTGAGTTCATGAAAGACCAGAGAAGATCGTCTACAGTCGGCCGTCATCTTCAAGAGAGAAGAGTTCGACGTCAGATCGTCCAAAGGAGCTGCTTGACAGATCCCATCGCCACACAAATCCCACAAATCATTGTAAAAGAGAGAGATTGAGATATAAAATTCTCTCTTTTGTTCTTTCTTTTTCTTGTTCACTTTCATTGTAATTTAAGTTAATTCAATGGAAGGAAAGCAAAGAAATTCTGCTGCGAACAAACTAGCGACCACAGTGGGAGACGTCTATTTCACCAGAAAAGAGATTGTGGCGCAATCGGACGTCGATAGGATTGTATCTGACATAGATATGCTCGTCATTGAAATCGACCAGCAGAAGTACGAGGAGTACTTCTCCTCTGAATCAGGTGACCTGGACGAAACACAACACTATCGTCACATGCGCTCCAATACCCGAGCAACGGGTAAAAAGGTATCCACCGATGAACGGGGATCTTTGGAGACCGCGGCCATAGAGCCGGTGTTTGGACAGGAAATCCTAGCAGAGGATGACCTCCCTACTGCCGAAGAAGACCTGGAAACTGGATTGACCAGAACCCAACTTCGAAATAGAAATCGGAGAATAAGGCGAAAAGTCCTCAAAGCCCGCCTTGGACGCGAGGCTAACATCATAGAACGCGAGGCTATGGTTCCTCGTTAAACGCAAAGTTGCAACTTGCGTTGATCGGAAGGAGAAGCCAGCGTGTGATACTCCGCGCGAGGCTATTACTGAGCTTAGCGAGAAACGCGAAGCCAGTAAGATTTGCGCTAGTCGCAAAATTTCTGACACTCGTGAGAAACGCGAGTATAAAATCTCCTTAAAACCAGCATGTGATTTTCCATGCGAGGCTACTACTGGGCTTAGCGATAAACGCGAAGCCAGTAGCACTTGCGCTAAACGCAAGATTTCTTACACTCTCGAGAAACGCGAGGATAAAAATTCCTTACAGCCAGCGTGTGATTCTTCACGCGAGGCTAATATTGAGCTTAGCGAGAAACGCGAAGCCAGTAGTACTTGCGAGAAACGCAGGATGCCTCACCTCCGCGTAAATCGCGAAGATGATTGGCAGATTGTCGTTAATCGTAAAAATCGCGTTAGACGTGAAGTTGTGACTTGTGTTAAACACAAGAGTAAGCTAGCATGTAGGAATTTTCTTCCACACGGAGCTAAGATTCCAGAATGTAAACTTCTGAAGAAACGCCAAGCCAGCGTAAAACGCGAGGCTAGCGTAGCAAATCGCGAAGCTAACTTCAGGCCAGCGTGTGATGGATTGTCTCCACGCGAGGTTACTGAATTTAGTTATGAAACTGGCCAAAGTGCCAAAACTCGCGTAAAACGCGAGCATAAGCCAGCATGTAGTAAAAACTCCCCATGCGAGGCTATTGAACTTGAACAAAAACTTGAGCCAAGCGTTAAACGGGAAGCCAAGGATTCTTGCGCTAATTGCAAAATAATGCCAGTGTGTGAGGATACTCCTTCACGCGAGGCTAAACAAACAGAAGTTAAACTTCTACAAAAATGCCCAGTCAACGTAAAACACGAGGCTATGTCCCAGCCCCGCGTAAATCAGCCATTATACAGAATAAAGGCTGATAAGTATAGCACAGATAACGCCACCAGTCATGGGGGGTTACAGCAGGCCAGTGGGCCCCATGTCCAAAATATAACTGAAGATTCTCTATTTTCTAAAATACTTGATCTCAGAGATTATTTGACGAGTAAAAAGAAAACGAGTCAAACTCAGTCACATTCGACATGCCATTGCGAGCAAATAATATCAGCTGTACTGAATAGTTGCTGCTGTGGTAAGAAAAGAATTTCTTTATTTAATAGAATAACTGAGTCTCATACTCCGAAAAGGAGGAAGAATAATATGAGATATCAAATTAAGGAAAAAGAGGTAAAGGCGGTGACCTCAAATATGGTCGGTAAAGGTAAGAATGCCACGGAAAAAAAACACGAGTTAGATGCAGACGATGAAGAACCTCATCATTTTACCCGGCTCAAATCAGGCATTGTCGCTCCTCGGAATTACAAGAAACTTTTAAAAGGATTCTGTGATGACGACAGCAACAATTCAGTTATAGCTTCCCCACAATCTTATACATCTTTCCGGCCACGAAAATCAACGTCATATGTGGTGGACAGGTCTGATGATATTGACCAGAGGATAGAAGCCCAAGAGCAGATGATTCGAGGTCAGTAAAAGGCAATTAATGATCTCAAACTAATACATCTAAAAGTGGTCTTAAATACCCAGAAGATAGCTGACGATAAGGCAAAAATTTCTTCGGAACCGCCACCTAAGACAAATGAAGAAACTAAAGAAGAAAAGGCTTATTCAACACATGAGGATGATGACAAATACTCTTTCCATGATCCTTATGGAGAAAAGATCGAGAAACTGCAAAGCCAACTGGATGCCCTAATGTACAAGAAAGAATTAAAAGAATCGGGAGTTTCAAGACCATACCCGCCTGAATGGGATTTGGCCCCGTATCCCGAAAAGTATAAACTGCTCAAGTTGGAGCCATATGACGGGAAATGATCTCCCAGTCAGCATATCTATTACTTCTTATCGCAGGCAGGTCATCTAATGGGAAATGATCCCGTAATGACCAAAGTATTTGCGAGCACCCTGCGAGGGCCTGCTTTTACATAGTTTATGTAGTTGCCCCCGGGAACCATAAACACATGGTATGATGTCGAGAAACAGTTCTTGGCACATTTCTTTGACGATGATACCGAGATATCGGTTCATTCCTTCCTTGCAACAAAGCAAGGGGAAGAAGAAACGGTCAAAAGTTTTATTGAACGCTTCAGGAAAAAGTCTGTGTATTGTCGACACGGTATGACCCAGAAAACCCCGGTAGAAACCTGCAAGTATAATTTCAGGATCGGCGTGCTGATAAGAATGGGAGCTGTAGAGTCCAAAACTTGGAAAGATCTGTTAAAGCTGGGAGAGTAGGCAGAAGATATAATTCGCCGGATTGAGGAATCTCGTAGCACGAGAAACTCTATGAATAACAAGCCATATCCACATAATCCTAAAAATGAAGGAAAGGCTGTGATGGTGCCAGTTGCAGATCCGAAACCAAGACCTCAGAATCCGAGAGGTGCAGATCAAAATAAACCTCGACAAGATAAAATTTATACATTCAAGACTGAGCAGACAGATACTCTATTCCATCTCCTCCTCAGGAAGGGTATGTTAAAGCTTCCGGAAAATCGAAACCAGAAGACGCTGGTAAAACCAAAGACCCTAACTATTTCCTGTACCATCGGAATGTCGGGCACCCAACTAAGGATTGCTATTCTCTTAAGAACCAAATGCAGGCATTGATTGAAGCCGGGATTCTCACACTTAAAGAGGAACAGAAGAAAGTTTCTGCAAATATGGCAAATTTAGTAGTAGGAACCAATGAGTTCCCTGCCAGAGCGATCCATGTACCAGTAGGGAAGTCAATATCGACACTAAGTACGGGCAGCCCACACTTGCAAGCTAGCCCCTTGGGTATGCTCCGAACCACAACTGTGATCGAATCATCCTCATTGGTTAACAGTCGGATTTAGTTGGGGGTGCCGAAAATATTGACGATGATAAACATTATGCTTCCGCTACTCATGCTAGTCATTGGAATGGCTAATTGGGTGCTATAAATATTTTTTTTGCCCAATGCTGTTAAAGCAGAGGGAAGAGGAGATCAAGTTCCTCGCTAACCCTATCATACTGGGGGTAAAAGTATGAAATTTATTGCCCAATGCTGTTAAAACTGAGAGAAGAGGAGATCAAGTTCCTCGCCAACCCTATCATACTGGGGGTAAAAGTATGAAATCAATTGCCCAATGCTGTTAAAGCGGCGGGAAGAGGAGATCAAGTTCCTCGCCAACCCTATCATACTGGGGGTAAAAGTATGAAATTAACTACCCAATGTTGATTAAAGGCAAATGGGAGAGGAAATCAATTCCTCGACAACTCACCATACTGAGGGGAATAGCATGGCTAGCCCAACGCAAACGGCGGTTGGTAAAGGCTAATCAAATCCGTTGATAGCTGAGGATTTGCTAAAAATCCCATAAACTCTGTCATGTTAAGTTCTTACTTCTGACAGTATGATTTGGATTATTCCCATCTCCGTTCAAGTTACGTGTGAGAGCACTTGGACTAGGCATGTGCAATTAGGTGCCTCTGCCGAAATCTGATGATCCTGACCCGATCATCTTGGTATGTGCAGTTCAAGTTACGCATGAGAGTCTTGAACCGTCTCCAATCAAACTCTAGGCATGCACAATTAGGTGCCTCTGTCTAAGTTAAAATGATCCTTCTCTGATCATTTCAGGTACTAACAGTCTAAGTTATGCAGATGAGCCTTAGATAGTTTTACCAAAACTATGAACCATCTATTTGTTGAGCAAGCAAAATTCTTGAAACCAACAGATAAAGAGAAAAAAAGAATTATTCATGAAGCAAAAGATTATAGAAGATGAGGGAGTTATAGCTCTCCCAAAAGCTTCAACCTATTCATCGACTCATCAATAACCCAATAACGAGTTTCCTCCTTGTAGTGTTGAAATTCTCTGGTTCACATGCAAAAGATCTCTTCTGCAAATATCAGCTATGATCTGTTTAAAGTTCTTAGTGGATCATCTGAAGATACTGCTACAAGAATCCTAATGAAAATGCACAAGTTGAATTCGACATGCTACAAGCCCTTAGATGATCATCTCTATCGCTTTGGAAAGTGACAGAGATTGTCATCTAATAGAAATGGTCCTCAAGAAAACTTAAAGAGCTGCCGCAGGGTTCTTGTAACTCCTTCAAAAAGTTTATCTTTTGGAGTCAGAGCTTGAAACCTGCAACTATGTTGTAAAGCATATGCTTCTGGCTTCCTTAGAGTTACTTTTGTTGATGAAGACTGGTAGAGCCGCATGCACTCCTCTTCAAAACGGATCTGGTCTGAATACTCTACTGCAAAAGAAGAATCAAGAGTTAGAGAAAACTCGAAAAATCTTCTAAGTATAAAAACGCGGAGTTAAAAAAAAATAACTTCCCGCACAACTGAGGAAATAGTCTCGCACTGAAACACGACTGCTAGTCAAGATAGCCTATTAAAACGTGACTGCTAGTCAAAATAACCCCATGTTTTAAACGCGAGGATGACGCGATAACTTCGCGTAAGAAGAAGACCAGAGTTCTTCTCCGTCTTCTCCTTTCTTTCCAAGCCTTACGGCCGGAGAACGGAGATCTCGCCGGTTCAAAAATGGTTGGTCGGTTAAAACCGAGCCAAAACACTCAAAAATTGTTCTAAGAAGTCCGCAAAGTTGAGATTTCTACCTCCAATGAGTGCGGCATGAATTGGTTTACCGCTGTATCCGCTCTCTCGGCCTCTGCCGCCGCTGCTAACGCCGGCCGCCGATGGTGAGGAGTCGCTCGACACCGTACTCTTCTTAGATAACATCCTAATGATGAAAATCTATGGAAAATCGAACGAAGTCCGATCAAATGACCGCTCGTTTGCATGAGTCGCCCGGTCGCCGGAGCTCCAGTATTTTGAATTCTTCGGATGAAGTGAGGAAGAAGGTCTAAAGCCTCTATTTAAAAGAGAGAACCCGCCTCTTGGTATTCGGCGCAAGGTTCGGAGTAATTACTGAGCAAGTACTAAGTAATTACTGAGTAGTTAATAAGCAATTACTCACTAAAAAGTGAAGCTATTTAGCTCCACGCAAGTGAACAAAATGCGAGATAAACTTAGTATTCTAACTCCGCATTTTCTGTTTGAAGATCCAAAGTATTTCAAAATTTGCTAAAGTTCTAAACCATTTTGAAAACTTTGGAGGGGCTCTGTTGGCAGTGAAAATTTCTATGTAAATAGAGTTTTCCACAACAGAATGCGGAGCTAACTCAGTAGCTCCGCATTTGGTTATTTTTAGCCTCACGTTTGAGAAAAATGCGGAGCTAATCAATAGCTCCGCGTTCTGGTTCTTTAGCTCCGCGAATTGATGAGATTATTTTCGCGTGAGCAGATAACCAGTATCTCAAATTGATTGAGATTATGATTTGGACTTATCCAAATATCCAAATTGGAATCCTTGATGAGAGCAAATTCTATTTAGATAGAAACTCTCATATGATCCTAAGGCTATAAATACCCTCTTGGGGAAGCCCTAGTGGTCTTCTTTTCTTCTCTTTTTCGGCATCTTGAAGAATTCAAGTTACGCATAGAGCCTTGAGTTCATGAAAGACCAGAGAAGATCGTCTACAGTCGGCCGTCATCTTCAAGAGAGAAGAGTTCGACGTCAGATCGTTCAAAAGAGCTGCTTGACAGATCCCATCGCCACACAGATCCCACAAATCATTGTAAAAGAGAGAGATTGAGATATAAAATTCTCTCGTTTGTTCTTTCTTTTTCTTGTTCACTTTCATTGTAATTTAAGTTAATTCAATGGAAGGAAAGCAAAGAAATTCTGCTGCGAACATATATCATCTCAGTAAAAAAACTCCACTTGCAATACAATTAATTGCAGCTGATCTAATACAGCCAAAAGTGATTTAACCTCTTATGTTTATTGATTAAAATCTTGATGTGGTGGTATTATGGATGTGCTAGCCAAAATTTGTCTTGTTTTGCCTAATAGATTCAATTGGATTGGAATGGTGTGTTTTGTGTAGGGTGAGAATAGGCGGGTTCAAATATTTTTTGGTATGTTACATTTAAATTTTTAAATTAAAAAAAAATGAAAGTCTTACTTTTAATTTAAAATTTCGAATAGGATGGATTAAGAGTTGATTTTCGACCCATCCATTGTTATCCCTAGTCGCGTATCAACCAATTTTATGTCAATATTAGTGCATTAAGAACAAAACAACATGATTATTATTCTGAACATTAATGGTAAGTATATGACATGCAAAATATATCAACTCCTTTAGTTACTGCATACAAATTTTAAAATTTACGCCTGATTATTTTTTATGTTTTCAATGTGATTGTACCAGAATTTGAATCTATAGTATTTTGTTTAAAGGGATTTTATCACGTGATACAATAATACATGCATATTGCTGGTCAAATTGTTAAATTTTCCCGGCAAAATTTTCTGAATACGAACGTGAATAGCTAATACAGAAATATGAACATTTTTTTCCCCCTAAAAATGAACCTCTCTAAAAATTCATTATTCATTACAGAAATAATGATTTTTTTTCCCCTTTAGATTTGTCCATTGGCTTATATTGGAACCTCTGTAGAGGGGAAGAGAACTCCACTATAATGCAAAAGGAAATAAATTCCTTTTCACATAGGCGACGATCTCCATGTAAGACTCCGCATCTTAGAATTGGGGGAAGGTCGTCGAAGATCCGTAAAGAAGGGCGCAACAAAACTGTCTGAATCTTTGTAAAGTAGCAGAAGAAATTAAAGTCACTAAACAACGCTTTAAAACTATGAAATATGGACATAGAAAATCTTTCAGATGCCACAATGAGACACTGATCTCTATGCCCTGAACTAATTGCCCGAGACCAATCTATACTACTTCAGACACCTACAGCTGCAAAGTAAGGAATGACAATAACTAAAATTTCGATATCTAAATGAATTCACCCAAACACTTAAGACCGAACCAGTCTCATTCTTTTTTCTCTCCCTTCTAGTTTTGCATATGATGTGAATCTTTTTAGCTTCACGAACCGCTAGTTGAGCCCAACAGACATCCGTACATCGTGCCATATCATTATATGTTCCTACGTAAGTCGAGGGTGGGAGTTCTCAAGCTCACTCCCATCGAGGTTCATTGGCAGAATAGTTCAAATACAGTTTAACATAGACTTCGGTGAAATTTTCTGATCAGGCAAAAATCCAAAATTTGGGACCATCATTGGTAGGTGGTCCTCAATTCCTAATCAGGGGAAGAGTTGTTTATGAAAGATATTGGAAGAAAATGATTCATCTTTGAGCCTGCCTAAAATGTTGGCATTGAGCTGACCCCATCTCTCTCTCTCCCCCCCCTCTTTAATTAGGAGAGAAGGGGGTCCATGACTCTCTCTCTCTCTCTCTCTCATGGTGGGTCACTGGCTAGGGTTTGGTTGCATTTGCACTCTTTTGTGTAGGTTGCAATCATTTGTCAACAAAGGAAATAGTAATGAAAGATGTGGAAGAAAATAGTTAAGAGAGAAATGGGCTTTTTTAGAGAACACACCAAATGTTGAGATTGTGTAAATCTATGGACAAAATAGAGAAAAAAACAAAATACATCTTGTTTGTAGAAAATTTTGCCCAAGGCATTTTACTCTTTAACATTTTATGGGTTTATTTTTGCCTATAGAGGTTTGGTTTGATTCATTGAAGAGATGATGGTTTCTTACTATTTTGGAGCTAGGGATGGGATGCTACTGTATGTGATCTTGAAATTAATAGCCTTGACATGAAAGACAAGTGTATGTAAGATCTTTAGAAAGGATATACATGTGCCCAAAGAAAATCTATGCTCTTCAAAGACTATTTGATATTTTACCAACATGCCTCAAAAGAAATTCCTCAACAAGGAAAGGGGAAAAAAAAAACTTTACGAAGGTACCTTTAATCTACTTTTTATGAAATGTGAAGAGGAAAAAACTCCTTTCCTTTTTGCTTACTTGATAAACTACGCACGAACTTAGCCATTGAAATTCGACTCATGGTATAAAATACTTGGTGATTATGATTGTAGACGACAAAAAAAAAGAAAAGAAAAAAGTGCCGGAGTGCATCCGCAGGGTGCTCTCCGCGGAACACACCCGTGGAACGCACACGCGGGGTGCACCTGCGGGTGCTACCTGCGGGTGCCACCCACGAGCACCCGCGGTAGCTACCCGCGGGGCGCACCCGCAGTTGCCACCCGCGGGATGCTACTACGGGGTTCACCCCGCAGTACTTCTTTTAGGTGGATTTGATCGGATTTTTAGGGGAATGGTTACCCCGATCTCGGTGTTTCTGTTCCGTGGATTTGATCCGGATTTGAGGGGAACAATTACTCCTCAATATATAAAAGGAGGGTGGAGTCCAGAGACGAGGGGATTACCCTAAAGGGAGAGACAGAGTCTAGAGGAACATAGAATTCCAAGAGAGCGGGTCTTCTACCAGAGTTTGCAGAGAGGAGTCTTTTTTAATTCAGATTGGATCGTCAACGGAGTGCATCAGCGAGACTCTACCACTACCAGATCCCACCAAAGTAAATTTTAAAGAGAAACGAAATTAATCGTTCCCTATTTTTGTAATCTTGATTTTTTTTATTATAATTTTTTTTTACAATTGTATTTAAAATTAAAATCTCAATGGATGGAAGATTAAATTTTTCTGGTGTACAAGCATTGGCAACTACAGTGGGAGCCTCTTTGTTCACAACAGAGAACTTGGTTGCGCAGTCCAACTGGAAATCCATCGGATCGATGGTTGAATGGCCGTCGAAGTCGACCAACAAAAGTATGAAAAATTATTTTCTTCAAATTCCTTTGATTCGGAGCTCAGGCGTCATCGTCGGGCATCAATTAAGAAAGGTGAGGCATCGTCCACCAAAACTAACAAGGCGTCATCGCCTGTCAAAACAAGTGAGGCGTCATCGCCCACAAAAACTGATAAGGCGTCATCGCCTGTCAAAAAAATATGAGATGTCATCGCCTATAACAAAATAAAAGACAAGACGTCATCCTCTATTAAAAAATAATAAAAAAATAACTGTGCAGTGCGCGGGGTGTCACCCTCAGGGTTGCAACTGCGGGGTGCACCCATATGATGCACCCGCGGGTGCAACCCGCGGGGTACACCCGCGGGTTGCAACCCGCAAGGTGCACCCGTGGATTGCAACTGCGGATGCACCCGCGGGGTACCGAACAAAATAATAATAATAATAATAATAATAATAAATAAATAAATAAAAATAAATAATAAATAAATAAATAAATAAAAATAAATAAATAAATAAATAATAATATGTAATAGAATAATAATAAAATAATAATAATATTAAAAATTAAAAATTAAAAAATATATAATAATGATGTTGTAGCTGGCGCCGATATCTCACGCACTATCTCTAGTTTTGAGCAGAGGTGCTGCCCTGATGAGTGCGCACGGGATGAACGCTTTGAAGCTCTATGCTCGACCCCCGTGTAATTCGTCGAAGGGGCATATTTAACTATGTTGGATTAGTTATATTTATCTAATACTCAAGAGGATTCCAAAAGACTAAAAAGGTCAAAAACTCAAATATTATACACAAATTCAAATGCATTCGAAGAAGAGAAAGATGTTTTATCATAGAACTGTCATCTTCGATATCAGAAAATGTGTTCAGAATAACACACCAATTGAAGATAAATCTAAATAAATTTTTTTAGGTAAGAATTCAAAACTCATGGTTCATGATGATATCTTCACTGTTCATGCGATAGAAGTTGGATCAAGCTCAAACTTAAGCTGAACCCAACAGCAGACTCGAGATCGTCAAAGAACACTTATAAATTGTGAAGCCCACATTGGTTATGGAGCACAAACAATCAGATGTGAAACTCAGCCTGATGTGAATCTGATCATGTATAAGGCTCAGTCCAATCTTGCCCAAATCATATGAGATACTAAACCCATGTGAACCGAAGCAGACATAGGGCTCAACCTTGTATAAATCACTTAGTACATGATTCTCATATTCTGCAATCCGAGAAATTTGGAACGGCCCACCCAAATGATAGGGCCGATGTTTCATGAAGACTTTTACTTTCGCATGACCTATCTAGGAGATAGGGTCTGTGTCCGTATTTCAAAATGGCTCATATTTGTTACAAAGCCAACATGCACATCAAAATTACAGTGTTCGGTCAGACTCAGCTTCAAAATGCAATTCTAAATGAGCTCCTATGTATAAGGAAAGTGAACAAAATCCTCCAAAGCAATACTGGATTCAGATCTGCCATATGAGGCTATATCTATTGCCCAAGCAACAACCAATATGGTGAACTGCAACAATATCTGGATGATTCAAAAATAAAAAATGGACAACTCTTCTTCCAGTCTCTGAAGACACTTCAGCCTAATACCAGCTCAACAAATCACCAAAAAAGTTGATTCTTTCCTCTACGTCAAGAATTAATTCAGTATTCAACATGGGGTGGTGAATGAGATTTTCAAAGTTCTTGAGGCTTTCCCAATTCCTCATATCATTGTGAGGCTTGCAGCATGGCAATTAACCAAGTCAATGGAGCTTTATTTCGAGATAAACATCAATCATGGCAAGAGATCTCTCATGCCATCTTGCTATCTATCCGGAAGATGAAGATGTGCAACTCAAGCAACTGGAAGTTTCACACAGAGCTCAGCCTCAGTACAAAGTTCAAAATAACACTCGCATGCCACAGCTCCTGAACGAGGCTTGGCATGAGACTCACATGTCTCAGCTCCCGTGCGAGGTTGGTCATGACACTCGCATATCTCAGATGGTATTCGAGATTTGTCATGACACTCGTATGTCTCACTTCACAGGAGACTGAAATTGGTATTCATGTGTTCAAATCATCACATGGACTCATATTCGGGGTTGCATCCATGTTGCAACTAAGGCTAAAAGCACAAGCTTTATATTCAAGGTCATGTAGTTCATAAGACGAATGAAAGAGGCTTCCCCTTCGAAACTCTCTCTAAATCGAAATTATGTGACAATGATGTCAGGTTTGAGCCCACTGAAAATCTAAAGTTTCATGTGACGCTCACGACCATCGTATCTACATCACAGGAATAATGCTCACAATCTTTTTTTGAAAAAAAAAATATCGTGGAAATACGAATGAATCCACAATGGAACTCTTGATGCTTCAGTTGTCTGAGTGGGGTCATAACTTTCTCTTGTCGCATCCAACTCATCAAGTTGAGAGTCAATTAGCTTGAGATTTAAATCATTCAAAACTCAGCTTTAACCAGTTCAAAAAAGACAAAGGCTTACTACACAACTATCAAATCGATTATCATTCATGTTCTGCATCATAAGAACATCATGTGGGCTTGTTGATATTGGTCGCAGTTATCTACCACTGCTTGGCAATATTAACCAATACATCAAAATCCCTGCTTACTTGGTCAAAAAAAACCATTCTCTTTGAAAGGGTTCGACCATATGCAGTCATATCCAATGATATTGAAGATGAAGATCAGGAAGCCCCTAAGTTTTATCATTACGGGCCAAAATTATTCCGAATAATAGAGAAAATAAGGTATGACTTCAACTAAATGCCAGGTTTAAATTTGGGCACGCGACAAAGCCGGTGCCCATGGAGCGTTGTATGCGCGTCTATGCTCACACCTGCAAGAGATCGGTGTGGAGCGCGCCTGCAAATCGTTGTGTGCATGCCCGTGCCTGTGCACCCCCGCGCTTGGGGAGTAATGCACGTAACAAATAGCGTTGAGACCCGTTTCGCTCCTTCGTGTTTGAAAGGAAAGAATTATATTACCATCACAAAATCGGTAGAGGGTTGCGATATGTCACGACACCTGATACTCCAGTTATAAATGACGGGATCTACCAAAACACAGAAAACTCTGACGGGGACTCGATATCAGTATGGGAGTACTATCCAACAGTCTGGCTACAAATATGATGCCTTTCAACCTGACTCCAGACGTAAGCTAACTCTTCCTCAAGATGAAGTATTAGTCAAATGTCTTGATGCCAAATGGAGCATGCATTTTGAACAACACGAACTGCCTATCAAAGACAAGGTGGTTCAAGTAAACATGGGAGATGAAACCAATCCCAAACTCATACGATCCTCAAGTTGATTTGCATCGGATAAATATTAAGTCAGATGCAAAACCAGTAAAGCATCATCAAAGAAGACTCCATCCAGATCTAATGGAGTCGACCAAGGATGAAGTTAAGAAGCCTATACAATCAAGCTTCATAAAAATAAAATAGTACCCTAAATGGGTAGCAAATATTGTTCATGTTCCCATGAAGAATGGGAAGATCCGAATTTGTATTAACATTCGAGATCTAAATGTAGCTTGCTCCAAAGACAAATTTTCATTTCCAATAACGGATGTCATGATTGATGATACCTGCAAATTCGAAAGAATGTCTTTAATGTATAAATTCTCTGGGTATAATTAAATCAAGATGTACCCTGAAAACAAAAAACACAAAAAGTGCTCAAAGAAGTGCATGATGGAGCCTACAGTGCTCACCAGCCGGGACCTAAATTAGGAGACCAGATAGCAAGAATGAGTGTTTACTGGGCAATGATGATGCTAATCAATAGAAAATTCTTGAAGAAATATTATTTTTAAGGGAATGAAGGCATCCGACCTCCTCTTCAATATAGCAAATAAAGAAATGCTAGCTGTTGCTGAGGTGTAACTTCGCACCCCAACTTAGGGTACAAAATGAAAATGAATCCTACGTCTATACGACTAAGGATATAGGAAAATTTGGTAAGCAAGCCCAAATAAAATCCTCGCTAACTCTATCATGCTGAGGGTAAAAGTATAAACTGCCCAACGCCGTCAAGGCAATGAGAAGAGAATAAATTTCTTGCCAACCCTATCATACTGGGGGTAAAAGCATGAATTGCCCAATATCGTCAAAATAATGGGAAGAGAATAAATTTCTCGCCAACCCTATCATGCTGGGGGTAAAAGTATGAACTGTCCAACGCCGTCAAGGTAACGTGAAGCAAACTAGTTTCTCGCCGACCCAATATTCTGGGGTTAAAAGTATGAACTTCCCTAAGCTGCTACGGCAAAGGAAAGAGGAAAAGTTTGGCATTTAAGGCCAAACGAAATTCTCGACAACTTACTATGCTGAGGGGAATAGCATGGCTAGTTAAACTCAAACGGTAGTTAGTAAAAGCGAACCAAATCCGCTGATAGCTGAGGGTTTGCTAAAAATCCCATAATAAATCTGTCACAACAGTATCCTTATTCGATTATAAGGATATACTACTACCCAAAACTGCTAAAGTAAATGGAAGATGAAAAGTTTGGCATTTAAATCCAAATAAAATTCTCGACAACTTACCATGCTGAGGGAAATAGTATAACTAGCCCAGTTTAAACGGTAGTTGGTAAAGGCAAACCAAATCCGTTGATATCTGAGGGTTTGCTAAAAATCCTAATGAAATCAAATCTCCTGTCACGTTAAGATTTTAACTCTGATAGCAATACTTTTCTCATCATTTTTTTCTAACAGAGCCAGTGACTCTAAAAATATTTGTCACATTAAAATTATACCTCTGACACAAGAGTACAAAATCAAATCATTTTTCTCTATGAGATCAAGTCCAATCAAATCTCTTATCATGTTAAAATTTTACCCCTTACTGTAAGATTTTTCTAGTTATTTTTCTCCAGCAGAGCAAGTGACAATCCAAAAATATTTGTCAAGTTAAAATTATATCTCTAACTTCAGAATACAAAATCAAATCAATTTTCTTTATGAGATCAAATCTGATCAAATCTCCTGCCATGTTAAGCTTTCACCTCTGACAGAAAAGAAAACTCATACTTATCAAGTCTAATATTACAACCTCTGATGAATTTGTTTTTGACATAGTCAAGTTAAAAAATTATCTCTGACGAAAATCATCTTCCTATCAAGTTAACAGTTATTTCTGATAGTCAAATTCCAAAACTAAATACTTTAATCTCTGTTTAGTCAGCTCATTTCTATTATGACCAGATCTTTTGAATAGGTCAAGTTTTGAAACATGTTTAATGACACATTTGTCTTTTCCTAATCCGTCATACTAAATGTCACTGAACAGTTTGCCATCAAATGAGCACGTTAACATCATACCTCTACTTATCCTATAAAAAGCACGTTAACATTATACCTCTGCTTGTCATCTAATGAGCACGTTAAAATCATACATCTGTTTGTCATATAATGAGCACGTTAAAATCATATCTCTACTTGTCTTCTAATGAGCACGTTAAAATCATACATCTTCTTGTTATCTAATGAGCACGTTAACATCATACCTCTGCTTATCCTCTAAAAAATACGTTAACATTATACCGCTGCTCATCTTCTATAAGGCACGTTAGCAAATTACCTATGCCTATCAAATTCATCACAGGCCGTCTGTCATGCCCTTAGCCTCTGAACAAGACATCAAAAATATTTTTGCATGCAGATAATAAATTTTCTGAAGCAAAGCTATAAGCAAAAGTCAAGCTGAGCCACACAGGTACAACAGCCAGCATCAAGAAATTCATTAAAAGTCTAGCTGGGCCGCACAGGTACAACAGTCAGTATCAAGAAAATTCATTAGAAGCAGTTGGAGCGCACAGGTACAATAGCTAGCATCAAGAAAATTGACTCGAAGCAATCTCTGATACGTCGGGGAAGCTCAACAGTACACCTCCAATGACAAAAATCCAAGATAGTAATTTCCAAAAGATGGTTCACAGTACACCATGAAATCGCGCTATACAATGAAAACTACAGAGCCAAATTAAAAGAGTCCAAAGTGTTTCAAAATTCGTAATAAATCAAAATGAAATTTCAAAAATTTTGGAGAGGGTTATGTAGACAACAAATAAAAAAGAAAAAAAAGTGCCGGAATGCACCCACAGTGTGCTACTCGTGGAATGCACCTGCGGGTGCCACCCGCAGGGCGCATCCGCGGGTGCTTCCCGTGGGGAGCACTCGAGGGTGCTACCCGCAGG
Source organism: Dracaena cambodiana (assembly GCA_036321105.1). Lineage (NCBI taxonomy): Eukaryota > Viridiplantae > Streptophyta > Magnoliopsida > Asparagales > Asparagaceae > Dracaena > Dracaena cambodiana. Next base: position 41,878,294 of record JAYEPQ010000010.1, on the reverse strand, counting down.
GTGCACCTACGGTTGCCACCTGCGGGAGCATCCCGGGGGGGTGCAACTACGGGGTTCACCCAGTGGTATTTCTATTATGTGGATATGACCGGATTTTTAGAGGAACAGTTACCCCAATCTCGGTGTTTCTATTTCATGGATTTGACTCAGATTTGAGGGGAACAATTACTCCTCAATATATAAAAGGAGGGCGGAGTCCAGAGACGAGGGGATTACCCTAAAGGGAGAGACTAGAGTCAAGAGGAACAGAGAATTCCAAGAGAGCGGATTTTCTACCAGAGTTTGTAGAGAGGAGTCTTTTAAAATTCAGATTGGATCGTTAATGGAGTGCATCAGCGAGGCTCCACCGCTACCAGATCCGACCAAAATAAATTTTAAAGGGAAACGAAATTAATCGTTCCCTATTCTTGTAATCTTTATTTTTTTTAATTATAATTTTCTTTTACCATTGTATTTAAAATCAAAATCTCAATGGAAGGAAGATTCAATTTTTCGGGCTGATGTTCAGTATTCAAGTTACAAAAAAAAGAAGAGGTGAATACAGAGACATTTCAAAACTGATTTGATTGTTCTTAGTTAGCGGACATATATAAAATTTATATATTTGGCTATTAAGATCTGACACAGTAATAACATAATTATTAGTTATATGAAGGTCCAGAAACCGTTATGCAAAAGAGTTTTGCGTAAGAGAAACATAATAGTAGATTGTAGATTGTTTCATATTTAAGTTCGAAAAAAGAACAAAGGGAAAAAGATTTAAGGACCTTCATCTATGTGTGGATTCCAAGAGTTGTTTTCATCGTGTGTGTCAGTATAGTTGGAGGGAAAGGAAAATATATGTGGATTATATGGCTCGTTCAAGGTACTATGTAGGATACATGATTGGTATTACATGAGTTATTTCCTGATCGATTAGTGAAGCTTGCAATGAGGAACGTTTTTGGTGTTTTTGGTGTTCGGTATCAGATGATGCAGTCCTTAAAGACATGATCTGGCCAAAAAAAAAAAAAAAAATAGAAAGCCGAACAAGCCCACTTTACGAACACCAATAAGATACGCGAGTTGGTGAAACTGATAAAGATATCCTTATTATTATTGGAACTAGTCACTAAAAGTTCACTTTTGTAACCGAACGATACATACGCTCAATCACCACTAAACGTTTGCAACATTCATTTGTCAATTGACCATGTCATGATGGGGTGTGCGAAGATTTTCTAACTTTGACTATAATCAGGTTCTTAATGGACCTTTCAATTGGGTGAATGACGGATCTTGATAGCTCACCCGATAATAGAAAGACAAAGCAGCAGTGCTTCATTGGTGTGAAAGAATATAAAGGCAAATTTCAACTGATTCAAAAAAATTACAATATTTTCGGTTGGTACATATCCAAGTGCGATCTTGGCTCACAACATGAGGGGGAAAAAAAGGAAAAAAAAAAAAAAATTATCTTCCCTACAAGTGGAGGCCATGTGCGAACAACCTAATAATTTTTTTTTATGTTTAATTTCTGAACTCATGAAAACAATTTTTTTCCGCATCTGGTATTATTTATGATCACAAAGCGCCAGTTCTCAGCACCCTAACTAACTAGCTGCTGGATGCTGTCCAGTTTTGGTAAAATTAACATGGTTATTATTTTTTTTGTTAGTGACAAGTATATGCAGTTGTAATACTCCTAGTTCGAATACTTTCGCATCGAATACGAAACAAGAATTTGTATAGTTTATAGTGTTTTTCATGAATTAATAAACTAATAGTTGCTTGGACAGGATAGGAACAGCAGAGGGAAGAACAATTATGCACAAGCAGACAATTAAGGAGAGATCCAAGGAAGAGGCTGGATCTACTTATCCTGGTCACACAGGAGGGAGAAACACCACAAGATGAACATCCACTGGGAGACACTTAAGAGGGAGTGAGGGAAGTCCAGAGAGGAGAGCCCTAGGCCATGAAGTAGAGGACCAAGAAGTGCAAGGAGGAAAGAAGAAATATAAGAAACTTTGGCGCAAAAGTGTAATTTGTAATATATATATATATATAGAGAGAGAGAGAGAGAGAGAGAGAGAGATATGGGGGATGGAGAGCATCAGATAATGGGGCATTCTAAATATTATCTATATTAGTATGTTTTGTTAAAACCTATTTAATGAAACATAGGAGGACTTACTCACCGAATTTGCTCAAAAAAATAAATTAACTATTTTTTTTCAGTGAAAAATTCATAATTAATTATAAATTATTTTAATTTTCATAATTCATAAGAGACTTAAAATTCCTAGTCAAGTGGGAACTTTAAAGCCATAGCGGCAATTCCATTCTTCATATTTGTTTTAATATATAATTATAGTCTTTTGTCACATATTGCACATTTTCCTACTTAAAAACTTATAGTGAATCCTACTATGATCAACCGACGGTGATGGACCCACCTCATGTCAAAATGGATAGTAATTTCCTTAAAAACAATGTCTATAACTTTTATATGTTTGCCTGTCTTTCCTCATATTTTAAGTTTGTTCCTCTCAAGTTCCAAATGTCAAGCCTAAAGTCCATTTTTTGCCTCTGATATTGCCTTGTTTTCAATTCTCTCTAAAAATTCTCTTCTTCAACCGGCGGGCAATTTAGATCCCAATCAAATTATGTTTTTGACATATTTTTGACCTGGAAAATTATAATTTTATCACCAAATTCAAATCGTTATAATATGTAACTTTTTTTTTCATAGGGACTTCACCTTGGCACTCCTGGTAGGAGTGCTTCATCCCCTGCACCCCGATGAGCTATTCGGACAGCTCAGCCTTCGAAGAACTCTGTCACCAGTTCGAATGCCTAGATCCCCCTGCCTTTGAAATTTTAGAAAATCCAAACAGGGAAAAGCAAACTGAAATACAGTGCAGGGATCTTGCAGAGTATGGAATTTTTTTTATTTTTTTAAATTTTTTTTCATTTTTTTACGGTGAACCGTTATATTCATTATACGACAATGGTAATAAGAGTAAAATGATTCTTAGGAGTCTTTCTTGCAACAATCTAAATAAGCGAGACAAATAAATGAATCGTTTGTGTTGATATCCTTATCTTGGGGGGTGGTTATTGTATGAAGCATGATTTGCGCCTAATGCAACAACAGAAATCACTTGATTTGCATAGGTCACCAGTTGTTTAAGTAAAACCTTTCTTTCATGACATAGAGATCACAATGAACCGCTTAAACCCTTTATTTCAATTGTCTAATTAGCCCCTTCCCACCTAGCATCAGCCTGGAGATTTATAGGGCCAAATTGCTATTTATACATGCCTTCTCCGCTTCTTTCCTATTCTTCTTATTTTATGTGACAGAAAAAATTAGAGACAAAAATATATTCTTAGCTCGCTATGCAGATGAAGACATTCAAATAGTTTACAATTGTAATTTTTGCTTTTTTTGAATCAATATAAACCTCTTTTGAAAAGAAAAAAAGTAAAAGGAAGCATAGGAATGTGCCACTAAATCTCAACATACAAAGTTTAGTGGAAAATCTGAATCGTTAATTATAATTTTCATACTCTCAATACATGGTATATAAAAAATCATGTAATTTAAATTTATCTTTATCTTAATGAAGAGGTATTATTTTGTTCTATCATTGAAAAGTCGTTCATTCTGTACCTACCCAATATTGATTCAAAAATGCTTGATTTTTCATACACCATCGTTTATATTATAAAAATTAAAATTAAATAGTTTGAATCATCTACCTACACCATCTATGTTGAGATTAAAATGTATCTCCATAGGTAAGTTTTTTTTAGAGACATAATAAGTACACTTTTTCCTAATATAAGAGAAATCAAATTACATCTCATCACTTATAAACATTTTATTAACACAGCCATTGAACATTTTTTTTTTTTTTTTTGATCTTTTGTTTTCCTGGAACATTAAAAGCAAAATTGAAGTTATATTCTTGATTACAAAAATAACAAAAGGAAAATCAGGAGTGGGCCTAATAACAAAAGGAAAAATCACGAGTGGGCCAAGTTTCTAGTTTACCTAAGTTTACACGAGTGGGCCTAATATTTTTGAGCAGCAGGTGTTGAAGGAAAATCAAATAGCTGGTGATAAGGAGCTTGCACAGTTGTAGGAGGCCACTTCGACAGGAAAAATGAAGAGTATTCCTTTTAGGGCAATCTCAGGTAAGGGTCAACTCCCTGAATGGATTAATGGGATAATTAATATGGACAATGAATCTCAGGTCGGTCTTGACCTCTTACGGCGGTGTATGCTAGCAATATGGACAATAAACGGAAGGAGTTGTAGGATATTTTGGAGAATATATATAGGGTGGATATTTCAGTTATGGTGATTGGAGAGTACAATGTCATTGCAGTGGAGGGAGAGAAGAAAGGTGGTAGGTTTTTGGCTAGTCGAAAAGTTCGTGACTTCCAATCTTTTTTCATGGAGGCAGGATTATATGATTTTAGTTTTATTAGAGCAAAGTTTACTTGGTGCAATGAACGACAAGGGCTTGCCAAGATTTGGGAGAGGTTGGATTGTGCTATATGGCTCCTAAATAGATTGAGTTATATCGAAATGTGATTGTGTGACATTGGCTTGGGTGACTTCAGATCATTTCCCTCTACTACTCAACACGCGGGCGCCGGGGGGGGGGGGGGGGGGGGGGGGGGTGGTGGTGATTGTGGAGGGCCAAAACCATTTGGTTCGAGCAGTTGTGGGTCCATATGCCCCATTCTTTTGACATCATTAGGGAGAGTTGACACCCACTCGTATCCTTGCAATGAAGAATATGAAGACGACGGAGGTACTATGGCGTTGGAATAGGGATGAGGTAGAGAATATTTTCTGAAAAGGCGAACTGTTTCAATCTTGTATTGAGTCCTTACAAACTAAAGAGGTTGATTGTGGTATCACCAGGGAGGAACAGGCACTTCTGTATTCGGTAAAGTAGGAGTTGTGTGACGTTTTGGGGTTTAGGAGCTTATGTGGAGGTAAAAGTCTCGCCTAATCTTGCTCAAAGAGGGTGATTAACTCTCGTTCCTTTCATTGTATTGTTTTAATTTGATGGTCCAAGAATCTTATAGTAGGTACTCATGGGACAAATGGAGAGATTCATACTAATAGCAATGAGATTGTAGAGGAATTTTTGGTGTACTGTAAATCTACATGGGTTGATATACTTTGACTGTAAGTGCTCATAATCTGATCCATGATTTGATTAATGAGGTGATATCTAGGAGGATAATACTGAGTTTTGCAGGCTAGTTACAATGCAAGAAGTGGAAACAATATCTAGGTCGATGGATGCCGATAAAGCACTAGGGCCGGATGGATTTTCAGGTAAAATTTACAAACACTATTAGGAGATTATTATGGCGATACGGTGGCAACCATTAAGCATTATTTCACTATTGGGATTCTTCCGAAATAGTGGAAATGACTTTTGTGAGCTTGATTCCCAGAATAGATAATCCGAGACTTCCTAAAGACTATTGCCCCATTAACTTATGCAAGTTTTCTTACAAATTGATTACTAAGATTCTTGTTGCCCGGTTAAAATTTTTTTATCCAAACTGATTTTTGAGGAACACGAGACACTTGTTTCGGGGGGATGTATTTTGGATAATATTATTTTTGTTAAGAAAATCCTTCATTCTATGACTTATTCAGCATGTGGTAAGCTTATGCGTATGACGATGGATATGGAAAGGGCTTATGACCGAATGAGCTGGAGTTTCATTGAGCTGGTATTAAGCAGATTTAGCTTCGACTAAAAATTTGTGGATTGGGTGATGGGTTATATTTGGGAGCCCTCCTTCGCTCTCTTAATTAATGGATCTCCCACGGATTGGTTCTCATCAACTATGGGTTTGTGTCAGGAATGTCTCCTATTATTATATTTGTTTATTCTTGCATCAAAAGTCTTATCTAGAGCTATGGAAAAGGAGCAAGGTATGGGTAGACTTGTGGGAGCAGGTATAGATGGTACATGCAACTCATTGACACACTTCTTATTTGTAGAAGATTGTTTTGTTGTGGCTCAGGTAACTCTACAGGAAGCCAAGGTTCTTAAGCAAGTATTAGTTTGATATTGTGAAGCAAGTGGTTAGAGCATAAATCTCAACAAATCTGCTATCAATTTTGGAAAAGATGTGGATGCTAAAATTCGGAGGAGGGTCACAAGATTTTTCTTCATTCATTCAGGTACTATGCCATTCAATTACCTGGGTATTTTTGTAGGAGGTAAAAGAGTTCTGATGAGCTATTTTGATGGGTTAATCTCTAAAGTTCGAAGTAAGTTGAGTGGATGGAAGTGTGAAATGATATCTTTGGCGGCTAGGAAGAAAATTGCTCTAATCGGTCTTTTCATCCATGCCAAGATTCATGCTTGCTAATGGTCAGGTTTCCAAGTCTGTTTTTGATACTCTAAAAAAGAGTTCCGTCATTTTGCCTCAAAGTGTACCTCTTATTATGGAACTAGATTTGTAAGTCACACGAGGAGGGGTTTTCAGCATCCAAATTTTAGATACTATTCAGAGAGCTTGCCTTACCAAGCTTTTGGTGAATGTTGTGATCGAAAATAGTTAAGTCTAAGTACAAGATCCCTTCGTCTGTTTGGGATCCACAGAGAGGGCCCTTCCATGGGTGTGGCATGCTACGTCGAGTAGTGCGGAGGCAATGAGAGAAGGGTTATGATGGTGGGTGACAAATTGACAGTCTATCCGAGTTATGGAGGATCTACAGTTTTCTGAATTGCCTTTATCAAAGTATACTTCAATTTTTGATGTTACTGGAATAGTCTCAGATAGTACTATAAGCCATTTTATCCTACATAACTGCACATGCGATATAGATTGGTTAGAGTAACTATTTTACTCTAGTGTGGCGGTTGCAATTACGTCTATTCCAACTCGTTGAGCCAATAAGAACTTGATTTTGTGGCGTGGTACACCTCTATAGGATATTAGCATCTCTATCATTTATAAGTATATGCGTCAGTTTGATTCGCCTATCAATTTATTGTGGATATAGCGGTCGGTGGCGGTGTCTTGAGTTCGCCCTTGGATTTGAAAGGTTATGTTAGGGTGCATGACCATGAGATCCTTCCTACGTCGATATAAAATCATGGATATTCCTGATTGTCTTTGGTGTGGGGTTGTGGAGAAATATTTAGACCACCTTATAATTCATTGCCCTCTATCTAAAGAGGTCTAGGTTTGTATGGATGTCGAGTTGAATTTGCATTTTACGTGGCCAATCAGGGAAAAATGGCTGTCTACTCTATCTGGAGGGTGTTCGGATGCCCCATGTTGCGGAAATTCATCAAATCGGTCCTCATGAATACAAGTTGGGAAATTTGAAAGGGGAGGAATAAATTATTATTTGAGTCGTAACTTTTTAAATCGAGAAGGTGGCTCTTGCGGTGGTTGTTGCGACTAAGGAAATTTGGTTGTCAAAACGGGAGCTCACCATTCAGCCATCTATTACTGATTTCTTGGGGGCTAAGAGGACTTGTATCTGAGTCTTTGGATACTAAGTGGGTGTTTTGGGATCCTCCGCCTAGAAGTTGGTTCAAAGTTAATTTTGATGGCTCTGTGCAAGGTAACAAGGCGGGAGCCGGTTTTGTAGCGAGGAATGATATTTAGGGATTGGTTGGTGTGTGCAATATTCTAATTGTGTACAGTTCGGTGCCGGAAGCTGAAATTCAAGGACTATGGGAGGCTCTTATATGGATAGTGAAAAATATTTCGGGAAATGGAATTATGTTAGAAGGTAATACTTTGGGTATTCTGACTTAATTCACGCGCTTCATGATTTGCACCTGTCATCCGCTATTTCAAGATGTTCACTTTCTTTGTAATCACTTATCTGAAATTCATATTCGAAATACGTGAAGAGAAAGTAATATGTGTACAGACTTTACAGCAAATGAGTGAAGCAGATTGGATGTTAAGAGTGTTTGGTAAGGAAATTTTTCTTAATGACTAATAAAACTCGAGATGAAGGATGTTTCTAGATTTTATTATGTGAAACTGTAAGCGTTGAGGTCATGTCTTAGCATAACAAAATAAAAAATAAAATTCTCATGCTCCATCTCCCCTCTCAAACATCTATCTACCTATAAATATCGATGATAATGGGCACGTCCAGAAGCTACTTTTTTGGTTGTTCTATTCAAAATTTTGAATTAAAAATAAAATTTTTATTTTACTATCTAAGAATTTTGAATAGAGCAAAATTGACCTGTCAGACTCGTCTATTCTCATCTCTACCAACAAAGCATCTGTTTTACGTACAAGGGCAGACACTTTGCTGGAGCTGCTGCTGCTGGCTACTACTGCTCTTTGATGCCTTGGCCTCTTTCAGAACTCTAGCCATCCAACTTCCAAAATAAGCCTCATCATGGCCAATCTTTCCGTCCTTGTAGAAGCTGAAGCAGTCGGCATTGTTGTCGTGGGGGCACTCGTCGCCTTCTCGATCCTTCCACTGCCGCTGGTGCCTCATACCTGACCAACTCGCCAACCATTCAAACACGTACTCTCCTGGGCCTGCGAGCTCCAGCCACCCTTTCGGGAAGAACTCCAGTACGCTGCTGTTCTTGTCCATGAACACCATGTTGGTCATCTGCGCACCGTGTGCAGAGACCAGGACGTCCGTCTCGCTCAGCAACCTCACCTGCTACCATTCTAGAATATAACATCAAAAAAGATTTCAAATAGACAAAGTTTACATACACGCTCACGGACCTGATCACAAAAGGTCAGATTGTTCGGCCTGGCAACCTTCAGCGTGCAGCCATCCACCTTTCGGCACTCCTTGTCAAAGACTCCGATCACAGCCTTCTCGTTCTTGAACGCTCTAGATCCAACTCTTAACAGCAGCGTCACTCTGATATTTTTCATGTATCCAGCATTCGTTGTGACGTTGCAGTAGCCTCTGGCCTTGCATCTCATCATATCATACACTTGTTCTCTCCTGTCCCTCTCCTAACCCCCTTCGTTGTGCCGAAACGCCACAGCCTTCTCGAAGCAAACAGGCCCATTACTCTGATACCTCTCAAACCCTTCAATCCTAACTTCACCACCTGTTACGGCCTCCGCCAGAGTCTTGACCCAGCTGCTCATCTCAGTCCTCAGCTCACCCCAATGGAACAGTACCCACCTCTCAGGCCTGACACAAGCGTTCCTCTCATGCCAAGCCACAAATGGCACTATGGTTGCTATCCCGTGCCAGAGGTTGCTGTAGTCGTAGTAGGTGTCCGATACAACGGTCAGCCCACGTAGCAATGTTGAACCGTAAGGGAGAGCGTTACGGTACGCGAATGCACATTGGTTCTTCGTGCCATCGGAGTGGTGGTGCGCGGACAGGCACAGGACTCGGCCATTGGAGGAGTTTGAGGGGAAGAAGAGGTGTTGGGGCGAGCCAGGCTGTTGGATGTCGTCGACTGAGCTCATGAACCAGGTGCGGCCAGCGGTCGGGGAGTGGCTGGACCTGAGGTCCTTGAGGGGTAGGAACGTGACCGAGTCACGGAGCTGCGAGAGGAGGAGTGCGGTGGTCTCGGTGGATGGGTTGGTGGTGGTAAAGTATTGAGGTTGGAATTGGGAGAGGATTATGATTATGATGATGAATGTGGACAAGAGGAGGATGAGGGAGGTTGGAGGTAAGATTAAAGTTTTGGTTGTCATTGTGAGAGGAAAAGGAACTAAACTGTTTGAGGAATTGAGAGAAGAAGCTTGAGACTTAGGAGTTTTTGCATTGGATCACACAAGGTTTTGCTTGGATTAGTCAACAAACAACTAATGAGGGAGTTAGGCTTTGATAGAATCTATAAGCTTTCCATGTGATCCTTCAATCTAGGAAGAATAAGAGAGAAGTGTTTAACTTCTTACGTTGACTAGTTTGAGTTTCATCTCGTAGATTTTGGGTTTCTTTTTTCCAATAGTTCCTCAAATTAGATTTTATATCTTCATCTCTCGTTTTTTAATTTTTTTTTTTTTTCAATAGATTGTCATATAATTGGATGAGGCATTTAGGTCAGAACATTCAACTAGTATTGGTGCATGCTGTATGGGTGGGATTTACAATTCTAAAAGTGTCGCTGTCTTTGACAATTTGGCTCTTGTTGAGTCCTCTTTAGGCACCACGGAGAAAAAGAAGGGAAAAAAAAAAACTGTCTGTGAAGACTGAAGACCAAGCAAATGTTTTCTTTGCAAATTTTGAAAATACATGTCGATCAAGGTCTTAATGTACTCATTTCTGCTTAATTCCCAATAAACTTCCCCTAAAATCTGGATAGAATATAAAAAAAAAAAAAAAAAAAATTAAAAATTAAGGTTTAGGGATCTTTCATTATTTTACAAAAGCACTCCTCTTACAGTTCATATCCATCTCCAAGCATAACGGCTGATACTAGCTATAATTTTGGAAGGGAAAAAAAATGCAGGGTACTTCTGGTATTAGAGTGCAATTAACTAAGCCTGCATAAAAGGGGAAAGTGAGACCCATGACCCATGTAAGACATGACAAAGGTTCAGTACTAAATATTGTTCACAAAGATGAAACGGTTACTTTAAATTTAAATGAAAAGGAAATTGAAACACCAAATAATGTTTATAAAAAATAGCTAATTTCTAACCAAGAAAAAAAAAAAAAAAAGCTATCTTTCAAACAGAAGTTCAAATTATTTCGAAGATAAAATCCACAATAAATAGAAACAGAGTAAATTTTAGCAACTGACTTTTTTTTTTAAAGTTTATAGTAACATTCTGATAAATGTATACTGAGTTCAAATCTTAATAAACACCAGCCGAGAACGCCACCACCCGCAGGACCACATCTCAAGTCCCTCCACCCGTGAAGACCAACATTGGGGATGCGTCCTTTGCGAGTCTTCGACGTGCTTCCACTGGTGTGATCTAACCTGCCATCGGTGTAGTGAAACTCTCGGGATCAGTCAATACTAATCCTAAAATTGAATCGTTCGAGGCCGCTACACTAGGGACGCGCATGCCCTCGAGGCACGTGCACCCCTAGGGGTATGCATGCCCAGAGACGTGTGCCCTGGGCCGTGCACAATCTGGTGAGCGCGCACCTGGAGCACGCCCTGGAGCGCACGCTCAGGAGCGTGTCCAAGAGCACGCCCAGTGCCGGCCCTGGGCAGGTGCAGGCTGTGCACCTGCCCAGGGCCCCTAATCTAAAGGGGGCCCATAATCTTTAGATTGACCAACAGCTAGTTTTTTTTTTTAATTTTAATTTATTTTTTCAAAGTTCAAACGGCTTGTTTTTAACCCAACAGTAGACTCCATTCCAAAACAAAATCCACACTAAACCAATATCTCCTCCTCTCTTCCTCTCTTTATCTCCATAAATATTTCTTGTTATTAGCTTGTCGAATGTGTTGTTATACTAGGAAGTTAAGTAATGGAGAGACTAGTGATCGAAAATGGTTGGTTTATTCTAAACATGTGAATAAAGTATATTGTTTTTGTTGTAAGTTGTTTAAATCTAATAATAATAAAACTGCATTAGCAACTAATGGATTTAGAGATTGGAGGCATCTTGGTGAAAGACTCAAAAAACATGAGAATAGTATTGAGCATATGACCAACATGGAAATTTGGAATGAACTAAGAGTAAGATTAAACAAAAATCAAACAATTGATAAAGATTTACAACAAGAAATTATGAAGGAGAAAGAGCGTTGGAGACAAGTTTTATTAAGAATAATTTCTGTTGTGAAATGTCTTTCTAAATATAATATGCCTTTTCGATGATCTAATGAGAAACTTTATCAAGATGGTAATGGTAATTTTTTCGGATTAATTGAGATGATTACAGAATTTGATGTGATAATGCAAGATCATGTTAGACGCATTCAAAATCATGAAATTCATCATCATTATCTTGGTCACAAAATTCAAAATGAGTTAATTTCTCTTTTGGCCAATGGTGTTAAAAGTTCCATCATAAGATTTATTAAAGAGGCTAAATATTTTTCTGTTATTTTTTATTGTACCCCCGATGTGAGCCATCAAGAACAAATGAGTCTAGTAATACGATGTGTGAATATGTCTAGTAACAAAATAAAAGTAGAGGAGTACTTTTTAGAGTTCTTAAAAGTGGATGATACATCCGGTTTAGGACTCTTCAATGAATTATTAAGCACACTTAAGTCTCTTGATCTTGATATTGATGATGTGAGAGGTCAAGGTTATGATAATGTTCTAATATGAAAGGAAAACACCAAGCGGTTCAAAACCAGTTACTTGAAATAAATCTGAGAGCGTTATATATGCCATGTGCTTGTCATATTCTTAATCTTACTCTTAGTGATATGGCACATTCTTGTGTTAAAGCTGTTTCATTTTTTGGGATTGTTCAACGCATATATACTTTATTTTCTAACTCTCCTAAAAGATGGAAGGTTTTACTTGATAATGTTTCAAACATAACTGTGAAATCTTTGTCCAATACTCGTGGGGAGAGTCGAATAAAAAGTGTCAAAGCTATTAGATTTCAAGCTCCTCAAATAAGGTTGGTTTTGTCAGAGTTATCAAAATCTTGTGATGATGCAAAGTCAAAGAGTGAAGCGGAAAGTTTGGTTAGTGCACTTGAGTATTTTGAGTTTTTACTTGGTATGGTTATTTGGTATGATATTCTATTTGCAATTAACATGGTAAGTAAAAAGCTGCAATCAAAATCTATGTGTATTAATACTACCATGAATCAATTAGAAGGTGTAATGGAATTTTTTGAAAAATATAGAAATGAAGGGTTTGTATCTAGTATAAATACTGCCAAAAATATTGCATGTGAGATAAATGTAGAGCCTACATTTCCGATAAGACGTCGCATTATTAGGAAAAGACAATTTGATGAAAATGATAATGAAGAGGAAATGCAATCAGAAGAGGAGTCATTTAGAGTCAATTATTTTTTTGTCATTGTTGATATGGTGATTTCTTCATTGAATAATAGATTTGAGCAATTAAAGATATTTGAAAATATTTTTGGATTCTTATTGGATTAAAAAAAGTTGAAGTCATTGGATGATAATGAATTAAGAGAGTTGTATTAATTTTGCCAATACTTTTTCTCATAACAATGTGTCGGATGTGGATTTAGATGATTTTTTTCCTGAACTAAAAGTGTTGAAGATGACTCTGCCAAATATGTCAATGTCATCAGTTGAAATTCTTGAGTATGTCAAAATTGCAGATTGCTATCCTAATGTTTCCATTGCTTATCGAATCTTATTAACAGTACCTGTGACTGTTGCATCAGCAGAGAGAAGTTTTTCTAAGTTGAAATTACTAAAAACCTATTTGAGGTTATCAATATCACAAGAAAAGTTGAATGGTTTGGTGATTTTATGTATTGAGAAGGAAATGTTGGACAGTATTGATCTTGATACTATTATTTAGGATTTTGCATCTAGGAATGCCCGAAGGAATTGCTTTTTATGAATTATGATTAGTTTTTATAATGGCAAAACTATGTACTAAATTTTAATTTTGGTAATGAAAATATTTATTTAAAATTTTAATAAAACTTGTTAGGGCCCCTTTCTCATTTCACCCCGGGCCTCTAAAACGTTAGGACCGGGCCTGAGCACGCCCTATATCGCGTGCCCAGGAGCATGCTTCCAAGCAGGCGCACGGAATAAGTTCCACACCAGTAACCATGTTGCAACGCTCTCTCCACTTTATCGTAACGTGGGATTTGATACTCTGATTACAGAGAATTTGGCAGAGGAAATATAGAAGTGGTTAAAATGATAACGACGATATATGTTTATTAAAAATAATCATACTACAATTTCATAAATAAATAGATACATCAGTAGTTACATCCTACTCCCTTAGAGAAAAATTTCATTTTCGAAATTTAAAAAAGAGTATACTAAAACCTGTGTCACGAACAATCCTCCTATACTTTGGATAGTTCTTCACCGTCTCTTAATTGAGTTCGATTTTTATCCACGCATTAAATGAATCATCTTCCGAAAAAAGTAAAGATAATTGGAATGAAGGGTTATAGAAAATATATTTTGAAAATAAGAATAGGTGTCAACGAGTAAATATTTATTTCATATTTGGGATATAAATTTCTTTAAAAAAAACATTTCTTAGGAACTAAATAAGAGATATTAATGGATTAAAGGAATGGGACTTGAATAATGTAATAAGTATTGTGTATATATGTCGCAAAATTTCTGTTCATAGATCCAAATTAATTCAAATCACTTGAACTAGTTTGAGAACCTAGACTCTGATAGCACATGTAATGCCCTGCCATCCGTAATGCTGGATAATTGAGTCATTCAACATCGTACTCGTGAAAATATGCTAAGTCTCAATACAAAATTAAATAATGCCACATAAAATAATAATATTTTAAGAAGTTTTTGCATATCGATCTCTTAAATCTTCAATATTTTGATATTGGTCTCTGAAAATTTCGTATTTTGATATTAGTCCCGTAAAACATTTAAGTTATTTCAGTTTAGTCCTTTCGTTAGCAATTCTGTCCAATTAAACTGCAAATTTCAAATTACACCATAATTAGTCATGAAAATAATCAAATTACCCTCAATATGCCTCATCCTCTCCATCAATCTCCTCCCTCATAATTATGTCCCACCTGAACTCTGCCTCTGCCATCTCTGCCCTCATCTCTGCCCTCCCAACCGTCCCCTCCTCTCCTCCCCGCCCTCCCCACCACCCCTCCCCTCCTCCCCCCTCCCTCCTCAACTGCATCTTCTATAAGCTAGCTTTAACAATTAATTTAGCTCGAAATTAATTAAATTTTTCCCATCATGTTTATACTAGGTTTTAAATATGTATAATTTAGAGGAGGAAAAAAAAAAGAAATGAGATTAAGAGCCAAAATGCCACCTAGGCCACTTTACACATCAAGAGGTGAAAAAATATAGCTAAAATCGTTGAGAGAATGATGCTCCAATAAATTGAGTTATTTTTCAGTTTCAATAAGAACTAAAAGAACCATTCTTCACATTTCTGCAGAAAAAATTTTTGGGACAATAGATCATGGCTATGGGAGGCAGTTAGAAAAAGTTAGGATTTGGATTTGGGGAAAATATTTTGAGAAGTGAAAGTAGAGGGAGGTGAGAGAAGTTAGGATTCTACGGGGAAGAGACTAGGAATTGGTGTAGACGATATAAATTATAATAATAAAAGAAAAAAGCGCGGGGGTGCACCCGTAGGTGCCACCCGCGAGTGCTTCTCACGGGTGCTTCCCATGGGGTGCACCCGTGGATACCACCTGTGGGTGCTACTCGCAGGGTGCACCTATGGTTGCCACCCGCGGGAGCATCCCGCAGGGTGCAACCGCGGGGTTCACCCTGCGGTGCTTCAGTTACGTGGATTTAATCCAAATTTTTGGGAAATGGATATTCCCGATCTCAGTGTTTCTGTTACCAGATTAGGCTCATATCTTATTCAAGCAGTTATCCCTCGATATATAAAAAATAGGGCAGAGTTTTGAGAAAGAGGGGGATTGATTCCAGAGACCAGAGTCCAGAGGAACAAAGAATTCCCAAAGAGCGGGTCTTCTTCTAGAATTTGCATAAAGGAGTCTCTTCCCAATCTAGATCAGATCGTCAACGGAGTGCATCAGTGAGACTCCATCGCTACCAGATTCCACAGAAATTAAAAAAGGAGAAGCGAAATCAATCGTTCTCTATTCTTGTAATATTGAATTTCTTTGTAATTTTCTTTTTATTACTGTAATTTAAAAGTAAATTGGTAATGTAAGGAAATCTACAATTTTCGGACGTAAAGGAAATCTACAATTTTCGGGCGTACAATTGGGACTCTAGAATTTGTCCACTATTATTTGGAGGAGAGAATATGGAGTGAGAAAGAGGGGAAGAAAGAGGGTTGACCCATCTAAGAGAGAGGAAGAAAGAGTAAGGAGGGAAAGAGAGAAAATAAGAAGAAAAAACTGTCCTTCCTCCTCTCTGTGCAAGTTTAGGGGTATAATGGGAGGAGAGGGGGAAAATTTTAACTTTCTCAATGGAACTGACCCAGGAGATTAAAACGGAGTAACTTAAATGTTTTGTGAGACTAATATTAAAATACAAACTTTTGAGGGAACAATATCAAAATATTGTAGATTTAAGGGATAGATACGCAAAGCCCCCTTATTTTAATAGAAAATGTAACTTTTATTTAATGAACAAAGTTGGATTACAATAGATAACAAAGAAAATAAATATAGATAAACAACTATGCATAGAAGAACGCTCTTCGCATTCTAGTGGCTTTGGTACTCTGTAATGCTCATATCATCATTTTACTCCATTGGATCTATCTCAGTATCTGGACATGTACACTCAACTCATCAGATTGCGACCAAAATAAAGATAATAACTTTATGAAAAGATAAAGAAGAAAAGATAAAGAAGCGACTGAAATAAATATAAATAGTACATATGAATGTAAATATGAAACTTGAATTAATTTATTATCTAATTTCTTCATAATAATTATTTTAAATACAATAATCTTCTAGTCTATATGTAAAGTATTAATATCATACATTATTGGAGAATTTAATTGATGCTCTATATCAATGTTTCGATTGTCTCCCATATAGACCCGAGAAAATGGTCATATAATTATCCTTGATTCGGACCTGTACAACAGCAACAGTAATATTCTGATGTGATCCAGCTAATCACCACACACCCATAGTGGGTGCAAAAATCAGTTGCCCAACTTAATGGCTCAATCGAAACACAGTATTCACATCAATTAGTGTCTCTCCCAATCTAATATTTTTTAAAGTAATAAGATCATGTCAAGTCCACTATAATACATTTCCAATCAATTATGATCCTGATTCAGTTCGAGTTCAAGTATAGTTCTTCATTATAGTCAAGTAATATTTTGGAAGAAGTTTTCATTCCAACATATTATTGAAATTTCATTATTAATTTAGGAATCTTCTGTCTGCATATCATAATAACATAGACCAGGTAAGAACAAGAAAGTCGGAGGTTTTTTGTGCAAGTACATTCCTTAATTAAATAACCACTTTCCTTTGAAATTCTTTTCTAGACATCATTGTCATATTACATTACAATCATCATCACCATCAATTAGCATTTCAATTACATTATTTTTAGTCAATTTGTAACATATGCTTCATTTGGATAAAGTTTGTGAGATAACCAAATTGCATGTAAGCCAATTCTTAGAAATAAGATATAAACTAATTAAACAGTTCTTGTCGATGTAAACAATAAGTTATATCATAACATAAATAAACAACTACATAAAATCGAAACATAATTTATTTCTATCTAATAGGAATGGTTCATGGACAATGTGAGTTCAAGAAGGTACTCACTTTGGCCAAATAACTCAACACTCAATTTTCTGATCAAAATCAATATCTACATAACAAATTATTACATAAATATTAAAATAGGTAAATATGGATTTTGGTGATTTTAGAGAATTTTCTTGAATGTACGAAAATCCATTTTTTCTAGATGTGAAACATTAGTGAGATTGAAACAGACAAATGGGAAAGTAATCTTATTAAGTTTACAAGATGAAAGAAGTAGATTTTAGTTATGTTCCTATTAAGGGGTTATTTAGTTAGATACGATAAAATATATATTACCTACCCCAAATACTTGGGATAAAAGACTTAATTGTTGCTGTATACAATAAGATATAAATTCATTAAGAAAGTGAGATGATCCTACCTCTTGATAGATTCCAAGAGAGAAGGAGAAGGAGTTGCTCCAGTAAGAGACTTCACGAAGAGTGTTCCGACAGTGATGGTTGCTGGTGTGGTGGCTCAGGCGACGTGATGCATATCCAAGTAGTAGAGAAGGCTTGCCAGATGGCTCCTCTGGTTGTTGACAGCGATCCAACGGTCGACGGCGATCCAACAGTCAATGGTGCTTCGATAGTCAGCGGGACTCTAGCGATGGGAAAAACAAAGGGACGAAGGAAGAGGTGTGAAAGTGAATTGGGTGTTGTAAGGACAGTTTTAGAAGGTATATTCAAGATAAACTTATAGAGGTTAGAGAGGTTTTGTAATGCTCCGCTTCTCACCAAGCACAGAATGAAGTGTGTTACCGGCGGGCACGTGTAAGTTAACATGCACGAGACCAATAAGTATGTAAAACTAGAAATACTAGTTATCTATAGGTTCTCGGATGTTAGTCTACTGCTATATAAAAAATATATACATGTTTAAAACAGAAAGCAACAAGTATGGTACTGAACAAAGGTTGGAAAGTAAGCCCTCAAAGGAGTGATACACATCAAACTCAAAAATACAAAAGTGGAGGCCAAGAATCTATTGTTGCTCGGCCTACTCCAGAAAGTATTGGTCGTGTAATAGTGGATTCTCACTTACGTTTTCAGTACCTAAACGTGTGGGGAGCTCAGGGTCAAACTTGGCAAGTAAAATAATAAAAAGCTGAGAGCATCAACATAAGCTAATAATTGAATATGAATATGGATATAAAAAGTATGTGCATATATGGAAAACAATAAATGATAAGCAACAATATCAAGCACAGATACACATACATATTAAGTCTAAATTAATATCTTATTTTATTTTATTTTTAACTAATTGGTGAACAAATAAACTTGGATTGTGAAAGTATCCTTAGATACTTAGGACCCGGCCAAGATGCTGGCATTGAACCAGTCATACCACTAAGTATTCAAACAGATATCAATATTGTATAACCAGTCGTCTCATCAACATAAACTAAATAAGAGATAATGACTCAGTACTATCCGGACGCCCATGCGAATGAGCCTTATTTCGGTTGTTCAATCTATCTTAAATATACAATATTCATCCACCCTTTAATTTCCATATAACCCAAAGTTGTAAGTTATATTACATGGTCAATATTAATACATATACATATTTATCATTAAATCAATATCCGCATAACAAGCAAAACATGGTCCATATTATAATCAAGTTGATGAGTAAGTTAGGATTCATGGCAATATCAAAACATGTCTATATATAAATCAAGATAATCCGGCATATTTTTATGTATTTTATACAAGTAACTAATATGTATATGTCAAGGCAAATATGATAGAGTCATAGAATGCTAGAATAAGTGTCATGGAAATAATGATTATGTATGTAAAACCTCACATATATACAAATATGCATATAAATATATATATGTAAGTGGGAATTATGGTGTAAGACTACCTATTGAGTATGTTCAACACTATCATGACATTATTTTATAAATATGTGAATTTTCTAACTATTGCATGCTTTCATGATGTGGAAAGGTAATAAATTTATTAAACTTTATAATTATTCAAGTGAATATGGATTAGCATAAAAATTATTATGAAATAAACGTGATGACTTGAATAAAAGAAATGCTTTAGCAAATTATGTGTAAAAACCTATGTCAAATTCCCCTATAAAATATAATTATGAACAAATATATATTATGTAGAAATTTTCACGTGGCAAGTGGAAAAGTATATTTGCTTAGTAATAAATCATTATAATTAAATATGAAGAGCTTATATGAAAAATTCCAAATTATATCTAAATATGATGAATCTTTATAAAAGTAGCATGTTTATAATTTAAAATAGAACACATAGTTTAAATTTACAATTTGTAGTTTAAGCATGAGAGACCATAAATAAAATCATAAATTTGATACATAAATATAGAGTAAAGTGTAAAAATTATATTTTCATATTTAACATAATCATAGAGATTTTTGTATAAAAATATCATCTTTCTAAGTGTAAACAAATCAAGATTCTAAGTTAAATATAAAAAAAAAATTAATTACAAAAAAAATATAAAAGTGAATGTGATTCTACTTGCCTTGTAATGTATTCTTAAAGTTGAGCTTGAAAATGAGAGATGATGTTGGAGTTTGGAAGTTGAGAAAGCTTGTAAACTTTATTTTTCTTCAAAAAATCCATATCTAATATGAGTGAATGGAAGAGGGGAAGAATTGAGAGAGTATTTGAGATGAAAATGAGACATAAAAATCTCTCTCCCTCTCTTTTCAGTTCAGTCCAGCAGTATGGGTGGGATTTAATATTTACAATTTAGAGAAATGGGGTATAGAAAGTATGGGTGAATAAAAACAAAATAAATACACGACAAGTGATTATAAATAATAGGTTATTATAATTATTTAAAGTCATAAACTTTAATTAAACTAACCCAAACAAAGTCATCTTGATTTTATAAGTCAAAAAAAGAGAGACTAGTCAAAATATATATATGATCCATCGGTGATTAAAATAATATTATTTTAAGTGACTATCCAAAAAATTTCAAGAAAATTACTAAAAATATAGAAAAATAAGACAAACGCAACGGACTTACTTTGAGGTTAATCTGATATCAGAAATGTAAGTTATGATAGAAATTAGGTTGTTATAGGTTTAGATATGATTTAGAATGAGAGATTTATGGGAGTGATTAATGGAATTAAAGATGGTATTTGGAGGAAAATTTAAAGTTAAATTCTAATAAATATGATTGACTTAAAAGGTCTTAAAGATAGATTTGAAATAATTCAAATGGCTTATAATTATAGTTGACTACGAGAGACTTTTAAAACAAGTTTTAAATTAAATTCAAATGACTAATGAAAGTTTTTAGGAATTGAATGATAAAGGGAAATGAATAGGGAGGTAGAAATGCATGGTTCAAATAAAAATTATTCCTATTTCAAATTAAAAGTTAACTTAGTGTTTGGATATAAGACTGAATGATTGGTTTTTGGGTTTAAATAATGGTTTATATCTTATTAGTATATTATATTGAATTATCATCATCTTCTTCTTCTTCTTATTGATTTTGGGCCAAGGGAATAGGTTTGGGCTCCAATAAGAAAATTCAAATATTATTTCTTAAAAAAAGTTTTTAAAAATATTTTGCGACCTTAAAATTGTATTTAAGTTAATTTATTTTAAATTTTATTTTAACATAAACATATGAAAAAAAATATATCAATAAATATATATCATATCGGATTTGGATAGTTACATAACTCTTATATATAAAAAGATAAAAATTATTTAATGTCTCAACAACAGCAAGATCACTTAACAACGACAGAGTGGTTGAAACTTCTTCCGGCTTGTTGTTTCCCTTTGCGAACTTCACCTAACCGCAAAACTCATCTATGAACCCTATCTCAATTTTATTTACATAATCTTAAAATTATTTTAATTCTTGTCTAATCACACAAACTCCACTGCACTAACCCGTCTTTATGAATCCCGTTAGCAGTACCCGCCTATACCAATACTACTCAGCTCAACTAACACAACTAATCTCCACTACCACTACTCATTACCACCATCACTACTCATTTCTGTAACCCCACCAACTAGCTGCATCTTGGGCTACTTGACTCATATCTACAACAACTTTGCTTTGCCAATCCTTTTCTTTACAATTCTACTCTCTCCAGAACTTTAGCCAAGCTTATTTAGTAACATTAACAAGATTTAGCTAGAAGATAATTTTATTACATAAATGTATTATTTATTAATTAATTATTTTAATTACCTAGATAATGAACTACTTGATGATTTTTAACCTCACTCAGAATTGACATGAAAAATTACACTTGACTTTACTAATCAATGCACAATATGTTAATCTGATCATTTTGAGTTATAACAGTTTATTTGCTTGATAACTATCATATTTGTATCATGTATATGTATCATATCTTGGATATACCTCTTCCTTTACCTAGACATATATTCGGATCTTGACTTGCTTTAATATTTCATCTTTGAATATGACTTGACTTGTATATTGTACTACTATGATACTGACCCTGCGTACTACCGTGATACGGACCCTACATGATATCACCTATAAACTAATGTAATTTGATTCTTGAATACGTGCATACTAATATGATAACCAGGGTTCAAAAGGGAAATGAAAGGTAGATTTGTCAATACCTTATGGGAGATACCAAATATTAATCAATCGACACAGCCTCGGGTTGTTGTTAATCCGGTCTGCAGCCGTAACCTGATATTTCAACTTATAGTGTGACCTGATATTACAGCTTATGCTATAACCTATATTCCAACTTATATTATGACCTGATATTCCAATTTTAGTTTACGTTGTGTCCTAATATTCCAGCTTATATTGTGACATGTTATTCCGACTTTAGTTGTAACCTGATATTCCAGTTTCAGTTTACGTTGTGTCATATTATTTCAGCTTATGTTATGATATGATATTCCGCCTTTAGTTGTAACCTGAAATTTCAGTTTCTGTCATGAGAAGATCAGTAGTTCGAGATTTTTGGGATACTCCTATAACAAACGAAATTATCCGCAAATCTATTCCATCAAGTGTTAATTTAGTACCATATGAGAATTAAATACTTAGTGAGGTTGATATTTCTATGTTATACTTAACGGAGACTTCCTCTGGTTTATCCGAGTATTCAGGAGACATGTAGATTACCCTAGGATTTAACCTTACAAGTACTAATTACATGCTATTCGATTTCTCGGTCTATATTATGTATGTATCTTGCATTGCATTAATATTACATATTTTTTTTATTTTTTTAATAATTTTGAAACCACCCCGTTACATTTTGAATGCAAGTATGATCAATTTACACATATATTATGCTATCTTCGCATATAATTCATGTTCGTGTTAATTTATATCACGCGAGCAATTCTATTTCTTGCCGGTCTGACCCCTAGATTACTTCTAATGCCTAGGTGTTGGAACAAGCAGGGCTGCCAGCTAAAGATCCTTCCTTCTAGAGATAAACAGACCTAGTAGATTCTTGGAGTGATCTTCTACTGTAATCATCTTTTGTTTTACAACTGCAGCGTTCAGCCTTAACCTATATCTAAGTTGTCCAACATGTTGTCTTTCCTTCTTATAATATAATTTACTGCAGGCATTGTCTCTTGTAATCATTTATACTGTAATTTTATTCAGAATTACTTTGTCTAACACAATATAATACCTTGGATTATTGCAATATAAATCATTCCCATTGTGCACCCGGATTACATGATTCATTATTATTAAAGGCCTTATGTACCCATTTTTGGGGTACCCGTCGATGATGCCTCACCCAAAAATGGAAATATACCATCAAATTTTTGGGCTATTGTTTGGGGCGTTATAAACTATTAACCATGCTACTATGATAGATACTGGAAAGATAACTTAAAGCCAATACATGAAGAGTATAAGATGAAAGCATCCTGGCAATATCACCATGTAATATTTCCATCAAGATCACAATGGAAGACCAGCGCAAGATTCTTCGCAGTGTAGATAAGAAAGAACAAATTAGTCTTGAGACCTGAAATAAAAACCGAAGGAATCAATATCCATTCTCTAAATATAAGATTATATCTCATAACTTATATGTATAACTGCATAAGAAATCAGCTACTATCATCAGTACGATGCAGAGAATATGATACGGGCTCTGCGAGACCAGTAATCACTATCTGCTTTGGTCACTACTCTGAGTCTATCATGTGAAATTTCTCCAGCACAAGTATCATAAGCTTCATCCTTGTACATCTAGTAGTAGTGTCTTCCATTTTTTTTTATACTCAAAGATGCTTAAAATGGAGTAAGAGTTTCACTCTCTTTAGATCAGCTCATTTGATTTCAAAATATTTATCGCATAATGTCAAGGCATCAGTGCATTCTTGATGTTACAATTCAAAGTCATCGAATGTGAAACATGTAACAAGTTATAAACTATACTCTCGCAACTAAGAACTCCATCTCCCTTTCTATGGTCACATTG
Source organism: Dracaena cambodiana (assembly GCA_036321105.1). Classification (NCBI taxonomy): domain Eukaryota; kingdom Viridiplantae; phylum Streptophyta; class Magnoliopsida; order Asparagales; family Asparagaceae; genus Dracaena; species Dracaena cambodiana. Next base: position 41,854,448 of record JAYEPQ010000010.1, on the reverse strand, counting down.
GTAAGGAGGATAAACTGGGCCACTTGTTAATACAAGTATACAACAATACAATCCTCTGACTCACTAGGTTTCTAAAAGAATCCATCATACATACAATCAGATCAGGCCCAACATAGCTAAGCTTAGAAGCATGGACACAGATATGGCAAATATTGAAAAAGTAGGACATGAGGACAATACATCACTATACAAGTATTTATGCATGTGTCTATACATAATACATATAAAAACCCATAATTGTTAACATATGTTTTGTTAGAAGTAGGGAAAATGGGAAGTAACATCTTGATGATTTGAATCTATTTAAATCGAGTAACTATAATAAAGAAAAAAGTATAAAAGTTTAGTGAAATACCTTACATAGTTACATGGAGCCTCTCACATATTCGCAAGGCATCTAAGGCTATCAGCTTAGTATCTCTTATGACATAAGAGTGCATATAGCTCTGACATGCAAGTTTTAGGGTTCATAAAGTCCAATATAGTTGTGAACTTTCTGATACGTGTCAGTTATGAAAGTATTTGATATGTGTCCGACATGGATATGAAATTCACTTTGAAGTATCTATGCTTCATAGTAGTTTAAGACTAAATATACATTCCCAACGAGCAAAGAATCAAGTCTGATCACAGAACTTGGGCACTCTAGTAAGAACCTCCTCCAATAGTGGTCTCCTTAGAAATAAACCATGCTTGCCAACTATATCAATCTGATATTAGTCAGAAAGGTGACATATTTCATGATCCATCCAAGTCATGGTTGACACTATGATAAATTCCTAGTAAGCCTGCCCCTTTTGAAGAAGACAAGATAAAACAAATTTGCTCAATGGTATCTTTAAAAAAATATTAAATCAACATCAAGAAATCATGTATCCTAAAATTTTAAGGTTGGCTACATATTTCTTCCATTCAACAGTTTAGGACCATTTCCATATTAAGTTAACCATTTTTATGTTTGCTTTAATTCTTCCATTCATATTCAATTAAACATACTGCTTGTTATAATCCCATCAACTACAATTTTATCAGTTCTCCTAACTAATACACTAATAGGCTTTGGTTATACACGTGTAAACCATTTCAATCAGTTATCTCATTTTAGCATTAATAGGAATAAGTTCAAACTTTCGCTCATTTATTAGACTATCTCTTAGAAGGCATTTAGTATATGGAATGCAATCATCTCATAAGAATCCAATTTCAAGGAGTCGGATTCCAAGAACATTTTAATTAGTATAGTTTGAATATTCCTGTCAATATGCTACTACCATGTTTAGTATTTAAAGGATTTCTAAAAAATGCAAATATTTTCAAAACTGACCCACATAACGGTCATTATAGTGGTGGCAACAGTTAGGAACTATGACCGACGCCACTAGTGATGATAACAGTTGCCAATAATGATGACGACAGTGACAACAACAATAGTGAGAGTGAGCGACAGATGACTAGTAGTGATGATGGGGATGAAGGTGATGTTGGTGGCATTTATGTTATGCAGATTGTCAATGGTGCCAACAATATCGGTGACGATACTGGTAGCAAATCGTCGACAGTGACCATTTTAATGGCACCGAAGGTGACAATGGCCATAACGATGGTGACACTGGTAGTGATGGCAACGACAATGACAATGATGGTTGTGGCAGCAACAATGGTGATGGTGGAATACTAGCTCGGATAAATCTAGATGGTCGTGAAAAGTTAACAAGACTTTTATAGTCCGATCTTATTATAAAACTATTCTTCCACGTGGAATATTATATCCACCGGCTTCTTTTGGGGTTCTTCAGTGCCTATAAAGGTTGGAGCTTTCATATTGTTAGTATCGAGATTGATGATTCTGACATGTGACAACCTACAAAGATCACCGATGGTGACTATGTTAATAGCGCCGAAGGTGAAAATCGCCATAACGATGGAGGCATTGGTAGTGATTGGCAACAACAGTGAAAATGATGGTTGTGGCAGCAGTGATGAGTGCCATATATTGCATATTTATAGCCTTCATATTACCTATTTTTGTATATAAATAATACTACTCGGGTATTTTTAGTGTATTTTTCAGGAATTTTTTTGTATAAGGAGATGACATAAAATCAGAGCCAGATTAGGAAATCAAGTCCAAAAAAGAGTTTAAAAAGAGCAAAACTATAAAATTAGAATACTTCAGAGAGTCAAAAGTCAAATACAGTCACGAAAACTAAGAGTACGAGACACAAGACTCATGAAAAAGAAATTTCAAGCCAATATCTCAAAAATGTGCAGCTAATTAGCGTTATTTACTGCCAAATAGCTGCCCAAAGTGGGCCCCATAAGCTGATATTTTTTCGGTGGTTTCATTGTAATTTTGTAGTTTTTCAGTTCGGTCAGAATTAGGGTTTGATTTGCGAAGCCTATATATTGACCATATCCTTGTATTCGAGGAGAATCCTGTAAGTTTTGTACTCGTTTTTAATTTAATAAAATTAGGATTTTGCTGAAGGGGTGACGACCATAATACCGTGCTCTAAAGGTAAGTCATTATTTTTAATTCTTTATTTGCTTTCTAGATAGAGTTAATTGCTTTCTAGTTTTGGTTTTATTGCTTTCTAGATTAGATTTTATTGTGTTCATGAATAAAAATTCTATTTTGCTTATTAGCAATATGAGTAGGTAATTTTCTTTAGCCCTAGGATGTAGATGAAGTTAGTTTAATAGATCTAATTAATATGGATTTATCTCATCTTCTTCGTAAAAGAAATAAAGTTATGATTTTTCTATAAATAAATAAAAGATAGAGTTCACAAATCATAATTTTTTGATAGATTATGCTTAATTAATATTTTGATAATCTATGCTTAGATGAAGTTTGGAATTCATATTATTTGTTTATTTTTAGAATTATCAATAAAGATTTTCCTATAAATAAATTGAATTGGATAAACTTGTAAATCTAATTTCTTTGGTAGGTTATACTTAAGTTCGGTATTTTGATAACATATGCTTAGATTAGGGTTTGAAGTTTATTTATATGCTTTTGTTTATAAGATTTTCTACTTGATATGATTCGTTTTTAAGAAAAGTGTTATCTTTGATGGTCTATACTTGCACATCACTTGATAGGTCATACTTAGGGGCACTTATTAATCAAATTAAAAAGATTACCTTAATATGATACTTAACCGTGCATAATTAAAAAGTTAAGAAGAAAGAGATAATTCATTGTTAGGTTATTATTCTAATGGATTCGAGATCCTAGGCTAACCTCTAGAACTTAAAACTAATCTTCTCTCGATCTAGAAACTCTTAATTAGTCTGTTAGACTAAGGAAAGAGTAAGGAACGCAGAAATACCTTAGATCCCTGTGTGACTACCTGTTAAGCGCTACAACTGATACTGTGCGCTTGCAGTTTATCATATCAAGTTTTTGGCGCCGTTGTCGGGGATCGACGGTATTTTTCTTGCTTTTTCTAACATTTAATGGGTTAACAGTATGTGTTGAGTGTGCAAGGACTAGAAAGTGCAGATACAGAAAACCAAAAGGGATTAGAGGAGCCTAAGAACTGCATAGCAGAAACCAAATAGTCAAACTCTCCGGTTTGGCCACTATTTGGCGGCATAAACCGCCAATTGGCGGCCTTTCAGGTGCGTTTGTCCCTAAAAGTTTCTATGTTTCTGTGTTTTGGGTCCCTAGTTCTGTAAATATATAAAAAAAAACATATTCAATTTCTTTTTATTTTTTCTTTTCCATTTCTTTCCCCCTCCACCTTTAAAAAAAAATTAAAAAAAATATTTCAAAATCAAACAGGTTGCTATCATTATCGTGATCCATATCATAATTATTATCAGTGTCCATGGATAGGAAGTTCACTAGGACTAGGTTATAATCAAATTCACAACACATATAATGAACCTACGAGCACTTCTTATACACAAAATTACAATTATGAATGGATGAATAATTCTAATTTTGCATATAATCAAAAACCATACCAAGAGAGTCCTCCATCTGATCCTTTCTTTATGGGCTATTCATCTTCATATTCTACATTTAATCATGAACAAGATATTCAATATTAGATGAAAGATTAAAAATATTAGAAGTAAGGTATGCAAGTCATGAGAATTTACATACAACCCCTTCATATCTATCATCAAATATGTATACAGATCTATCATATCCACCATCAAATTTCACTCATGATCTCGAGATGCAATCATTTGAGAAAAATAAGAAAAATTACGATCATGAGTCTGAGGAATGAAGACGTAGAATAGAGGAAGATATAGAAGTTTTGCTAAAATCAACCTTTCAAAAATCCTTTCAAATTGAATCTTGTATGGAAGATCTTCTCAATGCAATTTCTCAAACTATACTTTTTGGAGATTAACTATCTAATAGTTTGAACATATCTTACTCCAACGAATAACTACTTCAGTCATCTTTTGAAGTAGATATGATTCAAAATGAGTTAAATAATTTTGTGCATGATGAGTCTATAATTCAACATTGTGATCAACCTATTTTAGACTATTGTGACAATAATTACAAAGAAATTAGTGATAAAGAAAATATTTTGCTTGATGATTTATCTCATGGTGAGCTTGCTAGTGACACATTATCATTTGATTCTTTTGATGAAAATTGTGAAGAAATTTGTGAAGAAGAATTTTTATTCTTTCATAATAACTTGACTAATAATAAGTCCACTAGTATAGCATTTTCTTTTAAGAATTTTAACGACAGGTTTGAAGAAAATTTGCATGACGAGCTCAACATACTAGAAAATAGGAAGAAACTGCAAAAAGAAGAGGTTATGGTACCTAATTATTTGAAAGAGCGATCCAAAATCAAGCTCATGATTCAGCCACATCAAAGTGAGTATATTATTTTACATGATGATAAAACCAAAATACTTACTGCTATGAAAGATGCTCGTGGATCAAATATGGATGATAAAGGTACGATTTCCAACTTCAAAATTTTATTATTGAATAAAAAAAGAAGGGTATAAATAAATTGAGAAAAATCAAAAACAAGATGGAGAGATTAAATGCAAAATTGATAAAAAAAAAAAAAAAACTAAGTTCATCCATATCAAAACATAAAAGGACACATTATGAGAGTGGAAAGATATCGAGAGATCGTAACCGTTTGAATTTTTATTTTTAATAAACATATAATATGTATATCATAGTTTTCATATTTATTTTACCAGCCTTTATTTGTGTATGAGGGCATACACGAGTTTAGGCGTGGAGAGTGGGTTAGGATATTTTCTTCATATTTTTCTAGGATTTTTAGTTTTTTTTTTAGAATCTTTATTTTATTTTTAGATTTTTGGGTTTCTTTATTTTATACTTTGGGTAGTTTTTAGGGTAACTTACTGAAAAACAAATTTAAAAAAAACTGAAAAAAATGAAAAAAATAAATAAATAAATTTAACAACAAATTTATTTATTTTTATCAATAGATCAACCTAATTACAAATAAAGAAACAAATTAAGATTTGAAATTGGATTGGAGAGTAGATTGAATGGTACACTTTAAATTTTATGATAAATATCAAAATTCGAAAAATAAATATCGCTAACAGTAGTTTTGAGGCAAGTATACATCTATTTTTCACTTCACAATAGTTTATTAGGTTAAAGACAAATATGATAACGATTGAGTAAGTTTTCTCCCTCTAAAAAAAAGTGAATAAAATAATGGGGTGCGTCTGGTATTAAGGCAATAGTCTTGAAAGTGAAAAAAGAGTATGATCCAAGTAATCGGGTACTTTGTACCTAAGTAAGCATGAATATTCGCATGAAAGGTGAAATATTCTAAAAAAAAAGAAAAAGAAAAAGAAAAAAGTATGAACCGAGTAATCGGGTACGTTGCGCCTAAGCAAGCATGAATATTCACATGAAAGGTGAAATATTCTTAAAAAAAGAAAAAAAGAAAAAAATATTATGAGAGAGGAGATGAATCATGAGTTAGAGTTGGAGTCCAAAGCCGAAGTAAACTATCACACATGCACGTAAATGTATAGGAGCCAATGGATTATCTGTAAGTGGGTATTGAAAGATAGGTTTTAAATTTTTGATTAAAATAATAAGTGTATTTGATATGACGCTCAATTTGAAAATTGATAATCTAAATGCGCTCTTGAGTTTGTATATTAGTGAGATTAATTGATGAAAATATTATTAAAAAAAAATTCTTTCTTTTGTATAAATTTTTTATTTTTCTTAATTTTTTGTTATTCTTATTTTTCTTTTCTTTATTCCTTAATCTATTTTCTTCATGAATTTTGTGGGTATATTCACTACAAACCCTCACGAGACAATACTCATCTACTAGGGCCGGTAACTTAGAGGTTTAAAGGCTTGTTGCACGTGCTAAGTGCAATCGTGATTCCTGCGAAAGTGAGTTAGGATTTTTTTTTTTTTTAGGGTTAGGTTTTGCTCGAGAACTAGCAAAAGATAGGTGTGAGGGTGTGATGAATGTCATATATTGCATATTTATAGCCTTCATATTATCTATTTTTGTATATAAATAATACTACTTGGATATTTTTAGTGTGTTTTTCAGGAATTTTATTCATACAAGGAGATGCATGAAATCAGAGCCGGATTAGGAAATCAAGTCCAGAAAAGAGTTTAAAAAGAGCAAAACTACAAAATTAAAATACTTCAGAGAGTCAAAAGTCAAATACAGTCAAGAAAACTAAGAGTACGAGATACGAGACTCATGCGGAAGAAATTTCAAGCCAATATCTCAAAAAAGTGCAGCCAATTAGCGGTATTTACTGCCAAATAGCGGCCCAAAGTGGGCCCCACAAGCTGATTTTTCTTCAGTGGTTTCGTTATAATTTTGTAGTTTTTCAGTTCTGTTAGAATTAGGGTTTGATTTGCGAAGCCTATATATTGACCATATTTTTGTATTCGAGGAGAATCCTGTAAGTTTTGTACTCGTTTTTAATTTAATAAAATTAGGGTTTTGCTGAAGGGGTGACGGCCACAATACCGTGCTCGAGAGGTAAGCCATTGCTTTTAATTCTTTATTTTCTTTCTAGATAGAGTTAATTACTTTCTAGTTTTGGTTATTGCTTTCTAGATTATATTTTATTGTGTTCATGAATAAAAATTTGATTTTGCTTATTAGGAATATGAGTAGCTAATTTTCTTTAGCCCTAAGATATAGATGAAGTTAGTTTAATAGATCTAACATGGATTTATCTCATATTCTTCGTAAAAAAAAATAAAGTTATGATTTTTCTATAAATAAATAAAAGATAGAGTTCACAAATCATAATTCTTTGATAGATTATGCTTAATTAATATTTTGATAATCTATACTTAGATGAAGTTTGGAATTCTTATTCTTTGTTTATTATTAGAATTATCAATAAAGATTTTCCTATAAATAAATTGAATTGGATAAACTTGTAAATCTAATTTCTTTGGTAGGTTATACTTAAGTTCGGTCTTTTGATAGCCTATGCTTAGATTAGGATTTGAAGTTTATTTCTTAGCATTTGTTTATAAGATTTTCTACTTGATATGATTTGTTTTTAAGAAAAGTGTTATTTTTGATGGTCTATACTTGCACATCACTTGATAGGTTATACTTAGGGGCACATGATTAAAATCAAATTAAAAAAAATAACCTTTTTAATATGTTACTTAACCGTGCATAATTAAAAAGTTAGGAAGAAAGAGATAATTCATTATTAGGCTATTATTCTAATGGATTCGAGATCCTAGGCTAACCTCTAGAACTTAAAACTAATTTTCTCTCAATTTAGAAACTCATAATTAGTCCGTTAGATTAAGGAAAGAGTAAGGAACGCAGAAACATCTTAGATCCATGTAGGACGACCTGTTAAGCGCTACAACTGATACTGTGCACTTGCAGTTTATCATATCAAGTTTTTGATGCCGTTGCCGAGGATGGTGATGGTGGAATAAAAGCTCTGGTAAACCTAGATGGGCTTGGAGAGTTAATAAGACTTTTACAGTTCGATCTTGTTATAAAAGTATTGTGCCACATAGAATATTATATCCACCAGCTTCATTTGGGTTTTCTTCGGTGCCTCTATAGAGTTCGGGCTTTTATATTGTTAGTATCAAGACGGATGATTTTGACATGTAACAACCTACAGATGAGAGGTGGAGGGGCCTTTGAGTTTGCGTGTTATGGTGGAGATGTGAGGAAACTTGTTAGCAAATGTTTGTCGAATGTCTCTTCATACTGAAGATCTGTATAATATACTCTGGTTTGTTTAGACACCCTACATGGTTGGTGCCACTCTATGAAATGTCCGATATTTAGTTGGGCAGTATGTGTATGTCTAGGGGGAGAGAGGTGATCCCCCATAGTTGCACTTTTGCAGCAATTATATGACATGTTTGGCTAGAGATAAATAATAGAACATTGAATAGCTCTTATTCATCTAGTACTTGTTGTTTCCTTATTGGTGAGTTGATTGTTTGGTGGACAAGTGCAGATCATAACAAGCCTGACCCACCTTGATGTGGTCGACGATAGAAGAACAAGGGGCTTAGATCCTGAAATTCAACAAGGGTGATGATCGCTTGATCAGGAGGCTGATTACTTTCCTTTGGTTATGGCGCTTTGTTAGCTCAATTTTTTCCCCCTATGTATGTGGTCCTCTCTTTAGTGAGGGACTACACTATATACTACTATATACTCATATTGGTTGCATGAAAAACTATTTAATGAAAAGGGAGGGATATATATCTCACTGTTTATGCTAAGAAAAATTAATCAAGGCTACGAAATATTCTCCAAACAAAGATGACATACGTTAGCTCAAATACAAAGTAAGTGCGTAATTTGAATACTGGGTATAGTCCTGATATTGCAGACGAATCATCAGTGCTTATAGACAAACATTAGTTCAGAGGTCCACCTCGAACCATGTGGATCAAAGTTAAATTTCAAGCTTCACATTGACTTTAAAAGGCAAGACCTAAAAACTATGAAAATTACACGAACAAGTAAATGGGAACTACAGTTAACAATGAAATGCTAATCAGTGGCATGTTAGTCGATAAAAGTTCAAACTTTACTTCAAACGAAAACGTAAATGGCATTACTAGTGCTACTAGGAGTACATATTGCTTGATAGAGACTGAAGTTCAGATCAGTGCATCATATGTAAAACACTCAGCCGAGCTGCTTATGATCTTTCTAAAGAGAACTAACAGATGCATCATGACTACAATCACAAGAACTTTTCTGAGTAGTTCCCTCATAAGAATCAGATCAAAATGCAAGATTAGATATCATACTTTGTGCACAAATCTGATACGAATACCGCTATCTTAGTTAGTGACATGAGCCATGCGTCCACCTTTCTTCACTTCTACAGTATCAATCGTAATGAAATTCCCCATTACATGCAGCATTGTACGTCTCAAGCAGTGTTGGCACTTCATCGTTGTACCGCAGAATGAATCTGTCAGCAAATTTCTCCTCAGTGATGGTTATAGCGGAGAAAAAGTCCCACTCTCTCCCGCCCAAGTTTTTCGATTTCAAAACATGCATCACATAATGCCGAGGCATCAACCTCTTCTCCATGCTATAATTCAGAATAATGGGACGTGCAACAATGTACGCCTGCGTACACCCCACTCTCTTTACTAAGAACTCCATCTTACTTCTCAAGTGCTCCTCCGTGAGAAGCGAAAAGGTGGGGTTCCCCCTCAATGCAGAAAGAAAATCCCCCTCCGACCACCCAAAACTCCTGAAAAACTCCATCCTGGCCAGAAACTGATCACGCCCGAGACAGCTAAGCATCGACAATGCTTCCACAAAAAGTGCAGACCCCGGACGGAATCCCATTTCATGGGTTCTCTTGAGCAACACTTCGATTGTCGCACTACTCCTCAAAAATAAACTGCGCTGGCTAACAAGAATCAGTCGAATATCACTGTTTGAGAGTCCATACTCCTTCAACAGAGCTATCTTTGCCAAAACATGCTTATCAATGTTCCGGTTAATCAGTCCGCGGTTTCATACAAGTGCCAGTACAAGCTTCTTCATGTCACCATTCAAAAGGGCTTTCCAGAATACAATGCGGGAGGCGGGAGGCGGCATAACGAAGGAGGAGGGTCTGCAGGTTTTGAACGACGAGCTTCTGGAGCTCGGGCTCGGCAAAGCCCATTTTGTGAAGGGACGAGAGATTGGGCTGCAGGGTTCGGTTGACGTCCGCACAGAGAATACGGGGATAAGCAGAGATGAGCTTCCCAATCTGGGCATCAGTGAAGCTGTTACGTTTGAAGAAATGCCGCATTGAGTCGGGGTTCGTTGCGGAGGTGAGGTTGGCGATGGGTTTCGAGGATTTTGCAGCTCTTTCGGGGGAGAACCCACACAAAGCAATCAAGTAGTCTGTAATGAGATTGGATTTGGGAGGTGGGTTTTGAGCTGAAGTGGAGATGGAAGCTGGGGGTGTGGTGAGTCTGGGGAGGAGATTGAGATTCTTTTTGAGGAGAAGCATCATGGTTTGAAAAATTGGGAATTTCTACATGGGCACAAGATTTTTCCTAGTGAGCCCACTTTTCCTAGTGCGCACACTTTTACTTTTCAAAAACCTCATTTTTTTTCCTAGTGAGCACACCTATTTTCCAAATTGCCCTCGCCATCTCCCTCTCTTTCTCTCCCACCGTTCCCAAACAAAACCTATTCCTCTCTCTGCCGACTTCCCCCATCTCTCTCTCTCGCCGACTTCCTCTCTCTCTCTCTCTCTTTCTCGCCGACTTCCCCTCTCTCTCTTTGTCGCCGACTTTCCCCCTCTCTCTCTCGCCGGCTGCCCCCCTCTCTCTCTCGTCGGCTTCCCCCCTCTCTCTCTCTCGCCGACTTCCCCCCTCTCTCTCTCTCGCCGACCTCCCCCTCTCTCTCTCTCTCGGGTGGGGCCGATATACCCGGCTTCCTCTCTCTCTCGCCGACGCTCGCGGGCTATCGCCGACCGGTGACACTCGCGCGCTCTCCCCCTGACGTGTTGTCGCCGACACTCTGTCCCCGAGTGCAGGAGGTTTAAGGAGTAAGGTATTTGCTATTTAATTTAATCAATTTTTTTTATGGACTATGATTTTAGACTGTTTTTGATTTGTTGTTGTTGTTGTGTAATTTTTTTTTATTTTGGTGGTTTGTTGGTTTAATTTTTTTTAATTTTTAATTTTTTGTTTGTATTATGATTTTAGACTGTTTGTATTGTTGCTTGATAATGTCGTAGAATTAAGTTTAATATTTTCATAGTCTAAATTTTGATCTTGACCATTTCTGAATACATGAGAAATTTATGAAAATGGAGGCTTACCTTAAAAGGTACTGCAAGGTTCTTAATGCAGATGTTCTGAGTTATCCCCTGAGCATGACAATTTCTACAAGAGGGTGTGTTCTTTTAGTTATAACAACTCTTAAGTTAGGGTCTTAATGCTAACGCATGTGTTAATATGAACTCCTTTTGCTATTAATCAATTTGAAATAGGGTTGTTTTGAGAGAACAACCAATTATTTCCAGCAACAAATGTAACGAGCCCAAGCAAGTAACTACAATCACTTTGGTTTTCTTGAATGTCGGGAGATAATTGTTGAACCTTCATTTCTATAACCAATATTTTGTTACTAAGAAAACATATACTTTTCTATGGGTCAAAGTTATGTACCTATATGTAATGTCCTATATGCTTTATCCGTTGTTGTTGGATCTACCACAACTCACCGATGTTCTTATACTTAGCTCACTTATAATCTAACTTATATATGTTTTTGTCATAATATATGCAGAGAATTTAAGAAGTTATAGCAATTATTTATCTCTTCTTAGAGCAAGGCGAGACCACAAGCAAGAGGCGTCCGAGTTTGCTCTATAATACCCTCGTGAAGATAAAATCAGTTCTAACCGGGTGCACACAAACTGATCTTGACACAGTATTACAGCCCGTTGCTGGATCCCCCACTGATCGTCCTACCTCTTCAAGACGCCGCCAACCCGCAAAGAAGCAACCCGCTCGGAAGTATCGAAAAATCTAGAATCTGTTGTTCTTTTTTAATATTAGTCGCAAAGTCCAAAAAATAGTTGTTAGCATGGAACAAAGATTCATTTTAGTTTGTCGTTCTTTTAAATTGAAGTTTTACTCCAGGAACATGGTTTATATATGAAGTTGTAGTTGACGTTGTTTTTAAAGGAGCCTCATCTTGTATATCGCGGAGCCAAACTACAATTTTAATGTTTTGAATGACTTTGTGTATATGTTTGAATCAATGATGCGTAGTTGGTGATATGTTTTGATAGCATGATATTGATGCGATGGACCGTTGTTGTTGGATACGCATTTTACACCTCATTTGAATAAGCAGTGATATACCGTATCAATTTTAGCTAATTTTGCCGACATTTTATTTTGAAGTTTTGAATTACTTGTGGTTTTGTTGGATCAATGATGCGAAGTCGTTGATATGTTGGATAAATCTCGTTGGTGTTTGGACCAATGATGGCAAGTTGATATTTGACACACCGTATCCAAAAACAGAAGATTTTTAAAAACGAAGACTTTTAAAGTGGGCTCACTAGGAAATTTCTTATGTCCATCTAGAAACTCCCCCTAATGCTAGTTAATTAAAAGAAGCGAGAAAATATATAAAACAAAAGAGAAGCATGAAAACTTATGTTGACAACAACGACGGTTGTACTTTATTTACCAACCCAAAGCCCATAGAACAGCCTGAAGCCCATGCGAGAATCAAATTTTTTTCAAAAAAATTTCGAAAGCCTGAAGCCCAGGTGTTACAAGAGTTAAATTAAAAAATCAGAAGGGAAGCTTTTATTAAGAACTATCAAAACCAGGTTTCGATCCTGGAACCTGTGGGTTATAGGCCCAACACGCTACCGCTGTGCCACTCTAACCATATTTGTGATTTGGGTTTACAGAACCGGATCATTTCTATATGATCCGGGACTGTAAACCCGTACATGAAATTAGATATCCGGGGTGTTAAGCCCGGATTAGGAATTATTACAAAAATGAGCAACTCCGTCCGGGCTATCCAGCCCGGACATATGTCCACTGTCCGGGCTATCCAGCCCGGACAGAACATATATGTCCAGGCTGGATAGCCCGGACGGGATTCTCTGAAGGGTATTTTTGACCTAAAAATATAATGGCAAAGTTGTAAAAACGAAGACTTTTAAAGTGGGCTCACTAGGAAATTTCTTGTGCCCATCTAGAAACTCCCGAAAAATTGGAGAAGAGAGGATCGAAGAAGCGTTGGAATTGTAGTTCGATTTCTATTGTAAATGAGATTGAAATTGAAATTGACATGGAGATGGCTCTCTTTTGTTTAAAAATCCATTATTTTTTTATCTGGAAAAGAAAAATCCATTCTGTTTTCCCACTTCAACGGGTTTTATAGAGAGTTACTAGATGCGCCCATCTTTTTCTTAGTGAGCCCGCTTTTTATATTTGGCCTCCAGCTGAGGGGAGCTGAGCTGGTGCTGAAGGGAGCTTCCAAAGGAGCACACCACTTATCCTGGAGAGCCACCTTTTTTAGTGAGCATAGCTCACTTTTGAAAAGAGAGTGTTTTTTCTAGTGAGCACACCATAGTTACCGATACACTTGAGCACACCCTATTTCCAAAATCGTCTCTCCACCACTCCATCTCCCTATCTCCTCTGTGCTCTACTTCTGCCGCCCTAGCCCTATCATCCCGCACTCAATGCCACAACGGCACTCTCTTTGCTCGACCTCATGGCCCCTGCGTCCTCTCTATACCCACTGTGCGGGAAATAATAATGTCCAAGATTTAATTTCGGACGAAAAATAATACAGGTAGGGATCTAATATCGGATTTACCATTCAGGATCTAACCCCATATATGATAGTGGCTGAAATCTAACTTCAAACAGAAATGAAATGAAGGTTGAAAACAAAAATATTAATATATAAAAAATTCAATAGCAAACTTGTTATATTAATCAAAAAGGGATTTTTACAAATTTAGTCCCTTAAAATCTTTAAAAATTAGTTTTTAGTCCCCGACACCTTCATATTTAGAATTTAGTAACCAAATCCTTTAAATTACTACAATTTAGTCTCTGAACTGAATCGTTCTTTTAGTCACATGGAAACTAAATTGTAGTATCTTAAAAAATTTAGGAGACTAAATTCTAAATATGAAGATTTGGAGACTAAATTCTAATTTTTAAAAATGTAAGGAACAGATATGTAAATACCCCCAATCAAAATTGTGAAGTGGGATCGTTACGAAAAATGGTGTGCTCCTTTAGAAATTCCCGTGTTGAATATACTTTGCTTTTGCGGCAACCACCCCCTTAATAGTAAATTTTGTGTATTATTTCCATATGTTGTACGTTTTGTCTCTCCCCTACGCGTTATTTACTTGCAATTAAAGAGCCATTAGTCAAGATGTGCAATTCAAATCCTAATCTATTTCTGTGGTTGTACCTCCTCGATCATAGAAAGTGAGGTCTGGCTCACTAATAAAGGGGCTAGAGTGAGTAATATGAGATGCTAGGTTTAAGATCGAACTACAGCCTTTACTCGGGAAAAAAAAAGAAAGAAGAAGAAAGAATAAATGCTAGTTGGGCTCTACTACTAACAAAAAGTAAAAAAGCCTTAGAATGATTAACTTGTCTAAGATCTAAAGTTCCAAATATTGCATATTAGAAAGTGTTCAACTTTTTTTTATTTTTTTATTTAAGACCTTAGAATTTGATGAGTTTGAATTCGGAGGTCGAAAATGAAACTACAAACTAGAGGAAAAAAAAATTGCAGTACAGTTACACCAATATTAACATACTTAAAAAATCATAGGCTCAAAAATCTCTCCATAAACTAATATTCTAATACCATCTCCCTTTTTATGTTTTAATTTTTTTTTCCAGCGTGATTATTTTTTGCTTCATGTAACCTATCCCAAGTACTCAGTGATTATTTTTTGCTTCATGTAACCTATCCCAAGTACTCAGGATAAAATCTTAGTTGTTGTTATTATTGTTGTATCATCATTCAGAAAAAAGTAAAGAAAAAATTATTAAGCTAGCAAATTGTACTATTTTTACCCTCCATATAAATGAAATGATGTCATACTCTTTTTTTAACTTGGGGAGACTGTTTGGTGACACAACCAACTATATTGGGGGGTTTTGTTAATGGAAATTTCTAAATGCATCCATCAATTTCTAAATACATCTCCATAAAGTTAAAAAAAAAGAGGTATTTACAGATCTGTCCCTTAAATCTTTATAAATTATAATTTAGTCCCCAAATCTTCATATTTAGGATTTAGTCCCCCAAATCTTTTAGGTTACTATAATTTAGTCTCCCATTTTATATTGACCCGATTTTCTTATTTTACCCCTGATTTTCTTCACTTAATTCTCCCTTCTCTCTTCCCCATCTTTTCTTAGTTTTTATTAGGTTATCTTCTTCTTCTTCTCTCCTCTCTCTATTCATTTATTGGGTTCACCATCTCTATATTGAGACAAAATATATTATTCTCTACTAAATGTATCAAACTAGAAATAAATTTATCCAATATAGAGAGGGAGAACCCAATAAATAAATTTATATTGAGACTTAAATATTTAATATATTTAGTGGAGAATAGTATATTTGATTTCAATATAGAGAGGGAGAATCCAATAAATGGATAGAGAGAGAAGAGAAGAACAAGAGGGAACCCAATAAGAACTAAGAAGAGAGGGGAAAGAGGGAAGAGAAATTAAGTGAAGGAAATCAGGAGTAAAACGGAAAATCGGACCGAAATATAAACTGGAGGACTAAATTGTAGTAACTTAAAGGATTTGGGGGACTAAATCCTAAATATGAAGATTTCGGGAACTAAATTATAATTTATAAAGATTTAAGGGACAGATCTGTAAATACCCAAAAAATAACTAATTACAATCCATTATATTCCCATTTCATCCTTGTGTTTTATTTTCCCCCCTTGTTTTTCCTCTCTCATTTTTCTCTTGCTATCGCCAACCAATCACGCTACCTCCTTCTCTCCAACTGCTAGACCCTGTTGTCAGCTCTTCTCTAACAGTTAGGCTGCCCCACTCCCTAAAAAAACCCTAACTCCTTTAAAAAACCTGCCAAATTATTATTTCATTTAACTACATCTAATTTAGTTTTTAAATTCTTTTTTATTTTTTATTAATAGGAATTATTATGGTTTTAATTCTTTTTATTTTTGCGATATTGAGAATTACTAGAGCTTGAATTCTTTCTATTTTTAGAATATTGAGAATTATTAGGATTTGAGTTCTTTCTATCATTGGAATATTGAGAATTATTAAGATTTCAATATGAGAAAAAATAAAAAGAAGCATGTGAGAAAAAAGAGGAAAATATAAACTTTCAGTAAAATTATAATAGCAAAGTTATGATATGAGCATAAATTCATCAATAAATTATAATAACAAAGTTATAATAAAATTAAATTTTTCGGGTACTTTAAAAATTTAGTTTGTGTATTTAGAATTTTCATTTGTTAAATTAATTAAGTTAATTGTTAATCCGTACTACAATAAAGCACTAATAATAAAAATGGTTTCACTTTGCAAATCCAAACCATCGATTCTTCTGTTTAGACGTACACTATTGAATTTATATGTAAAACTTAATGCTATTTACATTTGCTTCAAAATTTGGGCTTGAGTTCGACTCATTGAACCTCTACCTTTCTCCGGGCCATTAATTTTATGTAGGGATGAGAATGGATGAGTCAAAATTTAATTTTTGGCTGGCCTTATTCAAAATTTTGAGTTAGAAATGAAAGTTTTATTTGTTTATAATTCAAAAAAATTGAATAGGGCGGTTCAAGGATTGGCCCTTAGACTTATCCATTTTCATCGGTATGTCTATATCCTCTCCATTGTAATTAGGGAGGTAATTATGTGTACATAAAATAATTGATTAAGAATTTACAAATACATTGAGCATATGCTGATATCTGATTTCATATCTATATCCCTATATTTATTAGCTACTCATATCCATATCCTTATCCGAGAGGTTATCATATTCTGATATCCATATCAACATCCTAGTTTGGATAATTTACTTTGTTTAAGATTGGATGGATAATTGATTAGGAATTTACAAATACATCGTACATATGTTGATATCCGATTTCATATCTGTATCCATCTCTTTATTAGCTACTCGTATCTATACACTTACCTGAGTGGATGTCATATTTTGATATCCATATCAACATCCTTTCATAGTTTTATAAGATTTATTTGGTCTGAGATTAATGTATGTCAAAAGAGATAAACTTTTAATTTTAAAATCTTTTTCTCCCAGTTAGTGATTTGTTTATTAATATTCAGTGATGACCCAAAATAATTATCACTCGGAAATCGAAAAGAGATCAACCTACACTCTGATATCACAGGTGAGATGAGTAAAGAAAATAGAAGGATAAGAGGAAGAAGAAGATGGAACAAGGAGAGGGAGAAGAGACAGAGATGGGAAAAGTTAAGAATCTCATTAATCATAAGTTATGGCAACAAGTGCTCCTCATAAGCTTAAACAAAAAGGATAATTATACTAAGACTATCTGTACTATGGGATTATAGAACTTATTATGCCTCTAAACTTTTTTATTAGGGTTTCTAACGGAATTAGATAACCGTTTGTAACATTCACTCTAATGGGAACTTCTAAATGAGCACCCCGCCCCACATGGTAAAGTAATGCTAACAAAGTCAAGTGGTGTGCTCATCCAGAATTTCCCCACTCTAATTTAAACCGAATGAATCCAACCTCGTAACGCCCTTCCCCCCTTCTTCAAACTGGAACCCAAGAATCAGAAAAACGACACATGATGAAATTAGGGATTCCTTCGCGAAAATTTGGTTTTCTTTCATGAAATTGGATTGAAATTGAATTTGGGATGTGGGTTTTTGATCTTGCGAGGCTGAAGCGGAGGAGGAAAGAGGGCCAAAAAAAAAAAAAAAAAAAAAAAAAAAAAGGAAAGGAGGTTGGAGATTGAAGTGATTTTGGGACTGAAATTAGAGATGGAAGAAGATGAGTTCTTCTCTATGAGCTCTAGCATCGAATGAGCTAAATTTTATTAGGGTTTTAATATATATGTTCTTGATTCAATAATGTCGTCCAATCCCATTTCCAAAATGAATCAATCTCAAGTTGAGAGAGGCTAAAGATGTTATCTTACTCTTTATGGGGCTTCTCTTTTGCTTGATTACCCTCTTTAAGACTCAATATCGAATTCTGAAGAGGGTTCTTGGGTACCCATAACAATTTTGCTCAAGGCAATCAGAAGAGAACTGTTATTTGCAATATATCATTTCTGCGAAAATGTGGTAGACGGCGAGGATGATATGCTGAGATCCATCCTCGATCATGCGAAATATTGATGCAAATCAAGAGTAACGCATGTATAGATGTACCTTCATGTTGTTCGGCTTTGGTGTCTTTATGTGGAGAAAGAAGATTTGTTTCTGTACAGATATAACTTCAGTATGGTATATGATGCATGTAAGGTGTTTGAGATAATGTCTGAAAGAACTGTTTTGGTCTTTTGGTAGTGGATTCTCCCGGAGTTTGGGTTTTTTTTGGCTGGGTGAAGTTGCTGCAGATATAACACCATTGCCCCCACATTGAAGGAGTCCACCGTTGACCGTGTTGGTTTCTCTCAACGCCGAGCAGGTCATTGTATGGTCGCCCATGCATTATCACTTACAGACTCTGTCAATGCTATGATCCCACGAGGCTTTTCCAAGGTAAACCATCAATCTTGATAGCAACCGTGCTACATGCATTACTTAATGGGAAGATTTTCCTGCCAAGTTAAAATTAATTGTATTCTGTATTTTCTTATCTGAAGAAAAATATTTCTCCTCTGTTTATTGCTTTCTACAAAAAAATGCCATGTAGAAAATGTTGATGCATTGGTTCTGCCTGATCATTCTCCGTGCCATTTGTAATAATGCAAAAATAAAATCAATTGTTACAAATTCGTACATGTTGAAGAGAAGCTTTCATTGACAGGAAACACATTAAGATAAATTTAGCAGTTTGTGTTGCAAAATATCTTTTACAAATTAAACACCACTTATAAAATTTGCATTAGTTCAAGTAAAAATTGGTACTTCTGATTTTGTGTTGGTTCCTCACATCCACCAAAATGTCACTTTAATGGTTTTTTATCACATATTTTAAGTGATTGCAATTTTAGTACTCTCTTGCATAGGAGGTCAAAACAATTAAGTCAACAAATAAGTGGAAACTATGAGGACTATGTGTAATTCCCTAGCTCAATAGTCCCACATTGGATGTGAGACAAAAACTAGAGTAGTTTATAATGATTCCAATTAAGCCATTAAGTAATTGTAACTAGTCTTTTTGAGAGAGGAATTTTTGTCTAATTATAAACTATTTTAATTCTTTTTATCCTACTGCAGACTTTAGTATATTCAAACCAAATATATTGTCGGTACCTATACGTGCTCGTTTACCATATATCGAGGTAGGTATGACAGGTATAAGTGGTATCAAAGTCAGGCACCAACCAAAAATGTGCATAACTAAGTACCACATGGACCTAAATACTACTCGGAATAAAGTGCCACACGGAAGTGGGGGCTACCTTTTGAATCCGTGGACTATCTCTAGAATCTAACACCGCTTGGTGACGTGTTAATATGTTACGGTGCCCTTCTGATGAGGATGTCAGATTCTAAATGGGGGAGACTGTAATACCCTAGTTCAAGAACCCACATCGGATGTGAGGCAAGAGCCAGAGTTATTTATAAAATTCCAATGGAGCAATTAAATAATTGTACCTTAACCTTTTTGGGGGAGGAATTCATGTCAATTATGAGCTATTTTAACTCTTGTTATTCTGCTGGACGATTTAGCATATTCAAATCGAATATGTTGTCGGCACTTGTGTGTGCTCATTTACCATATATCGGGGCGGGGCGGGGCGTGACATTATGACTTGCTTTTCTTTTAATGAGAAGATTAAGATGATAAAGTAAACAGAAAAAATGACAACTAAGTCTTTTATCCCATGTATTTGGAGTATATTACATGAACCAAATAGAGAATGATACTAGGTAGAACACATAGATCTCCTTCTCCACTCATTCCTATTAAGTAATATGTCTTCAATAAGTTCTTTAGCATCCATATCTTTCATATCACCTCCATCCATATTTTTTTTTATATTCTCTTTGCTCTTTTAATTTGTCCTATGTTGATAAGCTCCACTCGCTGAACGTGTGTATTTATAGGTCTACGTCGTATATAATCAAACCTTTATAGGCAATTTTCTTGATCGTCTCTTCTATGGGGCTACATGTAGCTCAGCAAAAATATTCTCATTTCTAAACTTATCTCTCATAGTGCTACCAAACATCGAACGCAACATGCACATCTTTACTACACTCATCTTCTGTGCATAGTAACTCATCATAACCCAACATTTCTTGTTATATAACAAGTCTAGCTTAATAGTAATATGATAAAACCTTCCCTTTAGCCTTAACAAAAAGTTACTGTCATATAAAACTTCTGTTGTGCTCCTCTATTTCAACTAGCCAATTTGGATTTTATGGTTGATATCACTATCGATCTCTCCATCTTTTTAGATAATAGAATCCAAGTAGCTAACTAGTTCCTCATAGGATCTCACCCATCCAGTGTCATAGAAGGGGAAGGAGAACACAAAAGAATTGGAAAAGAAGGGTACGGGACTTGTACTCTACAGGAACACCTAGACATAGCAGAGCTACAGTTTACAATGTACCAATTTGTTCATTTACTACCTATTGTGGACAAATTCCCTTTGATTTGCATGCTAACAACAAAGAAAATGAACTAGACGAATACTGAAATATGCTCTGGGAGAGTAAAGAATGATAAAAAGATGAAAAAAGCAACCAGAAGCTCTTATAAGTCTTATTTCAGTCTCGTTGCTTGGACTTATTCTTCACTGAAGTTGTACAGAGCTGATATTTCCCTGAATCTCGTAGTCTTAGACATCAACGGATTATCAGATATTTTTCTATAGTCCTAAAAAAACTAGGATTTTTCCCAAAAGAAAAAGCTATATTGACTTTATGGGCAATTAAAATTCATTCTAATCGATGTTATGAATTTGTATTCTGTTGCAAACTGTGGGTGCGTAACGATCCCAAATTAATGAAGTATCTGTTAAACCCTTGAAGGACACTTGATAATAAGGAGGGGAAAAAAAAAAAAAATCATATTTCACCTTAACAGAAACCGAAGTTGACATAGATGCTATTATGAGGCATTAATTTCCTATTTTGCACTATACAAAAGGATATAGTTGTGGGGTATGCTTTCTTTTAATCTTATGGAAAAACATGGAAAGTAATTCCATGTTCGGTGCATGATTATGGATATTAGTATGGGAACAAGAACAGATACAAAGGTTAACCATCCACGCACAAAAAAAAAAGGTCATTATTTATAAGCTCTACATAAGTTCATGCATTGATTCATGTTTTCTAATGGGTATAGGGTGACATCTAATTTGCATCTCTCCCATTTACCTATCCAAATCTCAATAATCACATAAGTAGCAACAATTCCTGCAATTAACCACCTCTTATTATTTTAGAAAATTAGTTCTGAAGAATGGTAGTAATCTTGACATCAAAAATTGGTTTATGCCCTTCCTTCTGTTTCGTTTTTGGGTTGGAGAAAGAGGCATCTCATGCACGGTGGCATCTGTTTATAGCAGAACTGCTACAATCACTCCTAGCCTCTTGTGACTTGTCTAATGGTGTTTGCTACTAACAATAGGAACCTATTGCACTATATATGACCGATCTAATCTTTCCCATATGGATTGCCAACAGACAAGAAAGGTCAGGCCGCCAGCATCATAGAAATGGCAAGCCATGCGAGCTCTCAAGTCCTTTGTGGGCTCGTTATGTTGCTTTTATTAGTAGTAGGGTCCCATGTTGAAGCCCAGCACCACATAGGTGAGGGAGAAAGACGCCCTCCCGTTCCTGTCAAGAAAAATCGTGGCAGATTCATGCCAGGTGCCTGGAATTCCGCACATGCCACTTTTTATGGAGGTTCTGACGGGTCTCAAACCATGGGTGGAGCATGCGGATACCCTGATACTATGAGCCATGGATATGGCCTGCAAACAACGGCATTGAGCACCGCTCTGTATAATGATGGGCATACTTGTGGTGCTTGCTTCGAGATCAAGTGCGAGAGGAGCTCTAAATGGTGCAAACCAGGACAACCCTCCATCTTTGTCACAGCCACAAACTGGTGCCCACCAAATTACGCTCAGTCCAGTGACAATGGTGGTTGGTGCAATCCTCCACGTGTCCATTTTGATCTCACCATGCCCTCATTCCTTCAAATTGCCGAATACAAAGCTGGAATAGTTCCTGTTAACTACCGCAGGGTTTCGTGTAAGAAGCAAGGTGGTATCAGGTTCACCATTAATGGGCATCGCTACTTCAACCAAGTGCTGGTGTGGAACGTAGGTGGAGCCGGAGATGTGCAAGGCTTTGAGGTCAAAGGAAGGGAAGGAACCTGGATACCAATGCAACGCAACTGGGGCCAACGCTGGGCGACAGACAAAGATTTGACAGGTCAATCTTTATCATTTAGGGTTACGACCAGTGACAAGCGCAAGTGCATTTCCTCGAACATCACTCCTTCAAATTGGCAGTTTGGCCAAACATACGAGGGAAAAAACTTCTAAGCCCTGATCTCGTTGAATGTCTAGGGAAGGAACCTGGATACCAATGCAACGCAACTGGGGCCAACGCTGGGGGACAGACAAAGATTTGACAGGTCAATCTTTATCATTTAGGGTTACGACCAGTGACAAGCGCAAGTGCATTTCCTCGAACATCACTCCTTCAAATTGGCAGTTTGGCCAAACATACGAGGGAAAAAACTTCTAAGCCCTGATCTCGTTGAATGTCTTGAGCGTGCATGATAAGGTTAAGCCTACCGGTGAAAATGCCATTTCTAATTTGACATTGTATCTATATGGTTATTGCCTAATAAATACCTTCCTCATCTCTCCCTGTTTTAATTTCATTTTAAGGAGCTATTTCCTTATACACTTCATAGGCCATTGGCTACATCGGAAATGTTTTGAAATGATTTTCTTCTTCATAAACTTCGTAACTGCTTTTCATATTCCGTTCCGACGGTTTGAAACATTTTTAATAGGAGTTTGAAACAATATGCAAGGTTTATTTTAAGCAGCTGACTCTTGGATTGCTTGATCCAAGTTCTAAGTTGTCATTTAATTTTTTGTTTTCCTCTGTTCCATTGGAGATGATTTCATGATTGATTGGTATGCAACCCCATGTATACTTTGAACTTGAGTTGTGAAAAGAAATTGTGTGTGCAATCTGATGATTGTCCTAAGTTTGATTGGTCGCTCATGTCCGAGGCAATATAGCTTACATATCAATAAGCAATTTGCATGGAAGTCATTTTCATGTTGATTTCTCTTATTTATGTGAAATTCATTGTGCACTTGAACTTATCATGCTCAAGTTAATCACTTCCCTTTTGAAACACCCTTGTTTCAGGCTTCTTGGCTTTCTAATTAACTGTATACCTCATGCACTCAGTATTATTTCGTGTTGTGTATCAGACTAAACTTTTGTTGACATTTTCTGTGGCTTATGTTTTTTTCCCCAAAAAACGAGTTAAATTCCTACACCAATATTTTGTTTCCCATATGCTCGATTGTTTTTCTCTTGAAAAAGATTAAAAAAATTCCCTACATTAACTTCATCATACAATCTCTTGTAGAAAAATCCCCATAGCAATAGTGTGCTCTAAATATTTATTGCCAATTTAATCTATGCAGAACTTCTGCTTATGGTTGAGAAGTTGACTGTTGTCTGATCTGCAGATATCACGGTTCGATACTGTATACATTCATTCATCAACAGCACGGGCAATCAACAACAGCCAACAGTTTCCAGCATAATTTAAGCACGGAATTGAGACGGTATTATTTTATTTTTTGTTTTGCCAATTTAGTGCCCTTCATAGAATGAGTCCTTATATTATGACTGGGATTCAAGTGACAACCTCCTTTTAGGAACTAGTTCATATATACGAAGTTGAGACGGTATTATTTTATTTTATTTTATTTTTTGTTTCGCCAATTTAGTGCCCTTCATAGAATGAGTCCTTATGGGTGGGATTCAAGTGGCAACCTCTTTTTAGGAACTAGTTCAGATATATGACCAATCTTTCTATCCACTTGGAAGATCTAAAAAAGCATTTTAGGGTTCAAGAAATCTTTGTTTCTGCAGAGTGATATCGAGTTCAGAGTGCATACGATTACCGAGGCTAGTAATGTTGGCATGAAATAAAAGCCTTGATGTGGATGCGAGACTAGAATTTAGTGTCTTTGATTGAGTGTGTGAATGGCACAATATCAGATGGCTTAACAACTGATGAATCAATAGAGTTAAGAAGTATGTTATTTTTTAGTAGAAATGCAGAAAAAATACCTGAGTAAACAATCGTCTTGACAGACACTAGATAAACATGTGGAGTGACCAGATACCCTGTCATTCTGAGGCTAAACATATTTGAGCTTAGAAGACACAAAAGTTTTGAAATTTTATGTCACATGCTGCATTGTTGGATGATTATGTGGATCCGTATGCAATCAGTGGAGTGCTACATTAACTGCGTTGAGTATCTGTTGGCTGCAATTTCAGCTCTAGGAAGTGACATGCGATAATCTAGATTCCTAGAACATTTTTTAGTAAAAAATTTTTGTCTGTGAGGGATGATAAAGAAGAAGGAAAACCCCATGGGTGTTTCCCTAACACCAACTATAGTATAATTTTTCCGAAATTATATATATATATATATATATATATATATATATATATATATATATATATATATATATATATATATATATATATATATATCACATTTCTTGGTCACCCTTATCGTATAGGCAAGTTCTACTAGAAAAGGGACAATGTAAATGATTGAATAACTAACTCTTGGATATTTGATGTATGCCGAAACTATCATATGTACATTTAAGTCAATCAGATTGATCAAATTAAAAATTAAATAAGGATACCATAAAAAAAATCTAGATTTTGATGTTGACTCTTGGATATTTTGATATAGTTAGTTATTTACCATGTTTTATATGTCACAGTAGTGAGTTCACTGGTAAGAGACATTTTTTGTTTGAAACATGAATATCAATTAAAGTATCCAGCAGCTAATGATATCATGCAAGGGAATTGTGCTATATTTTATAAATCAAGAAATTAATAACATTGATTCGGTGGATATCAAGGACTATTTTTATTATAGCGAAATAAAGGACTAATATTTATGAAGGATGATAAAAACGAGAGATTCCTTGTTGCATCCTATCACCACCACTAGTGTGATTATATTGAAACTGTGGATATTGCATTTTCTTACCCACACTCATTGGATAGACAAGATCTGGAAGAGAGAGCAAAATAAAAGATTAACATTAACTCTTGGGTATTTTCGTGTATCCAGACTTGTATCATACATACATTTGACATCAATCTTATTGATCAAGTTGTAAAATATATATAAACGCTATCATACTATAACAATAAGGTACCTATCAAAATATATTCCGAATAAAACGTAAACTCTCATAAGACATATTTAGCAGAAATATCAATATCATTTAGAATACACATGGTGCAAGGGAACTTAGCTATAGTTTTACAATCCAAGAAAATTAAAATGATTGATTCAGATCTAGGATTATACATGTTGGGGATGACAAAGAAGAATGAGGATTCCCTGGATGCATCCTAAAACCAACTAAAGTTTGATGAATACCAAAGCTGTATGCGTCACACTTTCTCACTAACAATGGGAGGTCCGATAACAAAAAGTTTAATCTCTTTGTGAACCCATGAGTCAGAAGCTTCGTTACTCCGGCCACATTCTAGTTTTTAAACCATAATTTAATAATTATTTATTTTTAAAATTTTACTTCTTTTTAAGTAACTTTAATTGAAGTTTGAATGAGTTTTCTTTCTCAGAAGGAAACTCTAAATGATGTTGATGATGAGAAGACGATGATTGCAATGATAATAATAATCGAATAAGTACTTTCTTAGAAATTATAAAACATAAAAGTTTGTTTGAAATTTGAAGGACAATAATACATTATATTAATTATTTACTTTTTAGAATTGATAAATTATATTTTATTAGATTTTCATATATATAATATTAATGGATAATACTTCACATTAGGTAAGAAAATAGGCTCCAAGTTGCTTGCTTTGAAAATTAAATAGCAATCTTTTTCGAAATAGAATTCTGTTTATTTTTAAACTCTGATTATTTTTTTATTAATTAAGAATTACATTATCCTAGTATTATGTATTAAAATTAAACATGAATCTATATCGAATTAGAATACATTTTGATTTTTTCGTTTTAATGAATTAAATAAAGTTAATAGAAATCTTTCTGAAATAGAATTCTAATTATTTCCTTTTGTAGTTTAGATTATAAGATTTGTTATTTTTCTTTCAGTTTATTAATTAATAATTGCTTAATCCTAAATTAAGTGTTGAAATTAAATAGGAATTCAAGTCGAGTTAGAATTTATAAAATTAAATAAAATAGATTTTCATATTGTAATGCCCTTACTTAGAATACAAAATACAGGGTAGCGGAGTCATCAACAATGTACTCCTGGGAATATACTAAGCCTTTATACAATATCATTAAATTTAACACAAAATACATATGCCATAACAATATCCAATGATATTAAGTAATATTTCACAGGAAATCAACTTTTCATTAAGAAAATAAGTTTGATAATAATGGAAGAACAAAGAAAAATACAATGAAATCAATAGGGAAACAGTTAGGATAAAAGATAATATAAACGTAGACACATATATAAGTAAAAGTCCAAAGATGACTGTAAACTCCTAATGAGTTTTAGCTTGCGCTTCAAAATACTCTAGATCTTTAGTCTGCTCTGGTGGGTCATCTTTTGAGTCTGGACATACATATACGAGATTATTAAAATGCAAACATAATGTATATATACATAAACATAGTCTAAATTTATAAAACTTTTGCAAAATATTAGTCCACTATCATTCACAAGTATATTCCAATACTCATATCTAAGCTAGATGTCTTATATCAGTTCATCATTTATCTTATATTTTAGTAAATCTAATGCATATACTATCTTGTAACTTGGAAAACTAACTGATTGAATACTAACACTTCGTGTGTCTTCTTGTGCATATACGGCTCAGTATTTCATGTCAATTCTGAATGGGATTAAGACTTTTGAAGTAAATAATAAATCAAATAAGACAACTAAAATAACAAATTAATAAATCATACAGTTACATAATAAAATTGACTTCAAACTAATTCTTAATAAAGTTACTGAATGAGTTTGGACTAAATTTCAGAAGAGAGTTGGCGGAGTAGAGTTGTCGATGGATGTGAGTCACATTAGCGAAAATAGCCAAGCTGGCATAGATCGATCAAGTTGCTTAGGATAGCCAAATTGGAGGAGATAAGTCAAGTCGGCAGAGATAAGACAAGTTGGTGGAGTTCGTAGAGATGAGTAGTATTGGCATAGTTAGCAGAAATGGGTAGGCGTAGTAAACAAATTTTAAATAATTGAAAGAATATCCAAATTATGTAAATGGGATCAAGATAGGAAGCAGATCCTGCTATTGGCGAAACTTGCGAAAGAAATGACAAGTTTCGAGAAGTTTGAACAATTCCTTCGTTATAGTCGTCATGCAGTTTCAAAAACTTCAAATAATTTTTATGTTTTTATATAATTGGAGTTAGAAAAGTAGTATAAATGAGAGTTTTAGAGGATTGAATTCCTTTTAAACAAACCTAGGATGTGCTTAATCAAAATTCGAGGTCAGAGGATATCACGCATTTACTGAACATGACACAAGAATCTTACTGTTGTGCAGTAACTCTAGCTTCAACTTATGATTTGACTAGGATAAAATGGAAATTAACAAAATGTTATAAAAGAGAAGTTATGGGTTAATGAATTCTCTTTCTTATGAGCCAAGATCAGCTCAATCAGAGATCTAGATTAAAAGTTATAGGGATTTTAATGATATTATATAGGAAACCATACCAGTAGACCATGCTAGTCTCGGTGGAGATGGAGTGATTTCGTCGGGGATAGAGGCTCGGCAAGACTAGAACCTCACCGATGTGTTAGCAAAGCAGCACCCACGCCAACAGGATCTTTGGAGGACCATCCTCACTGATAGTGTTAGCGGAGGAACACTTGTCGGAGATGGGAAGTTATGCAAAAATTTGACTTTGAGCTCAATTCTACTAGGGTAAGAGTTGTATGAAATTGAGTCCTCTTTCTAACATGACCAAAATGCGATCGGCTAGAGTTGTGTAGAGAAAGTTATGGTCAGTATACTAATAGGGTGTAAAGTGGGTAAACCAGTGGCTCCGTGCTTTCTTGAACGTTAAGTTCGAATTTTTTTTCTCTAGGTTAAAGTCAAGATTAATAAAAATAATATAAATAAAAGTTGTGACAAATTGAATTCTAATATAAAGCAAATAAGAATGAGCTCATTTGAACATCTATTTAAAAGTTATGAATGAAACACCGTATGGGTGTATGAGCGATAACACAGATATGCTATGTTATCAACGACTTCCACTTGGATTATAACTAGGCTAAATTGAAGATTAGCGAAAATGGGGAAGTTGTGGTGGAATTTAGTTCTAATATAAGCAAAAGAAGAATGAAATCATTTGGAGTAACGAATCGAAAGTTATGATTATTCTATCGAGATCAGCTGAGTTAACAGCTAAATTTCTTAATAGAGATGGATGACTTGGAGATTGGAGCAAATGACCTGAGACAGTTAAGAAAAAAGTTTCTTGATTAAAATTACATTTTTATATAATTAAAGAGTGATTTCTAGCTAAGAATCTAGTGTATATACATAAATTCTTTGATAACGAGGTGTGATTTCTTGTCTTGCATTTGACTAAGTGCTCCAAAGAGGTTGTTTGGGTTCAGCTGGAGTGAAGCTTGTAGTAGGAGGAAGGAGAAGAAAATGAAGAAGAGTGAGCTGTTGGAGAAATGAGGATGATGATAGAGATTGAGTCTGATGCACTCAAGTAAAGAGGGGGAAGAGAGGATGGTGGTATCATGAAAGGCGAGTAGGAGGGCCTACTCTCCCAACCACTCTCTCTTGCAAAATGCAAGAGTACCATTGAATAATATTATGGAAGTCAAGGGAGTTTATCATGGAACATAATTAGAAATTAGAAGGCAAAGAAGGAATGAATTTCAAAACGATAGAGTCGTTACATAAACCAACCTCACTATCATAGGAAATAAGCTCCTAGGAGAATTAAATTCCCAAATTGTGTTGGGCTACACAATGATGTAACACTCTGACGCAGGACGAAAGCGGAATTAGGGTTAGGGTTTTGAAAATTAGGGTTTTATGGGGAAATTGGGGAAGAAAAGATGGATTGGGAAAAACTTTTGGGATTTGGGAATCCACCCAGGCCCACGCCCACTCTCCACGAATCCACGAGGAAAGATTTTTAACTCAGCGAATTTCACGCCAGAGATTTCTAAAGAAAATTTCTCAAAATATTATTCATCTTTTTCAATACTCCATACAACCCTATATATAGGGAAACCCTAACAAACAGAATTCTAATAAAATCAAAACTCCTAATTAAATCAAATATCTAATACAATCCCAATCCTAATCAAATCAAATCAAATCAAATCTAATAAAATCTAATCCTGATCTAATCCTGATCTCCATCAATTCTCCCTGGCTTCAAAAAATTCATCCCCGATGAATGCTGAGATAAGTAATGATAAACACGTCCGGGTTGAACTGATCAACATCCACGAAGTATTCCAATTAGGCCATGGTGGTGGTCGAGGAACCATAACTTGTGCATCATATCTGAATAAAAGTGGTGGAGAGGGAACTGGCTTCGTTAATGAATTTGTATCGAACCATGGTAGATCTGGAAAGACACCTGAATGTGAAGCATATAATTTCTTCACAATTTCTGTAAGCAACCTCTCAGGAGGAATCAAAACTTTCACTTCATTATCAAGTACAAATTCCTACAAAATATTATGTGGATATGCAACAAATTTATACTCATCATTGCAAATTGCTATCTGTCTAGAGATCTCATCATACATAACATGCATATCAGGCAAATGCAATGCAACAGACTCAAGTGGTACAACTCCAAAAAATAGATATGTTGGTTCCCTAAAATGACATACATCAATCACCGCAAATGATATAACATCACTACACTGTGTGGGAATTTGATGAATCTCGAAAGGAAACTCCAAACAATCTCTAAAAAATAAGATATTAGGTTTAACCTGCCAAAATATGGGAATGATGCTTAAAGACTTACTGGTAGTAATATTAGTGTCAACTATTTCATACTCGGTCTCTTCATCTACATTTGACTCCAAAATTGAAGATCCAATATCATGTGGGGGCGCACTAGACTCTACCAAAACATTCTGAGCATCAGTAGTATCAGTAGTATTCTCTACAGTAGCATGGATATCAATAGGAATATGAATCTCAGTTGGTGAATATGTATTAGACTCTTGTTCCTCATTAATAATATCATCACTAAGCATAAAACGAATAGGAGTATCGGCAATAAGAATAGACATGTTCGATTCCAATTGTGATTCAACTACAGTACTTTCCTTAGAAACATGAACCTCAATAACTTCTGAATTGTCAACGTGATTAGGAGGCATGATATCTATGGGTACACTCTTGAGGGGACACTCATAATCATAATGCCAAGATATGCGACACTTAGAACACTTGGTCATGGTACATTGAAAGGCAGAGTATCCATATTTGTCGCATTTATGGCACTGTGTTCTAAATTTTAGAGTGAATCTATTTTCCAATTTATTTAAAAGACGAGTCCTATAATACGTAGGAAGATACTCTTCAATAAGAATATCTTTCATCTCTTCCCATGAGTTTATAGGATTCCTATAACGTTCCTCACGATCTATCTCTACTGAAATCCAAAAATTTTTGGCTTGTCCCACTATTCGTCTTCTAGCAAATTGAAATTTACGTTTGCTAGACATTTCATAACAGTCAAAGTAACATTCCATATTCACTAACCAATCAATAAAGTCGCGAGTAGAGGAATACCCATCAAATACAGGATCTTTATACCAGAATTTTTCATCTATTATTTCTCTAGCAGCACGCAAATCATAAATATAATGTGATTTCTTTGACTCCGAGTGGCAACTAGATCGTGTTGTAAAATAAGACATACTTAATATAAGGAATGGATCATGCAATGCAATTAGTCAAGTATACAGATGATAGTGCAAAATCTAAGACTCAGACAACCCAAATGCATGCATTAAATTAATTTCTCCCAATAAATTAATTGCTAAATACAAATGAATATGAGATACTAGAGAGAAACAATTAACTATTCCGTCACAAATTATTGCAATCCAATAATATTTGCAAAGAATTTAGTAGTTGAAATTCAGTTCAAGTTAAGTATCACCTGGAGAGATGAGTAGTTCACGTCCAAATTACCACTTTTTTTTTCTTAATGGGTCTGCACTGTCAGCGGGTGTGGGTCTGCACTGTTAGTGGGATCTGCGGGTCAGATCTGCGGGTACTGCTGTACTGATTTGAACCAAAAGTAGAATTGATCTGGATCTGCAGGTTGGATCTGATTCAATGCAAACCCAAACTTTAACCAAATCAAATCCAATAACTTTCTGTCCTTTTTTTCTCGCTGCCGTTGAGGAGGGGAAGAAGAGGGGTTGGTCGCGGAGGTGAAGGCGGGCGGCGGGTCGGTTGGCGATGGCGACGAGGCCGACGGAGGACGAGAACCACGAGGCGGAGGCGCCGGAGCCGGACGGAGGTGGAAGAAGTCGGCGGTTGCTGTGGAGGGCGGCGACGAGAGCGGACAGTGGTGGAGAGGGGCGGTGCTGCTGCTGCTGCTTTGGCTGAAGAAGGCGGCGGAGGCGGGCGGCGGACAGAGCGGAGGCAGGCGGGGCGGCTGTAGCGGGTAGGCGACGGCGGCAGGCGGCGGGAGTCGGGCGGAGTCGGCGTGGCTAGCGGGTTGCTGGCGGTGGGCGGTGCTGGCAGAGGGCGGTGCTGGCAGAGGGCGGCGGGCGAAGGCGGCGACGGAGGGGGTGGAGAACGGAGACGGGCAGCGGCCGGAGGCGGAGGTGGCATGGCTGCTGATGCTTCGGTTGAAGAGGCGGCGGGCTGGGTGGTGGCTAGGGGGAATCGGATTTGGTAGGATTTGGTGTTTTAGGGTTTTTGAAGCGCGTAGAAATAAAGGAGTGGGTGAGGATGGAGTGGGAGGATTTGAGGGAGAAAGAGAGCTTTTTTTTTTTTTTTTTGTTTCTCTCTCTCTCTTGCTGGTTGATGGAGGGTGAGGATGAGGGTGGCTGGGTCAGGTGGAGGAGGAAAAACTAATTTTAGGCTCTGATACCAATTTGTCGCAGGATGGAAGCGGAATTAGGGTTAGGGTTTTGAAAATTAGGGTTTTATGGGGAAATTGGGGAAGAAAAGATGGATTGGGGAAAACTTTTGGGATTTGGAAATCCACCCAGGCCCACGCCCACTCTCCACGAATCCACGAGGAAAGATTTTTGACTCAGCGAATTCCACGCCAGAGATTTCTCAAGAAAATTTCTCAAAATATTATTCATCTTTTTCAATACTCCATACAACCCTATATATAGGGAAACCCTAACAAATAGAATCCTAATAAAATCAAAACTCTTAATCAAATCAAATATCTAATACAATCCCAATCCTAATCAAATCAAATCTAATCTAATAAAATCTAATCCTAATCTAATCCTGATCTCCATCACACTCTCTACCTAGAATCTGGATAGTAGAAATGCTGACAACATATTTGTGAGGATATGCTAAGTCTTTATTAAAATAATTATAGTTAGAAGAGTATATAATAGACCACCGATTCCTCTCTCAAAAAGGCTAAATATAATTACTTTTTAATCTCATGAGAATCATTAGAAATTACTCTAACTCTTAGTTCTATACGATGTAGGATTGTTAGCTAGCAACATTATGTTCTCTCCCCGTCTAGAATATAATATCCTCGTTAAAGGTGTATATTACCACTCTAAAACTTCACTTGCGACACTAAAACTTCACTTGCGATGTAGGATTTTAGAAGCACCATAGGCATGATATTTTGTTCTATGTAATACTCAGCTTTATGTGATTCTCAATTCCATTCACTTCATGTTGGTGCTGGCTCTAATACTACTTCTAACACCCCCTACCGAGAATCTGGGTAACAGAAACGTAGGCAACATATTCCTAAGAAAATAGGTAGCATATTTGTAAGAAAATAATTATGAATATACTAAATCTCAGATATAATATTAATAGTTAAATAGTTTATAATTAATTAACAGGGCTTTCTCCTTTAAAAAGGTTAGTTATGTAACACCCCAAACTACATCCCAAATCCCAGTTATGGGTAAGGTGGGTGGGTACCCCAAATGCAGATACACGAGGCCTTTAATAACAGAGAACCACGAAATCATAGTGTACAACAAGAACAAATTACATTGCTACAATTCAAAATATTGCATTGCATTATCCCAAAAATTCTGAAGAAAAT
Organism: Dracaena cambodiana; assembly: GCA_036321105.1. NCBI lineage: Eukaryota > Viridiplantae > Streptophyta > Magnoliopsida > Asparagales > Asparagaceae > Dracaena > Dracaena cambodiana. The sequence goes on along the minus strand of JAYEPQ010000010.1, from coordinate 41,820,676 downwards.
TTAATATTCATGATTTCAAGGGATGTTGCCCGAAATAGAGTGTTTTACAACAAAGGAGGATAACTCACTAAACAATAAATATACAAATTAAGGCTAAATACAACGATTTCTAAATATGATATGATTTCATTAGAAAGGGGAGTCCACTGATTTGCTGGGGCTTACTTGCTCCTAAAAGTATGAATCTTCAATTGGTGGGCCCTCCTTGAAATTTCTACCACCTGATTATGTGGAGGTAACCCAGGAGTTAGACCCATCAAGAAATAAAATCGCACACGTGATATGGATTAACATTAACAGGAAATAGATTAAATGAAAGCATAACATATGTGTAAACTAAAAGTAATTGAATACAGAGTGTGACAAGATGGTCTCAAAGGTGTAACTTAATGTTAATTACATAATATACATGCAAGGCGATATATGTCATGTATAATAAAATATAGAATAACATGTAATTAAATTAACACTTGTAAGGTTAAGTCCTAAGGTGATCAACATGTTTTTTGAATACTCGGGCAAATCGGAGTAAATTTCCGTTAAGTATAACGTGACAATATTAACCTCACCAAGTATTCAATCCCCATGTGGACGCTGAGGACATCCTCGAAGTGCGGGGGTTGCTAAGTTAACGCTTGATGAAACTGTTTGGTGATTAGATCATACGTATTCTATAAGTATACCGTGCACACACGGTATTAGGGCCATAGTGCTGGTCTCTTTTGAATCAGCCGCATCGCTTAGTGCTAATTATCCCATGCATATCCGAGATCACGGCCACAGACGCGGGTCTCCCTTGAACCAGCTGCACCGCTAAGTGATAATTATCCCATGCATACCTAGGATCATGGCCATAAACGCAGGTCTGCCTTGAACCAACTGCGCCATTAAGTACTAGTATTATCAGAAAGACATTGACAACGTGGAGCCGATGTGGTTGCGTAACCTATCTTCTGCAATACATCTTTCATTCCACCATTCAGTCCCCTGCACCTCGTTGTCTTATCAATATATTTGTCCAGAAATCAAGTCACGTCAAGTTACAAGCAGTATCATGCAGGGTTAGTGTCACGGTAGCATATTACACAAGTCGAATCACGTTAAAAAACAGAATGTTACAAGCAAGTCAAGATCCAAGTACATGTCCATATAGAGCAAAAGGCGTACCAGGGATAAAACAATATGCATGATACAAGTCAGGTAATTATCAGGTGAGTAACATATTGTGACATCATAAGGACAAATAATTTATAGTATAGTGATTAGTCAAGTAAGATGTAACTGTTGCCACGACTTCTGAGAGGTTAAGATTTATTAAATATGTCATCATTTAGGTAAGGCAATTTAATAACAAAATAATAAGTCATGCAACTATATAATAAATTTGACCTCCAGCTAATTCTTAACAATGATAGTGAACAAGTTTAGCTAAGTCTCCTATGAGAGCTGGCGAGTAGAGTTGAAATAAAGAGATCTAATAATGTAGAATTGTATAGGGATGTGGGTCAATTCGGTGAAGATAAGGTGAGTTAGTGGATGTGAGAGATTAATAGGGTTGGCGGAATTGAGTAGCCCTAAAGACTTGGAATAGACTAGTAGTATTGACGGAGTTGAGTAGTGTTGGGGATTAGTAGCGATTGGCGAGTATGAGCAATGTTGGCAGGATTAGTTCTGTTGGCGAGGGTTAGTTTTGTTGGCTGAGTGGCAAAGATAATTAGTCTAGACGAAATTTGTGTGGTAAGGCAAGAATCAAATAATCAAAATAATATCAAATTCATGTAAATATAATGGAGATGGAGCTCATGGATAAGGGCCGTAGTTAGTCAGAGCTTGTAAGGTGGATTGGCAAACTATATGGTCTCAACAACTTCATCGTTGTTTAGCTGTCTCACAATTGCTGAGGCTTTAAATGATTTTTATCTTTATTTTTATGATTAGAATTAGAAGAGAAAATATAAATGGCAGTTATAGAGGATTGAGTTCTCTTTCCAACACTTGTACCGACCTAATCGGTGTTCCGAAGCAAAAGATATGATTGATTTATTGAACATAGTACCAGACCCTTGCTGCTGTGCAGCAATGTCATCTTCAAACTAAGATTTGAATAGGATAGAGTTGGAATTAGAAAGATAGTTAGTTAGAGAATTCGTAGATCATTGAACCCTCTTTCCAACAAATCTAAGATCAGCTCAATCGGAGTTGTAGATCAGAAGTTATGAGCATTTTAGTAAGACTGTACTACATTCTCAACTGGCAGAGCCCCATAGTTCCGGCAAAGCTAAGCATGTTCTGGCAGGGTTAAGTGTCCGACGGGGCTAACTTTTTGGCGGAGTTAAGTGTCCAGCGAAGTTAAGTGTCTGGCAGAGCTAGTCTTCTGGTGGTGCTAACTTTACGGCGAAGCTAAGTGTTCAGTGGAGTTGAGTGTCCGGCAGAGCTAAGCTATGTGCATAAGCTCGACTGTGAGAGCGTTTTTAGTAGGGTTGAGATGGAAATAGGGGTCATGTGATATATGAAAATTAGAGGGAATTAAATTCTCTTTCCAATGAGACCAAAATTAGCTCATTTGGAGTTCTATATCAAAAGTTATGATATAAAAACCGAAGATGTGTCCATATGGCAGCGGATCTGTGTTTGCACTAGTACTGACTTCAAACCCGATTTTTAAGGGGTTAGAGAAAATTTAGAAGACAAGTAATATACAAAATCATAGATTATTGAGTTTTCTTTCTAATGAGACTAAAATCAGTTCATTTGGAGTTCCACATCAAAAGTTATGATAAAAAATCATAAAGTGTTTCCATATGACAGCAGATCCGTATTTGCACAAATACTGACTTTAAACCCGATTTCGTAGGCGGTTAGAGGCAGTGTTATGAGACAAGTAATATATGAAATTATAGATAATTGAATTATCTTTCCAATAAGACTAAAATGAGCTTCATTGGAGTTGGGTAGAGAAAGTTAAGGCCAGAATACCGAGAGGGTGTATAATAGGTAACCCAGTGCTTGCTGTTTTCACTTCGACTTCAACCTGAATTTCAACTGGGCTAAAGGTAAGACTGGGAAACACAAAGTAGGGGGCTTTGTAGGGAATTAAATTCTAATATAATCCCAAAAAGAATGAATTCATTTGGACTCCTAAAACAAAAGTTATGATCGAAATACTACAAAAATATGCAAGTGACAGCACGGAGCAATAGTGCAACAAATCGATTTCTACTCGGATTTTGACTAAGCTAGAGTTAAAAATTGGTGAGGGTGATATAAAGGAAAGTTGTAGAGAATCATACTCTAACATAAATAAAGAATGATGTCTAACCAGAGAGAGTGAAATTAGTGATTCTTGCTGAAGATAGTTGGGTATGTGATTTCTTGCTAAAGAGAGAGAAGCAAGATTTCTAGCTGAAGAGAGAGAAACGTGATTTCTTGCCTTGCTATCGAAGACGAGCTCCAAAGAGGTGTTCGGTTCAGTTGGAGCCAAGCTTGAGCTTGGGTGTTGCTGGAGGAAGTAGTAAAAGAAAATGAAGAAAAGAGTTGTGGCAAAATGAGGATGAGTAAAGAGTTTTATCTACTCAAGCAATGGATGGAAGAGGAGATGGTGGTGTCATGAAGGGGTATGGGGAGAGTGTACTCTCCCAACTGCCCATTTCAAATTTACAAGTGTATAGTCAAAGGAGTTCATAGTGAAAATAAAGATGAAAAACTAAAGGTAAAAGAAGAAGTGAGTTTCATAACGATATGGTTGTTACAATATTTAAACTTTTGATTTTATGAGAATCATTAAAAATTATACTAACTCTCGTCTTATACCCGATGTGGGACTAGTTGCTAGGGTCATTGCAAATAGTCTCTCACAAATTGTCTCTAGGCTCCATTTGGATCTCCGTACACTGAGAGTTCATCTCCCATATGAAAACTGTTATTCAGGCCTAGCATTTTCCATATATCATGGGCTCGAGATTTTGGGGAAGTATTTATCTCTGTGGGAAAAGTGTGATTGCTGCTGCATGAACTATGCTTAGTTGGCAATGAACAACCTGTAGTGTACGTTTGCCACGGTCAAGCCCTTTATTAATTAGCACTGATTTTGAAGAATTTGAAAAGTAGTGACATGTATCATATATTTATTGCCATAATTATATGATTTCCTACAAATAACTTGGATCCCTTTCACCGTATATTTGCCAAAAGAAAAATACAGCTGGTTTATCAACTGTATTTGTTTTGTTAAGCGCTTATTAATGAAACACGATGGACTATACCTACCGTTTTATCTCAAATACAACTGACTTTCTCCATAGACAGAGATTAAAACGAACATTTTTAAAAAATAGAAATAGATCACCTCTATGAATTTATATCCACATTGTTTCTATGCATATGGACGATTCTCATCACATTAGATATACATGAATAGGACCCAACTATCATCATAAACGAACAATGGTTTGTACATTAATGACAAAAATTTAAGATAACAATGACTACTATCATGAAACAGGCTCTTATTTTATTCTTCTGAAGAAACTTGCAACATTTTCTTCTTTTCCTTTGATGACAAAATAGATAATATCCTTCCTACATTATGGATTTTCCATGAATTCTCTTGACAACTCGAAATATGCACTGAGATATACTTGGCCACTTCCAACAGCTTGAAGTAATAATTGAAGCTAGGAGGAATACATAGGACAGCTAAAAAAAAAAAAGTTATTAGAGACACGGGAAAAATTCATGTATTATGAGGATTTGCTTCTATAAGCAACGAATGGATGTACCTGAGAACACCATTGCTTACATGGCTAAAACATATTTGAGCTCAGAAGATGTAATAGTATTGAAAACTTGCATGGGAAGAGCCCTCCAAATAGATAATCTCTGTGACACATATTGCATTGTTGGATGATTATGTGGATCGGTATCCAAGTATTGGATTGCTACAGTTACTGTCTCGAGTATATTTGCTGCAGTTTGACCTGCGGGAGGTGATATGCAATCATCTAGAATATCTTTTAGTAAACCCTTTTGACCTGTGAGGGATAATAAAGGAGAGAGAAGTTCCCCTGGGTGTCTTCCTAAGGCCACCTCTAGTGTGATTACGCCAAAACTGTAGACATCGCATTTCTCAGTTACTCAAATTGTAAAGGCAATCTCTGCAACAAAAAGGGAAAAGGCCAAATCATATATCAAATTAAATCTAAGCAAGCAAAATAGAAAAGTCTAATTAATTCTCATTGTAAATAAATGCATCTCATTCTAAAATAGTTGACAAAATAAAGTTTTTACCATGTTTCATTTTTCTCGATACTAAATTGCTGAAGGAAACCTATCCTCCGCAATATCCACTAAACTATTTTAATGGAGATAAGTATATATGTACTCTGCTACATATTTAGTTAATGCAAACAGCTAATGGATAGAAATAGTTTACCATATCATTCAGGCAAATTCTTGCTAGATAATTAGTAACAGCAAAATCAAAAGTGTCAGATACATCTCAATGATTTTTTATATAGAGTATGAAATAGAAGTGTCTCCTAGCACCACCAAAAAATATTAATGTACGTTGCAGTTCTTATTGTATACGCGAGCTCTTCAATGTACGTCCGATATGATGTAGGTCAACAATGATCTATGGTATCTGAATTAACAATATTGAGCACATCATATCGGACCTATATTATATTGTGATATTCTGTCCTACTTTACTTTCAATGTTCAGGGAACTCGCTGCATTCTTAATGTATGTCGCAGTCCCTTCCAATGTTCTGGAACTCACCGCGTTTGACGTCAAAAGAGAACCTACTGCTGCATAAAGACATACCCGAATCTGCAACCGGGATCGAAGGGCACGCCGCAGGGCTCTCAGAGCCCGTTTTCAATGCCAGGCTCAAATCTAGCCTAGCATGGACAAAGATGGATGCCGTGCTAATTTGCAGCCTAGCACAAATCAGCCTAACATAAATCATCCTAGCACAACTCAACCCAGCATAAGTCAAGGTGGACGTCAAACTAAAATTCAACTTGGCATAAACAAAGATGGAAGCTAGGCTAAGTCCTGGCCTGGCACAAACATAGTTGAACGATAGGCTGATTTACAACCTAGCATAAACAAGACTATATGCTAGCCTAACACCTAACATAAGTAAAATTGAAAATCAAACTAAGTCTAAACCGGTACATGAGGCTAGTTCAACTAAGCCCGAGGCTCGTTCAGTATGCCGGGCTAGTCTAGAGCACAAGGCAGAGCCAATGCACGAGGCTCGTCCAGTGCATATATAAAGCTCGACAAGAGCGCGGGGATTGTCCAGTGCGTGAGCCTAAAATTAAGCCTCAGCCTCGCATAAGAATAGAAGAACACAAGGCTATGAAGCAGTTTCATGAGAAACATGCCCGAATCGACACTGTACATCAGACTAACCTGGGACCTAACAAATATGAGTCCTTAGACTTTTTAGAGCTACCTGTTTGGACAAATAGACCTCGCACAAGAAAGCCGCCTCGTCCACAAATGATGGTTATATCAGCTCCCCAAGAAGAAACTCTGAATTTATGGAGATATCTCACAAAAAAAAGAAGGTCGGCATGACCACATCGATCATGCTGTTGTGAAGAATTGCTCGCAGCAGTTTTAACTCACTGTCGTTGCCAAGCTCCAAGACCGCCGTATTTAACCGATTGTCAATACTGGAGTATGATATTCTAAAAAGAAGATGACTGCAAAGATAGAGTTTTGACTAAGATGAAGATCTGTCAACTTTCACATCAAATATGGTGAATAAAGGCAAGAAGCTAGTCGTCGAAAGGTATGTCTTTGATACGAAAATAGAGGAAACCTATCATCGTACACACCTCAGGTCAGGCATAATAGCTGCCTGTGATTACAAAATATTGGTAGGGGGTTCAGATGAGGAATACGAAGAGTTTAGCGATCATTCGACCATAGCGACACCGCGATTGCAAACTTCCTCTCGGTCTGGAAGAAGGACGATTCATATGGCCGAATGGTCAGCCGAGATGAATCAAAGGATTGAAGCACAAGAACGGCTCATCCAAGAGTAGCAAAAGAGCATCGAGGAGCTCAAAGCGCTGCTCGTGAAGGTCATAGAAAATACTCAAAAGAACATAGAAGATGAAATAGGGGGTTCTTTTTCTTCTGATAAAGGCAAGAAGGATGAGCATGAATCCAACCTAGACACTGAGGGAAAAGGCGGGGAGGAGGATTATATCATTGATCCCCATGCCGAAAAAAAAAGAGAAGCTTCAAAATCAAATAGAAATATTAATGCACCGAAAAGGGTTGCAGGAGACGGGGATTATGAGACCCTACTCGATAGAGTGGGAGTCTGCATCGTTTCCCTCAAAATATAAACCTTTGAAGCTAGAGTCATATGATAGGAAAGGATTTTCGAACCAGCATATGTACTATTTCCTCTCTTAGACCAGCCATCTAATGGGCAACGACTTAGTGATGACAAAGATCTTTGCGAGTACCCTGCGAGGGCATGCCGTCACTTGGTTTATGTAGCTGTCTCCGAGAACTATCAATGTCTGGTCTGATGTGGAAAGGTAGTTCCTAAGCCGCTTCTTTGAAGATACCAAAGTGTCCATTCTTACTCTTCTAGCGAATAAGCAAAAGGAAGAGGAGACGGTCAAGAGCTTCATTAAGCGCTTCTGCGAAATGTCTGTATGATGCCCACACGGCATGTCTCAGGAGACATTGGTAGAGATATGCAAGTACATTATGCAGATTAGGATTTGGTCAAAATGGGAGCTATGAAGTCAAAGAGCTGGAAAGAACTAGTTAAGCAAGGTGAACTAGCAGAAGACCTTATTTGTCACTTGGGAGAACAACGCTCCATAAGGGGCGCTCCGGCAGGAAGACAATATCTACAGAACTCTCAACCAAAAGGAAAAGAGGCTATGGCGGCAGAAACAACTCCGTAATAGAACTCTAAAGACCAGAAAGAAAAGGCGTGTCCAAGCAGTACCCCGCACATTGTGCGATTTCAAAGATGAGCAAACAGTAACGTTGTTTAATTTGCTCAACAAGAAGGGAATGCTCTAGTTTTCCCTCAATCCGAGACCAGAGGAAGCGAGAAAGACCAACGACCTCAGGTACTGTCTATACCATCAAAACTTGGGGCATTCTATAAAGGACTGCTACATGCTGAAAAGAAAGATCCAAGCACTGATCGAGGCGAAAGTAATCCAACTAAAATCTGAACAGAAAAGCGTGACAGCCAACATGGTCACCATAATGGTTGGAACGAATGAATTTTCCGCAGGAGTCTCCTATGCCTGCTGGAAAGATGGTACTGTTTAACCATGACTCGCATAACATGAGAGAAAAAAGACTTTCTCCAGTCACCACAAAGAACGGTGAAATTATGTAGGTACACCCAGATCTCGTGAACGATGAACAATGATTTTCACTAAGTAAATAGACGCTGAGTAAAGGAAAAACTTGCCACACAGTTTTCACCATCATCGATGAAGACCACTATGAGGCAAGTGTGCAGACCGACTCAGAAACCAAAGCATCAGTTTTGGCCTCTCATCCTGATGAGGCAGGCTTGTCAAGGACTCGGTCAGGGAAGAGTTATTTCAAAGATTACTCAAAAACACGACCTGATGAGCCCAACACGGCAAATGAAGCGTTATCCTCTAAACAAAAGGAGCTGCACTTCCAAAAAAGGTCAAAGAAGGATGATGAGGCAGCTGGTGTGCCATTTCAGTTTGATGTGCTTTCTCAGCTAGCCAACATCCCAACACGTATAACTCTTTATGAGTTATTGTGATTGTCAAAGACGACCAGGTACACATTGAGAGACGTTTTGACCGACTCTAAGGCCTTTTGGTCTCAAATTATAGAGTCGTCTACGGACGTAGAGGAACCTTGCCCTCACTGTCACCAAGTGACGAGACAGGTCCCATGCATTACATTTTCACCCAATGACATATAGGTCAAAAACATTAAGCATGACTGACCCTTGTACTATATGGGATACATCGGCTCTCTTAAAGTAGACCGAATTCAAATAAATCCGGGGTTCGCCTTAAGTATCATCCCTTGGAGATTAATGCAGCTCCTTGGGATCTCGGTTAGCCGATTGACGCCCACTAATATCTCTTTCTTCGGCTTCAACTCCAGTGGTAACCATCCCTTGGGGAAAATCTGTCTTCGCTGCTAGATGGGAAGTCTGAAGTTAGAAGCGACATGTTATGTCATCGTGGTTGACACTTCCTACAATATGCTTCTAGGACATCCCTGGATTCATTCCAACATGGTGGTGCCTTCCACCCTCCACTAGTGTATGAAATACTGTGATGATCAGGGGACAATCCACACACTAATTGCTGACAAGCAGCCACTTTAAGGAAGTGGAGAATTACTTCACAGATGCCATACTATATAGAGATATGGCAGAGGTATCCACAGGTTCAGCAAAGGCTGTCAAAGAAGAATACGATAGCGGCAATGAAGTGGATACCAAATCCAAACTAGCAAATGAAGAAGACTGTGAGTTTGAGATAAATCCCCTTGTAATGAATAATAATCTTTTGATGTAACCAATACCACTAATGAGGCGGATGAGTGGTTTATTAATGAAAGTCGAGATTTTGCTTATGTTCCTGCTGTTGCTTCGGATTCTACTCCATCTTGTACAAGCACAGAGGTAGACAACATATCTGAATGGGAAGCTCTAGCAATATTCCATCTACCAATACGGTCATCGTTTGCTGTACAAACCAAAATACACAGTGCAGATAGGGCTACTTTTGAGGTGCCCGCTTGATGGTCAGACCAACAACCGATAATATTCGGTCAAGTTGAGTCGCGGCCCAAGCCAAGCATAAATAGTGAAAGTGATGATCAAGCAGCACCTCAATTTATCCATTACGAAGCAGTTTCCCATCGAATGATGAAAAAAATGAGTTATGATTTTGGTCGTAAATAGGGATTAAACTTCAGAACAAGACGATGAAACCTCTTATGTTCGTTCGTCCCACGAGGAAAGAATCCCGACTATTACCATAAAATCCACAGGAGGTTAGGATATGTCACTACTTCCGCATCCTCAGGAAGAGAGTACAGAGACTCGACTGAATCGGAAAATTCCAAAGAAACAGTATAATGGGATTCTAACGTCAGTACAAGTGTGGTATTCAAGGCCTTTGTTGCAAACATAGTATCTATAAGTCATGAAGAATTAGATGATGCATGGAACATCATATGGATATCCAATATGATATCAGATTTGAGCAGCGAGAGCTGCCTACTAAAGACAAATTGGTCCAAATTAATATGGAGATTGAGGAAAACCCGAAGCCCATTTTTATAAGCAAGAGTCTAACTCTCCTAGAGAAAGAAGACTTCGTAGCCCTAATAAGAGAATATATCGATGTCTTCACACGTAGCTATGAGGAATGTCTGGTTTAGACTTGCAAATGGCTATGCACCAACTTAATATTAAACTGGATGCTAAACTTGTGAAGCAACAACAAAGGCATTTCAAACCTGAATTGATGGAAGCTATAGAGTCTGAAGTGAAGAAACTGATAGACTCGGGATTCATCTGCAAAGAGCAACACCCAGGTTGGGTAGCAAATATCATGCTGGTGCTCAAGAAAAACGGCAAGATAAGGATATGCATAGACTTTCGAGACCTCAAGGTTGCATGTCCGAAGGATGAGTTCCCGCTTCAAATCACGAATGTTATGATTGATAAAACGTCCAGATTTAAGCAGATATGTAGGTTTGAGTGGATTCCTTTATGGATGATTTTTTTAAGATACAACCAGATTAAAATGTATCTAGAAGACGAGAAACACATGGCATTCCGAACACCGCTCGAGCTGTATTGCTATACCGTAATGCCATTCAGATTGAAGAATGCCTGCGCTACTTATCAACGAGTTATCAGTGTCATCTTTCAAAAACATTTATGTAAAATGATTGAATGTTATGTAGATGACCTCGCCGTTAAGAGTAAGAAAAAAGAAGACCCACTTGCAAGATTTTGAGAGTGATGTTTGATATCATGCAGAAACATCAACTGAACATGAATCCTACCAGGTCCTTTCTCAGAGAATCAAGCAGGAAGTTCTTGGGATTTGTGGTGACTTCAAAAGGAATCCATCTCGACCCTAACAAAGTCAAGGCAATAAAAATATGTAGCCATCATAGAACTTGAGAGAACTTAAGGGGTTGCAGGGCAAGCTGGCGTATATTCGATAGTTCATAGCAAACCTATCAGGGAGATGCCAGCCATTCATGAAGTTAATGAAGTAGGGAGTCTCATTCGTCTGAGACAAAGATTGTCAACGAGATTTTGAGGACATCAAGGACTACCTCACAAAACCGCCTGTGTTAATGGCACCTATTTTAGGGAAGCCTTTCTTGATCTATGTATGAGCAATGAACCAAGCCCTAGGAGTCATATTGGCTCAACATAATGATCAAGACCAGGAGCAGTCAATCTACTATTTGAGCCGAACGATGATTGGTGTGGAGCATTGGTACAGTCTGATCAAGAAAGAATGCCTGGCACTAGTGTTCACAGTACAAAAGATGCGATACTACCTAGTCGGCCAAAAGATACATGTCATTTCTTGGGTAAATCTGCTGAAAGTGCTAATGACTAAGCCAGGATCACTAAATAGACAGCTCACTATTTAGGCGTTGTTGTTGTCTCCCTATGGCATGCATTTTGTGCCTCAAAAGCCACAAAAAGCCAGACCATAGCAAATTTTTATTTAAGAAGAAAAATATTAGAAAATAATTACATGGTGGATCTTAGCTTCATCTACATCCTAGAGCTAATCTAATTAGCTACTCATATTTTTATTAAGGAAAATCAAATTTTTATTCATGGAATGATAAACTCTAATCTAGAAAGCAGTAAACCCTAATCTAGAAAGCAGTAAACCCTAAAATAGAATGCAATTAAATCTATGCAGAAAGAAAATAAGAATCTCAAGAATAATGGGTTACCTCTGGTCACGGTGTTGTGGCCGTCAACCTTCAGCAAAAACCCCAACTTTATTAATCAGAAAACGAATACAAAAATTCCAGAATACCGTCAAAATACAAGGGTCGGCCAATAAATAGGCCTCGGAAACCAAACCCTATTTCTAACAGAATTGAAAAGTTAAAAAATTACAACGAAGCCACAGGAAAAATCTCAGCGCATGGGACCCATATTGACCCGCCAAATGGCGGTGAAACCCGCTAAATAGCGGATAAAATTTGAGATAAATTCATGAAATTTTGTCCACGTGCAATTCTTGTCTTCTAGGTTTAATATTTCTGACTGTATTCGACTTTCAGCCTCTGAAGCATTATAATCTCGTAGTCTTGCCCACTTTAGTAACTTTTCGGACTATGATTTCTAACTCCAACTCTGATTTCATGCCATTTCCTTATACGAATCGGTTTACCTAAAAAAGACACTAAAAATACCTGAGTAGCATTTATTTATATACAAGAACAGACAAAGTATGAGAGGAAAAATACAATATATGATATTCATCACACCCCCACACCTATCTTTTGCTAGTCCTCGAGCAAAACCTAAACCTAAAAAGAAAAATAAAAATCCTAACTCACTTTCGCAGGAATCGCGATTGCACTTAGCACGTGCAACAAGCCTTTAAACCCCTAGGTTGCCCTAGTGGACGAGTTGTGTCTCGTGAGGGTTTGCAGTGAATATACCCACAAAATTCATGAAGAAAATATATTAAGGAATAAAAAAAAGAAAAATAAGGATAACCGAAAATCAAGAAAGATAAAAATTTTGTACAAAAGGAAGAAGAATCTTTTTTTTTATCATGTTTTCATCAATTAATCTCACTAATATACAAACTCAAGAACGCATCTAGATTATCAATTTTCAAATTGAGCGTCATATCAGATACACTTATCATTTTAATCAAAAATTTAAATCCTATCTTTCAATACTCACTAACAGATAATCCATTGGCTTCTATACATCTATGTACACGTGTGATAGTCTACTTCGGTTTTGGACTCGAACTCTAACTCATGATTCATCTCCTCTCTCATAACATTTTTCTTTTCTTTTTTTTTTTAAGAATATTTCACCTTTCATGCGAATATTCACGCTTGCTTAGGCGCAAAGTACCCGATTACTTGGATTATACTATTTTTTCACTCTTGAGGCTATTGCCTTAATACCAGGCGCACCCCATTATTTTATCACTCTCGAGGCTATTGCCTTAATACCAGGCTCACCCCATTATTTTATTCTCACTTTTTTTTTCTTTTTTTTTTCTTTTTTTTCCCTTTTTTTATTTATTCAGAGAGAGAACTTACTCAATCGTTATCATCTTTGTCCTTAACCTAATAAACTATTGTGAAGTAAAAAATAGATGTATACTTGCCTCAAAACTGCTGGTAGCAATATTTATTTTTCAGATTTTGATCTTTTTCATAAAATTCAAAGTGTATCATCCAATCTACTCTCATATCCAATTTCAAATCTAAATTTGTTTCTTTGTCTGTAATTAGTTTGATCTATTGATGAAAAACATAATTATTCTTTTTAATTTTTTTTTTCAGTTTTTTTTTAAATTTTTTTTTAAATTAGTTACCCTAAAAACTACCCAAAGTGTAAAATAAAGAAACCCAAAAAAAAATCTAAAAATAAAAAAAAATCCTAAAAATAAAATAAAATCCTAAAAATAAAGATCTCCTAAAAACTACTTCCCCATACCTAAACTTGTGTATGCCCTCATACACAAACCAAGTGTGGTAAAACAAAATGTGAAAACTATTATACAAATACTATACAAATAATGAGAGTCGTAAAAGTTACGATCTCAATATCATCACCCTATTAACGCATGAAAAGCGGTTACGACCTCTCGATCGTTTCCCACTTTCATAGTGTGTGTGTTTTAAACTTGAAGTGGGTGCATTATTATATCTCCTCATCCTCCTACAAGTCACGAAGTTACCTGTCTGTAGTTTATGCCGCCCTCACTTTTTCTTTGTCCACATGTAAGCATTAACAATTGGGTTAAAGAATTCTTTATTATAAACCTGCCAATCATAGTTAGTAACAAGCATACATGTAGAAATATCATGAGGTGAGAAGAGTGTTATATGATCAAGTGAATGTGGTGGTGGCTCTTCTAACTCATGAAGTAATGCGAGCTCCTCTGCAAACAAATCCTCAAAAGTTTGCTCATAAATCGATGGCACACTTGCACAAGTATCATCATACATAGAATCAGTATGTGACAATTCTTCTAATAACATTAGCTCATCTTTGAACATTTGCTCAAATGAGGGTTCATCATCAGTGCAAGAGGTCAAATGAGAATGCAAACTGTGAATCATGTTGACCTTAATGAGGGAGCTCGTTGCGTGCTCATTCATATTAAATATGTTCAATGCCACAGTCATATTCCCAAACGATAACTTCATGAGGCCACTCCTACAATCGATTAATGCATTTGATGTTGCAAGGAATGGTCTACCCAAGATAATAGGAATTTGATTCCGTGGATTGGAGATCGGCTCAGTTTCTAAGACAATAAAGTCTACAGGAAAGATAAACTCGCCGACCTTAATGAGCACATCTTCAACCATACCAAGTGGTCTCTTGATCGAACGATCAGCTAGCTGTAATGTGACATTTGTATGTTGAAGTTTTCCTAACCCCAGTTGCTGATAAACAGTGTACGGAAGCAAGTTGACACTTGCCCCTAAATCAAGCAACGCCCTATCAAATGTAGTGTTCCCAATAGTGCATGAGATTGTAGGGGAACCTGGATCTTTGTACTTAATAGGCAAAGAGTTAGAGAGGATATGTGATAAATTAGCAGCAAGAAAAACTTTCTCAGGAATGTTTCTTGCTCGTTTCTTAGTACACAAATTCTTGAGGAACTTAGCATAAGTAGGAACCTATTGTATAATGTCAAGGAGTGGAATATTAACTTTCACCTGCTGAAATGTTTCAAGAATCTTTTCTACTTGCGGTGAAAGCTTCCTAAACCGATTTGGATATGGTGCTTTTGGCTCAGTAACAGGTTCTTCCAAATGAGTACGTGACGGTGATGGAGGTGATGGAGATGATTGTGGAGAAAGGGGTGGAAGAGATGATGTAGCCTGCGAGATAGTAGGAGTAGGATCAGGGGGCATGGCTACATTATTGTCCACTTTCTTGCCAGATCTAAGCGTGTGAATGGCATTGCATTGGTGGACATGCGACTGATTGGAGTTTGAGGAACTGGCATTAGGGTTCATTATGGGTTGACTTGGAAAGATACCCTGGCCACGTTCACTCATCTGACTCGCTAATTGTCCAACTTGCTGCTCTACATTCTTAATAGATTGAGAGTTCACGAGCAGGTGTTGATCCGTTCTTTGAATAAAATCAGTTGACACTTTCATAAGATTCTGCATATATGTGTCAAGGTTGGACTGAGACTTGAGAAGATTTTCAATATTCTTCTCAAGTGATTGAAGTCATTTTTCTTGATCAC
Source organism: Dracaena cambodiana (assembly GCA_036321105.1). Taxonomy (NCBI): domain Eukaryota; kingdom Viridiplantae; phylum Streptophyta; class Magnoliopsida; order Asparagales; family Asparagaceae; genus Dracaena; species Dracaena cambodiana. Next base: position 41,805,160 of record JAYEPQ010000010.1, on the reverse strand, counting down.
TATTAGACCCCTGTTGTGGATATGAGTGGTTTTGTACAGGTGGTCTATCCTGGTTGTTCCCATGGTTTGAAGCATTTGGGTGTTGATAAGCACCCATATTTGGTCTTGAGAACTGACCAGTAGCTGGAGGCTGCATGTTGGAGTTCGGGGCTCCCTGATATTGCCCTTGACCCCATGAGAGATTTGGATGGCTCCTCCAGCCAGGATTGTATGTCGGAGCGTATGGATTATTAACGGGTCTTCGATACATGACGTTAGATTGCTCAAGTGTGGGACCCATAAGATTTACTAACAATGGACACTCCTCCATAACGTGATTTGGAGTTCCGCAATTAAAGCATGTGGGACTTTGGATTTGATTCACTTGACCCACTGATGGAGCACTAGGAGTCTCCAGTGCCTCAATTCTTCTCATAAGGGCTGCGATCTTTGCTTCAGCAGCTATAGAGCTGTCGACGCTATGGATCCCACTCTTATGAGCAGAAGTTGATATACTGGGTTTCTCAGTGGAACTCTCCCACTGCATAGTCTTCCATGATAAGTCCTCAAGAAAGTCCCATGCTTCATCCTCATTTTTCCTCATAAACTTCCCTTGACACATGGATTCCAGAAGAGTTTTGGATGTGTAATCAAGTTCTTCGTATATGATTTGACACAACCGCCACTTTTCTATCGCATGGTGGGGCACTGAGCTAATAAATCCTTAAACCGTTCTAAGTATTTCCAGAAGGGTTCTCCTGACACTTGACGGAATTGATTGATTTGATTTCTGATTCTTGCCGTCTTGTGCGTAGGATAATACTTCTTGAGAAATACTGTAACGAATTCATTCCAAGTAGTGATTGAATCAGTAGGCATACTATACAACCACTTCTTGGCATTATCCTTAAGTGCAAAAGGGATGAAGCGGAGCTTAATTGCGTCCTCCGATAAGTTTTGCAGTTTAATCATTACGCATACTTCTTGAAATTCACTGATAAAGAGATATGCATCTTCTGAATCAGAACCAGTGAATTTAGGAAGCATACTAATGTACTGCGGCTTCAACTCATAGTGATTATCCGCTGCGTGTGGAAGTTTTATGTATGATGGAAGAGATGTGCGCAACGGGTAACATCGATCCATAAGGATCGGAATCGGTTGGTCCATCTTGGCTCCCATGAACAAATCTGATCTCACAAGTCGACCAAATTGATTTTGGGTCCAATGTGGTATGAACCAACGACCGTGAGTGTATGCGTGAGTTTCCTAAACTAATGTAAGAAGTGGAGTGTAGTGGAGAGATAAAACGGTGGAATAGATATGATCAAATAAAAATGTGATTCCTACTGTGTAATAGTTTTTTATTTATTTTTTTATAAATTTATTTCCAGAACCAGAGACACATGATACAGATATTAGGAAAATTTTGTGGAGGTTCGTTCCAAAAGTACCGCTAAATAGCGGTTTATACCGCTAATTGGCGGCCTAAAGCAGGAATCAGGTTTTCAATTTTTTTTCACTACACTCTAAATTCTCAATTCGTACTGTTTCTTCTCCTGTATCTGGACTTTATTATCTCTGCACACTCAACACACACTGTTAATCCCGTAAAACGTTAGAAAAAGCAAGAAAAACACCGTCGATTCCCGGCAACGGTGCCAAAAACTTGATGTGTTTTATTTACTGCAAGCGCACAGTATCGTTGTAGCGCTGTACAGGTCGTCTCACAGGGATCTAAGATGTTTCTGCGTTCTTACTTTCTCTATAGTTCAACGGACTAACCAAAGGTTCTATATTGAAGTCGGATTAATCTAAGTAGCCTAGGATATAGAATCCACTAATTTCCAACCATGTTCTTACTTCTATTATTTTCTTCTATCATAAAAATTTGATCTTTGTAGTTTAATTCTTACTTAAAGTGCCCTAAGCATGAGCTATCAAGTGTTGTGCAAATATAACTCATCAAAGGATGCTACTTCTTATAAAAATAAACTAAATTTTTTAGATAATTCAAAGAAAAAGACACAACCAGCAACCCCAAACCCTAACTAAGCATAGATTATCAAGAAACCTAATTCAAGTATAATTTATCAAAGTTCTAATCTTCGAGTCCTTGGATTTTAATCTTTTTATTGAAAAAATCATGTTTTTATTAATTTTTATTTAAGAAGAAAAATATTAGAAAATAATTACATGGTTGATCTTAGCTTCATCTACATCCTAGAGCTAATCTATTTAGCTGCTCATATTTTTATTAAGGAAGATCAAATTTTTATTCATGGAATGATAAACCCTAATCTAGAAAGCAGTAAACCCTAATCTAGAAAGCAGTAAACCCTAAAATAGAATGCAATTAAATCTATGCAGAAAGAAAATAAGAATCTCAAGAACAATGGGTTACCTCTGGTCACGGTGTTGTGGCCGTCAACCTTCAGCAAAAACCCCAACTTTATTAATCAGAAAACGAATACAAAAATTCCAGAATACCGTCAAAATACAAGGGTCGGCCAATAAATAGGCCTCGGAAACCAAACCCTATTTCTAGCAGAATTGAAAAGTTAAAAAATTACAACGAAGCCACAGGAAAAATCTCAGCGCATGGGACCCATATTGACCCGCCAAATGGCGGTGAAACCCGTGAAATAGCGGCTAAAATTTGAGATAAATTCATGAAATTTTGTCCACGTGCAATTCTTGTCTTCTAGGTTTAATATTTCTGACTGTATTCGGCTTTCAGCCTCTGAAGCATTATAATCTCGTAGTCTTGCCCACTTTAGTAACTTTTCGGACTCTGATTTCTGACTCCAACTCTGATTTCATGCCATCTCCTTGTACGAATCGGTTTACCTAAAAAAGACACTAAAAATACCCGAGTAGCATTTATTTATATACAAGAACAGAGAAAGTATGAGAGGAAAAATACAATATATGATATTCATCACTAGGACCAAAACTCTGAGAATGCATTAGGAGATTCGGATACTTCTACCCCAAGATGATTACAAACGCAGTGGCGTATGCAAAGCGTTGTCATACCTATCAGGTGAATGCCAATTTCATACACCAACCACCAAAGCACTTGCATACGTCAATTTCTAATTGGCCGTTCAAGACATGGGGCATGGATGTTATCGGGCCAATCACTTCGCCATTCTCCAAAGGATATCTATTCATATTAACAATAACTGACTATTTCTCCAAATGGGCGGAAGCTGTCCCCATGTGGAAAGTAAAGATAGTGGATGTGGTGAAGTTTATCAAACATCATGTGATTTACTGTTTTGACATGCCTCAATGGATCATCCATGACAATGGACCTTAATTCATTAGTTAGGCTTCGTGTGATTCTTGAGTAAATTTAGAATTCAAGATATGGCTTCAACGCCTTATAATCCAGTAGCCAACGGATTAGCTGAAGCCTTCAACAAGATTATCATAAAACTCCTCCAAAAGTTTGTTTCTTCAAGTCGGCACGATTGGGATAAAAAGTTGGGCGAGTGTCTGTGGGCTTACCGTACTACGGTGCGAACTCCGACCAAAGCTACGCACTTTTCTTTGGTATATAGCTGCGAAACTGTGCTACCATTAGAAATTCAAATCCTGTCCTTGCGAGTAGCACTGGCTACGCAGATGATGACAGAAGAAAAATATCAAAAATGACTCCAAAAATTAGAAGCCTTGGATGAGAAGCACTTGAACACGCAACAACAAATTGAGTTGTACCAAGCAGGCATCTTAAGAGCGTTTGACAAGAAAGTTAAGCGAAAAACTTTCAAAAAAGGAGACTTGGTTTTAGTTGTCAAGGACTAATGATTATGGCTCACAAGACTAAGGGGAAGTTCAAACCCAAGTGGGAATGACCCGTTGTAGTAGAAACTGTCAACTCGAATGGAGCTTACTGTCTGATCAATCAAGACAACGACAGAATGATGATGCCTATCAAATGCAAGTTCTTGAAGAAATACTACATATAGCCACCTCTGAAAAAAACAGAAGGGAAGGCTAATAAGTTTACCACCCAATGATATCAAGGCAACAGGAAGATAAATAAAAATTTCTCACTAACCCTATCATACTTGGGGTAAGAGTATGAAACCAATTGTCCAATACCAAAAAGGCAAAGGGAAGAGGGAACATTTGGCATTTAAGCCTAACAAAACTCTCGACAACTCATCATGCTGAGGGAAATAACATGGATAGCCCAACGCAAATAGTGATTGGTAAAAACACCTCAAATCTGTTGATAAGTAGAGGTTTGCTAAAAATTCCATGACGAATTTGTCGCATTACTATCCTATAAGGGTACGTCATAACCCAATGCTCCAAAGGCAAAGGCGAGAGGAATCCAAATCCTCGACTACCAATTATGCTAAGATAAAAAGTATGAACAACCCATAACCATAAAGGCAAAGGGGAGAAGAAATTAAATCCTTGACAAATCCTTATGCTGAGGTAAAGGCATGAACCGCTCAATGCCACTAAGGCAAAGAGAAGAGGAAATCAAAATCCATGCCAACCTAGTATGATAAGGAATAATGTGCGAATAGCCCAGTGCCCTCGAGATAAGGGGTAAGGGAAGCTAAAATTCTCGACCAGTCTTATCATACTGGGGTAGAAATAACCCGATATCCAAAAGGCAAGGGAAAGAGGGAACGTTTGGCATTTAAACCCAAACTAAATGCTCAACAACTCATCATATTAAAGGGAATAACATGGCTAGCGCAATGTAAATGGCAATTGGTAAAGGCAGCTCAAATCCTTTGATAGCTGGAAATTTGCTAAAAATTCCGTAAATCTGTCATGTTAAACTCTTATCTCCGACAACAAGATTCAAACCATCTCACCCCATACAATCGAACCTGTCATGTTAAGCTCTTACCTCTGACAGTGAGATTTGAACCATCTCACCCTAATACAATCGAACCTGTCATATTATACTCTTACCTCTGAAAGCGAGATTTGAACCATCACACAAGTAATATGGCCCTTGATTCGAAAACAATCATCGGCTCTGTCTGTCAGCCAGGCGAGTCACCGGCTCTGCCTGTCTGCCAGGAAAGCTACCCTATAATATAATCCAATTGCCTCGGTATGTTTAACAGTACACGTCTGTCTATGGTTCTTCGACCCTAACCCAGTCACCTCAGTACGTTTTTTGAACACCTCTGCCAAGACTCTATGGGTACATTTTCTGAACACCTCTGCCTATGAGTTTTCGACCCTAACCCGGTCATCTTGGTACATTTTCTGAACATCTCTACGAAGATCTCATGGGTACGTTTTCTGAACACCTCAGCCCATATTTCTTTTAACCCTAACCTGATCATCTTGATACGTTTTCTGAACACCTCTGCCAAGACCCCATGGGTATATTTTCCGAACACCTCTGTCCATGGTTTTTGACCCTAACCTGGTTACCTTTGTACGTTTTCAGAATACCTCTGCCTAAGATTTTTCGATCCAAACCCAGTCATCTCAGTACGTTTTCTGAACACCTCTGCTAAGAACCCATGTGTACGTTTTCTGAATAACTTTGCCCATGGTTTTTCGACCCTAACTCGGTCACCTTGGTACATTTTCTGAACACCTTTGTCGAGACCCTATGGGTATAATTTTTGAACACCTTTGCTCATGGTTTCTTGATTCTAAAACAATCACCGAATCTGTCTGTCAGCCAGGCAAGTTGTTGGCTCTATCTGTCAGCCAGGCGAGCCACCCCTCAATTCTAAAATAATCACCGACTATATCTGTCAGCCAGGCGAGTCATCGACTCTATTTGTCAACCAAACAAGTCACTTCACGAACTAGTTCCCATTATACTTACATCACAATCAAAACACTTAGCTTGCTAATGTATCTTCACACCCCTAATAAATTCCATCTTCCATGAATTCATCCACCAGTTCCAAAACAAACCCATTCATTAAATCACATGAAAATCAATTCACCAAATCTAGTCCCCACAACGTTGTTCTTAAAATATCACAAACATCAATCTATGTCATCATCCCGTACTATAAATTGCAAAAAAATTCAAAATAATGCAGTAGGCAAAAGTAATATTTTTTCCTCTACATATGAAAAATTCAAAGTATATACAAAAATAAAGAAGAGAGAGTTACAAATGAGAGATATCAATAGTCTGTCAGAGCTCTTAATCTCTCTTCTGTTTCCTGCAGGTTTTTGGAATGAGCTTCTTCAACAACGACAGTGGCTTGACGATGTAGCTCATCCTCATCAATAACAAGGCATTGTGCTACCTCAGTGCATACGTCTTCCAAAGCCTTGATTCGCATGGCCACCTCCTACTATATTTGTGTCTGCTGGTGGACTAGTGCCCCAAGGCGCTTCATGATCTCGTCTAACTTCAACTCTTTAGCTTGAAGAACTGCCTGAGCAATAGCAATAACCTCATGGGTATGGGAGATGTGCCCTACGTGACTTCCATTTCAAACTCGGCCTGCTCAAGTTCATGGCCGATTCCACCCTCAGCATTGGCCACATCCTGAAGCTCTTGAGCACATACTTCTTCCTTCTGCTTCAACTCCTCTTGGAGAAGATGCTGTTCAGTACGAGCTCGGGCAACTTTGATCTTGACAACAACAAATATATTGGCCTGGCGCAGGTTATTCAACTTTTCAAGTGCTGGTCCAGCATTTGCAGTCATGCCCGGCAAAAAGAAGCCCAAATGGGCGACCAATTCTCTCGATGTTCTTAACATAATTTAGCAGTGTCGGACGACCCAAGTCATAGGAGTCCCGTCCAGCCAAAACCAAGGACATGCAATGGCCAAATAATCGGCGGAACCCACTGGTGAAGTGCTGCAAGAAATCCTCCACAAAATTATCAGATCGTGCTAAGAGCAAAGAAGGCGACTCCGTTATAACAGTTGGAGGCACGACTGGAGGCGGCTAAGGAGTAGAAGCTGGAGGCAAAAACCTGTCAGATGGTGAGCCAAAGTTTGAAGGAGGATGCCAGTGGAAGAGCGGTCAATAACAGGTGCAGTAGCAACATCAGTCCGAACGAGCACCATTGCAGATAATGGGCTCTTCTCCAAAATATTTCCTGCAGCCAAAGTACCCGCAAAAGGAGGATCCGAGGGATGTGTGAGGATACGCGAGCCTGACCTGGTGCTCTACTGCGTCTCCTCCTCTTAAAACAGAGCTTACAGCTGTAGATGAAGTGATAACTGTAGTTGTTGTAGGGGCTGGCAGAGGAACAGGAGTCGATGCCGACGATTCACTTGCTTCAGCGGAAGTAGCCAGTGTTGGCGAGTGCAAACTAACAGCTATCATACCTGCGAAGGCAACAGACACCCTTTAAGAAAGCCGACATGTTGATGAAACAAAATGACGAGGGGTGTACCACGATAATTAAGTAGGTACCTCCTATGGTGCCACTTTAAGTAGGGATGCCTCCCCGTCCCACTGGGTCCATATCCCCAGGGCGAGAATGGTTGTGCTTGCCGGTAGAAGACTCAAAGTAATCAGTGTCATACGAAATGATGTTGTTATAGCCACTACAATCTGGACCGCATAGACTTGAATCAAGTTTATACAGAAGTTTATATGGACTAAGTGGAGATGAGATTGAACGTATCCAAGTAGAGCTGGCCCCTGAAACATCAATAAAAGACGAAAATGAGACCGAATTATAATAAAACTGCTAAGGCAAAAAGAATTAGCATACTTCATTACCTGGAGAAACTAGCCCAGTAGTTGGACTGCGAGGTGGCGCTGAAGAAGGTGACATTTAGACTGGCGGAGAAGCATAGATGTCGACTGCTTGCAACACAAGTACTAGCCCTGCAGGAGTGTCCGCAGCTACTGGCGGCGTATCATGATCAAGATGGACCGCGGAAGCTGGTTCTGATACACCCATCCCAAGTGCCTGACTAGCACTCAACGACGCTTGATATGATGACTCCGTTACTTGGGGTGCTGCCTATTGCACTGGTGCCGCTACCTCAAGTACTGGATCATCTTCGATAGCTATTAAAGGAGCAGGAACAGATCGAGACTTCTTCTTCGTCTTACTCTCTTTCGAAGGACCAACTTCACTGACTTGGAGTCTCTTATGAGTAACACCCCTATTGGTGATACCAATGGAGGCTTTGAAACTGTGGACCTCAGCCACCTGATCCGCAACTCTGGCCTTTGTGCCCTGTCCTGCATTGTCACCCTCCCTAGCTGCCACCTCAACTATAACCCTGGTAGCTCCTTCTCCATTCTTAGCTTCATCATCATCTTTCAAATTAAGAAACTTATCCATACTCCTGAGATGAGTCTTCTTATCACTCTTCTTCTGAGAGTAATAAGCTTCGATTTCCATCATGCAGTCTCAACTCATGTGAAAGCCTATGATAGTATTGACGGCATGATACCGACACAGAAGCTCAAAGAAAAGAGTAGATTGGGCACCTTGAGAGGATGGGCAAACTGAGCACCCGTACCATCAGAACAAAACTAATACTAAGCACGGGCTCCTCTGAAGAGATTTTCATGAAAGTCAAACTTCGAATTCGGGTTCCCTACATATAATTGGGAATAACCGAACTGACGGACAAACCAACTAGGAAAATAAGGCTCTATATGACAAGTCATCCCTTGACAATACACTAAGTGGCATGTGATGAGTGCCATATATTGCATATTTATAGCCTCCATATTATCTATTTTTGTATTTTAATAGTGCTATTCGCGTATTTTTAGTGTGTTTTTTAGGTAATCTGATTCCTATAAGGAGATGGCATAAAATCAGAGTCAGGTAAGGAAACCAAGCCCATAAAATTGTCTCTAGTCTCCATTTGATCTCCATATACTGAGAGTTCTTCTCCAATCTGTAAACTACTATTCAGGCCTTATAGTTTCTATAAATCATGAGCTCAGGCTTTTGTGGAAGTATTTCTCAGTGGTGGGAAAAGTGAGATTGATGTTGCATGAGCTCTGCTTAGTTGGCAGTCTTCACGAACAACCTGTAGTGTACATTTGCCACGCTATCACTTGAGCCAAGGGTCATTGGCATGTGAGTCATGGACTTAATAGTTTTCATTCTGTTTGGTGTCATCAATAATAAAAAGCATAACTACAGATTCCGACTAGGGATTTTATTGTGTTATCAGCATAATGCTAAAAGGATGACTACTTGGATGAATTAAAGAGGTTTCTATCTATATTCAGATGAAACGAGATCATCTTGCTACAGGAATCGAGCGAAAAGAGATGACTGACCATTCTATTCCATAAATAAGATATTTGTGGTTATTGCATGGGACAATTTTGCTATAAGCAATTATGGTTGATGTCTCTACTGAGTTAGAAGAACGAGTCTTGGATGAATTATAGAGCTTGATGTCTCTGTAGCTTTTGAACTATTACTAGCCACTCACTTCTTTGTTACCACTACGTCAACCGGTCAATATGAGATATTGCCAAAATCAGGTAAATAACAACGTACGTTCTTGTTGTAAGATATCATTTTCTTATATACCTCAGCTCCAAGTGCGTCTCTGATATCCTAGTAATATGTGTCATCAGTAACCTACAAATATGACGTATGCATCACACCCAAAATTTTCAGATGTCAGATTTATGGACTTTACATTGCTTTTTGGGAATTGAGGTTGTTTCCCATCCGAATAGTTTTTGCCTTTTCCAATAGCAATGCATTCTCGACGTGCTTGCTTGGGGCGCTTTGAGTCTCTCACAGTTGCTATACCAATGGAGCTTCATCCACAGCTACGTCCCACGAATTTCTCCATCAAAAAGATTAGCTATGATTACTTTTGGATCTTATGGAATCAATATAAACTACATTAACTCTTATCACTTATCAAATGTGGTACTATTAGATAGGGGCATTAGAAGTGGTCTCTTTCAAATTATCTCTACTCTCCATTTGATTTCCATATACCGAGAGTTCTTCTCCAGTCTACAAACTTCTATTCAGGCCTTATAGTTTCTGTAAATCATGAGCTCGGGCATTTGTGGAAGTATTTCTCTTTTGTGGGTAAAGTTTGCTCAATGTTGCATGAGCTATGCTTAGTTGGCAGTCTTTACGAACAACTTGTAGTATACATTTGCCACGATATAGCCCTTCCTTCACCAAAACTGATTTTGAAGAATTCGTAAAGCAAAGACATGTATAATATATTTATAGCCACAATTAGATAACCTCCTACAAATAATTGGATCCCTTCTGCCGTACATTGGCAAAAGAACAATACAACTGACTAAACAACTGACTTTGATACATTAAGCACTTATTAATAAAATACGGAGAGACTACACATACCTACCGCTTTATCACAAAAACAATTGACTACTCCATAGACGGAGATTAAGAAGAATGTACTTCAAAAAGAAATGTAAGAAGAAATACTCACCACGATAAATTCGTATCCACATTGTTTCAATCAATATAGATGATTCTCATCACATACAGACCATGATAAATACTCACCACAATAAATTCGTATCCACATTGTTTCAGTCACTAGATATACATGCATACGAACCCAAATATCATCATAAACAAACAAAGATTTAAGATAACAATGACGACTATCAGGAAACAGGCTTTGGTTTTATTCTTCTGAAGAAACTTGCAACATCCTCTTATTATTCTTTGATGGCAAAATATACAATTTCCTTCCTACATGGATCTTCAATGAATTATCTTGAAAACTCAAAGCATGCACAGAGATATTGTTGGCCACGTCCAACAGCTTGATGTAATAATTGAATTTAGGAGTTCATGGGACAACAAAAAGAAGAAAAAACATTAGAGACACAGGCAAAATTCAAAGAATATTATGAGGATTTGCTACAATAAGGAACAAATGGATGTATCTGAGAACACCGTTGCTTACATGGATGAAATGTATTTGAGCTCAGAAAACATAGTAGTACTAAAATCTTGCATGGGAAGAGTCCTGCAAATAGATAATCTCTGTGCCACATGCTACATTGTTGGTCGATTATGTGGATTGGTATCGAAGCATTGAATTGCTACAGTAACTGCCTCGAGTATATTTTCTTCAGTTTGACCTATGGGAGGTGATATGCGATCATCTTGAGCATTTTTTAGTAAAACCTTTTGACCTGTGAGGGATAATAAAGAAGAAAGAAGTTCCCCTGGGTGTCTTCCTAAAATCACCTCTAGTATGATTATGCCAAAGCTGTAGACATCACACTTCTCTGTTACTCTCATTGTATAGGCATTTTTTGCAACAAAAGGGGGAAGGTCAAATCATATATCAAATTAAATTTAAGCAAACAAAATAGAAATATCTAATTAATTCTCATCTAAATAAATACATCTAAATCCGAAATAGTTGAAAAAATAAAGTTTTTACCACATTTCATTTTTCTCAATAGCAAATTGCTGAACAGAATCTATCCTTAGAAATATCCACTAAACTATTTTAGTGGAGATAAATACATATGTACTTGCTACATATTTAGTGAATGCAAACAGCTAATGGATAGAAATAGTTTACAATATCATTCAGGCAAATTTTTGCTAGATAATTACAAATAACAAAACAAAAGTGTCAGATATATCTCAAGGATTATTTATATGGAGTATGAAATAGAAGTGTGTCCTAGCACCACCAAAAAAAAAATAATAATGTACGTTATCACATTCCAAATTGCCCAAACCCTTTTGGGAGGAGGCATTAAGGACTGTGATAGACCTAATAAATTTATCACCCTCAGCTCTTTTAAAGGGTGATGTATCAGAAAAGATGTGGATAGGAAAGAAAGTCTCCTACAAACACTTGAGAGTATTCGGTTGCCGTGCATTTGTTCATATTCTTAAAGATGAAAAATCAAAACTTGATGGTAAGACAAAACAATAAATTTTTCTTGGCTATGCATATTAAGTTTGGCTATAGGTTATGGGATTTAGAAAACATGAAGATAATAAGAAATAGAGATGTGATTATCCTTAAAGATCAGACCATCGAAGATTTTAAGAAGAAAGAAATAATGCATTTTTCTATAAGTGAAGTTGTAGATCTGGATCCAGTTCATTCTCCAGTCACAAATGATGAAGCAGAAGAAGTGCGAGAACATCAAGCACATGTTGATACTCCTACTCAAGAAGAAGAGGGAGAGCAATCAACTACAATACAATCATCAATAGCACCTCAGTTAAGGCGGTCTACCAGAGACCGTTATCTTTCTAGCAGGTACCCAGCTAATGAGTATGTCCTGGTTAGTGATACATATATGGTAGGAGATATTGGCTCAAAAAAGTCTACATCTGGTTATTTGATTGCTTTTGTAGGGGGAGCTATATCCTAGCAATCTAAATTGCAAAAATGTGTTGCTTTGTCAACTACAGAGGTTGAGTATATTGCTATTACGAAAGCTTGTAGAGAGATGTTATGAATGAAATATTTTTTGCAAGAACTAGGTATGAAATAAAATACCTATAAAGTTTATTGTGATAGTCATAATGCCATTCATCTCAGTAAAAATTCAAGTTTTCATTCTAAATCCAAGCACATCAATGTGAGATATCACTGGATTAAAAATATACTTGATGAAAAATTATTGCAGCTTGAAAAAATTTACAGCAATAAAAATGGAACAGATATGATGACAAAAGGGTTACCTAGAGAGAAGTAAAATTTATGTCAGAAGGTAGCCGGTATGGACCCTAAGTAGAGTTTTAATTCATTCCCTTTTGGGTAAGAGGGGGAGATTGTTAGAGTTAATCTAATCCAAAAATGGATTAGGTGAGAGAAATTAAAAACATGATTATGTGAGCATGATTAGGTGAAGTATGATTAGGTGGTATAGTTAAATGGTTGGTAAAATAGTAAAACATAGTAAAAGTACCGCTCACCAAAGTTGAAAATTAATCATGTTTTTATACTACAATTTAAATCTATAAATAGGTGCTCTCAATTGATTTTATTCATCATCTATTCAAGAGAAGAAGAGTGAAGAGAAGATAGAGAAAGGAAGAGAAGAGAGAAGAATCTTGGTGTGCTCTGCAGGATACTCTCTTCAGGTGGTATCCGTCACGGTATTAGTCTGGTGCTTCTACTACAATTATAGTTTTCTAATAAGATTGGGGGTTTATTTCGTGTTGGAGGTAACATTGTATCACTCTCTATTTTCTATATATTCTCAAGCTCTCTGGATAAAACTCGGAAGGTTGTACTATTTATCTGGAATAATGGAATTCGCTGTTTGGTTGTCCTATAGTTTTTCTATAAGGGTCTTCCACGTAAATACTGTGTGTCGTCTGTGCCTTGTTAATTTATTTATACCTAATTTGTTGTTTAAATGCAAGTCAGGATATTATTATTTTTTCCAACATGGAGGCTGGACTTCCATTGAAGTTGTGCCTTCTCTTGATTTCCTAGCATACAGGAAGCTCTAGCTGAGGCAAGAAGTAGTAAAGCTATTGAAGCAAAAATTCTGAGATGCATGGGTTCCATTTGGTAGGAAGCACAACGCAGACCCTAACCCTAATTTCGCCTCCGTCCTGCGTCAATAGCGTTCTCTTTTGCCATTTTCGTCGTAGGGATAAAGGCTTTTTATAATCAATTTCGTTTATCTTCTTCTCTTGCCCTTCGCAGGGTTTGAATGATGAGGAACATTTTACACATCAATTTCATTTATTTTTCAGTCAGTCATCTAAGCAGGACAACTATGAGGATGGACCATATTCATTGGTATACTTAATATAGACTTTGAAGTTTCTCCAAAACCCGTAACAGAGACATCCCTGAATAGCAACTTCTATATTTCTTCATGCCTTTGAAGTTTCTTCATGCATGATATTCATTGTGAATATTACGTTTTAACTGTAATCATTATTAATTTTGATGGAAAGAGATGACTGACTTCTCCAAGTCATACATGGACAGCCTTTACTGACCATTCTATTCCGTAAATAAGATATTTGTGGTCATTGCATGGGACAATTTTGCTATTAGCAATTATGGTTGATGTCTCTACTGAGTTGGAAGAACGAGTCTTGGATGAATTATAGAGCTTATTGTCTCTGTGGCTTTTGAACTATAGCTAGCCGCTCACCTCTTAGTTATGACTACGTCAACTGCTCAATATGAGATATTGCCAAAATCAGGAAAATAACAACGTACATTCTTGTTGTAGGATATCATTTTCTTATATACCTCACCTCCAAGTGCATCTCCGATACCCTAGTAATATGTGTCATCAGTAACCTACAAATATGAAGTATGCATCACACCCAAAAATTTCAGATGTCAGATTTTGGGACTTTACATTACATTTTGGGAATTGAGATTGTTTCCCATCCGAATAGTTTTTGCCTTTTCCAACAGCGATACATTCTCAACTTGCTTGCTTGGGGCTCTTTGAGTCTCTCACAGTTGCCACACTAATGGAGCTTCATCCACCGCTACGTCCCACGAATTCCTCAATCAAAAAGATTAGCTATGATTACTTTTGGATCTTATGGAATCAATATAAACTACACTAACTCTTATCACATATCAGATGTGGAACTATTAGATAGGGGCATTAGAAGTGGTCTCTTACAAATTGTCTCTAGTCTCCATTTGATCCCCATATACTGAGAGTTCTTCTCCAATCTACAAACTGTTATTCAGGCCTTATAGTTTCTGTAAATCATAAGCTCGGGCTTTCATGGAAGTATTTCTCTTTGGTGGGAAAGTGTGCTCGATGTTGCATGAGCTATGCCTAGTTGGCAGTCTTCACGAACAACCTGTAGTATACATTTGCCACCATAGAGCCCTTCACCAAAACTGATTTTGAAGAATTCGTAAAGCAAAGACATGCATAATAAATTTATAGCCACAATTATATAACTTCCTACAAATAATTGGATCCCTTCTGCCATACATTGGCAAAAGAACAATACAGCTGACTAAACAACTGACTTTGATACGTTAAGCACTTATTAATAAAATATGGAGAGACTACACATACCTACCGCTTTATCACAAAAACAATTGACTGCTCCATAGACAGAGATTAAGAAGAATGTACTTCAAAAATAAATGTAAGAAGAAATACTCACCACGATAAATTCGTATCGACATTGTTTCAATCAATATAGACGATTCTCATCACATACTCACCACGATAAATACTCACCACGATAAATTCGTATCCACATTGTTTTAGTCACTAGATATACATGCATACAGACCCAAATATCATCATAAACAAACAAAGATTTAAGATAACAATGACGACTATCAGGAAATAGGCTTTGGTTTTATTCTTCTGAAGAAACTTGCAACATCCTCGTATTGTTCTTTGATGACAAAATATATAATATCCTTCCTATATGGATCTTCCATGAATTCTCTTGACAACTCAAAGCATGCACAGAGATATTGTTGGCCACGTCCAATAGCTTGAAATAATAATTGATGCTGGGAGTTAATGGGACAAGAAAAAGAAAAAGAAAAGAAAAAATTAGAAACACGGGCAAAATTCAAAGATTATTATGAGGATTTGCTACAATAAGGAACAAATGGATGTACCTAAGAACACTGTTGCTTACATGGCTGAAACATATTTGAGCTCAGAAAACATAGTAGTACTGAAATCTTGCATGGGAAGAGCCCTTCAAATAGATAATCTCTGTGTCACATGCTGCATTGTTGGACGATTATGTGGATCAGTATCCAAGCATTGGATTGCTACAGTAACTGTCTCGAGTATATTTGCTGCAGTTTGACCTGTGGGAGGTGATATGCGATCATCTAGAACATCTTTTAGTAAAACCTTTTGACCAGTGAGGGATAATAAAGAAGAAAGAAGTTCCCCTGGGTGTCTTCCTAAAACAACCTCTATTGTGATTATGCCGAAACTATAGACGTCACACTTCTCAGTTACTCTCATTGTATAGGCAAGCTCTGCAACAAAAGGCAAAAAGGCCAAATCTCATATCAAATTAAATTTAAGCAAGCAAAATATAAAAGTCTAATCAATTCTCATCATAAATAAATACCTTTTAATCTGAAATAGTTGACAAAATGATGAAATAGTTGACAAAATGAAATGGAATACTCCCGAGTTTGACAACACACAAACTATAAAAATTGAATATCATTCTCAGCTAACAAGTAAAGGAGTAAGAACCATGTCTTAAGCGGGAACAAGGACAGAGAGACTAACCTGGTGCCATATATCCGTGTGTTCCTGCGACATTGGTCCAATTGGATGAGTTAGGCTTCAATAACCTTGCTATTCCAAAGTCTGAGACATGAGCCCTGAACTCAGAATCTAGTAAAATATTGTTGCTTGTTATGTCTCGATGAACAATTGGCTGAGAGCAATCGTGATGCATGTAAGATATAGCATTCGCCACATCCTTTATAATGGTGAACCTTTTGATCCAATCCAACTGTTTGGAAGCTTCCACATCTTTTAGAACATTTGCTAAACTTTCTCTGTCCATATACTCGTACACAAGAAGTTTGCAGATAGGCAAGGAACAAAATCCGAAGAGTTTAACAATACTTCGATGACGAATATTGGTCAATATTTGGATCTCATTTTTGAATTCTTTCTCGTCCATATCCATATAAGTATCAGCTTCAACTGGATGAATCTTTTTCACTGCGAACACTTCTAGTGTTGGCAATGTTACTTTATACACACTTCCATATGTTCCACTTCCAATGCAGTATTTGTCATCAAAATTCTCAGTTGCCATAACGATGTCCTCATATAAGATTTTTCCATCAAAATTCCATATAGAGAATGTGCTCCTATTAGTCACTTCGTTAGCACCTTGTTGAATGTGTCTTTTCCTCCTACGAAGCACTAAGTAGACACCAACTGATATGCATGTAAGCATCAAAATGCATATAATTGGAATAATGACAAAGATTATGACCTTGTGACTTCTTCTCTTCTCATCTTCCCCCATTGAAGATGAAATGCAAGGGGGTAGTCCATGCACTTGCCCACAAAGACCTTTATTATGAGCGAATGCATTGCCCGATACTGTTTCAAAGAATTTGTTACTAGGAACAGGCCCCTCCAATTCATTGTACGATAAATCTATAGAGGATAAGCTGATTAAGCCTGCAAATGAAGTTGGAATGGAACCTGAGAAATTATTGTGGGAGAGATTCAGGTTCATTAAATACTGCAACTTTTCTAACTGCTCGGGAATCTCTCCTGTAAACAAATTATGACTCAAATCAAGCGAAATTTGCAAATGAACTAGATAACCAATTTGAAATGGAATGCTCCCATTCAAGAAATTATTTCTTAGTTGCAAAGAAATTAGCTGAGAACAATCTCCCAATTTCCCTGGCACAGATCCTGTCAGGTGATTATCTGATAGATCAAGAAACTGCAGGCTATTCAAGTTTCCAATTTGGGGTGGTATTCTTCCTGAAAGTTTGTTTCTGGCTAAACTCAGGTTGTATAATAAAGAAAGTTTGCCCAGTTCCTTCGGTATCTCTCCTTCCAGCTGATTTGAGGAGAGATCAAGCTTCCGAAGCTTAGACAGCTTGCCAAATTCAGGTGGAATCCGTCCACTGATAAGGTTATTATAGATGCGAAATTCTGTAAGATTCTGAGATTTTCCCCAGTTTGGTGATAGCTCACCATGAAATTTATTGTCATTCAGGTATATATAGTTAAGATTTGGATACACTCCAAATCCCTCCGAAATATCCCCAGTGAGTTGGTTTGATTGGAAGGAAACTTTGATCAAGCTGCTGCAGTTTTTCAAGCTTGTAGGGATTGGACCTGTGAAATGGTTATAAGAAACAGCAAAGTATTCAAGGGACCCTCCTTTGCATATTTCAGTTGGTATATTACCGGAGAAGTTGTTTCTTGCCAATATAAACAGAACCAAGTTGGTAATGTTTGACATCTCTTGAGGCAAGGAGCTGGAAAAAAAATTATCGTAGGCCGAGAGCACTGTTAGGCTCCTTAAATTACCAATGGATGGAGGAAAAGGACCTGTCATGTAATTTTTATGAATGACCAACATTTGCAGCTCAGTCAAGTTTCCTATTGTAGAAGGAATTGATCCTATGATATCATTGGCAGATAAGTCTATAATAGATAAACTTTTGAGCACTGCAAGTTCATCTGGGATGACGCCTGAAATATTATTGTTATCAACGTATAAGACAGAAAGTTTTGTTAGAGAGCTGACCTCAGGTGGGATACTTCCAATGATTTGATTGTGGCTGAGATTGAGGTTAGTGAGTTTTGAAAGGAAGCGGATAGTGGGAGGGATGGCTCCCTGGAGTTGGTTGCAGCTGATATCAAGTAGAGAAAGGGAATGGAAGACCGAGAAGTCAAAAGCATCAAGATTTCCGGCTACACTCATGTTGTGCAGATTGATCTCAGCAATGGCCCTACCTCGGTGGTTGCATGTGATTCCTGTCCAGTTGCACGGATGCATCGACGGGGTCCAGGAACGAAGGGACTCTTGGGTTTGGAGGCTGGACTTCCATTGAAGGAGTGCCTTCTCTTGATTTCCTAGCATACAGGAAGCTCTAGCTGAGGCAAGAAATAGTAAAGCTAGTGAAGCAAAAATTCTTAGATGAATGGGTTCCATTTGGTAGGAAGCACAATGCAGAATCTTTTTAAGTATTAGCGTTCTCTTTTGCCATTTTCGTCGTGGGGATAAAGGCTTTTTATAATCAATTTCATTTATCTTCTTCTCTTGCCCTTCGCAGGGATTAGAATGATGAGTATCGTTTTACACGTCAATTTCATTTATTTTTTGGTCAGTCATCTAAGCAGGACAACTACGAAGAAGGACCATATTCATTGGCATACTGAATAGCAACTTCATTGCGAATATTACGTGCAACTGTTTTTTCATACCTTTGAAGTTTCTTCATGCGTGATATTCATTGCGAATATTACGTGCAACTGTTTCTTTATACCTTTGAAGTTTCTTCATGCGTGATATTCATTGCGAATATTACGTGCAACTGTAATCATTATTAGTTTTGATGAAAAGCTATTCACAAGGTTTTTCACTGATAAAGATGGCTTCTTATTGTTAGTCAACTTTCATCCCTAATCAAAGAGAAGGCTTTAGGATAACAGCACTGGGAATTATCTGAGATTATGGAATTGCAATAGAGATGTGAGTCATGGACTTCATAGGTGAACGTACGATAGAACTGTATGAATATATGAATGCTTCACTTGCCATTTATAGGTTTCATTGCCTTTAGTGTCATCAATAATAAAAAGCATAACTACAGATTCCGACTAGGGATTCTATTGTGTTATCAGCATAATGCTGAAAGGAGATTTTCGTGCTACAGAGAGGACTGACTTCCCCAAGTCATCTAGGGACAGCCATGAGTGACCATTCTATTCTAGTCATTTTTGGTCATTACCAGGGACAATTTTGCTATCAGAAAGTATTCTTGTTGTCTAATGAGTCTGCAGAACAAGTCCGCTCAGTGCTCTTGAACCATTGCTAGCCACTCAACTTTTGGACAACTAACTATTCAACTGGCCAATATGAGATGATATTGCCAAAGTCAGGAAAATGACAACTTATGTTCTCTTGTTATAGGGTATAATTTTCATATATACCTCATCACCAAGTGCGCCTAATAATATGTGTGGTGTTGATCATTAACCTAAGAATATGAAGTATGCGTCATACCCATTCAATTTACCGCCTATCAAGTCATCTTCCGAAGTGAAGGCTCTTCGAAACCTCAATACATTTGGATAGGAGTGCACGCAATATTGGCCATGGATACTATTCCATGGGCTCCAATACTGGTGCTTTTTTTTTTTTGTGACTAAAACAGCGAGCTAGAACCCTTCGCGTTCCATTAACAATAATTAATAGAACTATAAGAAAAGACTATTTCGAGGCTTATGCCCTTACTTTACATAGATAGAGATCCAGCATAAATACATAATAAAATTAAAAGAGAGAACAAGAGCCGCTAAGGACTCCTCCTATGGCCCATGGTCCTCAATCGATAGTGGTAGACTACTCCTCTGTACCATCTCGAGCCGCCCTCTTCTCTGGTGTCGGGCTAATCTCCTGAATGTAATCCGATCCTCATCTGCAGAGATGCATAGTTGCTCTCTCTCTGATAGCTGACCTGTCCATAAGGAGTCATCAAGATGAGTTCGATAAACACATGCGTCAGCCATGGCAGCGAAGTTATTAAAAGTTCTATTGTTTCTCTCCGTCCATATATTCCAACAAGTGGCTACAACAAAAATGCTACTTAAGTTCTTCCTATGTGGGTCTCTTTGTATTCTACTCCAAATATTATTTGCCTCGGTGGGGACAGGGTCAAGTCAAGCAAGGCGGCACCCTTGGTCCATACTTGGACTGTGTATGGGCAAGTCAGTAGGAAATGTGCTATGTCCTCCCTATCCTTATTATAGAGAGTACATAAATTTGGCCAATTCCATCCTATTTTCTGTAAGTTATCCCAAACCAGAATGGTGCCTTTTGTGACTAACCAGTAGAGCACTTTAACTTTTAGTGGGCATTTAGCGGACCGGATTAATTTGTTGTTGGCAATTCTTATCCTCCATCAATGATGGTGTTCTAAGTAGAGCGCACAGAGTAGTGACCGGTAGAGCTCCATCTCCATTCCAGGATGTCCTCATCGTGGTTCCCTAATGTCGTAGCTGCTAGAATGGATTTGAGAGTGGTGAGACAACACTCTATCCCCTAGATAGTTCCTGTGTAGGTTGATCATCCATCACCCTTGTGCCAATAATCCCCAAGAAGGGCATCCTTCTCTAATACTATTTCATACAGACATGGAAAAATGGAGCCAAGTGTGTTCTTCACGCACAACCTATCTTGCTAGAAGGTACTTCCGAGCTCCTCCCTATCTTATATCTTCTTCCACTATGGAATACATCCATCATAGATCTTACGTCCTTCCAAAATGTTGAGACATTCGTGCTATTTCTTGGTTTAGTCAACCATGAGCCTCTCTGTGATCCATACTTGTCTTTGAGAGTCCTCAACAGTGACCCATTTTTATGTGTGAGTAGGGATCACCATTATTTGGTAATAAGTGCAATGATCGTGGTCTTTAGGTCCTTTACTCCTAGACCCTTTTGGTCCTTAGGGCGGCATTTCTGACCCCATGCCACCAGATGGTATGCTTTATGAAGCCGCGATCACAAGAATCTTTTCCTGATTCTGTCGATCCTCTCTCACACCCAGTTAGGGAGGATAAACATGGATATTAGATACGTCGGCATGGCCGAGAGGGACAAATTAAGTCAGACTAGTTTACCCCCCATCAAAAGACATCCAGCCTTCCACTCTTCCATTTTTGTTTTTCAATATTATCAATTAGGGGGGCCCAATCTTGCTTGGACATCTTGCCCTCTTTGATCGGGATGCCTAGCTGAGTAACAGGAAGCACCTCTTTCCTACATCCAAAAATGGCAATAATAAATTCAGTCGTAAGTGACCTTTCCTTTAACAAGATCATAGAGCACTTGTGGTAGTTAATCTTCAACCTGGTCATAGTTCAAAGCATCTACGTACCCCTTTCAGTATGATTACTTGTGTGATATCACAATTTCCAAAGATCAGAGTGTCATCTGCATACTGTAAGTTGATAAACTTCGTTGTGGGGCTACCAGGTAATCCTTCAATCATCCTCGCCTCCACCACTTTGGTTAACATCTTGTTCAAACCATTCGCAATAAGCATGTATAGTAAAGACAATAATGGGTCTCCTTGCCAGAGAACTCGCTTGCTTACAATTTCTTTTCCTGCCTCCCCATTAACCAAAACATGTATCTTGGCGAGCAAAGCCAGTTCACTATCCATGACATCCATTTCAGGCCAAAACCTCTCAATCTTAAGACTTCCAACAGACACTCCCAACTTATCATTTCGTATGCTTTTTCAAAGTCTAGTTTCAAAAGACATCCTTTATTGTTCCCGCAACGACATTGCTGAATGAATTCTTTCATAATAGCTATCCGTTCCAGGATGTTCCTTCCCTTGATAAAGCTTGTCTGGTAATCCCTTATTAGATCCCACATTGGGGAGCTAACCTATTTTTCAGGATCATCAAAACTAATTTCAGGGGGCTATTTAGCGGGACTATCGGCCGATAGTCCCCGACCCCTCTAGGTCCCTCTCTTTTTTGGATCAGTACTCACTGAGAATAATTTATCTTATCCAGTCTAGTACAACCGTCTCCTAACTCGTTGGCTAACTGGACCATTTCTTCCTTGATCATGTCCCAAAACTCCTTAAAAAAGAATATTGGAAAACCATCGAGTCCCGAGGCCCTCTCTGTGCCTAGGACCCAGATTGCAATTTTGACCTCCTCCTTTATGAAATCTATTTCTAGGAAGTCTACTTCCGTACTGCTCGAACAAGGGTGAGTCTATCCTTTTTATTACATCCAAAGCTTTTTTGAAGTGGGTAGCAACATGTTCTTTCCTCATTGTCATTAATGGTTCTTCCCTCTGCCACCAGCGAGTGAATTTTATTGGTTCCTACTCATGTTGGTTGTCCCATGGAAGAAGGTCGTATTCGCATCCCCTTCTTTCAACCATTTTACCCTAGACCATTGCTGCCAATTTATCTCCTCCCATCTGTATTCATTCTGAACCTATCTCCACATTAACATGAGATCTTCAATCTAGGGTTTGGACAGGTCAATTGACTCTTGTAATCGCTCCAGGTTGTCAATTTTGGACATCAATTCTTCCTTCGTCGCTCTCTGCTGACCGAGAAATCTTCTTTCCCACTAGGCCAACGATTTGCATAGCCTTCGCAACTGTACGCATATTCTTCTAGCTACGTCAGAAGCATTAGTGTATTCACTATAGCCTTGTCGAATGAGTTGATAAACCTCTTCATGGTTTAGCCACCATATCTCGAAACGGAAGATTTTTTTTCTTCCTTGCCTCTAGTTCCCCTGATTGTAGGAGAACCAGTACATGGTCAGAAGTTGGCCTTAACAGCATCGTGAGTGTTTCCAAGTTAAAACCTTTTATCCCACTCAAACGAGATAAACCTTTTCTAGTAATGTATCATCGAAAAGTAAAAAAAGTACATGCAGGGATTCATAGTTCATATCTGGATCAAACTCGGTCAGGCATGCTTTCCTCTTAGCAGCTATAGTTGCAACCTCCCTTGTCTGGTAGGTGGGACCTCCTCTTTTCTGCTGTAGACCTGTGCTTCTTCTGTTGGAAATTGGTGTTGGTAAGTTCTGGCTCCCCCACTCCCATTGCATTGTTCTAGTCATCCGCTAATCCCGTATTATGGTCCACATGTAGCTCTCCCCCGGGAACTGTGGTTGCCTCCTGTTGAACCATGTCCTGCAATATGAAATATGAGGGCTTATCTCTTCTGTTGTCTGGAATCTATATTACTAGCGAAGTTCCTTGGCTTCGTCTTTTGTCTCTTATTCTTTTCAGAAGCCTGGATTGTTGGTGTTGGCAAAACTTTTGAGAAAAGAAAAGAAAAAGAACGATAAGTAATTCAAGTCAAAATGGCTAATACGCGAATCATCTGTCATAGAAAGATCCGCGAAAGGCTAAAATGCGATCCTTACAGAGTCGCATTTTGTTTCCAAGAATTAAGAAGCTCAAGCCAGCCAAAACGCAGATCCTCATCTAGAGAGACCCACATATTGGGTTAAGTAAAGACTGACAAATATGGGACCCTCAGGTTCGTGTTTTATCCTTAAAACCTTAAGAATATAAGGTTATCCATGCAAGCTCTAAGTTATATTTCAACAAAAATACAGATCTAATTTGCGACTCAAACGCAAGGTCGTGTTATGGCGCACCAAAGTCTTATAAAAACTAAAAATAACCCTGTATCAGTACAAACGTAGACCCAACTGAGAAACTAACACATGGATCATCAATTAAAGAGAGATTCACATTTTTAGTTGTGTTTTAAGTTCACGATTAGAGCTTAACATAATTAAAATGCAAGGGTCGCATTTTCATTACAAAATCTCAAAGGATAAAAACTATCCTCATTGGTACCCAAATGCGGGTCTAATCAAGTAAGACACGTTACTGAGAGTTAAAACGCAGATCATCAATTATAAAAATATTCGCATTTGACATTTCCATCTAATCTCATATTTGTAACTAAGTATAGCCAACACGCAAGCCCCAGAGAGGCATTTTCATTTCAAAGTTTCGAGAAGTGAAAATCATCTTTAGTGATGCTTAAACATGGGTCCGAGCATGCTACCTGCAAGGAGCTAACACGTGGATCTAAAGGCTGAGATCCATATTTTAGTTACAAATCTAGAAGATTAAAGACGTCAGTTACAAATCCTAGGGATTTAACATAAATTCAATGGATTAAAAGATAAAGAATTATTCCTCAAATTAAGGAGGTCATTAATTGGACAGTTACACCAATTCAGAGGTCTCCAGACCTCGATAAATAGCCAAAGACTAGTTTAGAGAAAGTGTTAATCACTTTGTTACTTAGTTAATCATTTCCACTTGAGCACTTGTGTTAAAAATCTAGAGCCCTTGTATCCAAAAGTTTTATGAGAGCTGCCAACTGATGAACTTGTTTGGAGTGTCAACTGAGAATAGGATCATCCTCCACGGCTATAACAGAACCCTAGCATAAAGAAAGAGGAAATTAGATATTCTTCATCTTCTATAAACAAGCAACCATTCTAATTGTAATCTTCTATTGAGAAGTTTCAATAAAAAATTCAATTTTATAGCAAACAGTTGGCCCCTGCATGCTCTTTTCCCACTGAACTTGTTACCTTACACTATCCTCTCCACCATCCTAGCCATGGCCTCTTGGATGATGTTTCTGTCGAGATCTGGCATTTGTGAGAGCAACCCCAATTGTTTGATAGATTTAGAGGTCTCGTCATCCTTGTCCAGACTCATCTCCCTAATTCTATTAAAGAATTCCATAATCGGATCTGGTCCTATTGACACTGCCTGTGATCTGTTGCAGGTTCCCCATCTGCTCCCTCTGTTGCTGAGTTAGCAATTGGATCCCATATATAGTTGGACAAAGTGGGTCCACTTCTTTGTTTACGGGAGACTAGTTGTTGGCTTCCTCCACCTACGGGTCCCACTAGCCCTTTGTCTCCCTAATAACAGAGACGTTGCCGCCCCTCATTAAATGAGGGTGCAGCCCCCACGCACGGCTCCCGAGGCACCTCAGAGTCTTTCGTGGTTCCTCCCAACTAGGTGACTTTCCTTTTATGTGATATCTCCCCCCTGTACTCCCCTTCTGAGTGTTTGTTTGTCATCTCCTCTGAGTTGTATTGGTGGGAGTAATTTGACAGCACTCGGCTTTCCCTTTCTTGCTTGCTTCCTCACCCACTCCTGAAGGGGGGTCCGTAGCCGTCCCAAAGCGAATGATTCTGACCGCCGCACCACTCCGCCCCCTATGCACTCCCCTCGAGACCTTCCCGAGCCATGCATGCCCGCTGACTCTGTATTTTCGAGGCCTATGCATCTTCATCAGCTCGTGTCCATGTTAGGTGGCGGACAACCACCATAAAGGTCGGCCCAAGGGGTTGTTGGACCTGCATGACCACGGGCCCTTCTGTAACGCCCCAAACTATACCTCAAAAGTTTTGGTGATATATCCCACTTCTAGGTAAGGCATTACCAGTGGGTACCCAAAAAGTGGGTACACAGACCTTTTATATGGAACCACACTATCAAAATACACAACACAAGGATCAAATCTCGTTACAATCTATTCATAACATATCACTGTCCATAATACAACCTTAAAAGGAAATATAAAGTTGGATATTTAACAATAATGAGCAGCTTGGTAGGGTTTAGATATAAACAACCAATCTAACAAAGGGATTACAAGTTTAGTGCAAAAAAAGGTAGAGAGACAACAAGTTAATTACAGCAAAAGAAAGCCTTTGCAACGCTTTAGTAGTCTACGAGCACCTGGAAGTAAGTATCATTGACCAGTGGTTCAGCTTTGTTTTCTGTTACATGCTCTGCAACACCTGGGTATAGGGAAAACCCAAGGGTCAGACCCGACAAGTAATTGAATCGCACACGTGATGAAGTATAGTAATGTCAAATTATGACAGTAAAAGTTCTTTGATTAAAAACAAGGGAGACTCTAACATGCATGTAAATCAAGAATACTTATCATATAGTTATGTAATTAGTAGCATGCAATAAGACAATATAACATTATTAATGTTATTAGTTTTGGAACTGACTGATGGATGGATCACACGTGTTCTAAGAGTGTATCGTACATACTCAGTACTACGGCCATGGACGTTGATCTCCCTTGAACTAGCCGCCCACTAAGTTCTAGTTATCACGTACATACCTAGGATTATTGCCACATATACTGGTCTCTCTTGAACCAACCACACCACTAAGTGCTAATTTTATCCCGAGCATACTCGGGATCACAGCCACAGATGTTGGTATCCTTTGAGCCAACCGCACCACTAAGTGCTAGTTTTATTCGGAAATAGTCACTGACAAAATGGGGCTAATGCAATTGCACAACCTGACTCTCACAATACATGGTTTATCCCATCATTCAGTTCTCCTATATCCAATTATTTTATTAATGCGTTTGTTTAAGAATGAAATCATGTCGAGTCAAAGGCAGTAGTATCATACAGGGTTAGTATCACGGTAGCAAATCATACATGTTGAGTCAAATAGCTAAAATAATATGAAAATCATGCAATCGTAATGGATATGGAATTCATATGTAAGAGCCACGGTTGGGCGGAGTTCGTAAGGGGGGATGGTGAACTAAAAGGTTGTCAACAACTTCATTGTTGTTTAGCCATTTTAGAGTTGTAGAGGATGGAGTTCTCTTTCCAGAATGTCTTAGACGGACTTAATTAGTGTTCAAAATCAAATGATATCACTGATTTATTGAACATGATACAACACCCTTGCTGCTAGGAAGTAACTTCATTTTCAAGCTAAGATTTGCTGGGGATAGAGCGGGAACTAGAAAGTTATCAAGTTAGAAAATTTGTAGATCATTGCATTCTCTTTATAATGAATCTAAGATCAGCTCAATCAGAGTTGTAGATCAAAAGTTATGTGCGTTTTAGCAAGACTATACCACACTCTCAACCAGCAGTGCCCTGCATTTCCGGCGAGGCTAAGCATGTTTTGGTGAGGCTAAGTATGTTCTGGAGAAGCTAAGCATGTTCTGGGAGGCTAAGTATGTTCTGGCGAGGCTAAGCATGCTCTAGCGGAGCTAAGCTTTGCGCGCAAGATCCATTTTTAGAGTATTTTTAGTGGGGCCAGAGAAGGAATTAGGTAATATGTAGAAATTGAAGAAAATTAAATACTCTTTACAATAAGACTAAAATCTACTCATTTGGAGTTCCACATCAAAAGTTATGATTGCAAAACCAAAGGTATGTCCATATGACAACAAAACTGCATTTGCACAGGTGCTTATTTCATACGCATTTTCAAAAGGGTTAGAGGCAGTGTTTGAAGACAAGTAATATATGAAGTTTTATATAATTGAATTATCTTTCTGAGACTAAATTGAGCTTCATTAGCATAGTATAGATGGAGTTATGGTCAGAATACCAAGAGGTGTATATTGGGTAACTCAATGCTTGCTGTGTTCACTTCAATTTATATCCGAATTTCAACTAGGCTAAAGATAAGATTAGGAAACACAAACTAGAGGGACCTGTAGGGAATTGAATTCTAATATAATCTCAAAATGAATAAACTCATTTGGACACTTATAACAAAAGTTACGATCAAAATACCGCAAGGGAGTGCAAGTGACACCATAGAGCAATAGTGCAACAAATCGATTTTTACTCGAATTTTGGCTAAGTTAGAGTTAAAATTAGTGAAGGTGACATAAAGAAAACTTGCAGAAAATCATATTCTAACATAATTAAAGGATTATGTCTTACGAGAGAGAGTTAAATGAGTGATTTCTTGTTAAAGAGATAGAAACGAGATTTCTAGCTAAGAGGGAGAAGCATGATTTCTTGCCTAGTAGAAGAGTGAGCCCTGACTTCTTTTGATCCAGCTAGATCCAAAGTTTAGCTATGTTGCAAGAGTGAAATGAAGAAGAGAAGATGAGGAAGAAGGATGGAGAAGGAAAATTAGAGAAAAGTGTTGGATGGGGGAAGTTTTAGGTGGTGCAAGAGGGTGAGGGGATAGTAGTGCAACGTGGCTTGGGAGTACATCCCAACCACTCCTCATGAAATTGCAATTTTGTCATTTTGCAAATAAGCTAGGAGAATAACTAGCTCCAAATCCATTAAATTATTGTGATGAAATAAGGTAAACCTAGAAAGTGTAGCTTGGTGGATGGTCACCAACAGGGTCGTTATATTCTACCCACCTACGAAAAGAATTTTGTCCTTGAAATTTAGAGAAGGGAGAGTTTTTAGGATAATAATTATGTTATGTATGAATATACTAAATTTGAATATGAATGAAGATAGTTACCAAAATGTGTTTTTGGAACAAGTCAGGATACTTCTCCCTAATTGCTTCCTCCGGTTCCTATGTGGCTTTCTTAGGTGAATATCAATTCCATGATACTAGAATAAAGGGGATTGAGCGATTCCTCAATTTCCTCTCTTGTCGATCTAAAATGCCAAATGGCTTCTCTTCATAGAACAGATCATCCCCCTAACTCCACTTCGGTCAGATCCAAGGCATGACTTTCATCACCAACGTACCTTCTTAAGTGCGAAACATAAAACACATTATGAACCCATTCTAATGCTGGTCGTCGGGCAAGTCTGTAAGCTAAATCTCCCACTCTTCCAATTATATCGAATGGACCAGTGTATCGGGGGCTAAGCTTTCCTCTCTTCTCGAATCTGATCACTCCACAGGTAGGTGACACTTTGAGAAAGATGTGATCCCCAACTTGAAATTCTAGTGGTCTGCAATGCATATCTGTCCACTTCATCTGCCTGTCCTGAGCTGCTCTAGGGCAATCTTATACAACTTTAACCTTCTCCACTATCTGTTCAACCTGTTCGGACCTGACTAATGCCTTCTCTTCAACATCATCACAGCAAAGGGGCGACCTGCACTTACTTTAATAATGGACTTCATATGGCGGCATTCCAGTGCTAGCTGGGTTCTAGCGAACTCCACCATATATAAATAATCTTCCCATGAACCCTTAAAGTCCACAAAACACGCCCTCAACATGTCTTTAAAAATATGTATCGTTCTCTCTGACTGACCATCTGTCTGTAGGTGAAAGGCTGATGATAGACTCAATGCGGTGCCAAACTCTCTTGTAGGCTATTCCCATTGTGAGATCTGAACCTGGTATCTCAATCTGATACAATCTCAGTCAGAATTTCATGTATAGCCTCACTACTTATTGCATGTATCTCTTAGCTAGTACCTCTGTCTACTGACCTTCTCTGAAGGGGATAAAACGAGCGAACTTCATTAGTCGGTCTACGATCACCCAGATTGCATTAATCCCCTTTGGACTTTGAGGAAGTCCTATCCCAAAGTCCATCATCACCTTCTCCCACTTCCACTAAGGAATAGGCAATGGTTGAAGTAGTCCTGTTGTCTTCTAGTGTTCTGCTTTAGTCTGCTAACAAGCAAGACATCTGGAAACATATCGAAATATACTCTTCTTCATCCCTGGCCACCAGAAGTGTTGTCTCAAATCTCTATAAATTTTTGAGCCCCCTCGGTGTATTGAGTATTTTCAACTATGTGCCTCGGGTAAGAGATCCTCCTTAATTTTGCCATGTGGGACACAGAGTCTACCTCTATAACAAAGTGACCCATCTGGGTGAATAGATACTCCTGTCTCTCTTCCAGCCTCAATCTTCTCTTTTAACTTTTGTAGTCCTAGATCACTAGCATGTAATTCCTTAATTCTGTTGATTAGTGGTGATTGAAGTTACAGATTCATTAGTTATAATGTGACTTGAGGAGCACCATCTCTAGCTTCAAAGTTTCCATATCCTTTAGTATCTCCTTTTGTTGTGTCAAGGGCATTGTCATTGGCATCCTTCTTAGGGCATCTAGTATCACGTTTGCCTTACATGGATGATTATAGGATGTCCAAATCGTAGTCAACCACTAGCTCTGGCCACCTTCGTTGTCTCATGTTCAACTCCTTTTTGGTGAAGATATATTTCAAACCATTGTGATCTGTGTATATTTCCACCTTCTGTCCCAGAAGATAGTGTCTCCAAATCTTTAGAGCAGAGATCACTGTCACTGGCTCCAAGTCATGAGTGGGATAGTTCTTCTTATGTGGCCTAAGTTGTCTTGAGTCAAACACTATCACTCGATCATGCTGGATTAGTACATAGCCCAGCCCTCAGCTGGAGACATCAGTATAATTTTCATGCCACCTGAGCTATCAAGTACAGTCAATATCGGTGCTGTAGTTAGTCTATGCTTCAATTCTTTGAAGGTTCATTACAATCCTCGGTCCACTTGTACTCCACTCCCTTCCTAGTTAGCTTCGTTAGTGGCCCCGCAATGTTAGAGAAATCCCGCACGAACCATCTATAGTATCCTGCCATCCTAAGAAAACTATGAATCTCAGTAACTGATTTGGGATTGGCCAATCTAGCACCTCTTCTATCTTTTTAGGACCAATTGAGATTCCCTCTCCAGACACTGTGATCCAAGAAGGTTACCTTTTCCAACCAGAATTCACACTTTCTAAGTTTTCTATATAGTTTCTCCTATCTCAATGTTTGTAACACCTCAATTGCTCAACATGTTCTTCCTGACTCTTGGGGTACACCAATGTGTTATCAATGACTACCACTACAAACTGGTCCAAGTACTGAGAAAATACTTGGTTCATTAGACTCATGAATTTAGCGGGTGCAATAATCACTCCAAACGGCATAAATAGGAATTTTTTATGAACATATCGAGTCCTAACGACAATCTTTGGAATATCCTCGGTCTCACTCTAACTTGATGGTACCATGAATGAAGATCGATCTTAAAGAAGCCTTTGGCTCCGCCGAGTCGATTGAACAAGTCATCTATCCTTGGTAATGGGTACTTGTTCTTGATGG
The DNA here is from genome assembly GCA_036321105.1 of Dracaena cambodiana. Taxonomy (NCBI): domain Eukaryota; kingdom Viridiplantae; phylum Streptophyta; class Magnoliopsida; order Asparagales; family Asparagaceae; genus Dracaena; species Dracaena cambodiana. Next base: position 41,774,154 of record JAYEPQ010000010.1, on the reverse strand, counting down.
TGAACTCTGCTTAGCTGCCTATAGTCTATACATAGCCTCTTACCACCATCCTTCTTATTCATTAGTAATAATGGAACCCCCCATGGCAAAACACTTGGCATGATAAGGCCTTTGCTCATCAGCTCATTAATCTGCTTCTTTACTTCATCTAACTCAGGCATTGCCATTCGATATGGTGATTTTGAAATTGGAGTTGTACCTGGTATAAGTTCAATGGAAAATTCTATAGCTCTTTTTGGATGTAGTTCGTATTCCTCTGAAATGACATCTGCAAACTTGGAAACTACCAGAATGGATCTCATCTCTCTAAGATCTCCATAGTAGTAATAACTCCTCAGTGGCTTTAGCCTTGTATTCTGAAGGCTCTATAGATTTGCTCCCTTCAATAAACTCAAAATTTCCAGATGATTGGGAATCTTGAGTACCACAGATCTTCTTTGGCAATCAATTATAGCATGAGAGGTGCTTAACCAATCCATCTCCAGTGTCATATTAAACCCACTAATTTCTATTACCAGTAGGTTTGCAGAATTCCCTACTACATATTACTATGTGACATAACCTACACTCCTTATTAGATATTATCGTCCCATTTCCTGTGCTAATATTCCACCTAGAAGTTAGTGTTCCATAGGGTATGGAATGCATGGTAATGAATGTTGATGATGCGAAACAATGAGTAGCGCCAGAGTTGAACAACACATATGTAGGCTTAAATACAACTAAAACCATACCTGCCACCACATCACCTGAGGCATGTGCTTCCTCAGTGGTCAAGTTGTAGGCCCTTCCTTGTCCACCAGTTGGGGCTCCTCGGCCATGGGCTCTATTGAAGGCCTGCTTTGAGGTACTAGCAACCTTCCTTGGTTTGGTCCTATGGGTCTTGGTGGTTGTTGGCGTTGTTGTTGTTGATGTTGTGATGGTCCATTATACCTCTACTAGGGTGGTTGATATTTCCTCAGAGGTGATTGTACTGGCCCTGAGCCCGTAGCACCTCCAAATTGCCTTCTTCGGGGGCACTCTCCCAGTTGGTGGCCTGTTGCTCCGCAACTGAGGCATAGTCCCAGAGCCCTCTTGCAAGTTTGTTGAGTGTGTCTGAGAATTGGAAAAATTTGCAAACAAAGGGTGGCCTCAATCCCGGAAGGGTCACCTAGCGTTTTGCTGCAAATGTATTGTTGCCTGATGGCCCTGATACTTGACCAAAGGGGCATTTCTAGGATCAGGTTTGTTCTCTTTCTTCTCCTCAAGAACTTGTTCCATCCGTCTGGCTGCATCCAACACCTCAAAGTAAGTCCCTACATTTGCCATAGCCATATGTTGTTATATCTCCAACCTTAACCCTCACTGGAGCCTTCTAGCTCTATCCCTTTCCTCCGTGATCATGTGAGAGGCAAACCTACTAAGTTTCAAAAACTCGGCTACGTAATAATCTACATTTTGGTTCCCTTACTTCAGTTCTATGAAGTTTCGCTCCATCTCTTGCTGAGTAGTAGCGGAAAAGACTCGAGTGAAGAACCCTTCAGAGAAAACATCCCAAACTATCAACTTTACCAACCTTGTTTTCTTTGCTTGCCATCACATTTTAGCCACACTGCTGAGCTAAATCTTAACAACTCTCACCATTTCTCTAGAGGTATGAGAGTGGCTTCCAAAAGATTCTCTATATCCACCATCCACTAATGTAGTCTCGACTTCGGAGAAGGTTGAGAGTTGGAGTCTCCTAAAGTCAGCGACACAACCAGCCTTCTCTTGTGTTGGGGGTGCTGTAACTATTTCAGCCACTACATAGTAGTTTCTTGCACTGCCTCCACCCCAACTCGTAGCAGAGTTGTCTGCTCCCGTTGTTCTCTTTGTGACTCCACTAGGGCTCGGGGCAACACTTGCATTTCATTGCCATTTCCACTTCCATTAGCAGTACCACTCCTGCTACACTTTTCTTCTCTATTGGTCCTAACGGGGTGATGTCCAGCCAATTCTCTAAAGTCTGGTACTTGCTTGTGATGACCACCAGCCATTATCGTGAAAAGGAACATGAATGGTATTGGGACGTGATCTAAGAAATGGAATGAGAATGCAAGAAAAGGTTGTTGGATAATGTATGCATGGATGTAGCAGATTCCCACAAATTATCTAAATCACTTAGAATAATCCATAGGAAACCTAGGCTCTGATACCACTATGTAATGCTCCAAATTATACCCTAAAAGTTTCGGTGATATATTCCACTTCTGCGTAAGGCATTAATGGTAGGTACCCAAAAAGAGGGTATACGTGGCCTTTTATAAGGAATCACGCTATCAGAATACAAAGTAAAAAGATCAAATCATGCTACAATCCATTCATAATAAAACATTGTCCATATACAACATTAATAAGAAATACAAACATGGATATTTAACAATAATGAGTAGCTTGGTTGGATTTAGATACCCAATTTAACAAACGGATTACAAGTTTAGTGCAAAAAAAAAGGCAGTGAGACAACAAGGTAATTATAGCAAAAGACTGCGAGCTCCTGAAAGTAAGTGTCATTGACTGGTGGTTTAGTTTCGTCCTCAGTTGCACACTCTATGATACATGGGCACATAGGGAAAACCTAGGAGTCAGACCCAATAAGAAATAGAATCACACACATGATGAAGTATAGTAATGTCAAAATATGACAGTAAAAGTTATTTGATTGAAAACAATGGAGACTCTAGCATCATGTAAATTAAGAATACTTATCATATAGTTATGCAATTAGAGGCATGCGATAAGACAATATCACTTATTATTAATGCCATTAGTTTTGAAACTGATTGATGGATAGATCATACGTATTTTAGAAGTGTACCGTACATACCCAGTACTACAACCACGGATGCTCGTCTTCCTTGAACCAGCTGCACCACCAAGTGCTAATTTTATCACGTGCATAACCGGGATCATGGCCACAGACGTTGGTTTCTCTTGAACCAACCGCACCGCGAAGTGTTAGTTTTAACCGGAAATAGACTTCGACAACACAGGCTGATGCGGTTGCACAACCTGACTGCCATAATATATGGTTCATCCCATCATTAAGATCCCCCATACACCAATTATTTTATTAATGCATTTGTTTAAGAATGAAGTCATGTTGAGTCAACGGCAGTATCATACAGAGTCAGTATCACGGTAGAAAATCATACATGTTGAGTCAAATAACTAAAATAGTATGAAAATCATGCAATCATAATGGATATGGAATTCATATGTAAGGTCCACAGTTGGGCAGAGTTCATAAGGGAGATGGTGAACTACAAGAGTGTCAACAACTTCATTGTTGTTTAGCCATCTCACAGTTGCTGAGACTTTAAATAATGTTTATCTTTCTATATATTTATAATTAGAAGAAAAATTATAAACAGGAGTTGTAGAAGACGGAGTTCTCTTTCCAGAAAGTCTTAGAGGATCTAATTGGTGTTTGGAATCAAAAGATATCATTGATTTATTGAACATGATACAAGACCCTTGCTGTTGGGCAGCAACTTCATGTTCCAGCTAAGATTTGATTAGGATAGAGCGGGAATTAGAAAGTCAGCTAGTTAGAGAATTTGTAGATCATTGAATCCTCTTGTTCGCCATAAAATTGGATTTATTGAACTTTAAGAGAAAGTTACAATAATAGTAGTTGCCTATTTATAGCAGATGAGGAAAGTGATTCCTCTTTGTTAAAAGTTGGGTTCTATTATAGCTATGGAGGACGATCCTGCTCTCCGTTGACAAATTGAACAGGAATTCTTCATTTGGTAGTTTTCTGAAAAGCTCTTGGAAGGGAAGAACTCTGGTTTTTTAGCACAAGCTCTAAATGGAGATAATCCCAACCCTTTCTTGGCCAGCCTTTGGCTATTTATAGAGGTCTGTAGACTTTTGAACTAGTGTAACTGTCCAATTAATGGTCTCTTTAATTTGAGAATTGATTTATTATCTTTAATCCACTTGATTTGTATTAAATCTGTAGGATTTGTAACTGAAATCTTCTATATTTGTAACTGAAACATGAATCTCAGTCTTAAAATCCGCATTTTGGCTCTTTGAACCTTGTGTGGCATACTCAGACCCGCGTTTGAGTGTCAATGAAAATGATTTTTGTCTCTCGAGCTTTTGGAATGATAATGCGACCCTCTGTGGCCCACATTTTCGCTATACTTAGTTTCAAATATGGACACATAACGAGGGTTAAACATGAATCGCTCTTAAATTGATGATCCACGTGTTAGTTTTTCAGCTAGACCCGCGTTTGTATTGAAATGGGGTTATCTTGAGTTTTATAAACCTTTAGGGTCACAATACGAGTATGTGTTTGAAACATAGGTAAGATCCACGTTTTGGTTAAAGCACGACCTTAAGGGTCAACATGGATTTCTTTGGACGATGATCCGCATTTGAGGATAAAAAAAAATAACTTCATATTTTTAGGTTTTGAAGTCAATACGCGACCCTAGGGTCCACACTTGTCAGCCTTTACTTAACTCAATATGCGGGTCTCTCTAGATGTGGGGGATGAGTTTCGCAACTCTATGAGGGTTGCATTTTAGCCATGGCTCTAAAAGCAGATCTTTATTTGGTAGATGATCTATGTGTTAGTTATTTTGGCTTGAATTATCAATCCCTCGTTTTCTTTTCTTTTCTCAAAAATTTTGCCAACAAAATTTCCTCCAAAGTTTTCAAAATTCTGTAGCTTTGAAGGTGTTTTGAAATACTTTGGATATATAAAATATGTTTTTATTCAATATTCAAAATAGTTTTGAATGCAGAATCGCGTTTAAATTCGCGGATTCACTTTCAAACGCGAACCTATGTTTAATTTGCGGGTTTACGTGTAAATGCGACTCTGCGTTAGGAATTTCAAATTCGCGCTTTGGGCGGTTAAGATGATGCATTCCCACTGTTTTGTCGCCTTTTTGGCACAAAAATCAAAGCGTTGCTGCACTCGTGATAATGAGAAATCTCTTCGAAATTTGGGTAGTAAATTTCGGCCGTTGATTTCGAAGAGACTTCAAGCTTCGATTTTTGTGCACTTTCCGTAAATTAAATCTGGAGCTTTCATCTTCAAGCGTTCAAGATTTTAATCCTTTCGAGCTTTTATTTACAAAATCAAAATGTTGAAGGGATAATCTTCTTCTACTCAAGTCGTTTGCGGCTCTAGCAGACCTTCAGCCACTTCTGACTTTTTTCCAACGCCAGCCAAAGAAGAACCTCCTATCTCTAGTAGGTTTAACGAGTTCAACACATTTGACACAGGCAATTCGTCGCCATGGACAAACTTTTAGTTTTAATTTTGTTAATCAATTCAACCTAAAAGGAATTATAATCTCAAGGAGATTTTAGATGTCACGCAATGTAATTTTCAACGTTCAAGGTTTGGAATGCAGATCTCCACCATGTGATCCGCATTTGTCATTTAACTAACAGATTGTTTTACGATGTTAATTTTTAATTCAATACGTGGATCTCCATCACGTGATCTGTGTTTGACAATTTGTCAATAGATCACCTCGTGATCTTGGATCTTAATTCAATTTGTGGATCTCCATCATATGATTTGCGTTTGACAATTTGTCAACACATCGCTTTGTGGTCTTAAATTTTAATTCAATATGCGGATCTCCAACATGTGATCCGCGTTTGACAATTTCTCAATAAATTGCTTTGTGATCTTAAATTTTAATTCACTGCGCGGATCTCCACTATGTGATCCGCTTTTGACATTTAGTTAATCACATTATGATTTGTCACTTGTGTCTTCTTTCTTTTTCTCCTCTTATTTTTACTAGAATATTCAACTTGTTCACTTTTTTCCTTGTAGTGAACTACTCTTTGAGCCCAACATCCAAACTTAATTACTTCAGGCACGTGGGTGGTTATGATGGCAGGTTCCAATTCAGGCTCAGAGAGGAATTCCCTTTATGTCGTTAGGGTTCCAGTAAAGAATATCTTGAGAAAATACTATGCCCAAGCCCCAACACTTTGCAGGAACTCATGACAGACGCAATTTTTGAAGGTAATGACAGGAAAAAAATGAGGAAGCTCAGCTTTCTGTTTGGAGACAAAATGGAGTTTCTAGAAAATCGCCTTTTTGTTGGTAATTATAAATGGTTAAGGCTGATCTGGGGGAAACATATATTTTTGCCAAATATGGAAAGATCATACCCTCTATCATATCTTCAAGTGGCTTCCACCCTAGGAAGATGGATTGGCATTTAAAGAAACCTCAAGATGGCATGCTTCTTGGGAGTTTTGGATCAACTTCAGTATTTTCCACGAATACTGGCAAGCATGTAACTGGTCTGCTGCCAGGTTCATTAAAAAATAAGTACCCTATTGGAGAAACTCCTATAAATGCGAGTACCTTCTTGAAATGTTTTGCTACAGCACATGGTGAGTTTCCTTACCAAGATTTTAGACCATTGGGATGGATTCATTCTTCGAAAAAATCATGGTGATCTATTCTGACGGCTTTCATTTTGAAGAAGTTTGAGAATCACTTAAAAAGAGTAGGACTTTATCAAGCTATACGGGCTGCTCAGTATGGAATACCACCGAGTTTCTTCAATTTCTTCAATATTTTGGAACTTTATAATTTGGAAATGGGTACTTTCTTTACCCCTGTTGGTGAAATGGGTTTAGCCCTTCATGAGACATATGAGATTTTAGGCCTATCCATGGGTGAAATCTCCTATGAAGAATATGGTTCGACTGGGGAAGAATTGCATCTATTGAAAGCTCATGATACTCTGGCCTATGATACTTACTGGGAACTTCTCTGTCATTATCACATTTGTGCCCAAATAACAAGGCTAAGAAATAATGGATGAAGCAAATAGCCTGGGTGGAATACTTATTGCTCAGTTTACGTATTAATAATGAGGTTTCTATCCTTTCTACTTGTACAGATGCTGAAATAGAAGAAAGGATAATCCAGTATGGGACCCAAGCTTATATCGCAGAGTCAGCCAAATATGTATTTAAAGCTAGGACTTTATTTGAAAGTTTTCATCATCAAGCTAGGTATCCTTTGTCTGACACAACTTTACTTGCAGGATTTCTAATGTTGTGGCTGAAATGCTGTGTCGTTCCTTCTACCCTCCAAGAAGCCATATCCATAAGTGTTGTTTATCCTGTCGTTCTTTAGGCGCGTGATCGTCCATTGGGCCTTCTACCAGCCATGTGATATTCATAGTGGTCTTAGAGCCTTGACGATCCGATTTATCAAGGTAGAGAAAATTGTAGACAAGGAAGGGGATGATAAATATAAAACTCCAAACCCAAGAGTTAAACTTCCCTACACTTATTTAATCGTTGGTTTGTTTGCATTGTCCCTCCTTGATGACGCCAATTCACCACAGCATTGACCTGTCTTCTCCAATCATCCAACATTATGAAAAATCACAATGGCAGAGGCATTATATGGCGCTGATCAGGAAACATATTCAGCATCATGGTAATTTTCACCTGTACAGATGTTTTCTTTATTTCCCAAATGCAGAGTATGGTGAAGAGTTTGTTGATTTGGGTGGTTTTGATCAATTCACTTCTTTATTCGTTGGAATCTTCTATTGGGTAGTAAATATTAGACTTGTCTATTGCCATGACAATACCTGCTATTTGGAACCTTATTACCCAAGTCACTTCACCCATCAGTTTGGATACGACTAGTTATATGTGGGGAATCCAAATCCAAACATTAAATCTCTGGGTAATTTATATGAAGGGGCCATGGCATGGTTTCATTTTGTTAGGGGATGCACTTTGGATCGCTTCAATTTACCTCAAAAGTATCCAAACTCCTATACTTCCTTTGGTTTTTGTAGCTTGTACTTTATTGCCAACTCAAAGGCGCAAAATTATAATGTAAATAGTACATGTTTTAGAGATATCAAATCTTGGTATTCCCAAAAGAGACAAGCAAGCTCGAGCTGGACACCCGGTTTAGACGAATTCCAACTCATTGAGGTGGATACTCCTAAAGTTGAAGCCTCTATTGTACAAGTTGGTGGTAATTCTACTCATGAGGTGGCTGCTGCGATTACTATTTCTTCACCTATAATAGGATCATCAAAGCAAACCCTAGCTTCCCCAAGTGAAAGAGGTAGGAAAAGGAGTCAAAAAGACTATACTTTAGGTGTTGGCCCCGAGAATCCAACACTTCAAGAGGATGAGGCAAGGAATGATGATGAAGATCAAATTTCTCTGTTATGCCCTCGCATTATCCATCCTAGTAGAAGCATTGGGCCCATTATCAAGATTGAAAGAGAAATTCCTACATCTTCAACCATCATAGCTGAGCCCAGTCCAAGAACTGTTCAAGAAAATGCAGAAGAAGCTCAAGTGATAACTAATACTCCTGCAGAGGCTCCTTCCATTGAGGTTGTTCTGACAGCAACTGTTGTAGAAGCGGGGGCCACAACTCTTCAAACGACCCAGGCTACTGAAGAAGATGAAGTATAGATCATTGGGGAAACTCAAAGATTGAATTCTTCATCAGTTATGATGCCAGCCATTATAGTTCTTCCTACTAGTCCCACCACTGGACCAATTCAGAACCGTAAGGCTCTTTTCAATTCCCTTTTTTTTATTCATGCAATTTTATTAGTAACTTTACTTTAGATAAACTTGTAGTGGGGAACATAGTCACTTCTTCTGATTCATCTGAAAAACTTGATTATTTAGATGTGGATGATAATGATGATGATGATGACGACAATAGTTTTCGTTCTTCGACGCCATCTCCAGACCACAGCAAATACACTTGTTTGATGGCAGAGGAGAGAGCTAAAGTATTTGGTCCTCGGGAACTCGAGTGCACAACCTTCGAGTTCTTCGCTAGGTGAAACATTTTTTCAATCATCCTTATATTTCTGTCTCTTCCATTATTTTCTAATAAAAATTTTCTTTTAGGATTGGCATCTCCTACTCCAACTTCTGAGCTTACAGTTGCAACTTCTTCAATACCAGTGTCTCTTCCAGTAACAACAGCTGAAGTTTCTGCTACTGCAATGATTCTTCCTACTAAGAATATAGTTGAAGCTGCTTCTTCTGTTGAAACTACTTCTTCATCTCAGACACAGATTACTTCGATTTTGACTGGTCTACTTCCCCATTTGCCCTCAATTACTGGAGTTACTGAGGCTACATCTACTTTTGTCATCTCTCTATTCCAACCTGCAACTTCTACATTACCATCAATGGCAGATACAGAGATTGATACTTTTGTTGATGATTTGCTTCAGTATGCCATCAATGATTTCTTCTTTTTCATAGATCACTGTATAAATGTATTCTTGAAAGGATGATCTTCGCTTCTATTGCCAATCTTTTAAACAATTACATTGGTGGCATAAAAAGTGTTGGTGGAGAGGTGAAGGCAGACGACATAGAGCGATAGTGGCCCAACGGCAAAACTATGTTGAGACTTTGCTGAAGATTCGTAGTGCAGACAAGTTAAAAATGATTGAGACCACTTTTAGAAGGTTACTAGAGGAGCAACTCGAACTTTGAAAAGAAGTTCAAAGAAAACTAGATGTTCGTCAGGCTCGTCTTACTGAAACCTAATCTACTAGTGACTATCTATGTGCTGAGATAGAGAGTGTTGTTGCTTCAGGCAAGAGCCATGATCAAACCATCATAAGAACTCGATAAAATATTGCCAAAACTCAGGCTTTTCTTGAAAGAACTCTAAAGGCTGGTGAAGAGACAATGAAGACCATCACTGACTTATCTAAGCAGCATGACGATCTTAATAGAACTCTCTTGACTGAAAAGGCAGAATTGGAGGCTCTTATATTTGATCAGGTGAACAACTTGACTGTCAGCAAAGAAGAACTACGAAGACAGGCCACTATTCAAGCTTATGAGGCAATTCAATTGGAGGTGAGGGAAATCGAGGAAAAAATCAAGGCCCTCTTGACTCAATAGTTTGTATATTCTTGATATTGTATGATTTCAAGGAGCTCTTGTAATGAATTCATAATGAATGGAAATATTTTGAGACTGGAAATATTTTGTTTATAATTCATTCAGACGTAGTTGTTCACTTGATGAATGAATTTGATGTTGATGATCAGAGGTATTTGTTAATTTGATACATCGTTGACTCTTTTGTATATTATATATAGATAATAATTAACTTGACAATATAGAGTCTGTATTCAAACGCCTAAGTAGTTTTGCGATGAATGAAACTTTCTTAAGTAGGATAGAAGTAATCATTAACTTTCCTGAATAAGTTGTAATTTTAACTAATCAGTGACTTGTTGTATATCAGCTTTTTGAATTGCAAGAGGTAATTTTTACTTAGCAAGTTTGGAGGAATAAATTGGTTTTGTTAAAGATAATTTTTTAACGTGACAAATTTTGGTGAAAATAAAATTGATTTGTCAGAGGTAATTTTTAACTTGACAAATTTTGGTAGAATGGGATTTGGTTTTGTTAGAGATAATTTTTAACTTGATAAATTTTGGTGAAAAAAAATTTGATTTGTCAGAAATAATAATTTTTAACTTGACAAAGTTTTGGATGTAATGGAATTTGGTTCTATCAGAGGTAAAATTTTTTAACTTGACAAATTTTTGAGGAAATGAATTTCAGATCTGTTAGAGGTATGAGTTTAATATGACAGGTTCATATGATTTTTAACAGACCCCCAGCTATAAACGAATTTGATTAGTCATTACCAATCGCCATTTGCATTGGACTAGCCATGTTATTTCTCTCAGATAAGATTGGTGAGAATTTCGTCTGCGCTTACATGCAAAACTATTTCTCTTCCCTTAGCCTTAATGGCTTAGGGCAATTCATGCTTTTACCCATAGCACGATGGGTTAGCGAGGATTTCGTTTAGGCTTATATGCCAAACTTTTCCTCTATCCTTAGTCATATAGACATAGGATTCATTTTCATTTGGTACCCCCAGTTGGTGTACGGAGCTGCATGTTGGTAGTAAGCTAGCATATCTTCATTTGTTGTACTCCACTGGAAAAATTGATGAAATAATGGGTCATAAAATATTGACTGTACCGTTGTGGGATTGAATCTCCTTAAAGGAACTTTATCTTATAAAGTTCCAGTGGAGTTGGTTAGAAATGGGATTCTCCCTTGTAGATGAATTCCATTTGATTAATGGACAAACTAGTCCTATTTTGGAGATAATAGTGTCAAAAATTAGACACATTTATTAATTTCTTTAAGATCTTCATATACTCCGACGTTTGAGCAGACCGATGGTCAAGTCATAATGTTGAATTTTTCTTTTGTTGAGGGAAAAAGTCATGTATGTGTATCAAATGATTTGTACTTTTATACTCTTTTTTCTAGATACCTGTCGGGGGTACACCGAATAGCTTGTATTAAGAAGCTGCATCATTCTTTGATGTGTTCTATGGAAGGACTACTATAAGAAGTTTCTTTATGAAACCTTCTTGTTACCGTTTCTTGGGATAGCGGTCAATGATTTGCTGATTCGATTGAAGATGCAATTGAGGGTTATTGAAGAGGATATGTGGCTCAAACTGCTCAACATTTGACTTGATTTCTTCTTACTATTACACAAGCTGTTTGTATGTAATCTATTTTACTTTTGAATGGTTTGGGATTTCTTCTTGATATCCATTGAAACCTCCTTCAACATTCATTGAAGACTGGATGTTTGGCTTGGCCTTCTGTGATGGATTTCTTAAATATTACATTAGGAGTAATATTTCTTTAGAAATTTCCCATTGATAGGCATCATTATTTTGTCGTTGTTCGGTTTTGCCAACCGATATGCACTAGTTGAAAAGACCACATCAATGATAAAAGGTCCCTCTCATTTTCGCTGGAACTTTCCTTTGGATTTTTGATTAGTTATGATCGGTCTTCTCACTAAAAGGATCAAATCACCGTTTCTGAAAGTTCTCTACTTGACCTTTTTATTAAAGATTTTAGAGATTCGAGCTTGATAAACCTCAATGCCCTATTGTACTTCAAGACGTTTGTCATCGAGGGCTTCCAATTCTAGAATTCTTTGTCGATGTTTCTCTTCTTGTGTCATTTTGGTTGCTAATGCAACTCGTAATGACAGAATCTAGATCTCCAAAGGAAGTACTGCTTCGGATCCATACATCAAAGAAAAAGGCGTAGCATTTGTAGGTGTCCTAACTGTAGTTCGATATGTCCAAAGACATTCTCCAAGCTTTTCATCTCAATCACATTGGTTGGATGAAACGAACTTTTTAAGGAGTTTCGCAATTGTTTTGTTGGAGGCTTCTGCTAAACCATTGGTTGTAGGATAATATGGAGCTAAAGCTATACTTTTAATCCGGTATTTGTTGCAAAACCGAGAGAATGACTGACTCACATATTGAGGTCTGTTATCATAAACAATTCTCCTAAGTACCCCAAAGCAGTATATAATATGATGTTTGATGAATTCAATTACATCTGATGTCTTTACTTCAGTTAGGAGAATGGCTTCAGTCGATTTTGAAAAGTAATCGGTTATGGCTAATATGAACCGATGACCCCTTGTTGATAGCGGTGAGATCGACACAATAATTTCCATTCCCCACATTTCAAATGGCAATGATATAGCTATTGGATGAAGATATTCTTGTGACTAAAGCATGAGATCTGCATGTATTTGACAGTCCCTGCATTTTCTAGTATAAGCAACTGCATCTATTATCATCTTGGACCAGTAATATCCCATTATTCGAAATCTATCCCAGAGTTTTGGTCCTGATTAATCCACTCCGTAGATACCACTCTGAGTTTCTTCGAGTTCTTCTTGGGTTTCCTTGTTAGAAAGACAATGAAGCAAGATTTCATCGTAAAATTTTCTATATAATGTTTGAACTTGGCATTATAATATAATCGAACAGCTTTTCTTCGAATTGCTGCTGCTTCTTTGGGATCTTCTAGCAATATCCCGTCTATATTAGGAAATCGCCATTCTCTTGGTTTGAGATCAGACTCAAGAGCATATACTTCATGTGCTTCTTGTTTCCTGCCAGAACTTAACTCCACTTCGAGTTCATTTTTCGGGCAGAATAATTCGTTACTTCCCACTATTATGCATTTGTTGGAATTTTTAGGCAACGTTAAAGTAGCAGCCAATGAAGCTAATGAATCTACATAGCTATTCTGATGGCGCGGCATATGATTGATATAAAACCCATGATGAGTGTTATATTTTGCATATGTCCTCCTATATTTTATCTATTTTTGTACATAAATAATTACTACTCAGGTATATTTAGTGTGTTTTTATAGGTAATAAAAGATTTGCAAGGAAGAGAATAGAAAGGGCAAATTTATGACAAATACGAGCAAAGAAAGTCAATCATGGTGAAGACAAGAACTTATGTGCAATAGCAGCAATTTCAAAAATATTTTTGGCGAAGATAAAGTTTGAACTGAAAAATTTTGTGTGGGAGAAATTTGTAGAGTTCAAAATTATTTTCGAAACGCCACTAAGAACAGCTCAATCTGAGTTGGTATGCAAAAATTATGGTCATTTTACTGAAGTGCTGCAGAATGGAATATCCGGACCAGCGGGCTACGGGTGTGCTAAAACTAATTTCGAATTTTGGCCTTGAAAAATAGTATTCTGAGCCATCTAATCTCAATCATTAGTTTCTAATACCTATTGATTGAATTAGGATTATATGTCTTGAGATTAGTTTGTGTTAGATTAGAATTATATCTTTTGTGCCGAGTTTGAGTAGGAGTAGGATTGTGTTTAGATTATTAATACCCCATGAATCCTTATAAATTGAGATATAATTTTTAGATACACTTTTGATTAATAAAAATTAGGTTTTGTCGAAGGGATGACTATGTCATACTGAACTTTAGAGGTGATTCCATTGTTGTTCATCGTTTTCTAGTGAGTAGAAATCTTTTATTTGTTTTTTAGGTAGATTTAATTGCTTTCTAGTGCAAATCATTAATAGCTTTCATAGAAAATAGGATTTTTAATACTCTCTTATAATAAAATAATAATCTTGCTACTTAGTAACATGAGTAGCTAACTTAATTTAGCTCTAGAATGTAGATGAAATTAGAAATCAACCATGTAAGTGTTTTTTATTGTTTTCTTTCTAAAATAAATAATAAAGATAATATTTTTCTATGAAAAGATCAAAATATAACAACTTGTAAATTAATACTTTGATAGGTTATACCTGGGCATATGGAGGTAATTCAGAGGTTAGACCAGATAAGAAATAGAGTCGCCCAGGTGGCACAAATTAATATTAATATGAATTATATATAAGAAAGCACAACATATGTGTAAATGAAAGTACTAGTATGTAGGATATGATAGGATGGTCTCAAAGGTATGCCATAATAAATAAAATCATAATATACATGCAAAGCGAGATGCAGATGTAACATACAACGAGATAAAAAAAAAAATAGCATGTAATTAAATCAATGCTTGTAATGCTAAGTCCTAGGATAGTCCACATGTCTGCTGAATGCTCAAGAAAGCAAAAGAAGTTCTCGTTAAGTATAACGTGGCAATATCATCCTTGTAGGGTATTTAATCCTTATGTGGTACTAAATTAGTGCTTGATAGAATTGATTGGTGAATAGATTGCATATATTTTAGAAGTGTACCGTGCATATTCGATATTACAGTCAAGATGTTGGTGTCTCTCGAACTAATCACACCACTAAGTGCTAATTTTATCCGGTACATACCCAGGATCATGGCCAAGTCGTTAGTCTCTCTCGAACCAACCGCACTGCTAAGTGCTAGTATTATCCAGAAATAGACATCGACACCACGAGGCTGATGCAGTTGTGCAAGCTAATTTTCACAATATATATTTCATTCCACCAGTCAGTTCCCCCGTTCCCTATTGTTTTATTAGAATGTTAAGTTATAGGTAATTTTATACAAGGTTAGTATCACGATAGCATATCACATAAATCGAGTCATGTCCAAAAACAGAAATGCTACATGCAAGTTAAGATCCAAGAATATGTCCAGACAGAGCAAAAATCATACCAGTGATATGATGAATATGCATAGTTCGACTCAGGTAGTTATTTGGCAGATAATCACGTTATGATATTATAGGGAGGAATGAATATATAGTATAATGATTAGTCAAGCAGAGTATAATTATTCTCACCAAATTTAAGAGGTTAAGAATTATCAAGTAAATTATCAGTTAAGTAAGGAAATTAAAATAATCAAATAAATCAAGTAGTTATGAAATCAAAATAATCTCAATCCAAAGGTTGACAAAATAAGTGAATAAAATTTAACTAAATTTCAGGAGAGATTTGGCCGGCGAATGTAAGACGAATTCGTAGAGTTGATGCGGGGATTGGTAGTGTTGGAAGAGATGGTTAATGTTGGCGGGCAGTGAAGATGGGTAGGCTAGCAGAATTTGATTGACTAGACATAAATCAAAATAATATAAAAACATACAAACACCAAAGAGATAGGGTTCATAAATGGGCCCCATGGTTTGGAGAAGCTCATAGGGGGCAAATCCCAAGTAGTTTTAGCAACTTCATTATTGCTTAGTCTTCTTACAATTGCTAAGATATAAAATGCTTTCTTTTTATCTTTTTATAAATTTAGAATTGGAAAAAAAAAAGTATAATTAGCAGCTGTGGGGACACAGTTTTCTTTCAAACGGGCCTAGGATGAGCTTGATTAGCATTTGGGATCAAGATATATTATGGATTTACCGAACATGGCACGAGAGCTTTACTGTTGTGCAGTAACTCTAACTTTAAACTGGTATTTGATTAGGATATAGTGAGAATTAGAAGATAAACAAGTTAAAGAATTGTAAATCACTGAACTCTCTTTCTAATGAATCTAAGATCAGGTCAATCAAAGGTCTGGATCAAATGTTATAATGATTTTACTAAAATGGTATGTAGTTGAACATAAATGCGGATTAAACTGATTCAGGTTGGGTCCAACACAGGTTGGATCCGAATGTGGATCAGTTGATATGCATTTGGGTAGACCCAAACGCGGATCAAGCTGACCCACATTTAGCACCGAACAGGTCGCGGATCAAGTGCAAGTTGGATCTAAATGTGGATCAGCTGCCCCGCATTTGGCACCCAAACAGATCGCGGACCAAATGCGAATCCATGTTTGGCGCCCAAATGGGCCATATCCGAACGCGGATCAAGGGCACCTGATTCACGTTTTGCAGCAAGGCTCAATTTTGAATCCAATTTTGAAGGGTTATTGATAGAATTATGAGATAATTATATATAAAATTTTTACCAAATTGAATTATCATTCCAATGAGATTAAAATCATCTCATTTTGAGTTGTATATCGAAAGTTGTGACTGAAAAACCGAAGATGTGTCTAGATGACATCAAACACATATTTGTACAACCATCGACTTTGGACTCGATTCCAATGGTGTTATTGGCAGAGTTAGGTGATAAGTAATATATGAGATTGTAGAGAATTGAATCATCTTTCCGATGAAACCAAAATCAACATTTGGTGTTGCATATCAAAATTTATGATCGAAAAAATCAAAGGCATGCCTAAATGTCTACAGATTCGCATTTGGACAAGCCTCAACTTTAAACCCGATATTCAATGGCTAAGAATAGAGTTATGAGACAAATAATATATGAAATTGTAGAAAATTGAATTATCTTTCAAGTAAAAGAAAATCAACTTAATTGGGATTATGGTTTGAAGGATATAACTATTTTAGCGAGCGCTAGTGTGCTAGGCAGCAAGAAAATTACTTGCTAAAACAATGCAAGAGTGAAACATCTTGCTGGAGAGAGTGAGAACATGATTTCTTGCAAAACAAAAGATTAGACATATAATTCCTTGTCTTGTTCCACTCAAAGATGAATTTTTGGAGCTCGATAAGCCAGAGAGATTAAAAACCCTTACACGTAAAGAGTAAAGCACTAATGAGATGGATAACCGTCTAAAAATATAAAGTATTGAAAAATGAGACTTTGATGAAAGTCACGAAGAAAGTCTTTTTCTTGGGGAAGTACTTTCTCTTATAACTAAAACTTGAAGTTTTGTGGAAGGTAAGGAAGGAGATAGAGAGGAAGATAAAGAAAAGGAGATTAAAAAAAATGAGGAGAATGAAGAGATTGAGTCTTATGTACTCAAGTGCTGGAGTGGAGAGGGATGGGGGTGTGCATAGGAGAGGCATGAAAGAAGATACTCTCCCGACAACTCCCTCTTGCAAATTGCAAGAGGGCCATTAGTCATTTTTTTGGCTCATGCCATAAGCCAAAATGAAATTAGAGGAAAAAAACGAAACTAGAAGAAAACTATGAGTTGCGGGTTTCAAAACAACCAGATCGTTACGAGCTAGTTGTGCCTCATTCTGTATGTAACCATATATCATGAAAAATGTTCAAATTGGTGTGGATATGAAGGGTGTTTGCGCATTTGACCCAAACTAGTGTCGTGAGCTCACATTCGCATCCTAGGAACAGGTGGTCAATGACTGCGTTGCCTCCGCCACAAAGAGCGCAACTTAGGATCCTGCCAGTTTCTTTTCTAAAGATTGTCCCACATGAGGGTGGAATTTTTAGCAACCAACCATAGGAAAACTCTGATAGTTGATTGTAATCACAATGATCATATAAGCGTGCTAGGAACCCAAACATCAGCCTAAAGGAACAAAAGTTTATACAATATCAACAACATAAACTTACAAGAAGTAGCAGGCCCAACTTTTCTTCTCCCGAAGAAATATACATCATTATTTTCTTATTTTTCTTTGATTAAGAACAGTTTTATCTAAATATAGTACCAGTAAACCTTTTTTTTTTTTTTATTGGTTTCTTCACGCATGCATGCAAAGAGATATTAGTTCGCTCGCCATCATTGTTGATAACACTTCTCATACTTTATAGGCACCAGTCCACTTCCAACAGCTTGAAGTAGTAAATGAAGATAGGAGGATTGCATGGAACAAGAAAAACTTATGTTAGTCGGATCCATGCGAAAGATGGATAAAATATGAGAATCTGGTGCTACAAAAAAAAAGGATCTACCTGATAATGCGCTGGAATCGCCAATCGTTTTGGCTTTTAATCATATTTGATCTCAGAAAATACAATTTTACCAACATCTCTCGAGGGAGGAACTGTCTTGCAAATATATAACCGTTGTGCCACATACTGCATTGTTGGGCGATTACGTGGATCGTTGTCCAAGCAGTGGAGTGCCACTGCAATTGCCTCGACTATATTGGCTGCAACTTCGACGGTAGGGGGCGATATGCGATCATCTAGAACATCTTCAACCAACAGTTTTTGACCTGGAGAGGACGATAAAGAAGAAAGAAGATCTCCTGGGTGAGTTCCTAAGACCACCTCTAGTGCGATTACTCCAAAACTGTAGACGTCGCATTTTTCAGTCACTTTCATTATATAGGCAAGCTCTGCAAGATAAGGAGGATATTAATAAGGTGGGATGACCATCTCTTAAGGTACTTTGCATATATGTCAAAATTATTGTGTATGTATTTAATCCAACCTTATTGATAAAATAAAATCTAAATATAACTCAATTCTCAAATATTTGAAATTTTGAAAATATTTTTTGCCATGTTATAGTTGTCTCGACTGTAGTTACGCTCAATAAAACCTTGAATCATATATAACAAACATTCTAAAAGGCAAAAGCAATATAAGTTAAAACTTTTTCTCAGTTAATAACATATTGTAATGAAATTGTGAAATAGATCAAGAAGTATGGAAAATTTGAAAAGTTTGATTCAGTGGATATATATCTACCAACAACAAAACTAACAAATTAAATATCATAGTTATGAGTTATATTGTATTAATAAAATGACAAGAAGCTATATGGAAAATGAATATCATTTTTCAGCCATAACAGATAAAGGCGTAATAATCTTATAACAAGATTAAATGAGAAAAAAAGGTAAAAAAGAGAGAGAGAGAATGACTAACCTGGTGCCATATATCCATGTGTTCCTGCAACATTGGTCCAATTCGACAAGTTGGGCTTCAGTAGTCTTGCGAGACCAAAGTCTGAGACACGAGGCTTGAACTCGGAATCCAACAGAATATTTTTACTCGATATGTCTCGATGGACAATCTTCGGAGAGCAATCGTGATGCATGTAAGATATAGCATTAGCCACATCTCTTATAATGGCTAGTCTTTTGACCCAATCCAACTGTTGTGAAGCTTCCACATCTTTTAAAACATTTGCTAGACTTCCTCTCTCCATATACTCATATACAAAAAGCTTGCAGATAGAGGAGGAACAAAACCCGTAGAGCTTAACAATACTTCGATGGCGAATTTGGGTCAGTATTTGGATCTCACTTGTAAACGTATCGCCATCTACTGATGTATCAACTTCAGCAGGATGGATTTTTTTCACTGCAAACACTTCAAGTGTCCACAATATCAATTTATACACACTTCCGTATGCCCCACTTCCGATGCAATATTTGTCATCGAAATTCGGTGGCCATAATAATGTCCTCTTATAAGATTTGTCCATCGAAGTTCCATACAGAGAAGGCGCTCCTTTCGGTCACTGCATTTGCTACTTGTTGTATATGTTTGTTCCTCTTGCGAAGAACTAAACAGAGCGCAACAAATATGTAAAGAAGCATCAGGACGCATATAATAGGGACAATGATTATGACCACATGAGTTTTCGTCTTTCCATCTTTCCGCACTGGAGAAGTATTGCATGGAGTCAGCCCGTGCACTTGCTCGCAAAGACCTTTATTGTGTGCAAATGATTTGTTTGGTACTCTTTCAAAGAATCTTTCATCACGAACCTCGCCCTCCAATCCGTTGTACGATAAATCTAGAGTAGTTAAGCTAAGCATGTGGTCAAATGAAGATGGAATGGAGCCTGATAAATTATTGTGGGAGAGATTCAGGTTCTCTAAATTCTGCAGATTGCCTAGTTGCTTCGGTATCGCCCCTGTCAGCAGATTATGACTCAAGTCAAGAGAATTTTGCAACTGAACTAGATTGCTGATTTCAAGTGGAATGCTTCCACTCAGGAAGTTCTTTTTCAGATTTAAAGTTATTAGCTGAGAACAATGTCCTAACTGTTGCGGCACAGATCCAGTCAGGTCATTATCTGACAAATCAAGAATCTGCAGGTTATGCAGCTTTCCGATTTCAGATGGTATTATTCCTGAAAGTTTGTTGCCGCCCAGAGTTAAGTTGAATAATGAAGATAGATCACCCAGCTCCCTCGGTATCTCTCCTTCCAGCTGATTGAAGGAGAGGTCGAGTTTCGCAAGCTTAGATAGCCTACCGAAATATGGTGGGATCAGGCCACTGATAAGGTTACTAGCAACAAGGAATGCTGTAAGATTTAGACAATTTTCCCAGTTTGTCGAGAGCTCGCCATGAAATCTATTATAGCTAAGATAAATATGATCAAGGTTAGGGTACTCCGAAGACCTGGGAGATATCCCCTGTGAGTTGGTGTTGTTTCTTAACGTGAAAAAATAGAAAAATGTTGCTACAGCAAAGTATGAAGCAAAGTATTTTGCTACAGCAAGAACGAGGCAAAGAACCAATATACCTCATTTTTTTTAAGGCAAAACATTACAATATTTAAAGTTTAAAAAAATAACAACCACTAACAATATGATCCTAAACTTGCTCCATGGTTACAGAGCATGAATAACAAAATAACTACTTCCTAAAAACAGGAACAAACTTTGACACAATCAACTCTACATTAGTAGCTTCTAAGCACGTCATCTAACACTCCTCCTTGCTTTAGGAGCTGCAATCACCAAGTCTTGACCTCAGAAACTCGAACTTGCAAGCAGGCAATGGTTTGGTTAAAATGTCTGCAACTTGATCTTCTGTTTTGCAGTAGACAAGAATCACATCACCATGTTTCTGTACTTTTCTTAGGAAGAATAACTTGATGTTAAAATGCTTAGTCTTTCCATGAAACACGGGATTATGAGAGATAGCAATAGCAGCTTGGTTGTCAACAAGAATCTCCGTGCTTTTCTTCTGCTCCAGATCAAGATCAGCTAGAATTTTTTTTAGCCATAAAACTTGATTAACAGTGGCTGCTGCAGCAACAAACTCTGCCTCAGCAGTGGACTGAGCTACAGTTTCTTGCTTCTTCGAGCTCCACGAGAAAACACCAGAACCAAGAGTAAAACAGTAGCCTGAAGTGCTCCTCATATCATCAATAGAACCTCCCCAGTCACTGTCAGAGAAACCAACCAGCTTGAACTCCTTGCTCCTTGTGAACTTAACACCAAAATCAATTGTGCCTTTGACATATCGAATCACTCTCTTGACAGCCTTGAGATGTAATTCACTTGCACAGTGCATAAACCGAGACAAAATACTTACAGCATTCAAGATATCAGGCCTTGTTGCTGTGAGATACATCAAGCAACCAATTAAATTCCTGAAATATCCTTCATCAACTTTGTTTGCACCATCTTCTTTGCACAGCTTCTCCTTTTGGTTCATAGGAGTGCTTACTTCCTT
Organism: Dracaena cambodiana; assembly: GCA_036321105.1. Lineage (NCBI taxonomy): Eukaryota > Viridiplantae > Streptophyta > Magnoliopsida > Asparagales > Asparagaceae > Dracaena > Dracaena cambodiana. The sequence continues at coordinate 41,752,641 of JAYEPQ010000010.1, read as the reverse complement.
GCATCCTTCAAGCTTAAACTTCTTCAAGATCTCCTTAGCATACTTCTTCTGGCAAATGAAGACTTCATGCTCATCTTGCTTAATCTCCATTCCAAGAAAAAATGTCATCAAGCCGAGATCTGTCATCTCAAAAATCTCCTTCATCTCTTGCTTAAATTTCTCCACAAGACTTGTGTTATTTCCTGTTACAAGCAGATCATCCACATACAGTGAAACAATAAGAAGGTCAGTACCATTATGCTTGACATACACGGTTGATTCGGATAAGCTTTTTGCAAACCCCAAATTCAGCAGGTGATCATCAATTCTGCTGTACCAAGCTCTTGGAACTTGCTTCAAACCATAAAGAGCCTTTTCGAGAAGAAAAACTTTATCTTCTTCTCCTTCCTTCACAAAGCCTTCGGGTTGCTCAACATAAATTTCCTCCTGCAGAAAACCATTTAGAAATGCTGACTTGACATCTAACTGGTAAACTTTCCAATTCTTTTGTGCTGAGACAGCAAGTAGAAGTCTGATGGTGTCAAGCCTAGCTACTGGTGGAAAGGTGTCAGTGTAGTCTACTCCGAATATTTGAGCATAACCTTTGACCACAAGCCTAGCTTTATGCTTGTTGATTGAGCCATCAGCATTGAGCTTGGTTCTAAATACCCACTTGACTCCAATTACTTTCCTGTCTTGAGGTCTGTCCACAAGAATCCAAGTCTTGTTCTTCTCTATCATTGACAGCTCCTCCTTCATTGCAGCTACCCAACTTGGATTTTTCTTGGCTTCTTCAAAATCTGCTGGTTCACAAATAGCAATGTTGCACCTTTCATAAATATCAGAGATTGATCTAGTACCTCTTATAGGAGCATTATCTACCAATTCATTCTGCCAGTCCTCCACTTCTTCGGTTGTTGAAGCAGGAAACTTAAGCTGCAGGTCTGCCACGGTTTGACTCTTCTTCTTGGTTTCATCCCAGTTCCACTCTTCATCTTCCACGAAGTGAACATCCCTGCTAACAACAATATTTCCAGTTTGTGGCTGGAAAATTTTATAGGCTTTGCTAACAGTGCTATAGCCTATAAAAATGCCTGGTGATGCCCTCCTATCAAGCTTGTCACGTTTGCTCTGTGGAACATGAGTGAAACACAAACAGGCAAACACTTTAAGAAATTTCAGAGATGGTTTGTAACCATACCACGCCTAAAATGGTGTTTGATCCCTCACAGCCTTTGTGGGGAGCCTGTTTTGAAGAAAAATAGCCGTATTTGCAGCCTCTGCCAAAAACTTCTCTGGCAAATTCTTCTCATGCAGCATGCATCTTGACATCTCCATGATATATCTATTTCTTCTCTCACTGACTCCATTTTGCTGAGGCATGTAAGGGGCTGTAAGCTGATGATCTATGCCTGCATCTTCACAAAATTTGTCAAATTTTGCCGAAGTGTACTCCTTCCCATTGTCTGATCTCATAGTCTTAATTTTGCAGCCACTTTCATTCTCAACTCTTGCCTTGAACTTCCAAAAGACTTGAGCTACTTCTGATTTGTACTTCAAGAAAAAAATCCAGCACATTCTAGTGAAATCATCAATGAATGCAATATAATAAAGACTACTTTTCAAAGAAGGTGTTCTTTGAGGACCAGAGACATCGGTATGAATAAGCTGCAATTTCTGAGTTGCTCTCCATAACACTTTAGGAAATGGCTTTCTGTTCTGCTTTCCAAATAGACATGCTTTGCAGCTTGAGATTGCATTACTAAGCTCAGGAAAATCAAGTGCCAACTCCTTTTCTCTTAGTTGCAGCAACCCTTGATGATGATAGTGTCCGACTCTCTTGTGCCAAATCTGTGTGACATCTTCTTTGAGAGGAAAAGCAGATTGCTCCTCCTCTAAAGGATTGAGTGAAAAACTCTTTCCTTTCATTTTTACTTTGAAGATACCTTGATTAGCTGCATCCTTAATCAAGCAATATTCATCTTCAAAAGTAACTTTAAAGCCTTTTTCAATAAGTTGACCCACACTCAACAGATTTTGGTCAGTGTCAGGAACAAAGAGAACATCTTGTATATGTTTTGTACCTGTACAGCTTGCAATCGCAACAGTTCCCTTTCCTTTGACAGATATGTAATCACCATTGCCAATTCTAACTTTGGTGATATTAGTTGGCTTAAAATCTCTGAACAACTCGTTGTCATGAGTCATATGTTTGGTGAAGCCACTGTCAATCAGCCAGCTTTCATTTGATTCACTGCCCACGAAGCATGTAGCCACAAACAGTTGATCCTCCTCCTCTTGATTAGCAATCTTAGCCTCTTCACCTTGCTGTTGATTCTTGCTCCTGCAAATTACAGCTTCATGCCCCATTTGATTGCATTTGGTGCACTTGGCGTCTAGTCTTCTCCAGCATTTGAAAGGAGGATGTCCTTTTCTATTGCAATGTTGACATGGAGGGTAGGATCCCTTCTTGTTTCCGGCTTTGTTGTTGTTGGTTGCAGACTCACCGGTTGGTCCTTGATTCTTGAACTTCTTCTTGTTGTTGTTTCTTGCGTTCTCCTGATGCTTGACTGGTAAAGCTCCCTCGACAGCTCCTTCTTGCCTCATAGTCCTTCTTTGCTCCTGTGCTTGCAGTGCATTGAGAAGTTCTACAAGTGTAAGCTGTGACAAATCCTTAGTATTTTCTAAGGCTGAAATGGATGCCTCAAATCTCTTTACAAGAATTTTTTCAACAATTCTTGAGTCCTTGAATTCAGAACCAAGTAGTCTAATACGGTTTGCAATATCAAGCAACCTATCAGAGTACTATTTGATGGATTCTGTTTGCTTCATCTTCTGCAACTCAAATGCTCGAATGAAGTTCAGAACTCACATTCCTTTGATTCTTTCATTTCCCTCATATTCTTTCTTGAGATAATCCCATATCTCCTTTGCTGACTTCAAAGCCATGATACGGGTGAAAATGGAGGATGAAACTGCAGCAAACAAATAGGCCTTTGCCTTTGATTTCTTTGTCTTCTTCTCCTTCTGCACTTTGATCTGTGCAATGGTGGGATTGTTCGGAAGAGCAGGAACTTCATAGTCTTCTTCCACTGCTTCCCAAAGATCCAAGGCCTCCAGATATGTCTCCATGCGTACTGCCCACATCTGGTAGTTGTCCCCATCGAACATCGGTGGAGCAATGGAGGAAAAACTAGAACTTGCTTCGGCTTCCATGACTCTTCAAACTCACACACAGGTCCCTTAAGAAGATAGCTCTGATACCAATTGTTGTTTCTTAACATGAAAAAATAGAAAAATGTTGCTACAGCAAAGTATAAAGCAAAGTATTTTGCTACAGCAAGAACGAGGCAAAGAACCAATATAAGAACCAATATACCTCATTTTTTTTTAAGGCAAAACATTACAATATTTAAAGTTTAAAAAAATAACAACCCACTAACAACATGATCCTAAACTTGCTCCATGATTTTAGAGCATGAATAACAAAATAACTACTTCCTAAAAACAGGAACAAACTTTGACACAATCAACTCCACATTAGCAGCTTCTAAGCACGTCATCTAACAGTTGGTTTGATCTGAAGCAAATGTGGATCAGGCTGCTACAGTTTTTCAAACTCATCGGGATCGTGCCTATGAAGTTGTTAAAAGCCACATAAAACAATTGGAGTTTCTTCCCTTTGCAAATGTCGTCCGGTAAGTAACCAGACCAGTTGTTCATTCCCAGGTCAATTTGAACCAGATTGGTTAGATTTGACAACTGCTGAGACAAGGAGCCATACAGTTGGTTATGGCTAGCCATTAGGTCCCTAAGACTCCTTAACTTAAAGATAGATGAAGGAATTGGACGGGTGATATTATTATCTGCAAGTACAATGACTGAAGGTTGGTAAGTTTCCAAAGCTAGAAGGGATGGATCCAGAGAGCTGATTGGTATCTAGATACAAACATTCTAGCCTTGAGAGATTCCCAAGGGATGCAGGGATGGGCCCAGTGAGGAGATTGTTAGCGAGACTAAGGTTGCTAAGCTTCGAGAGATAATGAAAAGCAGGAGGGATGGTTCCAGTGAGTTGGTTGTAGCCGAGGTCGAGCATAATGAGTGAAGGGAAGGCTGAGAAGTTGAAGGCCAGTGATTCTGAACCCCTAACCTTAACGCCATGTGCTTACTGAAAGCTTGAGAAACCATCGGCTGCAGACCGTTCTTTGGTGGTCACAAGACAAAAAATCTTTTAGCAACTACGCTTGCAGTCCACCAAATTCCCATAACAAGTCTACTCAGTTGCTCTTTGGCCCTAAAAAATCAAGGATGGCTGACTTTTCAACTGGACATTAAGAGATACTAACTGAAACTAGCAGATTACTTTGTTGTTACGCTGCAACTCTTGGATCGAGTCTGGCCACCATGGTTTCATTTAAACTAAATGAAATCATGGTCTGTATTCATATAAATCATAGTTTCAGGAACCATGTTGCACAAACTCATAGGAGTGTTTGGTTGAGAGAAACTTAAGTAATAAACCATGGTTTCGATTATTTGTGAGCACTCAAACCATGATTGAAGACTGTATTTTGTCAGCTAAAAATGCCATGGTTGAGTTTTGTGGTTTGGGGCTCTAACTATATGTAATAATGATTTTGCTTACCATTACCTGGTTGCGAAACTAGGGTTTGGAGAGTCTCAGTCCCCATCCTTTTCCAATGTGCCTTGCCATTAAATGCACCTTTACGACTTCAAAAAATTTATCTAAAAAGTCAAAAGAATAATGCATGGATACCCATATATGCACTATCCTAACGTATACACTTTTTTCTCTCTACGATGGCGTCGCTTCCAAATTGCTCTCAGTATCGATTGAATCATAGTTGGTGTATTTCAGTATGAACTTCACTATCGTAACTCTCTTAGCCAAAAGAAGAAGCCTAAGGGAAAAAGCCATCACACGATAATTGAGAATTAGTAAAACTTAATTTAAAAAAAAGAAGGGAAACATGAAAAAAATAAAATTGGTTTGGAAAAAAAAAAAATACATGGGGAAGAAAACCATATTTTCAGCATCCCTGCACATCTTCTTGGAAAGACATAGCTTCTATGGCCAATCTTCCTCATCTAAATCAATCCCAAGCAAAGCTTGTAAACTTGGAAAAAGAATTTTAAAGTAAACAATCCCTAGAGCAAAACATATTTTTCGAAGTTTAATTGCACCAAACCCTTCATTTTTCTTTTTAACAATATAAATGCTCATTAAAAATGATAAAGATGGCACTCTTGTTGTTTTATTCTCAAAACAAAAAAAGAAGCTTATTTGCTTCTAATACTGATAGTTTTTCTCTAGGAAGTATGGATTATCAACTGATAGGTCAGCCCTGCCCTCCACAGCTACTGTCTCTGTAGCTTAGGCATGTGAGTTAACCCAGGGTCAGACCTGGTGAGACAAAACCTCTTGTAATTCTCTTGGTATCTTCTACATTACCATTATCATGGTCCTCTAGCTTTTTCTCTTTTACAATGTTAACATTACACCTCTTACAAACCTTTCAACATAATTTATGTTAACATCTGTCAAATCAAACCAACATCTTATTATATTCTCTATTAATCTCTATTAAGTCCGAGGTGTTCATTATGTTTAACATTACACCTCTATCAAACCATCCCTTTTTGTTATGTTCTACACTAACCTCTACCAAATACTTTGACATGTTTAACACTAAGTCTTTGTCAAATCCTTTAAATTTCTTAATATGCTCTGTAATATTTCTAGTTCAATAGTATAATATCGGATGTGAGATAAGTGTCAGTGTAGTTTATAAAAATTTCCATGTATCCATAAAATAATCGTAATTAACCGTTTTGAAAGAGTAATCCATGGCTAGTTATATACCATTCAAATCTTGTTATTCTAATGGAGATTTAGCTTATTAAGACCGAATACGTTGATAGTGCCTGTTGTATGTACTCATATACCACATATCGAAAGTGGAGCGTAATAGGTATTGTAGTGATATCAAAACCAGACTCTAGCCAAAAGTATGCAAAACTAAATGTCACATGAGCTAAGCGATGTATAGAACAAAGTATCACACAAATATAGTGAGGGTCACCTCTTGAATCTGTTAGCTACATCTAGAATCCATTTGGATAAAAGAACGTCGGATCCTAAAAAGAGAGAGAATGTAATATTCCTAATTCAATAGTCCTACATCAGATGTGAGGTAATAATTAGTATAGTTTATAATAATTCATATGAATATATAATGTAATCATAGCTAGTTTTTTTTAGAGAGGAATACGTAGCTAATTATAAAATATTTTGACTTTGGTTATTCCACTGAAGGTGTTACATATTCAAATCAAATATGTTGTTGGTAACTATTGTATATACTCGTATATCGTATATCGGAAACAGAGCGTGACAGGTATTGTAGGGTATTCCATTATTCAATCTGCAAATTTTTTGATGTAACTATACTAACCTCATATAGGTATTAATTTATTGATGCATTTTTATATGGTTATTTTGAAGTAAAATTTTAAACCTATAAAATATTTTTACTAAAGGTTATAAATTATTTTCTTAAAAGTATTTAGACTATTTCATGAGAGCCCAAACTTAGTCTCTTAGCCCAACCTGCTAATAATAGTAGTAGTAGTAGTAATAATAATAATAATAATAATAATGAAAATGAATATAAAATATGATCTAAGTTATGACTTTAACCTAAGAGGAAACACATTCAGTAACCTCATATCACAACCATGAAGTCAACTTTTACTTTGTGATAATGAGAGAATAACTTTTTCTTTTAAACTTTCCATTTTACCTTCCTACTCTTTTCTCCTTTATAAAATCCATTATTAGTTAATTTTATTAATGAGGCCATTTGATCCATTTGAATCCAATTTTCCAACTTGCCTTAAGAATGTCCCATAGTCAACTACAAATATGAATACTTTGACCAATTTCAAATATTATTAAATTTATTTCATTATAACCCTTTTAACTTATTCCAAATATATCTTTTTAACCCCTTCTAAATTTATCACATTATGAGCTTTTTGACCAATTTCAAATACAACAACAACAATAACTAAGCCTTTTATCCCAAGTACTATGGGTAGGCTACATGAACAAAAAAAAATCATGCCGGATCGATCACACTGATAATCCTTCTCGCTCAATAGGAAATGCCCCAACAAAATTTATTTTTTTTGGCTCATGTCATAATATGTGACAGTGTTTTACATTGGTTATCACAGGCCTACTGGCTTGGGACAGGTAATGAAAAAATAATCTTTAAGCATAGCACTAGCGGAGTTCTCTTTAACCAATTTCAAATCACTCTTCAAAACCTTTTAAGTCAATTCTATTTATAAACCTTTGACTCATTTCTAACCTTCATTAAAATATCCTCTTTAATTCCATTAATGCTTCTCCTAAATCAAGCCCTATATAACATATTTAAATCCCTCCAATCATCTTAACATTCTTCCTTCAAACCAAACTCTCCCCCTCCCTCCTTTCTCTGCCCCCGACCATCACCAGCAACCACCAACAACTGCCTCTGACCGCATGCAGCAACCCTGATCAACCAACCGGAGCCCCTGCAAAGCCCTCTACTGACCTGCACCTTGCCAACAATACCCCTTGCTACCAAAATCATTGTCGTCCCGTCAAGGTGACATCCCTCCTCATCGCCTGTAACTTTGGTTATATATTATTTTGGTTAAACTTAGTGATAATTTCCTTTTATTTTCTTATTAAACCTAAGTTTATAGGATCTATGCTAGCTCTCATACCCATATCTAAAGAACCTATTTAAAATCTATACCTTCAACTTATAGACCCAATAAGATAATTATCTTATTCATTTGTTTGTTTCAAACCTGCTAACCTTTCATGACTAAAAATGAAATTTCTATACTCTTATAAATTCATGAAAATTTTTAAATTCACAAAAAATAAATCCATGTTTAGAGATTTTAATATTTTTATAAGGATTTGCTACATAGATATTCATATTCTTCGGCAACGTGATTATGAACCTATTTGACGAACGTATTTTTATGCTAAGGTAAATTGCTTTTTGAACTCACTTTTCCATTTACTATTCATATTAGATAAGAATAAGTTGTGTTTCAATTTTATTAAATAAAATTATTTCTGAAAGTTCATAATATAAAGAATTGTTTACTTCGACAAGAAATTTTTAAATAAATTTATTTCTTATTTTCAAAAACTGTCTTACCCTTATTTTGCATTATTTTGAATTCCTCATTTACATAAGCTCATATAATTAATTATTAGTTAATGCATGATATTTGGTAATCTCACAAACTTTACTCAAATAAAACATAGGCTATAATTTGAGTAATAAGTAATTATAAATAGTAAATTAGAATGCAAAGTTATAATGATAATGATTATATATTGTGTGGCGACTAGGAAAGTATTCCAAAAGAAAGTAATTATATAATTAAGGAACTTGTTTGCACATAAAACTCTTTTCTTTGCACTTATCTAGCCATATGTCACTATAATGTGCAGTCAGAAAATTCTTGAATTAATGATTGAAATTCCAGTAACATATTAGAATAAAATTTTTTCCTAAATATAACTTGATTATAATGAACTTGAAATACACTTTAACTTGAACTAAATCAGGATTAGATATAGACTAAAATGTACTGTACTAGATTTGATACGATTTGGATAGTATAAATAATATTGAATTGGGGTATACTAATTGATGTGAATATTGTGTTTCAGCTGCACTGTCAAGTTGTACAACTAATTTTTGCACAAACCATGAATGCATTGTGATTTACTGGTTCACATCAAAATATTACTATTGTCATTGCGAAGGTCCGAGTCAGCTCTGAACATCATGTGAACATTTTTTCCGGCATGTGTGAGTGACAATCGAAATACGGATATAACATCATCCATATTCTCCGATAATGTATGGCGCCCTAAACTACTACATTTGACATATAGACTATAGTTGTAAGTAGAATAACTATTAACTAGTGTTTGGTTAATAAATTAACTCTTGTTTGATATTTAATTCCATATGCACTAATATTTTCCTACCTATACATGTATGATTATTTCAATTTAATCACTTTATTTTTTACCTATTTTAATCTTGTATTATTATTCTTAATCGCAATCTAATAATCTAGTTATATATGTCTAGATTTTAAGATAGATCTAATGGAGCAAATTGAAGATCTGAAATATTATAGAGAGTAGCTAAAGCCAGTAGACGGTCGTTCTTTTCTTTTCAATCTTGTACATATTAATTTAGATTGTTTCAAGCATTTGAAATGTTAGCTTCTATTCTTAGTTATTTCTCTATTTTTATTTTCTTTATTATCTACGATAATCTAGTTTTGTCCATTAAAATAAAGTTCGATTTCCCATAAAGGTATTGTTCTGATATATTTAATTATGGCAATGATTGTTATTATACTGAACCTTAGTGTATTCTCATGAATACATTGCTGAACGACTTAGCTATCCAGTATTTTGGATAGTGAGGTATCAAGTGGTATTGGAGCATAGATTTCTTAAATCAATTCAAGTAAATTGAATTGATTTGGATCCTAGTACAGAAATTTTGTCACATATATATAATAATACTCATTAAATTCTTTGAGTCTCATTCCTTTAGCCTATTCATATTTATTTCACTCCTAGAGATAATTTATCTTAAGATTTTTATCCAAAATAAGACCTAAATATTTACCCTTTGATATCTTTTTTCATTTTCGCAATATAATTTCTATAACCCTTCGTTGATTCCAATTCTCTTTATGTTCTTCAAAATATGGCTCATCAATTGCATAGAACAAACTTGAGCTTATTTGATGGGACAATTGAAAAGCATTAGGAGATTTGCGAATTTTGCTGGGGACAAGGGCAAAAGCATTAAATTATAAGAAGGAAAAAAGTCTTTAGTTTATTCGCACTACTAGTAACCATAAATTCAAGGATTGCTCTCAGAGAATGCGAGTTAAAGATACATGGTATGTAAAGAATTCCAGAAAGTTTCAAGCTAATAATAAAAAAAAAATGGTTCACCCAATGAGAAGCATCATAAAGTGGTTTGCAACTTTTGCAAGAAACTAGAACATGTGAAATGGAAATGTGGATACACACATCAATTATGTCTATATTGCGAGTCTAACGCGCATCTGGTGAGAAACTTTTTTAATGTCAAGCAGGTTGATAGTGAGCATGGAGAAGAATTTCTTCCGACTACAAAACTGACAGAAGGCATAAATCTTCTTCGATCTTGTCTTGTTTGATAAATTTTGAGGATAAAATTTTTCTCTAAGGAAAGTAGGATGTAACCACCCTAGCACGATATAGGTATTAATTAATTGATGATTTTTCATATGGTTATATTGAAGTAAAGTTTTAAACTATAAAATATCTTTTTACTAAAGCTCATAAACTATTTTTCTAAAAATATAGTAACTGTTCCGTGAGAGCAAAGCCCACTCCGTTGCCCCAAACTGCTAATAATAATATTTATAATAATAATAATAATAATAATAATAATAATAATAATAATAATATAAAATAAGATCTAAATCATGACTTTAGTCCAAGACCAACCACATTCACTAGCCTCACAACGCAACCTCGAATTCAACTTTTCCTCTATAATAATGAGAGAATAACTTTTATTCTTAAACTTTCCAATTTCCCTCCCTACTCTTTTTTCGTCCATCATTAAAGTCCTAAAATCTATTATTAATCAATTATATTAATGAGGCCCTTTGACCCATTTGAATCCAATTTTAAAACTTGTGTTAAAAACCTCTTGTAATCAACTAAAAATATAAGCACTTGGACCAATTTCAAATATGACTATGGGTGGCAATGGGGTCGTGCCGACACATCTTGTTTTTAGGAAATGTCGTGCCTTAGGCATGGCACGTTCCCCCGGGCATTGGCCCGGGCTCAGTCCGTCGGTATGGCTCGCTGAGCACATGCCCATGCCTACCCGTACCGGCACGTCTTTTTTAAAAATTTTATTTAAATAATTATTTTGATTAATAAAATAGTTTATTTAGTTAACTTAATTTAATTAGATCTAACAATTAAAAAAGATAACAAAAAATAAAATTTTATTATATGAAATCTCATTACATTAACAAAATTACTCTCTATAAATCTCTTTGAAAATCATACAAAACCTGAAGAGAGGGGAGAGGACCCTAGCCGTTATCCTCTACTTATTCTTAGTATTTTTTTCCAAGAGATTTAGGAGTTTAAAAAAAAATACATGAAAAAAATTACAAATGTAGAATTTGAATTAAAAAATTACAACGATGATGAAAAAAAATAATGACTAAATGGTATAGGAGTCCTTAATTTTCATTCCTGCTCGGGTGAATTTTCTTACTCTACTTCGTTAGATAGTCCTTATTCTCTTTGTTCTGCGCTGAGCCAGTCTTTTAAGCAAACACACATGTTTAATGTGTTTACTGCCATTAAGCTCCTCCACTCTGTTAGCACTCTACCACATGCATTAAATGCAGACTCCGATACTACTGTGAACACTAGAGAGATTAGTAGATTATGGACCATGTTGAAAAACACAGAATATATTTTTTCCTGTGATTTCCACCAGGCAAAAATATCAAAGTCTTTATAACGTTCAGGGGACAAGTCATCTTCATAGTTATTCATTTCTAAATAATAATGAAGTTCATTAAAAGATGTATTAGATTGCCTACGTTTTTTCAGGTAAAATATGGATGACATTATTAGTTTTTTACTTTTTTTAACAGTGAGTTCCTTTGTAGTTTATGATTTATCACCATATATATCTTCATATGTAAATACTTAATATCTAACAAGTTTTAATATCATTAACTAAATTCTTAATATTATCTGAATAACATATATTTTAATGAAATAAATCTATTAAAATTTTTATTCCATCTAACTTACAATGTGGATCTACAACGGTTGTAAAATATAGTAAATATAAAAAATTTTAAAATATTTATTAAATTTAGTTTCCATGAGTTGAATAATATCTTCAAGTATTGGTTTATTCCTACTTTCATTAAAAACCGAACTAATTTTAATTAAATAATAAAGTACAATATATATAGTTGGGTAATAAGTGCCCCAAAGTACTCTAGTTATATCTTCAAATTTACTTTAAAAATTACAAATATAATACAAATGGTTCTATTCATTAAAATCTAAACAGCAAGATAGTAATTTCTTTTTATTAAACATATTTATTATATCTTTATATTTAATTACCGTGTCTAACATTTTATATATAGAATTCTATCTTGTTTTTACATCTAGAGGTAAAATTTTAGGTGAGATTTTAAAATTCTTACATATTTATTTAAATGTTTGTTTTCTTGAGCCACTACATTTTATAAAGGTTTATTACACTCAGATCTCATGTAGTATGGAGGTGTATAACTTATCACCCCTAAAGTTTTAAATCTCACTAGACCTCCTGGATTGCGGAAAAAATATTTTCGTCTTAACTTTCCTGTCATTTTTTTCTGCGGTGCAAGGGGTGTAAGTGAGAGTTTTAAAATTTAGGGATAATTAGTTATACACCCCTTATACTGCAGAGAGTCTGATTATAATTAACTCTTTTTATAAGTACTATTATGTTTCTAAACTTAGTTATTGAATTATTTACTACTCTTAATCCATCTTGCACACATAAATTAATTATGTGACAAAAACACATAATATGAAATAATTTACCATCTAAAATTGGTTTAGTAATATTTTTTAAATTTTTTATTGCGGTAGTATTTTCGGAAGTATTATCGAAAGAAATGAAAAAAAAAAATCTTTCTTCCAAATGCCGAAAAAACACTAAATAAAGATTTTGATAGATTATGTTCATTGTATGAAAATTCAAATCTCCTAAATCTAATTATTCTTTTTTGTATCCAATCTTGATCTATGTAGTGAGTCGTTACATATAAATAATGACAACTATTTAAAGCATTCCAACAATCCGAGCTTATTGCAACTTTGTAAATTAAACAAGTTAAAATAGCAATTAAAATTTGTCTCTTATTTTTATATATTTTTACAATATCGGATTTATATGTTGAACATAGGACTCTTTTAAATTCGAGATTATGTGCCGCTCTTATAAATTTTTCTAATTTTGGATTTTTGGCCATAAAGAAAGGTTGTTCGACATGTACTATATATGTTGCTAATTATTCTCTACCAGTTATAGGATTATATTTAATGTTCCTAAAGTTCCTAGTATGTGTTTAATTGTGTTTATTGTGGTTCATTTGGTGGGTGCGATTTTTCTAAATGTCTTTTAAAGTGACTCATTTCACTTCCTACAGGGAAGAAGTATGGTCTTTGACAATACTTATATTTACTTTTCCTAACACCATTTTTTATAAATTTTTCAAAATACTTCCATATATCCGATTTTGAAGTCCTACCAGGGATGCTTATTTGGGTTTCGGGTATTGTAGTTTCGGTGGGCTCTTCTTTGGGCATATTACATTATTCTATATTTTCATATGATTGTGATATAAATAGTACTTGAGGAGGGTGTTCTAATGGTTGACAAAAACTTTAATATTCTTCATTTAATAGAAAAGGAAAAAAAAAATATTTGCGGCTTGAGATGAAGAAACGTCTGACGAATATGGATCCATTTCGAAAAAACGGCAAAAAAATCAAATTAAAAAATTCAAATTACAAATACTTCAATGCCGCAAGCTGAAGAAAGAGTTTGAGGGTTGAAACTGCTTGTAACCTTCTTGATGCATGAGAGTTGAGAGATGAGTGAGAAATCCAGAAGATTTTCTTCTTGGAAGAGTTGAAGATTGAGAAGAGTTTTAGAATTGTGATTTGTGAGGATGAATGAAAATGGAGGAGGTGGTTATTTATAGGGAAATAAAAGAATTGTTTTGCAAAAGAATTGCCAAAAAAACCCCAAACGGCCATTTTGACTATTAGAGAGCAAAATTTGCAAATATTATTTGCAAGAAACCCCCAATGGCTACTTTTATAGCCGTTGGGGGTACTATGCAAAAAAAATTCAGAAAAAAAAAATAGGCAGATAAAAAAATTATTTTCCCATGTCGAACCATGCCCGGCACTCGCCAGGCATGCCTCGACTCGGCCGAACCGAGCCGTGCCAGCAGCTCAGGCTACCTAGACTCAGGCATGGCTCGAGCCAGGGACCCGAGCTGTGTCGAGCACATACCGAGCCGCCCAACCCCTTTGTCACCCCTAAATATGACTATATTTATTCCACCCTTTGACTTATTCTACATGTATCTTTAGAACATTCTAAATCTATTCCATAGAAGCCCTTTGATCAATTTCAAGTCTATCTTCAAAACCTTCTCAGTTGACTAATTTTAAACTATCCTTTAAATATCATCTTTAATTCCATTAATCTCTCCCATATATCAAGTTTGTAAATCTTATTTAAACCCGTCACCAAACTCTCTCCTTTCTCTGCTTGCCAATTGCTCCTGACAACTACTGTAGCCATCAGTAGTCGCCACTGACAACAATCATCACTGCCTGCAGCAACTCCGATCGACCAACTGAAGCCCTAGGAAAGCTTGTTGTAGCCCTACACCACATCGACTCTACCCCTTCACTATTGAAATCGTTGTATCCCGTCAAGAGCTCCATCCCTCCTCATCACCTATAACTTCAGTTATAAGACATTTTGGTTCAAATTATGAATAATTCCCTGTTATTTTCTTATTAGACTTAAGTTTATTGGATATAGGCTAGTTCTCAGACTCGTGCCTAAATAACCTAATTAAAATTTACATAATTCCTCTTATAAATTTAATAAGATGATTATCTTGTTCATTTGTTTGTTTCAAACTCGCACGGCTAATAAAAAACTTGTTTATACTTCTATATATTCAAGAAAATTTCTTAAAATCACAAAAAAAAAAAAAAACCATGTTTAGATATTTTAATATTTTTAGAATGATTTGTTATGTAGACATTCATATTCATCGAAAATGTGTTGTGAACCTATTTAATGAACCTACTTGGATAAGAATAAGTTATGTTTTAATTTTATTATATAAAATTGTCTATATATGTTCATAATATAAAGTGTTGTTTTTGGTTCAAAAATAACTGTTTAAATAAAGTTATTTATTTTTTTCAAGGATTGTTTCCTCATTTTATATTATTTTGAATTTCTCATTTATACATGTTAATGTTACATGTTATTTAGTGATATTTAATGCGTGAAATTTGATTATCTCACAATTTTCAGTCAACTGAAACATAAGCTATAACTTGACTAAAAAATATTTATTTATAAATAATAAATCAAAATGCTAAGTTATAATGATATTGATTGTAATATTATATGGCAACGGTATTTAGAAAAGAGTTCCAAAAGAAAGTGATCAAATAATTCAGGAACGAAGGAACTTGCATGGAAAACCTCATACTTCCTTATTTTCACTTAGCCATATGTCATTCTGATATGATTCCAAAGACAGCCTTCATATTATGAAATATGCTCTTATTTTACACATAATTGTCTTGCAAAACTATTCTCCATAAATTTCTTGCTTGCTATCTCTGGACAATAGAACATGCGAACGGGGGCATATTGTCATGTCATCTTTTGCATGTAGCATTGGCGCATCCTTCTGCTGGAAGTCAATTTGCTGAATCAATTTGAGTAGGAAGAGTAATTGTATGGAGATCTTGTAGCGGGCGTGGTGGCCCAAAAACTGATAACCTATGCGATGCATGTTGCATTTTTGGACAATTTTGTGGCTCTGTATCCAAACATTGGAACGCTACAACAATTGCCTCAGTCATAATGGCAGCAATTTCAGCTGTAGGAAGTGATATACGACGATCTAGAACATCTATCAACAGTATATTCAACAGTATATGTTGGTCTCTTGATGATGATAGCAAAGAAAGAAGATCTACCTGGCATACTCGTAGTATTACCTCTAATGTGACTATTCCAAAGCCGTATACATCGCACTTCTCAGTCACCCTCATTGCATAGGCAAGCTCTACAAGAAAAGTGAAAAAGTTGAAATTGAGGATAAAACTAACTGCTGGATGCTTTGTTGTATGCCAAATATATCATAAACACGCATATTGATCAAATAAAGCAGCAGTATAGAATGAACATAATATAAAATCCATGATGTTTCCATATATCAAAAGTCTTGGCAAAATAGCATATCCACCCTGTTTCAATTTTCTCATAGCAAATTTGCTTAACAACCCGAAACAGCTCTACAAGATACAAGTTAAATAGGAAGCAAAAACAATATCTTCTATTACAAGTTAGTATGCTATAGAGGAACAGATTTATAATAAAATTGCGTCTATGCATAACAACATCGTGAATTTACGTTTGCATACAAGCAAGTTATAACTGCTCAAACTGAAACAATCTAAATTAGAAATTAAATCAGTTTGTTAAATCTTTGTAGATGAGTTTCTACAAGAACCATTATCTGTATGGTAAAGAGAGGGCTACTATACATAGGCTCGTAGAAACTACGCAAAGATTAGGTCTGAAATTATATACTATATCTTTTGCGTGTCTGTGTGCATGAAGCAGGAAAAGAAGTTTAGAAAGAGTTGAACGGAAAATTAATATTTGGAATTTGGAAATCAAGTAAGACCGAGATAGTTATGTAGATTTTGTAGTCTTAGATTCATCTTATAAAAAGAAAAAAAAAACATGACTTGGGAGTTGCTAGTCATTAGATGGTGAGTTGAAATAGTTTGTTCTGCACAATTTTAAAGAACATGAATGAATTAAAAATGATTATCCACGTTACAAAATGTCCAAGACTCAAATTGCAAGTTTTTCGAAGGGCTTGAATTATATACATAACAGATGCAGACATGCTTTTGCATCTTTGGAGAAGAAAGTTGTAAGAGCATGAGCATTAAACTAGTAGCAATAAAATGTTATTAACATGCTACGACAAAAGTTATGCATGATGGTGTCACCTAAAACAAAATAGTAGCCACTTGTATGTTGAAATTTCTACAGAAAATTAGAGAGAGAATATCATCTTCAATAAAAAAAAAAAAAGTTAAACGTGTAACAACTGACCTGGTGATATCTATCCATGAGTTCCTGCAACACGGGTCCAATTGAATGAGTCAGGCTTCAACAATCTTGCTAAACCGAAGTCTGACACACAAGCCCTGAACCCAGAATCCAAGAGAATGCACTTTGCTGTGATGTCTCTGTTAGAAAAAATATAGGAATAATACCAATGCAACAACCAGCGGAATCTAATAGTTAATCTAATAGTTAACCGAAGAGAAAAATAGCAGATACAGTGAATATACAGATTTAACATGGTTCGGCAATATGCCTACGTCTACGAGGACACAATCAAAAACTTCCACTATATCAAAAGAAAATTATAACTTTCTAGTTCTCAACCACAAGAGAAATTACGAAGAAATCACACAAGAATTTGAGATCAAATTCTCACCTCTTTGCAGTAGGGGGAGGGAATTTTCGATCAATCTCTGATCAATACTAGTGCTTGTAACAGAGGTAGGTGAGAGTTTTATTCCTTATGATTGTGTACTCAAATATTCAATAAAAAGATTCTGTTGATCTGTTGACGTTCCTCTATGGATGTAGGCTTGACATCCCATCATATTGAACTTCATTATACTCATTAACATGTTTCTCTTTATCCTTTTTATTCTTACGACTGATCAATCCTTTTGCAAGTTGTGTTTCTCCGCATTTATTGGCTCGAATGCATCTTGGATCGAATCTCTTTGTTGTCTTTGAAATTGACCCGATTCCACTAGTAAAAAAATTTGGATTTAACAATTGGCGCTACCGGAGGGAAGCATAACTGAATAATGGCTAACACACATTCGAAGGCTCAGGTCACTCTTCCAAACTCCTTCTCATAGAAATAGCCTCCCATTAATGAAGAAGGCACCAAGCTTACTAAGTGTTGACGACTCACCAACCAGAAACTGGTGCACCACCACCTCTCCCTCTTTGCCACTTGCTAATAAGGATCCCTAGGAGCTTGGTGGATAGTATCCACTGAACATCAATCCTATCGGGGAGAATTCAAGAAAGCGTGGTGAAGACAATAATCATGAGTCCTCTTCCACTCTAAGAAGAAGGATTTCTCTACTACCTTACTTGGATACTGATTTGAGGATAACAATTCTATTTCTAGTCCGATCCTAAACTATGGGTCAATTTCAAGGTTTTGTACCTTGGGAAGTACAATAGGACCATCAATCCTAGTGATCACATTACCAATTACAAGTTAGTATGTGTCTCCCTAACACGTATGACAACGTCATGTGCCTCACATTCTTTATTACTTTGAGAAAAGTACCAGACATTGGTACAATAGGTCGCAAGTCGGATCAGTTGGTTCTTTTTACCAAATCCACTATCTGTTCATCTAATAGCTCAAGGCAAGCTACACTACTTAGAAAAACCTGACATGTCCCCTAAAGATTTAACAGAAGAGACCCTAAGGAACTACCTCAAGAGGTTCACGGAGATTAGGCTCCAGACAGAGGACTGTTCCTTAGATATGGTACTAGCAGCCTTAGTGAATTACATACAGCAATTAAGACTCTAAACTTCTGTTGTTAATAAAAAGCCAAATTCCTCTAACGATTTACTTGACAGGTTTGGCGAGCATGTAGCCATAGAGGATTCCAAGTTGTTGCAAAAAAACTCGTGATGGTCGAAGGCTCTAAAAGATGAGAAACAGGACAAGTCTCAAAAGTGAAAAGTGGAGTCCTCTGAGATGCCAGGTCAATAAGAGGAGAGCCGATTAATGGCTTGGCCTCAATGAGGAATTTACTTCTCACTATGCCATGCACTCCGATCCTCATCCCAAGTTCAAAAAGAAGGTTTACTATCTAAGCCACTCACCATGAAGTAGTTCAGGAAAAGGCGAAATCCCTAATAATACTGTGAGTATCATAAAGACATCAACCATACTATAGAGAACTGCTATCAACTTAAAAAGGATATAGAAAATCTCAATAAGAAAGGATATCTTAATAATGTTGTGAAGAAGTCATCATACAATCCACCTAAATTAAATGAGGTGGCTACTTGCAGCCAACATGGAGACCTAGTAGGTGACCAATTAGACTATGTGGTGTATACTAATTCTAGAGGACCTGCTATCGAGGGAACTTTGTATTCTGCTTGCAAGAAGTATACTCGGACGGTAAACTCCACACAGAATGCTCTCAAATGGCTGAAAGTCAGGAGATCATATTTTTTAGTAAGGACTTACAAGGACTCCAAGTTTCTCATGACGATGCCATAGTAATCTACAAGATAGCAACTCTGAAGTATGACAAATTCCTTACAAATGCATGGAGTTGTAGTGATACCATCTTCCTTAGCACCTTCAGGAAAATGGGAATCAATGTAAAAGAGATCAATAAGACCTTACGGTCCTTTATTGGATTCAATGGGACAAAAACTTCCATCTTTGGGGAATATTCAACACAACATTCTACGTAACCCCCAGGTGAGTTTTCATTAAAGTCGAGTACATCATTATAGATGTTACATCACCATATAACGCCATAATTGGAAGATTCTCACACAATGCCTTGGGGTTCATACCCTAAACTCTCCAACAATGCATTAAGTTTCCAACCGAGCATGGAGTCGAAGATATATAGCAATTAGAAGATGCATCGCAGCTATTACGTAACTGCCACCAAAGGAGGCTCTAGGGCCAAAGTTCAACAAATCAAGCATCAAAAGATCTCCACTGAGAACTTAGCAACACTAGAGCAGATCGAAACTCTCACCCTCTAGGATAAGATCAAAGGTCTTCGACTCGCTCCAGCTGAAACAACTATTCTAATTTGAATAAGAGGCCCGAAGGGGACAGTTAAGATAGATGCATCACTCCAGGATCCCGTTCACTCTCAACTAATATATTTTTTGAGGAATAACATTGATGTCTTCACCTAGCCTCTAAGGACATAAAACGAATTGACATTAGTCATCTCCAATAGGTTGAATGTCACCCCGCCTCATACTCTAGTAAAATAAAAGAAACACAACATCGACTAAAACAAGAGGAATGTGGTAGAAGAAGAAGTCAACAAACTCCAAGTTGAAAACTTTATATGCATAGTCCAATATCCTGCATGGCTCACTAGCATCATCCTAGTCAAGAAAGTTGATAATAGTGAATGTGCGTCAACTACATAGACTTGAACAAGGCATTCCTAAATGATTGCTTTTCACTACCAAGAATAGACCAGCTTGAGGACCCTACATCAAGAGAACAACCCCTCAGCTTCATGGATGTCTTATCTAACTATAACCAATTCTAGATAGTTGAGGAGGATCAGGCAAAAACATCATTCATCACAGGATACATACTGGCGCAAAGTTATGTCCTTTGGTCTAAAGAATGTAGAATAAACCTTTTCCATACTAAGGAAATACTACCTGAAGTTGAACCCCTCAAAATATGCATTTTGGGTAACTTATATGGAACTCCTCATGTTCATGATCATCTTAGGGGTATTGAAGCAAATCAAGAAAAGATCTCAGCTATCTTAAGCATAAGACAATCCGAGACAGTTAATCTTTGAACATAAAACTTGTTGCAATGAGTCGACTTCTAGCCAAGCTGATTGAAGAATCCCTCCCATTTCTCAAAATTCTCAAGAATAAGACTAGTAAACTAACAATAAATATCAAGCGAATTCCAAAAATCGATTGGCCTGAGGAAGCTCAGAAGGTAGTCAATGGTTTGAAGAGGTATATTCAATCTCCTCCGCTGGAGAAGACCTTTATGTCTATCTCACCACCTAGATGTTAGTCCAGTCCTCGTGCAACAAGTTCACAACTCCAGAAACCAATATTCCATATAAGTAGAATTTGATGAACTAACTAAGGTCGAGAACATCATCTATGCCTAGTGATCACCACCAGAAAGCTACTTTCGTGTTTTTGTGCTCATGCAATCATAGTTTTATCAATCATATTGAGCCAATTTATTTTCACCAAAATAGAAAGGTTAGGATGCATGTAAAATTGAGGTGTTGAACTATCCGAGTTCAGCATAAGGTACTCACTGCGTTGAGAAATAAAGGCCAAGCTCTAGCTGACTTCATTGTGGAGTGCACTATTGAAGAAGGCAAGTCAAAGAAATAAAAATGCCTTCATCAGTGGGACAATTCATATTGCCTTGCTAACCGAACCAAGCATCAGGTAATGGGAGGTGATCACAAAGTACCATGGACCCCCCATGGGCCAAGAAAGTATGCAGGTGGCCGTATATGTACGCCCTTGACGGTGACTTCTTTCTTGTGTTCAACTTCCTCTCAAGTGCCTTTCACTACAACAAACACATCATCTCCTCTAGAAAATCTATGAAAGAGAGTGTGACAACCACCAGAGTAGCCGAAGCATCATCCTGAAATCTCTTCGACAGGCTTCTGTTGATCATTAGACTTGCAGTCATTGTCAGAAGTTTTCTCCAATCATCTGGACCACTTCAATCGAGCTAGCGCCATTATTCTATACCGTATTATTTGCTCAATGGGAACTTAAGTTGGGATCCTTCCCCGTGGCCACGGGTCAATGCAAATGCTTGATAGTAGCCATTGACTACTTCACCAAATGGATTGAGATTGAACCATTGGCCACCATCTTCTCAAGGCAAGTCATCCCCTTCATCTGGAAGAATATTATCAGCAAGTTCAGACTACCTCAAGCTATTGTCACCTACAATAATACCCAATTCGACTTTCAGAACTTCAGAGATGTTCTGAGTGGAAGATCTCTCTCCACTTTGCATTGGTTGCCTACCCCCAAACCAATGGCCTAGTTGAATCTGCCATTAAACAGATCCTATATGCTCATCCAAAGTGTGGGTGATTCAAAGAGCAACTAAATTGAATAACTACTAGGAACCTTTTATTGTATCAAACCACTTACAAAATCTTCATCTGGAAACCCCTTTTGCCTCACATGCCGCACTGATGCAGTGACCTTGGCAGAAGTTGGTGTCGAATCTCTTAGGATACACCACTTTAACACTGATATCAATGAGGAACTCCATGTAAACCTATAGCTCATCATTGAGCTAAGGGATAATGCATTCTTCCAATAGGTTGCCCATTGTTACAAGATAGTTAGGTACAATTATTCCAAAGTTAAACAGAGGCTATTCTCTGAAAGCGACCTGGTTCTCCTATGAACAGACATCACTAGGAAAAATCAAAGCCATGGAAAGCTTGCAGCAACATGGTAAGGTGCTTATAAGATCAACAAAGTTCTTGGATTCGATGCCTACCGACTACAAGAATTAGGGGACCAATCACTGGAACATTCCTGGAATATGGAGCACTTGCAGAAATATTACATTCCACCGATGCTCTACTCTCTAAAACTCATATATCCTTAGAACTTTTGTACAACAAACTACGTTTATTTTTTAATTTTTGTGTTATCATAAAAGCATTCAATTTCATTAAAATTCTATCATACTATGATTTTACGATGAGCTTTCCCCAGATTCCCCAGATTCTATAATACTAAATCCAGACTCTGAGTTCTCCCAGAGTCTATAATACTAAATCACCGGACTCTGAGTTCCCTTTGTGTCTATAATATTTACATGCCATACATTGAGTTCTCCTTACGTATACAAGCTAAAATCTTAAGACTAATTAATTTCTGCGACCCAAAATCACAGCTCTTCAAAATAGATTTTCTTCCTATTTAAAAAAGAAAAAACTCCTGCCTAAAATAATTTATTCAAAATCTAGAGGAATATCCAAAACAAAATTTCATGTCAACTAAGCATTGCAAAAGAAGGCTATCAAAGAGAACAAGAAAGATGGAGATAGAGCACGTTACCACAAAGTCTTCTCAAAATATCAAAGCATCTTCTTATAAACATAGGACACATGATCTTTAGGGAGCTACATCCTCTGACATGGAAGAAGCTGGAGGCTCCATGACAAATCTGACAATGGGTATCTACCACGTAAATAACTCCTTGCTCCGTCACCCCGACCATCCTTGCAGGCTTCTGGGAGGAGGCAAATCTAGTTCAGGCTGACCTGATCTCCATGACGGCTTCTACATCCTAATGTTTGTTGGGGGATCATTATACAGCTCTGCCACCATGTCCCTACAAGCATTGAACCCAAGAAGGAATGTCCTTGCCGAATCAAAAATAAAACCCTTGACATATATATATGGATGATGGAGACCTCATGCTCATAGGACTTGAACTAAGCAAGCTCCTACTTAAGCTTTATTTTTTTTCACTTTGAGCTCCCTACTCCTCACCTCATATGCACCACAAGATTCTTCAGCTTCTCCCTTAGCTCCGCCTTTGAAGCTCGAATAAGGGAAGCCACACTCTCTAGTGTCTTCACAATAGCCTTATCTATCTATAGGGCCATTTGGCTCTTAGCAGCCTTCACATCCAGGGCCCGCATTGATCTTTTCTTCTCCCTCAGTTTCTCCAGAGCCATCTCCCTCTCCTCTACAGCTTTCACCTTGTCCTTGTGGGACTCCTTCAACTCGTCTAATGCTATCTCAAAGTCTATATGTAGAGCGGTTGATATTTGTAGCAGACCTAGTGTTACAAATTTCTGCTAATCTGATATGATCTCCTAGTTCGACCTCTAGGAGAAGATCATAGACAACAGGAAGTATGCTAGTGTGTTTCATAGCTTGCGCCACATCTGTAGACCTCATCTCTGAGGCATGCCTGAGGAATGAAAAATGAGCAAAACAAACTCTTGTGATGTATCATCACGATCATGTTCCTCCATTGGGGAGACCCCTTTATTAGCAAATTTAGATAGAAGGTGAGCACTCAACTTGCCAATATCTGGATTCACATAGTAAAAACTTTTACCCTTCTTTTAGGTAAAAGCTTGACAAAACTCAACAAGCCACCCAATTCATTTGCCCCATAGATTTAAGATTGACATTCTTTAAGATGGCAGAAGCAAGCTATTCACACTGACTATCGGAGATGATTACTCCAAGAACTCATTGGAATAAAATCAGGTGTAGGAGATATTGTGAATACAAAAACTAATCAGCTCAAGCTTGGAAGACTACAAGGGTTCACCAAGCAAATAGATTGACAAAAGCGCTTAGAGCCCCAGAAGGTCCATCTATGAAAAATCAATTCAATCATGATACTAGAAGCATTGTGAGCCTCGCATGTGATAAGTAAAGCAATTCGAATATAAGCAGGATCCTCTGATCTCTCCTTTCCTCAATGCATGGAAATCCTAAAGATTTCTAATTTCATTAGGATGATAATCGATTACTAATCCTGAGGAACTATAAATACACCCCCTCCTTCACAATAGGGCAAGGTTTTTGATCAATCTCTAATCAATACGAGTACTTGTAATAGAGGGAAGAGAGATTCTTACTCCCTGTGATTTTGTGCTCAAGTACTCAATAAAAAGATCTTGCCGATCCTTTGACATTTTTCCGAGAACATGGGCTTGGCACTCCACCAAGTCGAACCTTATTATTCCCATGAGCATCTTTTTGCCTGTCTTTTTCATTCTCATCTTTATCCAATTCTTTTGTAGGCTGTGTTTCCCTCATCTCTATTGGCTCGAATCCGTCTAGCTTCAAATTGCTTCCATTGTCTTGGAAGTTTGCCCAACTCCACTAGTAACTAATCTTAGATTCAACACCTTCCAAATGAGATAATTCATCTTCAGCAAGGGGTGAATAGTCTGCCTGAGAGGGTGGAGATCGGAGGATTCTGACCGATTTTTATTAGGAGGAGGAGGCGAGACTTTGACCGTCTTACTCGATGGAATATACATGACTCCAACTATATAACTCCCTCTACTCTGAGGGAACTCATACGAAATCTGATCAGAGCTTGACGTAGTGGTCGAAGTTTTGGTAAGTGTTATCCCTAAGTTCACCCTTGCATGATGATTAGTGGTACTTCCTGCCAAAGTTGAGATATGCATATTCGTAATTTGCATTGAATCAAATCAGACAATTTTATGATCCTTCTCATAGGAATATGGGAAAGACAGTTCATCCTTTTTATTGAATAAGAGCTTCACTAAACAAATCCCAATAACCAAATATGATAGTAACAAAATTAGGAACAGGCAAAGTGTACAGTAAGAGGAACTTGGTGTGGTGGTAATACAGAAGCTGTTGATTGCCGTTTTCGTCTAGACCAAGTAAAACTAGGATTATAACAAAAGGTGTTTGCTAATTGGATTCATAGTATGATTATAACAAAAGGTGTTTGCTAATTGGATTCAAAGTTATTTCCATACTAAGAGAAAAAAGGGAAACTTAATCGCCTGGGGATTCTATATAAGATTGGGATAAAGAGATTATATTTATTAATACCAATTAAAAGGCAATTATGACAAACTCCTATTAAAAGAAGAAATAAGAGGGTTAAAATTAACCCCAAAGGGAGAGCCTTATAGAACCCAATCTGTTTGAGCAAAATTCGAAAGAGAGAATTTTTACTTTTATCTCACAAAGAAAAGAAAAATATCTTGTATCCTCTACTTTATAAGGCTCCAAATTATACATAGAAAGTTTCAATGATATATTATATTTCTGGACAAAATATTACCGACAGATACTCCAAAAGCAGGTATATGTGGGACCTTTTATAATAAAGAACCATGCCATTAGCGTATACAAACAGAAGAAGGTCCTTCTCACTACAATCCATGACATTACATAACTTTATATAGATTAGAATACTAAAAAGGAATTTCCTAAATAGATATTTACAATAATGTGTTACTCCTGAGTGATTAGATATAATTTTCCATTCAAACAAAAGAAATCAAAAGATATCGACTCACTGTACAAAAAATTTCAAAATAAACTGAGTAATGGCTAAGGGGCAAAAGT
The DNA here is from genome assembly GCA_036321105.1 of Dracaena cambodiana. NCBI lineage: Eukaryota > Viridiplantae > Streptophyta > Magnoliopsida > Asparagales > Asparagaceae > Dracaena > Dracaena cambodiana. Next base: position 41,726,713 of record JAYEPQ010000010.1, on the reverse strand, counting down.
AATTAATTACAAGAGAAGGCTGAAGCTCCCTAGAACTTGTAGTACTTGACTTGATCTTAAAAATGTGGTTCGTCAACCGGTGAATCAATCTCATCTTCCATTGTACTATCTTTGATACCTAGGTGTGTGGAGGGATTAGACATGACAAGAGATATTTATAGCATGCGGTTAGTAAAATGGGGAGTTTCTAGATGGCACAACCTTTTTCCTAGTGAGCCCACTTAAAACTTCTATAAAATTACAATTTTGCCATCTAAAAAAATAGACCAAAATACCCCTCCCTCCCCCTCGCCCTCGCCCCCCTGCCCGCTCGCCCTCGCCGCCGCCCTCGCCCTTGCCCCAGCTTGTTCTTGCCGCCGCCCTTGCCCTCCCTGCCCCCGCTCGCCCTCGCCGCCGCTCTCGCCCCCTTGACCCCGCTCGCCCTTGCCACTGCCCTCGCCCCCTGCCCCCGCTCGCCCTTACCGCCGCCCTCGCCCCCCTGCCCCCGCTCGCCCTCGCCGCCCCCCTCGCCCTCGCCCCCTGCCTTCGCTCGCCCTGTCCAAGCTAACCAGCCCGGATCCAATTACTGGATCAGGGACTGCTAGCCCGGATCCATAGTTCTGATCCGGGCTGACTAGCCCGGACAAGAAACTTGCAGGACAAATGTGGTATTTAGGTGTGCTCACTAGGAAAAAACAAGAGATTTTCAAAGAATGGATGTGCGCACTTGGAAAAGTGGGCTCACTAGGATAAAATCTGTGCCCATCTAGAAACTCCCGTAAAATGGCATGAAGTAAAACTATAGTTATAATGATGATGACTTTAATTGAAAACTTAGAATAGAGATACTACAAGTATACAAGTGACTACAACTATTTAGTGTTAAGCTAGACTATTATAAAGTTTTCATGGAACAATATAGTGAGTGAATTCAATGATTATGTGCTTAATATGAAATTGAGTGATGTATAGGTCACATGTACTCTAGAAATGTACCGTGCATACTTGGTGATACAATCATGACATTGTCTTCCTTAAACTAGCCACATGGTTAGGAGCTTTTTTTTACTATGCATAACAGGGACCATGACTAAGACATTGGTCTCACTTGACCAACCACATCACTAGGTGCTTTTGTTACAATTCGGTGATGTGGCGGTCTGTCGAGGTAAGTATGAAGAAGCCATGGTGATTGAATTCGACCAAACTATGTACGAAGAACTCCATTGAGTGGATTCATGCCCTCGCAAACAAGATCAAAGCTCTGTACATGGTTTGATCTGCCATCCGAATTGCCAAGACTTTCTCAGGCATAGTTACTTTTACCCCAGAATGGCTAATTTCATCTCTGGCATTGCTCATTTAGTAGCTATCGTCAGGGATACCTCCTTCATCACCGAAGCATAGACTGGTGAGGCTCTGTGCATTGGCAAAGATAATGCATCAGCAAAGCTATATGGTCGGCGAAGCTACATGCGTCGACAAAGTTGCATCCCAAGCAATGTTGCACGTGTCAGTGAAACTGCATGCATGGGTGAGGCTACGTCCTTTGGTAAAGCAAAACATTTGCTCAGTGAGGCTAACTCCAAAGACTCTTTTGGCACAATTAACCATCAACCAGCGAGGCTTAGCCAGATAAACCATGAGTATCTTGCACAACATAGTTTGAAGGGGCAAAATATAAGGAATTTATTTCCATAGAGTGATTATACTTAAAAATTGTAATTTTTTTAGTTTATGTAATTATTTTAGTTTATTTTGTGCAAGCGTAAACTAATTTTGTTGATTAATATAAGGAATTAATAAAAAAATATTTTTATTAATCAAATTCTTCATTATAATATTTTTTTAGTGTTTTTGTACGGTTTTCTATGCAAGGAAATCGAAGTATAAAAGTGTATCTCAAATATCAGTTATGAATATCTTTAGAGTCTTATCTGGGGATTTTTTTTAGAGGAATTTAGAGTTTTCTTGTAATTATGGTTTTATAAGGCTATAAATAGCCAATTTAACACAAGTTTTAAAACATTTATGAATATCTTTTAATTATTAAAGAGTTTTTAGATTCAAGATTTAGTTTTTGTACTCATTCATAGAAATCAATAAAAGAATTCTATCTCTTTATTTATGGCTATAATGAGTATGAGTGGCTATATATTTTACTAGTATATAATTTTCTACACTTATTGATTTTGATTGTTTTATATGAAATTGATATCTTTGATTCTCCATTATCTTTGAATAAATTTAGATATGATTTTGAATTTTTGATATTATTATTGTTTGATGATATATTCACTACTTAGTTTTTGATATACCGTTGACTCTTTAGATATAGTGTATGTTTAAACTTTGAACATTTATTTTAGATATTCATATTGCATGCTTAGATAAATATAAAATTCACATAGGCTTATTTGAGAGAAGTTATTCAAAATATCAAGTTTGCAACTTTATATTTTTTGTATTTCATTGATTTATTTTCCAATTGTAGGAAGACCACGTGATTTATACAAGTGAGATCAAAAATCATAAATATATCCAGTAAATTATCCTATGGGAAGTTACATCCATCTAACTAACGATTTTAATTAAAGTTAATTTCCATCTTTAGTTTTAGTTTTTGTTTTTAGGTAATAAAATTCAATCTTTATTTTCTTTTTAATTCCGTAATCTGTTCTTAGTGTCGCACCATTACCAAACTATTTCTGAGAGAATGATTTTTGGGTTACTACTATTGTACTATTTATCACTCTCTTACATTTGGGAGTGTACGATTTAGATCGCAGTCAAATTTTTAGCGCCATTGACGGGGTTTATACTTTTGTGTTACACTTTAGTATACATTATGGCTCCTACGTCATTAATTTTATGATTCTGAATTTACATGACCAGTTAGAGGAGAAGTTTAAATGGTAAACTAATTTGATCGTATTTAGATCCACACACACTTCCAATCTATCAAAAACTTCACGACATGAGCACTATAATAATAACAATGGATTTGGAGATGATAATACAAATAATAACCATAGCAATTATTGAGGCAATTGGAGGACTTTATGAGATTATCTACAATCAGATAGATCAACCCAGCCTTCATGCACAACATTTCCTTTGAATATGGAACACTTCAAGATTAAATCTAGAGTAGTTCACATTTTGTCTAAATTCCATGGGATGGATTCAGAGAGCTCATATTTGCATCTTCAAAAATTCAAAGAATTTTGCTCTATCATTAATCTTCAAAATATTTTTGCAGAGCAACTTAAACATAACCTCTTTCCATTCTCCCTAAAGAATTAAGCGAACAATTGGATACATTCTTTACATCCCAATTAAATAGAAAGATAAGATTAGATGTAAAGAGAATTTTTAAAGAAATTCTTTCCTTCACATCAAACAAATTATATGCGAAAGCAAATTCTCAACTTTCAATATAAAAGATGAACCATTATTCGAGTATTGGGATAGATTTAAAAATTTGCTATTCTCATGCCCATCACAGTTTCGATATATGGAGAAATGTAAGTACTTTCTACCAAGGGTTAAATACTACAACTAGACAATTTGTAGAAACTATGTGCAACAGTGAATTCTTAAATAAACATGCTGAGGAAGTATGAGACTATCTTGATTCACTTGTCGAAAATTTACAAGCTTGAGAAACTAAGGACACTTCAAATAGACAACAATTGAAGGAGAAACCTCAGAATAGAGGTAGACTTCTTAAATTTGGGAAAACCGAATATATAACTGCACGATTATTTTCCATCACTAAGAAATTTAAAGATGTACTTGCATAGAAAATTGAAACAGTTAAGGCAATAGAAGAAGTTTTGGAAGTTTGTACTATTTGTGAATTATAAGGACATGTGACACGTGAAAGTCCAACACTTCATGCTTTTAAAGAAGTATTGAATGAATAAACTAATGTCTTCAACACTTCTCCTCAATCAACAAATAGCCATATTCATATATATATAATCATGGTTGGAGGATTCATCCAAATCTTCAATAGAAGTAGAATCCTCAACAACAATTTAATAATCAAAACAAGCCAACCACTAATCCACCTCAACAATACATCCAATCTAGTAATCATCCTTTGGTGTACCAACCATAATCGAAGAGAAATTTTGAGGATAATTTCTTGCAGATACAGTAGAGAATGGATCAAATGATCCAAGTGCAACTGCAGTTTATTCAAATGCAGCAAATGATCAACAGTCAGAATACGATAGCCTTAAGTGATATTATAACGACCCAGTCATTTTGAAACCTATCACATGTATTTTTACTCTAATCTTTATTTTCTCACTAATTTATATTTTACCTAATAGTAAAGATCTTTTGTCCTAATAGTAATGATCTTTTGTCTTGAGTCTAACCCATGACAATGGCTCTCTTGCAATTTGCAGGAGGAAGTGGTTGGGAGAGTACACTCTCCCAATTCCCCTATCATGCACACTATCCCTCCCTACTCTCCCACTCCAGTACATAAAGATTCAATCTCCTCATCTCCCCATTTTCCATCTCCTTCTCTTCATCGTCCTCCCTACCTCCTTTCCTTTCTTCCTAAAAGCTTCAAGCTTTGGTTATAAGAGAAAGTGCTTCACCAAAAAGATGTTCTCCTTCAAGACTTTTATCAAAGTCTCATTATTTAAGACCTTAGTTCTGAGATGGTTATCCTTCCCATAAGAGGTTTAGTCTTTATCCGCAAGGATTTTAATCTCTCTAGCTCATTGACTTCAAGAACTCATCTTTGAATAAGGCAAGAAATCATGCATCTAACCATTACATTGTAAGGAATCACCTATTTAGTCTTTTCTTTTGTAAGAAATCACACACTCAGCTCTTTTTAGCAAAAAATTTCATTCTCACTCTCTTTACAATGGACTAAAATCTTTCTAGCAAGATTTCAAGCACACTTGTATTTGTTTAGCAAGAACCCTTGCTGTCCAACATGGTAACGCTCATGAAAATAGTCGTAACTTTTGAACTATAATTCCAAGTAAGTTAACATTTCTTTTAATTGAAAGATAATTCAATTTTGTACAATTTTCATATTACTTTCTTCTAAATTTTACCTCTAACCCATTCAAAATCAGGTTCAAACTTGAAACTTGTCCAAATGCAGATCTGCTGTCCTCTAAACGCATATTCGGTTTTTCTATCATAACTTTTGATATAGAATCCAAATGAGTTGATCTTGATCTCATTGAAAAGGCAATTCAATTTCCTCCAAATTATGATATTATTTTCTCCTAGCTCTAACTCTAAACCCTTTGAAATTGCATCCAAAGTTGATATGGTATGCTGTCCTCTAAACATATATTCAGTCTTCAAATAATAACTTCTGATATAGAACTCTAAATGAGCTAATTTTGGTCTCATTGGAATGCTAATTCAATTCTCTACAATATCATATATTACATGACACCCAACTTTGACTCTAACCTATGTGGTCTAAAATTGATGTTTGTAGAAATGAGTTGACTTCAACTTTGACTCCAAATTTTTCTATCATAACTTTTGATTCAGAATACCAAATGAGTTGATTTTAGTCTAATTGGAAAGATAATTCAAAATCCTACAACTTTTATATATAATTATCTCCTAATTCTAGTTATAACCTCTCCAAAATTCGGTTTAAAGTTAGAACACAAATCTAATGCCCTAGATCTGCATTTGGATTCAACCTGCTTCGATTCGCAACCCGTGTGGAAGCCTAAATGCAGGTCTGATCAGTGTTTAGGCATACCCAAATGCCGATCAACTGATCCATGTTTGGATCCAACCCGATTCAATTTGCAACCCGTTTGGGTGTCAAACGCGGGCCTGATTCACGTTCGGGTCCAACCTGCTTCGATCGCGACCCATTTGGGTCTCAAACGCGAGCCTCATTCATGTTCGAGTCCAACCTGTTTCGACTGCGACCTGCTTGGGTGCCCAATGCACATCTGATCTACATTTGGGCATGCCCAAACGAGAATCAACTGATCTGCATTTAGATCCAAATGCACGTGTGGATCAACTGATCTATATTTGGGTCCACCCGCATTGGAACCGATCCGAATCAGTTCAAATTTCCATTTCTGTTCTAAATGCTCACAGTTTAGTGAAATCATCATAACTTTTGATTCGGAACTCTAATTGAACTAATCTTAAATTACTGGAAAGAGAATCCAATGATATACAAATTCTCTAACAACTGCATTTCTAATTCCCTCTCTATCATAATCGAATGTTAGTTTGAAAATGAAGTTGCTGTACAACAGTAAGAGTCTTATATCGTGTTCAATAAATCAATGATATCTTTGACTCCGAGCACCGATTAGGTCCATCCAAGATTTGTTGGAAAGATAACTTAGTACTCTACAATCTTATATATTCTTTCTCTTCTAATTATAATCATAGGAAAATATAAAAAATATTTAAAGTCTTAGCAATTGCTGAGACTGCTAAATAACAATGAAGTTTTTGACACCTTCGTACTTCACCGTCCCCCTTACGAGATCCACCCAATCTTGACCCTTATCCATGAACTCCATCTCCATTATATTTACATGAATTTGATATTATTTTGATTATTTGATTCTTGCCTCATCACACAAACTCTGCCTAGATTAATTATCTTTGTTAGCATTGCCATCATAACTAAACCCTATCAATACAACTAATCCCCCACCAACACAACTAGTCTCTTCCAATTGTGTTAAGGCTACTCAACTCTGCCAACTCACATTCCCATTGCCAACTTGATTCACATCTACCAACAATTCTATCTCACTGGATCTCACCGACCCTTATAGGAGGCTTAGCTAAACTCATCCACTACTATTGTTAAGAATTAACTGGAGGTCAACTTTATTATACAAATGCATAATTCCTTATTTTGTTAATTTAATTGCCTTATTTAACTCATTATTTTCTTGATAATTCTTAGCCTCTCAGATTTAATGAGAATAGCTACATATCAGTTAACTAATCATTATACCATTTATTAAATTTTATTATAATGTTATAATATGCTACTTTCCTGATATCTAATTGACTCATATCATGCATATTGTCTTATCACTAATGCACCTCTTGTTTTGCCTTGTTGTTCTAAGTAAAAAAGAATTTCCACAACAGAACGCGGAGCTAACTCTGTAGCTCCGCGTTTGGCTATATTAGCCTCGCGTTTGTGTAAAACACGGAGGTAATCAAATAGCTCCGCGTTCTGGTCTCTTAGCTCCACGTTTTGATGTGATTAGCTCCGCGTGAGCAGATAATCAGAATACTAAATTGATTGAGATTAAGATTTGGGCTTATCTAAATACCCAAATTAAGTCTAATCAGAACTCTAAATCAAGAGATTTAAATCAAAACAAAGATATTTGATTGAACTTCTTGATGGATACAAATTCTATTTAAATAGAAACTCTTACAATGACCTAAGACTATAAACACCCTCTTGAGGAAGCCCAAGGTGATATCTTTGGAAGTTTTTGAGAAGTTCGAGTTACGCATGAGAGCCTTGAACGAATCAAGACCCGACAAGATCAACTCTATTGTCGGCTGGCATCTTCTTTATCAAGAGAGAGAAGACCATCGACGTCAGATCATCCAAAGGAGCTACTTCGATAGTTTCCATCGCCATATAGATCCCACGTTTATATTGTAAAAGAGAGCAATAAATTTTAAATCCTCTCGTTTGTTCTTTCTTTTATTCACTTTCGTTGTAATCCAAGTTGTATTTAATGGAAGGGAAGCGAATTTCCACTGCGAACAAACTGGCGACCACAGTGGGAGACATCTCTTTCACCAAAGAAGAGATCATGGCGCAATCTGACGTCGAGAGGATCGAATCCGACATTAACATGCTCGTCGTAGAGATCGACCAGTAGAAGTATGAGGAGTATCTCTCATCTGAGTCAGGTAACCTGACCGAAACGCAGCGCTATCGTCGCGTGCGCTCCAATACCCGAGGATCGGGTAATCGGGTATCCACCGATAAATGGGGATCCTTGGAGACTGTGGCCATAGAGCTATTGTTTGGACAGGAAACCTTAGCAGATGATGGCCTCTCTACTGCCAATGAAAGCTCGGGAACTGGATTGACCAGAATCCAACTCTGAAATAGAAATCGGAGAGCTAGGTGAAAGGCCCTCAAAGTCCGCATTGAACGCGAGGCTAATTTCACAAAATGCGAGGCTATAGGCCCTTGCAAACTGGCTCGCATTAATCGCAAGGCCAGCCAGTATCGCGATAAATGCGAAGCTATAACTTGCGATAAATGCAAGATTCCTGATACTCGCAATAAATGCAAGGATAAACTTTTCTTAAAGCCAGCATGTGATTCTCCACGCGAGGCTAATACTGAGCTTAGCGTAAACGCGACGTCAGTACAACTTGCGATAAATGCAAGATTTCTAACACTCGCGATAAACGCGAGGATAAAATTCCCCTAGAGCCAGCGTGTGATGAAGATCCTCCACGCGAGACTAAAACTGGGCGTAGCGATAAACGCAAAGCCAGTAAGACTTGCTGATGTGTTATATTCACTGCAAGCGCACAGTGTCGTTGTAGCGCTGTACAGGTCGTCTCACAGGGATCTAAGGTGTTTATGCGTTCTTACTTTCTCTATAGTTCACCGGACTAACCAAAGGTTCTAGGTTGATATCGAATTTATCTAAGTAGCCTAGGATTTAGAATCCACTAATTTCCTACCATGTTCTTACTTCTAATATTTTCTTCTATCATAAAAATTCGATCTTTTTAGTTTAATTTTTACTTAAAGTGCCCTAAGCATGAGCTATCAAGTGTTGTGCAAGTATAGCTCATCAAAGGATGCTACTTCTTATAAAAATAAACTAAATATTGTAGATAATTCAAATAAAATAGTAAAACCAGCAACCCCAATCCCTAACTAAGCATAGATTATCAAGAATCCTAATTCAAGTATAATCTATCAAAGTTCTAAACTTCGGGTCCTCGTATTTTAATGTTTCATTTGAAAAATTATGGCTTTTATTAATTTTATTTAAGAATAAAAATATTAGAAAATAATTACATGGTGGATCTTAGTTTCATCTACATCTTAGGGCTGATCTAATCAGCTACTCATGATTTTTGCTAAGGAAGATTAGATTTTAATTCATACAATGATAAACCCTAATCTAGAAAGCGGTAAATCCTAAAATAAAAAGCAATTGAATTTATGCAAAAATAAAACAAAAATTGCAAAAATAATGGGTTACCTCTGGACACGGTATTGTGCCGTCGACCTTCAGTAAAAACCCCCAATTCATTCAACAGAGAAAATCGCGTACAAAAATAAAATCTAGAATCCAGAATCCCGAATCCAGAATCCCATCAAAATACAAGGGTTGGCTCTTTAATAGGTCTCGGAAACCAAACCCTATTTATAACTAGTTTAAAAAAACTAAAAAATTACATGTAAGCCCACGACGAAAATTCCTCTGCGAAAGCTACAGTATTACCGCTATTTAGCGGTAAAAACCGCTCTTTAGCGGCTAAATATTGAGAAATTGTACTGAAATTTCTTCTACAGAAGTATATTCTCTTTTATTCTTCAATTTATTAACTGTATTTGACTTCTAATTCCTGAAGTACTTTGATATTGTAGTCTTTCCCGATTTAGAAACTTTTCGGCGTTTGATTTCCTAGTCCAACTCTTGTTTCATGTCTCCTCCTTGTATAATTCGGATTACCTGCAAAAGACACTGAAAATACCCGAGTAGCATTTATTTATACACAAAAATAGATTAAGTATGAGAGGAAAAATACAATATATGATATTCATCACTTGCATTAGTCACAAAATGCCTTACTTTCATGAAAATCGAGAAGATAATTGGCAAATTTGCGTTAATCGCAAAAATCACGCTAAATGCAAAGTTATGACTTGCGTTAATCGCAAGAATAAGTCAGCGTGCAAGAATTTATGGAGGGTAATTGTCCTGCCACCCTAACCCTAACCCTAACCAAAAACAATTATATGTGACCCTGGGAATTATGGAGGCAAATTTCGAACACTTTAGAGGAACATGGCATGACAAGCAGGTTGCCGAGAGGGGGGAGTCCATTACCCGAAAACATAATTTTAATCAAGTGGCGGACCATCCAGGTAATGGTAATCCTATAGAGAAGAACTAATCAGTTACCTCACAATATCTACCATCATTGGTTTGTAGTAATTTCTACATGATTGGACAAATTAAGGAGAAGTGTGTGAAGCTATATATTGATTGATTTTGATTAGTGGGGCCATGAACCATCTGACTTCAGAATGTCACATAAAAATAGAAACAATGGGAGATGACAGTAGGAGCAGTGCTCAGGCACTATCAAGATACACCAGATCAATACAATCATAAGTTCAGCAATCGTAATCACATCATAAGTCTACCAAATCATTTGTTAGGTCAATATGAAAATTATGAAGAAGCCATGCTTGCTAGATTGTAGAAAAATCACTCGATAAATCTAATCGTTCATAACTAGATATATTGTGATTTATGCTCAGTCCATCTATCTACTACAATCTTATTCATCTTTGCACCATTTTCGCCATGCTACCTGCATCCATTAAATTTACTAAAGTTATCCTAAATTTCTAATCATTCTTTCGACCAAAACTCTTACGAAACTTGAATTTTTTTCAATCCTTAATAACTATCTGGCATCTTTTACCCTTTCGAGTTCTAACCCATCGCGTAGTAATGGTGAGATATTCTCTGTTAATAACTATTGTGAACTTGGTATTAGAATCTTTATGAGTGAATCATGCTTGGTATTCTTTAATTATTATGGGTAAAGAATGGTGCAGTAAACCGTTAGAATGTAGTCATTTCCAATCCAGGACTATTTCTTGATTGCTACCCTCCCTTCATTTTCGAATTGAATTTCAAGGATGGAATTTTTTGTGAGATGGGCAGGACGTGATGATTTTAATCGATTATGTCTCCTTTATTATTTTACTGTATATTAGTCATATCGAATAATCATCCCAATACCAACACTGGTATGAAAACTAGTGAATTGGACACATATCATAGCTAGCGACAAGTTTTTGGACTCCGACTAGGATGGCGCAAGGTATAGTTATGCCCTTCTATCATATCATTATTGATCATCATCACTATCCTCCCATCTTACTAACTACTAAGATCCAATCATGTCCATATATCATGATTGCTATGATCCTTACCTATTGCATTTGCTTCTTTGAATTTCAAGGACGAGATTCTTTTTGAAGGTTGGCAGAATGTAACGACACTATCATTTTGAAACCTGTCACATCTATTTTTTTTCTCTAATCTTCTTTTTCTCACTAATTTAAATTTTTTCTAATGGTAAAATTCTTTTCACTTGAGTCAAAATCATGACAATGGCTCTCTTACAACTTGCAAGAGGGAGTGGTTGGGAGAGTACACTCTTCCATACCCCTATCATGCACATCATCCCTCCCCACTCTCCCACTTGAGTACATAAAGATTCAACCTCCTCATCCCCCCATTTTCCATCTCCTTCTCTCCATTCTTCTCTCCACCTCCTTTCCTTTCTTCCTAAATGCTTCATGCTTTCGTTATAAAAGAAAGTGCTTCCCCAAGAAAAAGATCTCCTTCAAGACTTTCATCAAAGTCTCATTATTCAAGACCTTATATTTTTAGATGGTTGTCCATCTAATAAGAGCTTTTCTCTTTACCCATAAGAGTTTTAATCTCTCTAGCTCATTGAGCTTAAAAAACTCATCTTTGAACAAGGCAAGAAACCAAGCATCTAAACTTCACTTCGTAAGGAATCACCTATTTAGTCTTTTCTTTTGCAAGAAATCACACAGCCAACTCTCTTTAGCAAGAAATTACATTTTTATTCTCTCTTTGCAAAGGAATCACATATCCAAAATCTTTCTAGCAAGATTTCAAGCACACTTGTATTTGTTTGGCAAGAACCCTTGTTGTTCAGCATGGTAACACTCACAAAAATAGTCGTAACTTCTGAACTATAACTCCAATTAAGTTAAAATTTATTTTAGTTGAAAGATAATTTAATTTTATACAAATTTTATTATTACTTTCCTCCAAATTCAACCTCTAGCCCATTCAAAATCGGGTTCAAACTTGATACTTATCCAAATGTGGATCTACTGTCCTCTAAACACATATTCGGTTTTTCTATCATAACTTTTGATATGAAATCCAAATGGGTTGATCTTAGTCTCACTGAAAAGATAACTCAATTCCCTCGAAATTCATAAATTATTGTCTCCAAACTCTAACTCTTTACCCTTTGAAATCGAGTCCAAAGTTGATGTGGGTACAAATGTGGTCCTGCTATCTTTAAACACATATTTGGTTTTTCGAGCATAACTTTTGACATAGACTCCAAATGAGTTGATTTTGGTGTTATTGAAAAGAAAATTTAATTCTCTACAATAGAATATACTATATGACTCCCCTATATCTCTAACCTCTTCAATATTGGGTCCGAACATGAAGTTTGTACGAATGCCGGTCTGCTGCCATCTAGACATGCATTCGGCTTTTCTATCATAACTTCTGATTTAGAACTCCAAATGAGTTTATTTTAGTCTTATTGAAAAGATAACTCAATTTTGTACAACTTTTATATGTAACTTGTCTCCTAAGTCTAACTATTACCCCTCCAAAATTTGGTTCAAAGTTGAAATGTGAATCTGGCACCCTTGATCCGCATTTGGATCCAACCCGCTTCGATCTGCGACCCGTTTGGGTGCAAACGAAGGTCCGATCCATGCTTGGGCAGACCGAAATGTCAACTGATTCACATTCGGGTCCAACTTGTTTTGATCTGCGACCCATTTGGATGTCAAACACGGGGTCTGAGCGTTCGGATCCAACCCACTTCGACCGCGACTCATTTGGGTGCCAAACGCAGGTCTGATCCACGACCCATTTGGGTCTACCCAAATGCAGATTGACTGATCCGCATTTGGATCCAAACCCACATGCAAATCAACTGATCTGCGTTCGGGTCCGCCCACATTGGACCCCACCCGAATCGGTTTAAATCTGCATTTCTATTCTAGATGTGCACAGTTTAGTAAAGTCATCACAACTTTTGATCCAAACCTTTGATTGAATTAATCTTTGATTTGTTGGTAAGATAATTCAATAATCTATAAATTCTCTAACTAGCTGCCTTTCTAATTCTCACTCTTCTAATTCGCACTCTATCCAAATCGTCTATCCAAATCAAATCTTAACTCAAAGATGAAATTGCTGCACAGCAGCAGAAGTCTTGTATCGTGTTCAATAAATCATTGATATTTTTGATTCTGAATACCAATTAGGTCCATCTAATATTCATTAGAAATAGAACTCAGTACTCTACAACTCTCATACATTCTTTGTCTTCTAATTCTAATCATAAAACAATTATAAAAATCATTTAAACTCTCAGCAATTGCGAGACCGCTAAATAGCAATGAAGTTATTAACACCCTTATAGTTCATTGTCCCCCTTATGAGCTCTGCCCAACCTTGACCCTTATCCATGAAATCCATCTCTATTATATTTACATGAATTTGATATTATTTTTATTATTTGATTCTTTCCTCATCACACAAACTCCGTGTAAATTAATTATTTTTGTCAGCTCTGCCACCATAACTAATCCCCATCAATACAATTAATCCTTGCCAACACTATGTATCCTTGCCAACACGACTAGTCTCTTCCAATTGTGTTAAGGCTACTCAACTCTGCCAACTTACATTACCTTTCCCGACTTGACTCACATCTATCAACAATTCTATCTCATTAGATCTCTTCATTCCAATGCTACTCTCTATACAAACCCTTATAGGAGGCTTAGCTAAACTCGTTCACTATCGTTGTTAAGATTTAGCTGGAGGTCAACTTTATTACACAACTGCATGATTCGTTATTTTGTTAATTTAATTGCCATGCTTAACTAATTATTTGCTTGATAATTTAGCCTCTCAGATTTAATGTGAATGCTTACTGATTAGTTCCATATTTTGCATATTTTCTTCCATATATTATCTATTTTTATAAATAAATAATTTGCTATCAGTATGTTTTTTAACATGTTTTTATAGGAAATAAAGGATTTGCAAAGAAAAGAAGAAAAAGGATCAAATTTATGAAAAAAAATGAGCAAAGTCAATCATGGTGAAGACAAGAACTCAAGTGCAGTGTAGCAAATTTAAGAGCATTTTCGGCAAATATATGACTGGAAAAATTTGGGTAGGAAAATTTGTAGAGCTCGGAATTATATTCGAAATACAACCAAAACAGCTCAATCCGAGTTCATATGCAAAAGTTATGACCATTTTACTGAAACATTGCAGAATGAAAGATCCAATCCAGCGGGAGACGTAGTTTTGAGTTTTGGCCCTGAAAAAGAGTAGTTTGAACCATTTAATCTCGATCACTAGTTTCTTATAACTATAGATTTGATTAGGATTATATACTTTGAGATTATTTTATATTAGATTAGAATTATATCTTTGTACCAAGTTCGAGTAGGAGTAGGGTTGCATTTGGGACATAAATGCCCCATGAATCCTCATAAATTGGACTGGCTTTGTAGATGTACATTTGAATTTAATAAAGTTAGGGTTTTGTCGAAAGGGTGATGGCCATAATACCGAGCTCTAGAGGTGATCCTTTGTTGTTCATCGATTTTTCTTACGTAATTCTATTTTATTTGCTTTTTAGTTTAGTTTATTTTCTCTCTAGGATAGTTTAATTGCTTTTAGTATAGATTTCTCTTATTTTATAGGACGATAGAATGTTTATGGTTTTCATAAATAAAAATAAGATCTTGTTAATTAAGAGTATGAGTAACTAATTAGTTTAGATATAGGATTTAGATAAAAGTAGAGATCAACTTTGTATTAATTTATTTGTATTCTTTCTAAATAAAAACCAAAAAGATATAATTTTCTATGAAATAATAAAAATACAAGAACTCATAGATTAAGACTTTGACAGGTTATTCTTAATTTGAGTATTTTGATAGCCTATGCTTAGTTAGGACTTGGGGTTATTGGATTTTATTTGTTTTATCGATTTATCTAATGATTTAGTTTGCTTTTATGAAAAGTAATTTCTTTAATGCGTTATACTGGCACACAACTTGATAACCCATGCTTAAGATGCTTTAAGTAGAAATTAAACTAAAAGATCAAATTTTTATAAAAGAAAGAAGATAAAATAGATAATATTTGGTTGTAAACTAGTGGAATCTATAACCTAGGCTAATTAGAATAGACTATAATCAACTTAAAATTTATTAGTTAATTCGCTAAGATAATAGGAATAGTAAGATCAAAAAACACTAGAGATCCATGTAGGAACGACTTGTAAAGTTCTACAACTACACTGTGCGCATGCAGTTAGGATCATTCACACCAAGTTTTTAGCGCCATTGTTGGGGAATCGGTGATGTTTTCTTTTTTATTCTTACGTTTTACAAGTTAACAGTGTGTGTTGAGTATGTAGGGACCTAAAATTACAAATACATAAAGCAAAAAGGGACAAGAAAAGCATCTTAAAGTCACTGCAAAAATGAGGGAGCCAAAATTCCTGTTTTTGCCGCCAAATAGCTGCTATAGTTTTCTCCCCTTTGTTTATAGGAACAATAACCACTTCACTTCAGGTAACTTTCTCACCTTTGTTTTCTCATGTTTTATCTTTTTGGTCTCTGGTTTTATAAAAAAAATTAAAAAAATAAAAATAGTAGGAATCGTAAGAAAATCATGTTTTTATTTGTCATATTTTTTCCGTCGTTTCATCTTGCCACACATCACTTCTTGCATTAATCTAAGAAACTCATGCATACACTTACGTCCTTTGGTTCATGCCATATTGGACTCATAATCAATTTGGTTGACTAGTGAGATCAGATTTAGTTATGGGAGATAAGATAGACTAGCCTATTCTAATCCTTCATGATCGATGTTATGCGTTGCGCACTTCACTACTTTCGTGCATATAGCTCCCACAAGCAGGGGGTAACAACTATGAACTGAAACCGAATATATTAGTATGCTTCCAAAATTCATCTGATCCGATTCTAAGGATGCTTATCTTTTCATTAGTGAATTTTAGAAAGTATGTGTAATGATCAAACTGCAACATCTATCGGAGAATGCAATTAGGCTCCATTTTATCTCATTCGCTCTCAAAGATAATGCCAGGGAGTGGTTGTACAGTATGCTTACAAATTCAATCACTATTTGGGATGAATTTATTAGGTATTTCTAAAGAAGTAGTATCCCATGCATAAGACAGTCAAAATCCGAAGTGCTATTAATCAATTTCGTCAAGTGCCGGGAGAATCCTTCTGGAAGTACTTGAAACCGTTCAAGGACTTACTTGCTCAGTGGTCCCTACCATGCAATAGAAAAGTTGCGGTTATGTCAAATCTTGTACAAAAAACTCGATTATATATCCAAAACTCTTCTTGAGTCCAAGTGTCAGGAGAAGTTCATGATAAAGAACAAGAATGAAGCATAAAATTTTCTAGATGACCTATCGTAAAAAACTATATAGTGGGATAGTCCTGTTGAGAAGCCTAATGTATTGACTTCTACTAACAAGGGTGGGATCTATAGTATCAACAGCTCTATAGCTACCAAAGCTAAAATTGCAGCCCTTGCAAGGAAAATCAAGGCATTGTAGACTCCAAGTTTTTGACAGGTGCATCACGTCAATCAATTACAAGTTCCAACATGTTTTAATTGTGGAACTCCAAATCACGTTATAGAGGAGCGTCCACTATTGATGAAAACCATGGGTTCAACACTTGAGCTGGCTAATATCATGTATCAACAATTCATGAATAATCCTTATGTTCCTTCATATAATCCAGGTTAGAAGAACCACCCAAATCAATCATGGGGGCAGGGGTAATATCAGCGAGCTCCCAACTCCAACATGCAGCCTCCATCCAATGATCAGCTCCTAATACCTAATATGCATGTATATCAACACCCAAATGCTACGAATCAAGGGAACAACCAAAATAGACCATCTGCACATAATCAATTATATCCACAGCAGGGTTTCAACAATGATTATGATAGATGGCTAAGGACACTTGAAAAGAATGTGGAGAACCTTTTCATGACAACGTTCAATTTAGACACGCAAATGCAAAATTTAATGAAAGTGTCTACCGACTTAATACAACGGACCGACCAATAACTTCTTATAAATTCTTAGTCAATCA
This sequence comes from Dracaena cambodiana, assembly GCA_036321105.1. Classification (NCBI taxonomy): domain Eukaryota; kingdom Viridiplantae; phylum Streptophyta; class Magnoliopsida; order Asparagales; family Asparagaceae; genus Dracaena; species Dracaena cambodiana. The sequence continues at coordinate 41,709,477 of JAYEPQ010000010.1, read as the reverse complement.
AGAATATAGAGCAGCAGGTAGGACAGTTAGCCACACAGCTGAGTGAGCAGAGGCTGGGTACCTTTCCAAACTAACCAATAATGAATCCCAACTATAACTTATCATAGTCTGTTCCATCTCATGTTCACCAATGCACTGCCATTCACATGCTCAGATTTGACAAGTAAGTGGACAATAATATAACCATACTACCTGATCCCACTCCTACTATTCTGCAGGCTGCACCATCTTTTCCATCTCTTTCCAACATCCATCTCCATCACCTCCATTGTCGTCACTTGCCCATTTGGAAGAACTTGTTCCTAAGCTGAAAGCATCATATCCCAATTGGCTAAGGAAGTCTTCACCGTAAGTAGAGAAGATTCTCAAAACATTTCAGCAAGTGAAGGTTAACATTGCACTCTTAGATATAATACAATATTTTTCCACTTATGCCAAGTTTCTCAAGGATTTGTGCACTAAGAAATAAGCAACAAATATTCCTTAGAAAGCTTTTCTTACAACAAATATATTGCGAATCCTCTCTAACTCCTTACCTATCAAATGCAAAGATCCAGGTTCCCTCAAAATTTCATGCACTATTGAGAACACTACATTAGACATGACCTTGCTTGATTTAGGGGCAAATATCAACTTACTTCCTCATACTATTTATCAGCAACTGGGGTTAGAAAAGGTTCAACCTACTAAGGTCATGTTACAGCTAGCGGATGGTTCAATCAAAAGACCACTTGGTATGGTTGAAGATGTGCTCATCAAGGTCGGCAAGTTAATCTTTCCTGTAGATTTTATTGTCTTAAAAGCTGAGCCAATTTCTAATCTATGGAATTAAATTCATGTTATCTTAGGCAGACCATTCCTTGTAATTTCAAACATATTAATTGATTGTAGAAGTAGCCTCATAAAACTATCATTCAGGAATATGACTGAGGCATTGAACTATTCAATATGGATGAGCTCACAACGAGATCCCTCATTTGAGGTAAACATGGTTCACAATTTGCACTCTTATTCTACCACTTGTGCTAATAATGAACCCACATTTGAGCAAATTTTCATAGATGAGCTCATGCTATTAAATGAACACATACTGATTCTACATATGATGACATTTTTGCAAGTGTGCAATTTGCCAATGAGCAAATCTTTAACGATTTGTTTACAGAGGAAGTTGCATTACTTCGTGAGTCAGAAGGACCATCACCCTTTAGAGTCCATGACTCATTTAATCATGGTACACTCTTCACACCTCACAATATTCCTACATGTGTACTTGTTACTAATGATGACTGGCTGGTTTACGCTGAAAATTTATTTAGCCCAATTATTAATGCTTACATGATGAAAGAGGATGGTATAGAAAAGAAAAGCGAGGATGGTATAAAAAACAGACAGGTAATTTTATGACTTGTTAGAGGATGATGAAATATAATAATGCACCCATTTCACGTTTAAAATCCATACATTATGAAAGTGGGAAGCGATCGAGAGGTCGTAGGCATTTTCTAGGCATTAATAGGGTGACCATTTTGATCTTTTACGATTTTCATTAGTTGTATATTATTTGTAAAATATTTTTCATCTTTATTTTGCTACCCTTGGCTCGTGTATGAGGGTATACACGAGTTTAGGTGTAGGGGAGAGTTAGAAGTTTTTATATTTTCTTTTAAGAATTTTTATTTTCTTATTATTTTTTTAATTTTTAGGACTTTTAGGTTTCTTTATTTTACACTTTGGATAGTTTTAAGGATTTTTTTTGAAATAAGTTAAAATTTTGAAAAAAAAGTTATTTTCTATCAAGCTAATTACAAATAAAAGAATAAGTTTAGATTAGATATTTGATATGAAAGTAAATTAGATAATACATTTAGAATTTTATGAAAAAATTAAAATCCAAAAATAAATACTGCAAATAATAATTTTGAGATGAATATACATCTATTTTTCACTTCACAATAGTTTAGCAGGTTAAGGATAAAAATAATAACAATTGAATAGTCTTTTCTCTCTAAATAAAAAAGTAAAATAAAAGAATAAAAAGGTGAGCCTGATACTTAAGGCAATGATCCTTTATAAATAAATAAGTTTCTTAAGAATTACTTAGTACTTGGGTATTTATGCCCAAAAAAGCATGATATCCACATGAACAATATTTTTAAGAGATAGAATATGATCCGAATAATTGGGTACTTGTGCCTATGCAAGTAAGAATATTTGCATGAAAGGTGAAATATTCACAAAGAAAAAAGTGAAGAAAACAAAAAAAAATATTTTTTAGAGAGAAAAGATGAATCATCAGTTAGAATTTGAGTTCAAAACTGAAAGAAACTATACACGTGCATGTTATGTATAGAAGCCAATGAATTATATATTAGTGTTTTTGAAAAATAGGATTTGAATTTTTGATTAAAATGATAAGTATATTTGATATGATACTTGATTTGAAAATTGATAATCTAAATATGTTCTAGAGTTTATATATTAGTAAGATTAATTGTAGAAAATATCAAAAAGATTTTTCTTTCTTTTGTATAAATTATATTTTTTTTATTTTTGATTATCTTTATTTCCTTTTTTTTATTTCTTAATCTATTTTCTTCACAATGTTTGTGGGTAATATCGCTGAAAAATTCCACGAGACACAACCTGTCCATTAGGATAACTTAGAAGTTTAACTGTTTGTTGCATGTACTAAGTGTAACTCTGATTCCTGCAAAAGTGAGTGAAGATTTTTCTTTTTAATTTTAGGTTTAGGTTTAGTTCGAGAACTAGCAAAAGGTAGATGTGGGGGCATGATGAATTCCATATTTTGCATATTTTCTTCCATATTTTATCAATTTTTGTATATAAATAATTGCTACTCAGGCATGTTTCTAGTGTGTTTTTATAGAAAATAAAGAATTTGCAAAGAAACGAAGAAAAAGGTGCAAATTTATGACAAAAGCGAGCAAAGAAAGTCAATCATGGTTAAGACAGGAACTCATATGCAACAACAACTTCAAGAGTATTTTTAGCAAAGATAAAGTGTGAACTAGAAATATTTGTGTAGGAGATTTTTGTAGAACTCAGAATTATCTTAGAAGATTTTTGCTGATCTCGGAATTATCTTCAAAATGCCAGAAGAACAGCTCAATCTAGGTTCATATACAAAAATTATGACCGTTTTACTGAAGCACTACAGAATGAAAGATCTGATCCAATGGTCTACAGGTATGCTGAAAGTAATTTTGGGTTTTGGCCTTGAAAAAGAGTATCTTGAGCTATCTAATCTCAGCCATTGGTTTCTAATAACTGTGGATTGGAATAGGATTATAGATTTTGAGATTAGTCTGTATTGGATTAGAATTACATCTTTTGTATCGAGCTTGAGTAGGAGTAGGATTATGTTTGGGATGTAAATATCCCATGAATCCTTGTAAATTGGTTGGGCTTTTTAGATGCACTTTTAAATTTAATAAAACTAGAGTTTTGCCAAAGGGATGACGACCATAATAACGAGCACTAGAAGTGATCCTTTGCTGGTCATTGATTTTTCTTAGGTACTTCTATTTTATTTGCTTTTTAGTTTAGTTTATTTACTTTCTAGGATAGTTTAATCGCCTTTTAGTGTAGATTTTATTGCTTTCTACTGTAAATTTCTCTTGATTTCTAGGAAAATAGAACTTTATGGCTTTTATAAATAAAAATAGGATCTTATTAATTAGGAGTATAAGTAACTAATTAATTTAGACATAGAATGTAGATGAAACTAGAAATCAACCTTATATTAATTTTTTTGTGTTCTTTCTAAAATAAAAATTAAAAAAGATATGATTTTTCTATGAAACAATAAAAGTACATGAATTCATAGATTAAGACTTTGACATATTATGCTTAATTTAAGTATTTTGATAGCCTATGCTTAGTTAGGATTTGGGGTTATTGTATTTTATTTGTTTTATCGATTTATCTAATAATTTAGTTTGTTTTTATTAAAAGTAATTTCTTTGGTGTGTTAAGAAAAATGCAAGTGGTCATGCATGCTACCGTGATACTGACCTATTATTCCAACTTATGTTGTGACCTAATATTCCATCTTACGCTGTGATCTGTTATTCGGACTTCTATCATAACCAGATCTGTAGTCCCAGGCTTATGCAATATTCCCATAACAAGCAAACTTTTCCACCAATCACTTCCATCAAACGTTAACTTAGTATCACATGGGAATTGGATACTTAGTGAGGTTGATATTGCTACATTGTACTTAAGAAATTTCTTCCGATTTACCCAAGTATTCAGGAAACATGTGGACCATCCTAGGACTTTACCTTGCAAGCATTAACATAATTACATATTATTCTACACCTTGTTATACCTGACATTTGTATATTTTCTTGCATGAATATTATGTATTAATTTATTATGCCATACTTGTGAGACCATCCTATCACACTCTTCATGTAGGTACTTTCTTTTACATATATGTTATGCTTGTCTTTCTATATAGTTCATGTTGATACTAAAATTGTCAAGTACGCAATTCTATTTCTTGTCGGGTCTAACCCCTGGATAACCTCCACACACCCAAGTACTAGAAACTATAAGCAGAACTTGCTAGCTGAAGGCTCATAGTTCTATAAATAAGAACTCCCTAGCAGATCATTGAAGATTCTCATTTTCGTTGTAATCATCTCCTATTTAAGAATTATTATATCTAGCCTTCACTTGTTTTCTTGTTGTTCAGTAAGTTGTTCTCCGTTATTGTAATAAAACTCTAGCATGGGTAACGTTTCTTGCAATCATCTATTTTGTAATCTTTTTCAAAACTACTTGAGATGATGAAATGTAATATTTTGAATGGTAGCAATAAAATTCCTTCCAGTTATGCTCTCTGATTGCGTAGTTCTTTTTTATTAAATGCTTTGTGTACCCGTACTTGGGGTACCTGCCGGTAATACCTTACCTAGAAATGGAATTCATCGTCAAAACTTTGGGGTATAGTTTGGGGCGCTACAGATATCCACTCATAGATAAGCCACCTCAATTCTACATTGCAAATGAAGGAAGAAGGTAAGCTACCATCACAATCGGAGACTAGTTCTTTAGGTAAAGTTGAAGATTAAATATTATTACATCTTCCATTAATAATGATATACCTGAGATAACTACTGTAATAAATTTGACAATGGTAAAGTGCTTGATGAGCCCATGTGAAAATGAAATGCTAAAGAGAAACATGTAATTATTCCGCACAACAATCTAAAAATGATAATTCTAAAGAACCCACTTCTATAGATTATAAACCACCTGTACCGTTTACTCAAAGATTAAAGTCTAAAAATATTAATGCATTTTATGCTGATACTTTGAAGATTTTCAAATAGGTACAGATCAACATATCTCTGCTGAAAGCGATTAAACAAGTCCCCTCACAAGAAAATTCTTGAAGGACTTGTGCACTATCAAAAGACATCTCAACATACAGAAGAAAGTATTTCTCACGGAACAGGTAAGCGTATTATTCCGTTTTGAAATGCCTCTTAAACATAAGGATTCTAGATGTCCTTCTATTTCTTGTGTGATAGGTTAACATAATATAGAGAAAGTTTTGCAAGATTTGGGGGCTGGTGTAAATCTTTTACCAACACCTAGGCATAGGAGAACTTAAATCTACACTGGTCACACTATAATTAGCCAATAAATCGGAAAAGTTTCCTAAAGGCGTTGTGGAAGATACTCTAGTGTAGATCAAGAACTTCATTTCCCTATAGATTTTATAGTTATCAATACTGCAGCAGTAAAGAAATCACTCTTCTTATTCTAGTTATCCTCAGATGTCCATTCTTAGTTATGGCTAATATAGTTATAAATTGTAGAAATGGTGTGGTGAAATTTTCATTCGGAAATATGACACTCAAACTTAATATTTTTAATATTTGCAAATAACCAAACATAGATAATGATGAATTACAAGATATTAATTATATTGAACAAATCTGTGATGAAGGAGATATCGTATCATTGTGTATGTCTAATCATTTGGAGATGGCATTAGTAATGAATGATGACTTCCTTGAATATCCCAAATTTGAACATATGACTAAAATCATAGAACACTTAACTGATGCTCAATGTTCAAATATCACGGGATGGATCCCAACAAAGGAAGTGTATGAAGAGTTACTGTAAATTATAAAAAAAATTGATACCATCTGACATCCAAGTATCGAACTTGAGCTAAAACCGCTACTTGAAAAATCTCAAGTATGCATTTTTGGGACCTAAGAAAACTTTACCAGTGGTCATCTCAATGCATCTTGATGAGAGCATTAGGAAGAGCGACTACTATCAACATTGCGAAAGTATAAATGAGCTCTTGGATGGAATATGGTGGACATCAAAGGTATGGACCTCCTTATTTGCACACTTCGCATTACTTTGGAGGATGGAGCCAAGCCTATTAGGCAAATACAACGAAAGCTTAACCCCGCCATGAAGAAAGTGATTAAAGCCGAAGTGTTGAAACTACTAGATGTTGGCATCATCTATCTAATTGTTGATAGTAAGTGGGTAAGTCTAACCCAAGTTATTTAAAAAAGAGTGGGGTAAAAGCAATTAAAAACAAGAATGGAGAGATGATACCCACCCGCACTATTACAAGTTTGCATATGTGCATCGATTATCGGAAGCTAAATCATGTAACATGCTCAGTTTCCATTACCATTTCTTAACCAAGTATTTGAAAGAGTTGCTGGGCATGAATTTTTATTATTTTCTTTATGGTTATTCTGGCTATTAGCAAATTAAAATTGCTTTATAGGATTAGGAAAAGATAACTTTTACATGCCCTTTTGTATTTTTGCTTTTAGAAGAATGCTATTTGGATTATGTAACGCATCCGCAATATTTTAAATGTGTATGATAAGTATTTTTAGTGAGATGATTGAATATTATCTAGAGATATTTATGGATGATTTCTCTATATTTGGAAATAATTTTGAATCATGTCTGACTAATTTAGGATCTGTATTTGAAAGGTATCAACACAGAAATTTACTCCTAAATTGAAAAAAATGCCACTTCATGGTTACAAAAAACATTGTGTTGGGCCACACAGTCTCATCTAAAAGGATAGAAGTAGATATGGTTAATGTTGAGTCTATTTCCAAAATACCAAAATCTAAAACCGTAAGAGTCATATGTTTGTTCTTAGAACATGCAGGTTTCTATAGAAAGTTCATAAAAAAAATTTAGTACTATTGTTAGACCCCTTACTCACCTTCTTATGCAAAATGTACAGTTTGAATACATGCAAGAAATACCAAACAACTTTTGAAACCCTCAAGGAGATGCTCATCATCATGCCAATAATGCAACCTCTAGATTAGTCACTTCCTTTCAAGATCATGTATGATGGACTGATATGCAATTGGAGTTATTCTAGGGTAGTGATGAGATAAAAAGCCATATATAGTCTACTATACTAGCAAGAGTCTCAATAACGTTCAGTTGAATTATACAACAATAGAGAAGGTGTTTCTAGTTGTAGTTTCTGCTCTTGATAAATGTTATTTATATATGTTCACATGTAGTTGTATTTACAGATCATTCGCCGCTCAAATATCTTTTGTCAAAGAAAGATGCAAAGTCATGACTAATTCAATGGATATTGTTGCTCTAAGAGTTCGATCTTGAAATAAAGGCAAAAATAGAGTTGAGAATATGTTGCAGACCACCTCTCTAGACTAATTTTGAAAATGATAAGCTACCAATTAGGGACTTGTTCCCTAATGAGCAGCTATTTTCAATTACAGCAACTCCTTGATATGCTAAAATTATTAATTTTCTTATTGCAGGAGAAATGCCAAATCACTGGAGTGCGCAAGACAAATGATGATTCTTATATGAGTTACGTCATTTCTTTTTCAATGACTCTTACTTATTTAAATATTGCTCAGACCAAATCACTAGGCATTATGTGCCTGATTATGAGATTCAAAGTATAATTGTTTTTTGTCATATAGAACCATATGGGGCCACTTTTCGTCTAAAAAGACAGTAGCCAAAATAATCTAATATGATTTTTATTTGCCTTTTATGTTTAGAGATGCATATGAATTTTGTATAACATGTGTGTCAAAAACTAGGAGCATTAAGCAGGAAGAATGATATACCTTTAACACCCATACTAACAATTGAGATATTCAATTATTGGGGCATTGACTTCATGAGACATTTCCTATCTCTAATGGATATACCTATATCCTTGTATCAGTCGATTATGTTTCTAAATGGGTGGAAGCTACAGCATGTAGAAACAATGGTCAACAGATTGTTATTAAATTTTTTAACAAAAATATATTGTCTAGATTTGGAGTTCCTAAAGACATAATAAATTATGCGAGTTCTCATTTCTATAATAAAGTCTTTGAAAATTTAATGAAGAAATATCATATCACATATAAGATTTCTACATCTTATCACCCACAATCAAATGGACAAGTTAAGCTAGCCAATAGGAAAATCAAGTAAATACTAGAGAAAATAGTTAATTCGTCTTGCAAAGATTGGTCGCTTAGACTAACTGATACTTTATGGGCTTACCGTACAACATATAAAATACCCTTAGGCATATTTCCATATAGAAGAGTGTATGGGAAAGTTTGTCATTTGCCTATAGAGATATAGTATAAGGCGTATTGGGCAATCAATTAGTAAACTTTGACCTAAATTCAATTGGCCCATTACAAAAACTATAAATAAACGAGTTGGAAGAGATAAGACGTGATGCATATGACAATTCACGCATTTCAAACGAGAAAATGAGAATATAATTAAAGGACAAAATGAGAATATAGTTGGAAGAGATAAGACGTGATGCATTCACGGTGGATAGGGCCATTTATAGTCGAAACTGTGTATCGGCATGGTGCAATCGATATCAAAAATCCAAAGAATGGTCATATGTCCAAGTGAATGGGAAACAATTGAAGCACTACTTGGAATTATCAAAGTACTTGGAGGAATCTTAGATCTAATGGATCCTCCGACATCTCATTGATATGAGCTAAAATGAAGACATTATGTATATTATGTACTAACCATTTTTTTTTTTACAGTTGTTACATCATGAGTATCGGACCGAGATAATTTCTAAGCTCTTCCTTCTTAAATTTTTACTTGTTCTTGATTAATTAAATAGATAAATATATTCACTGAGGATAATGTGCATTTTAAGTTGAGGATGATGGCTGATAAAAATAACTTAGTTTTGATAACTATGATGATTTCAACAATTTTTTTTTCAAAAATTTTCAAAAAAATTTCTTTCTTTCCTTCTAGACGCATTCACGGATCAATTTTTGACCCTTTCTATACAAAATTTTAAATTAGAAAACTAAAATTTTTATTTTTAATTCAAAATTTTATATACGACGGACTAAAAATTAACCCATGGATGCGTCCATTACCATCCCTACTAATGATAGCTTGTGTCCAACCACTATCGTGCAAATCTCAATCAAAACTTCAATTTTCAATTCGGATCCGAAAAGCCACAGCTAAATCTATGAGAAAAATCCAAAAAAGGGATGTCACCTTTGTCAAATCTAACCACAACGCCAAAAAGGAAAGGGAAAAAAGAGGAGGAAGAAAATTAGAAAAGTGGGGTTGCTCTTGGATTGTGTTGGAGGATGCTGCGGGAGGAGAGGATTTAGGCCAAAGTTAGGTATGAGAATTGGCACGCCCACGGGTCATTTTTTTTGCCCATTCTATTCAAAATTTTGAATTAAAAATAAAATTTTTATTTTTCTAATTCAAAATTTTGAATAGAGTAAATCAAAAATTGGCCTAGAGACTCACCCATGCGCATCCCTAGCTGCAGTTAACATGACTCCGACAATCCTCCCCTCCCCTTTTGAACTAGGGCAAAGCCAACTTTGTGGTGGGTAATAATAGGGGAGAAGTCATGGTCATATCCCTTGTTGAGGAAAAAATTATTGGTATTTTTATTCTCCAAAATTAAAACCTATTTAATGGAATGTGGGGGATTATCCACCATTTATGCTAAATAAAAAAGAAAGGATTAGCCCAACATGACTTGTAACAATAGGAGCAAAAAGTTTGTTAGCAAATCCTATGACGTATACAACAAGTAAAGGGAGTATTTTGCAATGGTTATTGTGCAACATATTTAAAACCATTATAATATAATATGTTTAGCAATGCTTAAATTAACCACTACAGTAGATCTTTTATTTGCAATGGTTACTGTGTAACTCTTCTAAAACCATTTCAATATATTATATTTTACAATATTTTTGAAAAATGTTGCAAAAGATAGCTTATTTATCACATTCATGTTGCAACACTTAGTTAGTTGTCATTAAATGATTATTTTGTAACGGTTTAAATAATTGTTGCAAAGTAACATTTTTTTGGTGACAATTTTACTGTAACATTTTAAGAATCATTCCTAAATATTAGATTTTAATGATGGTTAGCATAACTGTAACAGCATATTCAATCATTTGCAACATTTTACATACAACGATTAATAAAAGTTTAGCTAAATAAAAGATTTGGAAATAATTTGATTATCCATAAATGTAAATAATTATTTATTAATTAAGCACATATATATATATATATAATTTTTGTACCAGTTAAGTTTAATTTAAAATCATATATAGCTAAAATAACATGTAGTAATGTTTATGTTAAGTTCACAGATACGTAGAATTTAGTCGTTACTTAAAACGTATTATCAAAGTTGGTAGTAATATCTGCTACTCAAATTTCACTGATTTTTTATATGAAGCCAACAAGAATGCTATTCTTTTAGTTTCATTATTTCTTAACAAATTGTTATTCGCAATTTTGCGAGGATTAGCCATTTAACCATAAAATTTGAAATAAAAAATCAGAAATAGAATATATTTAAAATAATTATTCCATTATTTTGATTTTTCTGATTTATTATTTTTCTTGTGTGTCATTTTTAAAAGAGGAAAATTGAGATATTGATGTTACATATATAATTTATAGAAAGTATAAATATTACATTTTTTAAAAATAAATTTGTTAGGATTTTTCTCATGAACTGAGAATGTACTATTTGTGCATAAAATATATCTTATTCGCATTAATAATATCACACATGTAATTAAAACTATGATTCCATGCATGTGGTTGAATATAAGAATTTAATCAGTTTCATACAGAGAGTATGAAGTACTTTCCCCCAATACTTTTTAATCTATATGATTTTTCACTCAATATTAAACAAACGTTGGTCCTCAACTTCTTCAAGATGAAGTATAAATATATATATGTTTATATATATATATATATATATATATATATATATATATATATATATATATATATATATATATATTATATTTTATTTTAAATACATCTAGGTTTTAATTCTATAAGTATGTTATATATGTTTAAGAAATATGTAATAGTAATTTTGTTTTTTGACAAATATTTTTTAAAAAATAAGTTAATTTTCTGTATAATCTAATTAACTTATATTTTTACATTAGGTATTAGTTTTAAAAAAATAAACTTTTAATGTTATTTAAAAGGGGTATTTACTGGTTTGCCCCTCAAATCTTTATATATTATGATTTTGCCCCCCAAATCTTTATATTTAGAATTTTGCCCCCCAAATCTCATAAGTTACAACAATTTTGCCCCCTTCTCTAACACAGTTAAATATTTGACCATTTTACCCCTCTTTTCCTCTTTTATTTTCCTCCTCTCTTCTTCTTCTCTCTTCCTCCTCTCTTCTCTTTCCTTCATTATTTCTCCTCTCTTCTTTCTCCTCTCTTCCTCCTCTCTTCTCCTCTCTTTCCTAGCACAGTTAAATACTGAAAGAAGAGAGGAGAAAGAAGAGAGGAGAAATAATGAAGAAAAGGAGAAGAAATAAGAAGAAGAGAGGAGGAAAATAGAAGAGGAAAATAGGGGTAAAATGGTCAAATATTTAACTGTGTTAGAGAGGGGGGCAAAATTGTTGTAACTTATGAGATTTGGGGGGCAAAATTCTAAATATGAAGATTTTGGGGGGAAAAATCATAATATATAAAGATTTGAGGGGCAAACCAGTAAATACCCCTATTTAAAATAAAATTAACTATAAATATTCTAGGATTTATTTACTAACACAATGTTTCCTCTCTCCAATATAACCTAATTCTCTCTCTCTCTCTCTCTCATTCTCAAACAAACCAAAGTTATCCCGATCTCTCTCGTTCTCTAACAAAACACGTAGTCGCCTCCGCCACCTCTCCTTCTCGATCTCTCTCGCACGCAGCCGCAAAACACACGCGGCTGCCTCCGCTGCTTGCGGTCGCCTTCGCTGCTGCGCTCGTGGTCGCCTTTGCCTCCTCTCCTTCCCGATCCCTCTTGCACACAGCCGCAACACACACGCAGCCACCTTTGCCGAAAGCCTCGCGGTCGCCTCTGCCTTCGCAGCACACACATCAAATGCCTTTGGCCTCAGCCAGTGCACGCATGTGGCTGTGATCCTCCTCTGCCTCCACCTTTGCATGCACACGCAAGTAAGGTAACACATTTAATTTCTAAGAAATAACTATTTTATATTTTAATTTCATATTCAATTTGTAGAGTAGATTCTATGCAAAAATAATAATAGTTTTCAATTTTTATTTAAACATTACAAATAATTCTGCAGAATTTTGAGTTGAATTTGTTAATTCGTATAGTACACCCAAATTAAATAATTTTAAGATTTTGGAGGACATCAAAGGTATCCGAAAGGACACTAGCAACAAGTATATTCTATTTATTATTATTATTATTATGAGAAATATAATGCATGAAATGTGTTGAGAAAATATACAAGATTAGCCTAGATGTCCTAAGTAATTCGAAGATTCTCCCTTTAATTATGTTTTATGAAGAGATGATGCTAGCATATGATTAGCAATAATCGATACTTAATTAGACATAATCTTGAAGTCAATGAAACTTGCTCTTGTGAGGGCCGGGAAACATGAAAGATGTCTCTTTTGTTTAGGGAGAGTAAAAGAAAAGAAGAAATATTCTGTTGGTATTTGATTATATTGTATTCGTTGCAGCTATTATGCAAGTTGTGTGAACAAAAATCACCAGAACTTAGCATTATGCCAATAATAAGAATTCTTATTTTCATTTCTAAAAATTATATCATATCAGATATTAGACAATAAAGGATGCAAAATAAGAGGTATATATCTGCTGCAATCAATGATCATCCCATTTTAGTACCAATGCAACAGTGGAAGCGCACGGTAAAGTATTGGAATTCAGAGAAATCAAATGTATATAATCTTACTTATAAAATTAATACTTAATTATCCAATTAAATTTATACATGCATACATTACTTATCGTCAATGTGATTGTAGGCTAAAAGTGAGAAGAACACTAACAACAGAAAGAAGGCTAAATATACGTATACGATGGGTTCAAAAAATTTTGTTAGAGTTCGAGAGGAACAGGTAATTTTTTAAAATTTTAAATACACTCATAAAAATAAAATTATGGAATGTTAATTTATTTTGGTTTATACTTATTCAATAGAATAAGAGACTACCAAATGAGAAATTACCAGATTAATTTGACATGTTTATCATGACTTAGAAGAGAAAGGATGGAACATTAAATATTGATGATGAGACTAAGGTATCTTGATGTGTTTTTCTATTTTTGAATTTATATACATGGAATGTTAAATTTCAAAATATTAATATGATTTTTCTATGTTATTTGAAGTCTGAGTTAGACTAGATAACTGCATAGTCATCAGAAATATCCGAAAACAAAATAGCCCCGGATAATTTTATAAAGAAAGTATTCAAATACCTTCCCGGCTGAGTACCACTTTATTGAAAGGGTATTATACTATCAAATTTATGAAAACCAACAACGAGTTCTCTATCTAATAATGCCATCACAGAACTACTTACTAGAGAATAAAGAGTAGCTAAGATGGAGAGGAAGTACGAAATGATAATGAATGTATTGTAAGATATATTAGCTCAAATAAAGCAAGTTAATCCAAATATCCAACGCCATAGAAAGGGACAATGCATGAAGTTTTTATTTAACATTATCTAGTGAAACTTATTAATTATATTTTATTTTATTTTTCTTAAGAACATCCATAGTTATGATTTTGAGTTCAATTTGTAGTTTATTGATTTAGAACAATAGTTTGTACTTATTTTGAGCGTTATTACATATGTCAAACATGAATATGTTAACTTTATTTGTCTCTTTATTGTTCTATTTAAATTGTTAATATCTGTTTCGTATATGAATGCCTAGTCCGACTTGTTGGGGACATTTAAAAGGGCTCATGTTGTTGTTGTTGATGTATTTCATTTGATAAATATTTTGTAGATACATTGGTGTACGTGAAATAATATAATATGCAGTAAGATATATATTTCTAATCGCAATGGTTATGTAATTGTTTCAATTTGTAAACTGTGGTAGCCCATAAACGTTGCAAAAAGTTAGCAACGGTTATTAGTAAATGTAGTTATTTGGTATGCAATATTTTTTGCCAACTGTTTTCAAAAAATTAGTAACGGTTATAAACCATTGCAATTTAATAGAACCTATTGCAACGGTTTTTAAAAATACTGTAATAAGCTTATATAAAATGCAATAGATTTTAAAGCTATTGTAATAAATATGTAAAAATAGCGATGATTTTTTTAACCATTGTAATAGACTTGTTTAATTGGCAAATGGTTTTTATAGCCATTGTAATAGATATGTATAAATAGCAATGGTTTTTAACTATTGTAATAGACATGTTTAATTGGCAATAATTTTCATAACTATTGTAATAGTTTAGTATGAATTACAACAATTTCTAATAAATATTGCAGGAATATTGTAACATTTATCTACAAACGTTACTATTTGATTGTAGCATTTTAATGCTATAGTTATAATAACCATTACATCAAAGATCGTAACGGTTATATTTAACCATTACAAATTTATTCTTATGCAATAGTTCTAACAACCGTTGCAATATTTAATCAATGCCGTTGTCATTATTATTTGCAACAGTGGCAAGCACAACGGATTTCAAAACCATTGCAAATAAATATAGCAACGGTTCCGATATCTAAGGCAACACTTATCAAACATCACAGAAGACCCCATTTTCTTGTAGTCGACCCATGATCTTCACCAAAAGGCAAAAGAAAAGAGTACGCAGCTATTACTTAAAAGAACGATTTTAGATATCAATTGACACCAATATTTATCAAACATATCTTTTCAAATTTTGAGGTATTGATATGCTATACATTGAGACACACACAGAGGAGGGGGGGGGGGAGAGAGAGAGAGTGAGAGAGAGATACATAACATAATATGTATCTGATATCACTGATATGATATACTCGATATTGCTAATTCTGATATCATACATCATTGCTAATATTGGTCATGTTTTCAATAGTCTAATCTATGTTTAAAAGCTAATTAAAAGTAATCAATTTTAGATGTGCAATTATTTATATGCTGAATGATAACCCTTATACTACAAACAATAAATTACTATTATCACCTTTTTCTTTTGCGAAGAGAAACAACCATTGTCATGTTAAGCAATTTTTTTTTTAGCTATATCAACTAGCAAATGGAATAGGACAACTCCGAGGTTGAAGATGTGGGTTTGGATTGTTTTCAAGATACCTAAATCCTTAATTTTTATGTTGAGTATGATAGCTCAAGGTCATATCCAACCCAATTAACATCCCAAACCCATAATATTGGAGGAAACCAATCTTGCTATTCCAGGAAAGAAGCTCCCAAGAGAACTAAATTCTCAAATTGTCTAAGTTACACAATGGCGTAATGCCCCAAGCATAAATTTGGATAGAAAAAAATACAGATAACATAGTCGTGAGAATGTACGAAGCCTTTAGTATAATACCAATAGTTAAAATTGTTTATAATTAATTATAGACTTTTCCCCTAGTAGTTTTTAATTAACCATGGATTCCTTCCTCAATGGTTTATAATTAACCATTGATTCCTTCCTCCTCAATGATTTATAATTAACCATTGAATCCTTCCTCAAAATTCTAGTGTCTGGTAGCATACTAATACTTCACCAGACGATTTAGATTATTACAGTTGGTCCCAATAGATTCTAGAGGTGGCCTCTACAATATACATGTGACACTTTATTCTGTGTAGCACTTAAGTTTATATGATACTTAGTTTTGCACACATACGATTACTAATATATTAAGTCTCCGGTGTAATACCAATAGCTAAAATAATTTATAATTAACTATGAATTTCTCCATCAATAAGATAAGCTGCGATCACTTTTGGATCTTATGGAATCAATATAAACTACAATAATTCTTATCGCATATCAGATGTGGTCCTATTAGCTAGAAGCATTAGAAGTGGTTTCCTACAAATTGTCTCTAGCCTCCGTTGGATTTCCATACACCAAGAGTTCTTTTCCAATCTGCAAACTACTTTTCAGGCCTTATTGTTTCCGTACATCATGAGCTCAAACTTTTGTGGAAGTAGTTCTCTTTGATGGAAAAGTGTGGTTGATGTTGCATGAGCTATGCTTAGTTGGCTGTCTTCACGAAAAAACAACCTGTAGTATACATTGCCATGATAGAGCCCTTTGCCAAAACTGATTTGGAAGAATTTGTAAAGCAAAGACATGCATAATATATTTTTAGGCACAATTATATAACTTCCTACAAATAATTGGTTCCCTTTTGCCATATTTTGCCAAAGAACAATACAACTGATTAGAAAACTAACTTTGTTCCATTAAGCTCTTACTAATAAAATGACGGGGAGACTACACATAGATGGAGATTAAAAAGAATGTAATTGAAAAGAAATGTAAGAAGAAATGCATCACCACGATGAATTTGTACCACATTGTTTCAATGAATATAGGCGATTCTCAATGCATACACTAGATATACATGCATAGGGACCGGAATATCAACATAAGCGAACAAAGGTTTGTACAATGATAACAGAGATGTAAGATAACAGTGACTTTGGTTTTATTGTTCTTTGATGATAAAATATATAATATCCTTCCTACGTGGATCTTCCATGAATTCTCTTGACATCTCAAAACATGCACTGTGATATTGTTGGCCACGTTCAACAGCATGAAGTAATAAATGAAGCTAGGAGTTCATGGGACAACAAAAAAAATATTAGAGACAACCAAAATTCATAGAGTATTATGAGGATTTTCTACGAAAAGAAACAAATTGATCTACCTGAGAACACCATTGCTTACATGGCTAAAACATATTTGAGCTCAGAAGATGTAATAGTATTGAAATCTTGCATGTGAAGAACCCTGTAAATAGATAATCTTTGTGCCACATACTGCATTGTTGGATGACTATGTGGATCGGTATCCAAGCATTTGATTGCTACAGTAACTGCCTCGTGTATATTGTCTACAGTTTAACCTGTGGGAGGTGATATGCGAGTTGTGGACCAGTATGTTGGGGAACGAATCCCCATCGAGATTGTAGAGCCGAAGAAAATAATACAACACAAGAAGAACACAAGAACTAACAAAGTTCGGCTGACCAAGTACGACCTACATCCATGAGAGCAACGACATAAATATCCACTATGAGAAAAATAGGTTACAAAAAGAGATCCAAGTATCTCTCTACCTTCGGCATCTCTCATAATAATAGAAATATCTCTCTCAGCCAAAATTGCTCACCTCTCTCGTATCACATGCAATATATATATATATAGTGTTTCTATCCAAATCCTATTAGAATAGTACTATCACCATGTAATTGGTGTTCGAATCCAATTAGAACTCTGATCTTCTTTCCAACTTGGACTCATTGTGATCCTTGATCGCATCTGGATACTCAACAGATGCGAGACACAAACCTAACAGTCTCAAGCTTGGCTCATATCCAAGGAGCCATGCCTCTTAAAGAAACTCTGTTGTTATTGCCATCCACTTCACGGACATCCACGGCACGATTACTATGCTCCACCGACCAGGAACAACTTATATAATCATCACCATCTCCAACTTCAGCACTTATGATCACTAAACCATGCTCTCTTCCGAGCACTCATGATTACTAAACTGTACTCTCTTGAACATTCACGATTACTACACCATACTCTTCACCAAGCACTCATAATTGCTACACCGTGCTTCACCTCAGTCAAAACACCTAGACATTCTAAGTACTCACAATCACTTATCATCTTGTGCATCAAACAAAAATGATCGATACACTGTACTCCACCTTGATCCAAAAACTATGACCAACTCTAAAGACAGATGATTATATATTATCATGTGCTTTATCATGTCACGAAGTAACTATACCCATCAAGATGAAGTACCATGATGTACCTCATCATTGTACAATCAACCAACCATTGACTATCGATCATCTCAATCAATATCGATCTCTCGATCATCATTGATCACTGCTGGTCTGTACAAGATCTGCTCCAAATAGTGAATTTTGCCCAATCTGCATCCACCATGATGGCTGCTAGGTTTTCTCACTCTAGGAGATATGATTCTATAATTATGAGAGGTGGAGAAATGCTAACTATGATTGCTGTGAGAACTGTGTTTAGAAAACAGAAAATAGTTAGTTTTATAAAGGATGGTAAGAAGAAGAAAATCGAGAGATTATAGTTAGTACATATATATGTATGGGAGCCTTCTTCGGTGAAGTCTCTTGGAGGTAATTCTTATTTTTTTACTTTCATAGATGATGCAAGCGGGAAAACATAGGTGTTTGCACTTAGGACCCGTTTGGTACGGGTGAATTAGATTAAATTCATAGGAAACTGAAAGGGGTGAAACTGATTCACATGTTTGGTATGTTAAACTTATCTATGAATTTAATTGCACTTATGAAACCATTTCACTGAATGATGGGAGATGGAATTCATAGGTAGGGGGGTGTGAAACAGGATTCATGGCTATATGTGAAAATAATAGTTAGACTAAAATACGATTTTACCCCTCTTCCCTCCCTTTTCCTCTTTCTGGTGCCACCTCTTCCCTCTTTCCCATTTCTGGCGCCAAATGCTCCCGCCCCAATTTTGGCCTCCCTCCAGGATATTTATTCTATTTTTTCTCTTCTCAACCTACTTTGGCTACTCTACTGTCCACTGGTAAGCTCTTTTCCCTTTTATTTTCCTTTGCAAAATGGGTTCAATCTTTCTTCTTTGTCTTCAATTTTCTTTTCTGATACTCTCTCACTTCTCCTCCATCTCTGTTTCTTTTGGAGTTTGTTTTGCATAGAAGGCAAACACCGGGTTGTTTTGATTGTTGTGGAGTTTCATCAGCTGCGAAACAAGTTTAGAGGTAAGCAACAGTAGTCTTTCATGGCATGCTTGCTTGCAATCATTGTCTGCTATGGGATTAGGGTTATTAGGAATTTTCATTTTAGGGATTTAGTTCTTGGGGATTTAGGGATTTACTGGAAAATCTCATCAAATATTTCTGCATCTGAATCCGAAATCATGCAAAAAAACTAGTCCAATAGATATATATGTAATCATATATAGTTAAATATAGTCCAATAGATACTATATTTAAATACTCTTATCACTATAACTGCAGAAACAATGAAATTAATCATAACTAACATCATTTCTAACGGTATATAATTACACAAACACAGCAATCATTGAATTAAGAAACAAGGGTTACAGGAAAATTCTAATAATTTTAGAAATGGAAAAGAGAGAAAACATGTTCATTACATTAATATATATTCAAATTATATAGAAAGAAACTTAAAACATATATATAGCATGCCTCTATAATATATAATACTTAAAGAAGGGTTGACCTTACCCCCACCTCTGTTTAGTGATTTTTATAACTAGTTTATGAATATGTTATGGTGCTTTTCTAGTGTTTCTGTTATGACCAGTTACTGTTTTTTAGGTTTGCTCATGCTTATTCAAGGTACCTTACCCCCACCTCTGTTTAGTGATGTTTTATTTTAAATTATATGAGTAAATTTAAAATAAGGATAATTTAGGAAATGTCTTTTTATTTTCATATGAAAAGCACTTTCAAACCAAACAATGTAAAAAGTTTCTTTGTAATTTAATTGGCAGATTGCAATGGGATACCAAACATTGTAATCTCACTTTCACATGAAATATTTTGCATGTAATTACTTTCACGTGAATCTAATTACATCCAATTAAATTCATAGGAAAGCACCAAACGGACCCTTAAGCAGAAATCCGGTATTTTCAAGATCTTCAAAGTATGGAAAGCTCTTATTGAAAATAAAACAGGTTTGAAGGAAAATGTCTTTTGTCAGACAATAGTGAAAAATTTTGCAGTAGAGAGTTCGATAACTATTGCTCGACCCACGAGATTAGGAGAGTGAAGACTGTATCGAGGATACAGTAGTAGAATCGTGTGGCTGAGAGGATGAATAGAACTATTTTGGGGAAAGCTTCGAGTATGAGACTACATATAGGTTTGTTTTTGCAAATTTGGAGAGCCATTGTAGATATAGCAATCTATCCGATCAACAGGAGTCCAGCTTGTGCTTTAGATAGAGGACTTCCAGAGGAGGTATGGTCTAGTAAGACTATAAATTATTCATTTTTAAAAGTATTCGATTGTATAGCATATGCACATGTGGATCATACTTGAGAAAGAAACTTGATTATAAATCTCAGAAGTGTTTATTCATTGGATATGGTGGCGACGAATATATCGCTTGTGTGATTATGAGCATAACAAGGTGATTCATAGCAGAGATGTAGTATTCAATGAGGGCTGTATATATAAAGACCAAATGGAAAGTAAGAGTGAGAAAACAGTTGAGAAATAGCTACAGGATGGGATGGATCCCATGGATGAAAGAAAGGAATAAATACCTATATTTGAAGGAGAAGAAATGGCTACACCTGAGAATACACAAGCTTCAGATGAGACCGAATAGGAGAGAGAGCCATTGACTGAAGTAGGCAGTTCCAGTTCTTTATCAGAGAGTATTCCCACTTTGAGGAGAAGCACTAGAATAAGGACGCCAACCCAAAAACTTTGTCTTCTTTTATATCATATTTTGTATACTGATCTAGGTGAATCAGAGAGTTACAAAGAAACTATTTAGGATAAATTTCGTCTTAAGTGGGAGCAAGCCATGCTTGATGGATGTCTTCTTTGGAGGAGAATCACACATGAGAATTGGTAAAGCGATCGACAAAGATAAAAGTATTGCATAACAAATTGGTATACAGGGTAAGACATGAGGCAGAAGGGACACAAAGATATAAGGCTAGACTTATGGTGAAGGGATACAGTCAGAGGAAAGGTATTGACATCAATAAAATATTTGTACTTGTTGTCAAGATGACTTCTATTAGAACAATACTGAGTATTGTGGCTGTGAAAGGATTATATTTACAGTGGCTTGATGTGAAGACTACTTTCCTTCATAGTGATTTAGAGGAGGAAATATACATGGAACAACTGGATGGATATAAAGTTAAAGGAATGGAGAATTTGGTATGTCGACTGAAAATGAGCTTGTATTGGTTGAAACAGGCACCGAGACAATGGTACTTTAAGTTTGACAAATTTATATTGGATTCAGGTTTTGCTAGATACAGTTCAGATCATTATGTATATCTACAAAAGTTTAAGTGCAGTAACTTTATAATTCTTACTTTATATATAAATGATATGCTTATGGCAGGTTCATGTATGAAGAAAATCAACGATTTGAAGAAGAAATTGGCAGGGAGATTCTCTATGAAGGACATGGGTGAGTCAAAACAACTTCTTGGGATGCAAATTACCCAAGATAAGAAATACAAGAAATTATGGTTATCTGAGGAGGGGTACATCAAGACGGTGTTAGAGAGATTCAATATGGAGAATGCAAAATCGATAACTATAGCTCTTGATGGTCAGTTTAAATTGTCAAAAGAGTAAGGTGTTTAGACAGATAAGGAGATAAGATACATGAAAAATGTGTCTTATTCATCGGCCATTGGGAGTCTCATGTATGCAAAGATAAGTAGAAGACCAGATATTGCACATATAGTGGGAGTTGTGAGTAGATTCATGAAGAGCCCTAGGAAGGAACATTAGTAAACAGTGAAGTAGATTTTCAGGTATTTGAAAGGTACTTTAAAGTATTGTTTGTATTTTGGGGATGATAACATTGATGTGTAAGGTTTTGTAGATTCGGACTATATGGGTGATAGAGACAATAGCAGGAGCACGATAGATTATATCTTTACTGTGGTGGGACCGCGGTAAGTTGGATTTCAAGATTATAATCAATTGTTGCTTTATTTTTGTACGCTCGAAAATTGCATCTTTGATTCCATTGCAAAATTGATGAATCACAACAAAATTCAGATTACTAAAAGAAAATAGGAGTCACAAGAACGGGAATATTAGTGGATTCCCTTTTTAAGTGGGTTCGGATGGCGGTGGAGTCTTGCCGCTGCCTCCATTGACTGTCCAACTTAGAAGGGGATCTGTGAGCTCTCCAAGAAAACCCGCTCCTTCTGATCTCTCTCAACTCTCTGTGAAGAATCGCTCTGCCGGCCAAAGGTCTTTTTTTCGAATCCAATCTTGTATTTTATAGACTGAGAGGACTTGAAATCCGGATCGATTTCCTCCTGAAAAACCGGATCATGAAATATTAGCAACAGAAACAAAAAAAATAAGGAAAACAACCCACGGTTGGCACCGGCGGGATCCCTCCCGCAGTTGCAACCCGCGGGATCTCCCGCGGGTTGCAACCCGCGGGATCCTCCCGCGGGTTGCATCCCGCGGGAGTCTCCTGCGGGTAGCAACCTGCGGGAAATCTCCCGGGATTGCACTTTTCGGGTATAAATATATATTTATATATATATTTATATTTTAATTTTATTTACTTATTTTTAGTGTCTACATAAACCCCTCCAAAGTTTTTGGAATTCTTTAATTTATTTGTAATGAATTTCGAAATACTTTGGACTTTTTACTTTTAAGTGGGATTTTTTGTTATTTGGATCTTAATTTGGATAGGAATTAGCATTGGAATAGGAAAAGGATTTTACATAAATACCCAAATCCTATTTGGACTCTAATGAATATTTTAATCAAAATCTGATTTTGGTCAGAACTCTGATTCCTTTCCCTATTTGTACTCCCGCTAATTCACTATAAATACCCATAGATCTCCACTCCTTTTTCTCATACTCAAAAAATTTTTCGTTCTTTTACTTTGTGCGATTACTTTCTCCTTTCCCATTAAATCTAATGGCTTCCGCAGGCACTTCGCATCCACAGGATTTAAATGCTGAAGATCGATCAGTAGGTGTTATCGCCGATGAGGATCGACATGCAGGCGTCACCGCCGCTGTTGATCTCTCTTCCCTGATATCAGGTAAACAAAAGGTTATCCGTTTACTTTAAAATCGCTTTTAAGAAGTTTCGTTATGATGTAAAAATAGCAGCATGCACAACTACGCAGTGATGACCACAGGGATGATCATAAATCTCACAAATATGGCACTGGGTGTCCACCGCGGAGTGGCATCCCGCGGGTGTCCACCGGGGAGTGGCATCCCGCGGGTGTCCACCCGGGGATGGCACCCCGCGGTACGGGCGCCCGCCGGCAGGTGGCACCCCGCGGGCGCCCGCCCGCGGGTGCCCACCCGCGGGTGGCACCCCCAAGTGCCTACCCTGTTCAAAATTTTTTTTTATTTAGACTTGGATTAAAGTTTTAATTTTTTTTCTCTTACAGTTCTATATTCGACGGATCCTTTGTCCAAGAATCATTACTTTGGATTTTCGAGCAGTCCGAATAATCAATCTCACTTTGGATTCGACGGTCACATCCCTTTAGTTGAGGAGCGAAGTAGTGGGGATCGACGACAGAAAATTATTAGCTGCAACTCACTCACAGCTCGTGATTTAATCACAAATTCCATCTTTGAAGGCGCAAATAGACAGATTTTGAAGAAGCCACAATTTCTTTTTGGGGATGCTGTCAACCAACCAGACGAAGATTTATGGGACACCACCAAGTGGTTGACCAATGTTGGAGATCGTCATATGTTTATCCCGGATCTGGAGCGCAGCTATTCTTTATCTTATCTGTAGCAGATTTCATATCCCCACATAATGTCTTGGCCAATTACCCATAGCAGTCATGGAGTTGCGACCGGGAGATTTAACAGAAACGGTCCATTTGTTGATAGCCCAACAAAGTATGTTACAGGTTTATTGCCCGGTAGATTCGGCAAAGACTTACCTATTGGAGAGCACCTGAAACGAGGAGACACCTTTATTAATCAATTTTCGGATGCCCATGGTCAATTCCCAGCTCATGATTTCCGCACTCCTGGATGGATTCACTCCACTTCACGATCATGGTGGTCTCAGATGACCTATTTCATTCTGGTAAATTTCAAGACACGTTTAGAGAAGCTTGGCCTCTATCGTGTGGTGCGCAACATGCAATTTGGAATTCCACATAGTTCTCCTCACTTCTTCTGCATACTGGAGATATATAATCCGGAGACCAATACCTTCTTCACCCCTGTTGGAGAATTGGGATTCGCACTTCACGAGATGCATGAGATTTCAGC
The DNA here is from genome assembly GCA_036321105.1 of Dracaena cambodiana. Classification (NCBI taxonomy): domain Eukaryota; kingdom Viridiplantae; phylum Streptophyta; class Magnoliopsida; order Asparagales; family Asparagaceae; genus Dracaena; species Dracaena cambodiana. The sequence continues at coordinate 41,684,826 of JAYEPQ010000010.1, read as the reverse complement.
ATTATCCATAGGCGAAACCCCTTAAGAGGAGTATGTTCCAAATATGAAGGAACTACTCCGCCTCAAGGCTGTTCCTAATGAATACTCAACTTACTGGGAGTTGATGTTTCATTACAATATTTGTGCTGATATCTCTAAGCCACGAAATCAAGGGGGGCGCCAGGCCCGAAATCAGAGGGTGCGCCATAAGGTATGGGCAGAATATCTATTCCAGAATCTGGAGAGACATGAGTGCAGTATCCAAGTACGGGCTGCTTGCGATATGGATACTGTCAATGAGAGGATTGGCACTTGCTTCGCAACTACATACGCTGCAGAATCTGATGAAAAAGGGTTCAAAGCTCAGACTGTTTTCGAAAGTTACCACTACCAAACAGCTTCTCCCATATCAGACAATGGTATTTTTGCCGGATATCTTATGTTGTGGTTGAAGCACTGTGTAGTGCTACTTCATATCTTGAAATTGTTACCGTTGATGTTATTTACCCTGCAGTCCTGTTAGCGTTCGGCTAGCCTCTGGGGTTATTGCCAGCTATGGTTTGCAGTTTGCAACGTGGCTTGAGGGATATAATTGCCCAATTTTGCAAAGTCCAACAGGCGGAAGATAAGGGTGGTAACACTATCTTCAAAATGCCTAATCCACGCATTGACCTGCCATTCACTTATCTAATGGCTTGATTCGTATTGCACTGTCCAGAATTGATGACTTCTCCTTCAGGACTTATTGATCATACCACTCCTCATGTACAGCGTTTCAAAAATTGCTCATGGAATGGGAGGTACATGGCTAAGATCCGGCAAATTCTTGGGCGACACCAAAATTACCATAGTTACCGTTGTTTCCAAAAATTTCTCGGAGGAAGTTATAGTAGCCAACTTGAAGATAGTTCTGGAAATGATGGCTATACAATCTTGCCATCGGGTTACTTCTGGTGGCTTATTAGCATCCGACCAAGTCATCTGCTTTTTCGAAAGGGTCGAATTTGCTTTATGGAGCCCTATACACCCAGTCGCTTCGCACGTCAGTTCAGATATGATCAGGTATATGTTGGCAATCCGAACTCTTATCTCTGTCGTGAGGGAAATCTTCTCGAGGGTGCACGAGGATGGTACCATTTTGCGGCGGGAGGTACAAAGGCATCTTTTACCCTTCCAAGCCAGTCGCCATCCCTCTTTGCGTCAATGGGATTCTGCAATTGGTAGCATCTTGCAGATATTATCCCTGGCGACTACCAGATAAATCACTCCTTCTTAAGGCATATTGAGGCATAACATAGATCCTCGAAAAAGGGCTTGGCGCATGAATCCCAATCCATAGGCGCCTCTCTTAGTCCTGATAGCAACGATGGCGATAGACAAGATGATACTTCTACCCCAGCTTTCCCTCATGGAGGTAGACCCGCATCGAAGCGCTCTAATCCCAGAGGAGTCAAGGTCCCTCAAAAGAAGAAGAAATTTCAGGCTCGGGTTAATAATTCGGTCCCAGGATGTACTGTTGGTCGTTCAGATCTGTCGACCACGACTCATTCGGATCCACCGATCACAAGTCATTCAGATCTGCAGACCGCGACACCTGTAGTTCCACCAATCATTTCATCTAGAAACGACTTTCCTGTTACCACTTTGGCTCTTGGGTCAGGAGGACATTTGTCTACCACAACTTTTTTGGTCTTTTCTACCGTCACACCAACACCGACTTCTTCCAGTGAGACTGCTAGGATGTATGGTTTTGCAGCTTTCTCCACACTTAAGACACCTGCGGCTGTAAATTCAGTCCATAAAGTTGCGAATTTTGACAGGAGTGATCCAACCATCAGGGATACAGGATTCGTGGAGCCAACGGCTACTGCCTTGGACGATAGTGCACTAGATGACTTTCTGTCATCTCCCAGTGAAGCTGCTTTACCTAGCCCAGCACCAAGATTTGTACCTTCTGGTGAGCATTTTTCTTTAAAGATTGAACTTTATTCCTCCTTTTCCATCCCCCATTTTTTTTCTCTAACACATATTTGTTTGTATTTCGGGTGGCTAAGGTCCAACAACCCATGCCTCCCCGACCGCCAAATCAGACTCTTTGGACCTGGTAGATTATTCTGGTGTAAGTGGGGCAATTTGTGACTTTGATGGTCTAGGCTCCGATGGAGAGTTTGATAGTGATTATTTCTACCAATCCGACACAGATAAAATTTCTCACTTACCCCCAGAGACTTCTGAGGCGGATAGACCTGAGGGGTCTGGTTCTATTTCCATAACTGTCGCCGATACAATTCTTCCAACAGGTATTTGCACACTTTCCCCACTTTGCACAAATCTGTTTGATGATGATACATGACCTTTTTGTTTGTACCAGGTGCATCTTTAATGTCTTTTGCGGAGGCTCCAGTAAAGTCTGTGAACACAGAGAATTTTTGTTTGTCAACACACATGGTTTCATTATGTTCTGATGATATGGAATCAATGTTCGGTACAGCAGCCATGCCGCTAGCATCAACGACCCCGACGATAGAGGCAATGACCACTCCAGCACGAGTCACGACTAATCTATTGGGTGCAGCAGCTACACCCTTATCAGAGCCACGTGTGGCATCAGTACTTCCTGCTGTTGCTCCAGCATCCATGCGTCCTCTTCCCTCAGCCTCAACAGATTCGAAGCATAATTTGACCTCCAGCTTTAGTGAAAGAATTATCAGTCGCAACGTCAAATTCTTTCTTGAACTTTTTTATGGATGCATTGAGAAGATTCTCAATGGAGAGGATTCTCTGGAGAAGGTCCATCTTCTTATGGTGAGTCACCTAGACCATATCACTAGGATTGGAGGACCGCAGAGGGCAGCTCCTTATAGAGCCCGATGGGATGAGCTGGAGGTCCAATTGTCGTTACTCAATAGTCTGCGCCAGGCTGATCTTGCCGAGATGACAAACCAAGAAGTGGCTCGCTTACGAGTCCAAAACTTGGCTTTTCATGCCGAATTGCAGCAGAATATAGAACGTCAGGCCCAACTTGTCGCGGGACTCCAAGGTTCTTCAGAGAAGCTGACTTGGGACCTGACCCAGATGGAGAACGATATTGAACACCGCCGTAACTCAATAGGTCGCGAGCGGGAGATCATAGCCAAGGCTCAAGCCTTGATTACTAATTTTGAACTTGAAATTCAAAATATTTCTGGCAGAGAATTTGAGATCTTGCGGCAAAAGGAACAAACCGAACATGACATCATCGTCGGCATTAGGGAGTTAGAAGAACTCCAGACTCAGGCTGCACAACAACCTCTCATGGATGAAATAGACTTGCAGAGGAGAGCTTTAGAGATAACAAGAGAGAGTCTCCACCGGAGGCTGCAGGAAGTGGAAGATGCTTTGAAGGCTTTATCTCAAAAGTAATTGTATTACTACTTCTTGATAATTGTAATAATACAGAAAGAAGGACTTTGCTGTGTGCTGCTGTATTATCATTATTACTATTTTTATCTTTTTTTTGTTACATATGTATATGTATTTTATTCACTTAATGGATAGTGGCTCAAACTATTCGAGGCTCAGGACTTGATAGTGAGAGTCTTCAGATAAATTTAATCCTAACTGTTCAGCGACATACGGTGTGATCTATTAGAATTTGTGAACAATAGGCAGATGTATGGTGTTAACATGCCTAATAATGTCAAGCAGAGGTATAATATTAACGTGCTTATAGGATGACAAGCAGAGGTATAACGCTAACGTGCTTATAGAGTAACAAACAGACGTATAATATTAACGTGCTTATAGAATCCTAACCGTTCAGTGACATCTAATATGACGAATTAGGAAAAGACAGAGGTATTATTAAACATGTCATGGAGCTCAACCTATACAGAGGATCTAGTCATGATAGAAATGAATGAGCCGACCATGCAGAGATAATTGTTAACGTGTTTGGTCTCAAAATTCTGACTATCAGAGGTAACTGTTGACTTGATAGGAAAAATGATTGTCGTTAGAGAAAACTTTTAACCTAACGACCTAAAAAAAAGATTATGTTCATCAGACGTTGTAACTTTAGACTTGATGAAGTATGATTTTTTGTCCTCTTTTTTTTTTACAAAGGTGAAATCTTATCTTAATAAAGAATTGATCTAATATAAGGTTTTTAGCAAACCCCCAGCTATCAACGGATTTGATTAGCCTTTACCAACTACCATTTGAGTTAGGCTAGCCATACTATTTCCTTCAGCATGGTGAGTTATCGAAAGTTTTGATTGGTCTTAGAGGCCAAACGTTCCTTCTTCCCTTTGCTTTAGCGGCGTTGCACAGTTCATACTTTTATCCCCAGTATGATGGGATTGGCGAGAAATCTATCCTCTTCCCGTAGCCTTGTCGGCATTGGGTAATTCATACTCTTTACTCCAGTATGATAGGGTTGGCGAGAAATTTATTCTCTTCCCATAGCCTTGTCGTAATTCTCTCATTTTTTATTTTAAGAATAATATTTTTTAAGAAATTTTCCATTAATGGGCATCATCATTCGATCTCCATGTTGATTAATCAACCGGTATGTTCCATTTGAGTAGACTGTCTCTACTACAAATGGACCTTCCCATTTTGGCTGAAACTTGCCCTTAGTTTTGTGCGTCAGAATCATAGGATGCCTGACCGCCAAGACTAAGTCACCCACTTTGAAAGTTCGTTCCTTCACCTTTTTGTCAAAGGCGCGAGATATCCGCACCTAATAAAGCTCTATTTGCTGTTGAGCTTTTAAGCGCTTCTCATCCAACACTTCTAATTCCCGAAGTCGTTGGCTATGTTTTTCCTCAGTGGTCATTCTTGTAGCTAATGCCACCCGAAGAGAAGGAATTTGAATTTCTAGAGGTAGTATTGCTTCGCAACCATAGACCAAAGAAAATGGTGTACTCTTTGTCGGTGTCCTAACCGTTGTGCGATAAGACCACAGACAAGCCCCCAATTTCTCGTCCCAATCGCGCTGACTTGAAGTGACAAATTTCTGCAAAAGCTTCACAATGGTCTTGTTGAATGCTTCGGCTTGACCATTTGCGGCAGGATTATATGGAGATGAAAATATGTTCTGTATTATGAACTTATCACAGAATTTAGTATAGGCTTTGCTAGTGAATTGAGGGCCGTTGTCACTGATGATTTATTTAGGAAGACCAAAGCAATAAATGATGTGGTGTTTAATGAAACTGACCACATCATTCTTTTTCACCTCTCTCAGAGGGATAGCTTCTGCCCACTTTGAGAAATAATCGGTTATAGCCAGTATAAACCGATGTCCACGAGAAGATGGCGGAGCAATGGGACCAATGATATCCATTCCCCACATCTTGAATGGCCATGTAATTGTGGTCGGATGTAGGTATTCTGCGGCCTGGTGTATGGAGTTCGCATGTACTTGACATGCATGGCATTTCTTCGCATATGCCATGGCATCTGACATCATCGTCGGTCAGTACTAACCCATTCTCTTTATCCGGTCTCTCAATTTAGGTCCCGACTGATGAGCACCACAGGCCCCATCATGTGCTTCTTTGAGTACTTCTTGTGCTTCTTGTTGTGATAAGCACCGAAGAGAACTCCACCTGGCATTTTCCGATATAAAGTACTAAGCTCAGGATTATAATAGAATTTCTCTGCCTCTTTCTTCACTTTTGTGGCCTCTTTAGGATCTTCGGGTAATATCTCGTAAAGCGCAAGGTCGACGAGCACGAACCGCCAATCTTTGGGCTCGAAGTTTATTCCTGACACATGGATCTCATTTGCCTCGAGTATTTCCTTAGGGCAAAGAAGCTCCCGGCTTCCAACCTCAACACTTTTGCTTGACTTAGCAGGGAGTGCTAATGTAGCGGCGAGGGAAGCCAAGGCGTTAGCGTATGCATTCTCGTGCTGTGGCACATAGTCAATATAAAATTCTTTGAATGAGTTGGCAAGTTTGATTGTCGCTTTGTGATAAGGTACGAGATGTTCATGTTTAACTTCGTATTCTCCCCTCACTTGATTCACTATGAGTTTGGAATCCCCATAGGCCTCTAAACGCCGGACCCCTAGCTGTTGGGCAATTCGCAATCCCGTTAATAATGCATTGTACTCGGACACATTATTAGAACAGGGTTGTGTTGGTGAATATCCTCGGGGAATCACATGATTTTGCGGGGATATTAGAACCACCCCTACTCCGGCAGAGTTCTTTCTAGCCACTCCATCAAAGAACAGCTGCCAAACTGGTTCTTTAGAGACCATATTGGCTTCCACTATCTCACCCAGAATATCCTCATAAAGTTTCCAGGATTGCGGGACAGGATGCTCTGCTAAGAAGTTAGCAATTGCTTGTCCCTTAATCGCCTTTTGTGGTATAAATCGCATGTCATATTGTGATAGGAGGATTGACCAATTGGCTAACCTGCAATTGAGTGACCCAGGCTTGGTCATGAGCACTCTCAGAGGATTCACCTGAGAAATCATATGGATTGTTTGGCCTACTATAATGTCGCATTTTCTAAACTGCAAATACCAGAGCCAAGCATTCCTTCTCTACTGGAGTATACCGATGTTCGGCACCTACCATAGTTCTACTAATATAGTAAACAGCTTGCTCATGGCCGGAGTCATTAGTTTGGGCTAACAAGGCGCCAAGTGAATGGTCCATTGCCCGAAGTATATTAAGAATGGTTTTCCTGATATAGGGGCTACCAATACCGGAGGTTTTGTTAGGTACTTCTTGAGATCTTCAAAAGCTTGTTGACAAGTTTCATCCCAAACGAACGACACCCCTTTTTTCGTTAGCCTGGTAAAAGGTTGGCACCGCCCTGAAAGATTGGCGATAAATCTCCAGATATATGCTAGTCTCCCTTGTAATCTGCGAAGTTCTTTAAGGTTTCTTGGTGGCAGCATCTCTTGAATTGCTTTTACCTTTTCAGGGTCTAAATAAATACCCTTGGATGTAACAATGAAACCAAGGAATTTGCCACTAGAAACACCGAGAAAGGACTTAGTTGGATTCATTTTTAATTGGTGTTTTCTCATAATATCAAACACCGCTTTTAGATCCCGGAGATGATCGTCTTTATTACGACTCTTGACAACCAAGTCATCCACATAACACTCTACCATTTTCTGGAGATGCTCGCGAAAAATTGTGCTCATAGCATGCTGATAAGTTGCACCTGCATTCTTCAGACCGAATGGCATGACCGTATAATAGTACACGCCTAATGGTGTCCTGAATGCAGTATGTTTCTCATCTTTCGGACACATTTTGATTTGATTGTATCCGAAGAATCCATCCATGAAAGACATTCTCTCAAATCCGCACGTGTTTTTAATCATGACATCCGCTATTGGAAGTGGAAATTCATCTTTAGGACATGCTGCATTGAGATCTTGAAAATCGATGCAGATTCGGATTTTCCCATTCTTTTTGGGAACTGGAACGATGTTCGCTATCCAATCAGGATGTTGTTCTTCTCGTACAAAGCCAGATTGTATAAGCTTCTTTACCTCATCTTCGATTGATTCTATCAGTTCTAGACGGAATCTTCTCTGTTGCTATTTTACTGGTTTCGCATCTGGCTTAATATTGAGTCGATGCACAGCAACTTGAGGATCTAAACCCGGCATGTCTTCATAATTCCAAGCAAAGACGTCTATGTATTCCCGAACGAGAGTCACCAAGTCGTCTCTTTCATTAGGAGGTAAACTCTCGCGTATAAATATGGATTTAGGATTGGTTTCATCTCCCATATTTATTTAGATCACCTTATCCTCCGTAGGAGGTTCACGTTGCTCAAAGCGCATGTTCCATTGGGCGTCAAGATGCTTTACCAATGTTTCATCTTCTATAAGGGTCAGTTCATCTTTTTCATCTAGGGTTGGACTGATAGATGTCATGTTTACCGTCATCTCTCTAAATAATGCACCCAGGTTGATATCCGAATCCCAATCAGAATCTTCCACATTCTGGCAAATCATATCTTCGATATCCGAAGGATCGGGTGTGGTGACGTATCCCAACCCCCTGCCAGTTTTGTGATAATAGTTTGGTTCTTTTCCTTTGGATACGAATGAGGGAAGCAGATCTCGACATCCCTTAACAAAGTTTAATCCGGGTTTATTAATGAAATCATATCCCATTTTTGCCATCATCCGGAATGACTTTAGTCCATAATGATAGAATTGAGGGGCTTCCTGAGCCTCACTCTGACTATCACTAGATGAGGCTATACGTGATTTAATTCTTCCAAAAAGAATAGGTTTTTGATCGGTTGATGGGCCGGTACTTTGAACACTGCCCCATCTGCATTTTCGATGTTTGGTTGTACCATCATTGATGATCTAATAGGCATGTTCATGGTTACTAAAGTCTCAAATTCTAAGAGACTATCTGCATCCGTGCTAGTAGCTGAAGTTAAAGAATCAGCAGGAACACCAGACAAATAAGCAAAATTCAGATTCTCATTTATTTCCCACTCGCCTTCATCACTGGCGGTGTCATTTACATCCAAATCATCAAGATTAATTACAAGGGGTTCAAAGCCTTCATTGGCAATAAACACTCCTGACTCAGCATCAGCTTCATTCCCACTATTACATTCATCGTATAGTGGGGGGTCGACCTCAGCACTTTCAGCATACAGAAGGGCGTCTACGAAGTAGTTTTCAACACCCTTAAATAGCTATTTATCAGCAATCAAAGTATGCACTTCTTCGTCTTCATCCACGTACTTCATGCATTGGTGCAGGGTGGATGGGACGATCATATTAGCATGAATCTATGGTCGTCCTAAGAGAATGTTATATGAAGTGTCTGCTTCGATCACGTAACATGTCACCTCGCTTTTAAGATCTATGATCTAGCATCTGAGCCTGATCTTACCCAGAGGATGACTGTCATTGGCATTGAAGCCAAAAATGATAGTATTAGTTGGAGTCAGTTTGTAGGGAGGGATCCCAAGAAACTGCGTAACCCTTCGCGGTACAATACTCAAGACAGAACCCGGATCAATCTGAATTCGACCGATTTTCGCTGAGCCAATATACTCGGTATAGTATAAAGGCCTGTTGTGCTTGACATTCTTTAGCTGCATATCCTCTAGTGTAAAAGTGATATAAGGGGCATGCCTCGACACTGAGTTGCAGTGCGGGCATGCCTCCTCAACCTCCTCCGGGAGATGGGCTAAGAAAGCTTCAGATTCCACTAGGGCTTCTCTTAGCGCATCTCTTGTAGACTTGGACAAGCGTAATAACTCATACAAAGTTATTCTTGCAGGTATATTCGCCAACTGTGCCATAACATCAAACTGAAAAGAGGAACTTTGCTCTTCAGAGACATCTTTTCGTAGTGCTCGGTTGTATCTGAGCCTTTTGTTTTCTCTTGTCGGGAATCTGCTTGGTAGTTCCTTCATTAGTCTCCTTGGTTGGCTTAGAGGGGCTAGCTTCTGTATTTGAGAGATCCTTCAAGTAGTGTTTTCCAGATCTGGTTCCAGAAGGTGGTGCAGGTTCATTCTCCACTGCCAGAGCTGTTGCCTCCGATTCAGAATCTGTCAACAGCGGAATGTCATTTGCATCCTTCTCAATGGTTGCTGAGACGGCATTGCACATACCCTTCTTTCCTCTTGTTTCAATTTTCTTTCTGGTCCTGACGGTTGTCCATTGTTCATCTTCAAGAATGTCTGGATGCACCCAAAGGACCTCGTGCTTTTCTGTTGTGAAAGGGACTAACCCTTTCTTCTGCTGATTATGGGGGTCTAAATTAACCACTCTGAGCTCACCTTTTGGAATAGATGTGAGCCCAAGTGGTACTTCTAAACCACCCACTGTAAATGTAGCCGATTTAGCTGTCACCCTTTTTTGTTCAGCATTGAGCTGAACTACTCCAGCATCAATTAGTGCCTGAATCTTGTCTTTTAAAATGAAACAATTTTTAGTTGGGTGACCTACGATCCGATGGTATAAGCAATAATAGGGATCATTGGTCTTTCCAACCTCTTCGGGCCTCTTGCTCTCTGGCAACTTGAGCATGTTGCGCTTAGTAAGCAAATTGAACATGGTAACAGTATGTTCATCCTTGAATGAAAACTATTTTTGTGGCCTGGGTGAACCTGCTGTATTGCTTTTAGCCAGCCTTTGTTTTGGCTTGGATGTATTCTCCACAGCCATTATGTCTTTCCCTCTGGAACGGGGGAAATGAGATGTTGGTTTGTTCGAGGTGACTCTTCTCGTAGATTGTTGTTACTCTTCAAGGCGCCGGAGTATGTCTTCGGCCTGCTCACCTTGCTTGAGTAAGTCTCTCCAAGATTTGGATTCAACCGAACCCATTTTGACTAAGACATCAGTCAATAAGTTATGTCTGCAATTCTCCACGAGGGTCTTCTGTGTCACGCCATGCGGACACCGCATAGAAAGCTCTCGGAACCGCTAGACAAAAGCTTGAATATCTCGTCCTCTCCCTGCTTTGCTGCTAGCAAGGATGGTACCAAGACCTCAGTATCGTCTTCGAAAAATCGGGCTAACAACTCACGTTCTACATCGGCCCATGATTTAATCGTTCCTTGGGGTAGTTGCATAAACCAGGTAAATGGTCCTTGTAAGGTACTCGCAAATATCTTGGTCAATATTGCATCATGCCCCATTAAATGCCCTGTCTGTGACAGGAAGTAGAAGATGTGTCGCTGCGGAGAGCCTTTCCCGTCAAATGATTGAAGGTTTAACGGTTGTAGTTTGCATGGTAGGGTGTAGTCTCCCATTCTATAGGATAGGGACGCACTATTCCCACTTCCTGCAACTTTTTCCGGTGAAGAAGAGCCTGTAGCTGGTTTTCCATCTTCTCCATTTTCTCCAGCTGAGGATTAATAACCACTTTTACTCTTTCTTTTTCTCCTAACTAAGAAGGTACCTCTTCGTAGTCATCTTCGCTATCTTCCTCTATGTGGACATGTTGTTCTTCTTCATGTCGTTTAGCGGATGACAAGGATTGGCCCTTCTTCGTTTGGGCCAGCAATTGAGTTAAGAGTTGTTTCATTTCTTCCATAGTCTCTTCTTGCTGTTTGAGACGTTGTTCTTGTCTCTCAAGCCTTCTAGAAACTTCTTCTAGAAGATCGGCCATGTTTACTGCAGCCTCTAACCCTCTGTTCGAATCAGAATAGGACGAAGAAACAATAGCAGAATATCTGTCTTCCTCCTCATCAGATCCTGCAGCTAATTTCTTATAGTTTAGTGGTATAGCGACTCCTCTCCTAGCCCGAGTGTGTCGAAACATGCCCTCTGGCTCAATGGACACCCCCCTTTAATTTTGAAGTGAACTCTTTGTCTGAGGAGTCGCTTTATCTTCTTGCCTTTACCAACTATATAGAATGAAACGGCAGGCAGATCATCCCCAGGATGCATCTTTTTTACTATCCGTCTTCTCTTTGGCTCCGTAATCCGCTCAAAAATAGATGTAACTGATTTACATTTGTAGTTTGACAAAACGGCTAAGATCAACCATTCACAATGGCAGTGAGAAGCGGATTGGGATGTGCTCCTCTTTCGAGTAAGATACTCTCTCAAATCCTCAGACCTATTCCCATTTAAATTTACACTCTGACGCCTCTTGCGTCGCAAGTTCTGTTCATAATATTGGTTGGTTTGTAGTATCTCAGGGCTGAGAGCTTTTCGTGTATCAACACGCTCTCTTTTATGGAGTCGCCTAGAGTGTGTGCTGGCTTGCGCAGTTGCACAGGCCCCGTACGCATCTGACTTATTCTTTGGTATATGTTCATCCGAAGAGAAACTTGAAGACATCTCCTTAGGTGAGTGCATGAGACATCCTTATATTTGTTTGAAGCGGAATGGGATGGTACACCTGAGAGAGTAACCAAAAAGTTAGGTGTGCACTGTGTGCTCACTGCGCGTGTGCCCGAATAGACACCAGAACCAACCTCTGACTTTTTCTGCGGAGTGCAACTCACGGGTTGCAACCTGCAATGTGCAGCCCGCGGTTGCAAACCCGGGGTTGAACCCGCGGTTGCAACCGCGGGGTTGCCCCCGCAGGGTGCAACCGGAGGTTAGAACCGTGGGTTTGCACTCGCGGTTGCAACTCCAGGGTTGCCCCCGCGCGGTGCAACTCCGGGGTTGCCCCCGTGCGGTGCAATCCGCAGTTCTGCTTGCGAATTTTCATTTTTGGAATTTTTCTTTCCTGATGTTGCCTGTGTCAAGATTGTTTCCTGAGCTGGATTTTCTGACTGTAATTTTCCAGAGGCACTGTTGAGGCGGGCCCATTGGGTTTTACGCCTTAGGTTTCTTTTCTGAGAGCGGGTGAGAGTTTGGTTCAACTTAGGAGTAGGTAATGATGCCACATATTTCCTGACAGAGTCAGTTTTAATGGGCGATGATGCCTCATAAGTTTTAATAGGTGATGACGCCTTTTCTTTTAGGTGGGCGATGACGCCTCACCTTTGTTCATCATAGCCCGGCGATGACGCCTAGGCTCCGAATCAGAGGAAGAGAGAAATTCCTCATATTTTTGCTGATCGATTTCTACGATCAGCATTTCGACAACATATCCAATGGGTACCAAGTCGGACTGCGCCACAACGTTCTCTGTAGTGAATAGAGAGGCTCCCACTGTGGTCGCCAGTTCTTATACGCCCGAAAATTGCATCTTTGATTCCATTGCAAAATTGATGAATCACAATAAAAATTCATATTACAAAAAGAAAATAAGAGTCACAAGAATGGGAATATTAGTGGATTCCCTTTTTAAATGGGTTCGGGTTGCGGTGGAGTCTTGCTGCTGCCTCCGTTGACTGTCCAACTTGGAAGAGGATCTGTGAGCTCTCCAAAAAAACCCGCTCCTTCTGATCTCTCTCAACTCTCTGTGAAGAATCGCTCTGCCAGCCAAAGGTTTTTTTCTCGAATCCAATCTTGTATTTTATAGACTGGGAGGACTTGAAATCCGTATCGATTTCCTCCTGAAAAATCGGATCACGAAATATTAGCAACAGAAACAAAAAAATATGGAAAACAACCCGCAGTTGGCACCTGCGGGATCCCTCCCGTGGGTGCCACCCGCGGGTTGGCACGCGCGGGATCTCTCCTGTGGGTTGCAACCCGCGGGAGGCTCCCGCGGTTGCAACCCGCGGGAGTCTCCTGCGGGTAGCAACCCGCGGGAAATCTCCCGGGATTGCACTTTTCGGGTATATATATATATATATTTATTTATATATATATATATTAATTTAATTTACTTATTTTTAGTGTCTACAATTTTCTATAGAACATAAGTATGTGGCCGCTGTAGAAGCAAGGAGTTTATTTGGTTGCAGTGATTGATGAGTGAGTTGGGTTTTGAAGGAGTGGATTGCAGGTTGTTCAGTAATAGTCAGAGTGCAATAAATCTTACTAAGAACTTGGCGTATCATTCTTGGACTAAACATATTCATTTGAGGTACCACTTCATTAGATTCTTGTTGGATGATAACCAATTGAAGTTGGAGAAGATTAAGGATAGTAAGAATACTATAGATATGTTGACAAAACTGGTTGCTAGGAAAAAGTTGAGCTATTGCTCAACTTTGGTATATTTGTATTGAATGCTGAAATTGGGACTTTGAACGATTGAGATAAAAGTTTTGGACACTAAAATTATCATGTATAGAGATTATAATTTTTATAATAAGTCTCCAAGTTGGAGATTGTTGCTAATAGAGCCCTATTGCCGCAGCAAGTTTCGGTCCACCGAAATGGGTCCCAAAAGCAAAAAGAAAAAAACAAAGAGACGGCTGCTGTTTTTGGCCAGAGAGAGATAGGAAAATAACTGTTTTGTGTGTGCTGCTTGGTTCGGCCGAAGGGAGGAATTAAAGGGTAGTGGCTAATAATTTTTGGCGGAAGGGAAAAAAATTAGGTGGTGGTGCTGCTAATTGTTTTCACCTAATTTTTTTCGGCCAAAAGAATAGGAGGGCTGCTATTAATTTTTGGCTGAGGGGTTTCTTTTGTGGCTAAAGCATTAGAAAAAGAGCAGCAGCTATAGCATAGGTATAAGATTATTTTACTTCTTTTGAGGTGAGGGTTTAATTTAAATTCTTGTGTGATTTCATTGATTTTTCTCTTGTGGTTGAGAGAACGAGAGACTTGTAAACTCTTTTGATATAGTGGAAGTTTTTTATCGTATCCCCATGAATGTAGGCATATTGCCGAGCCACGTTAAATCTGCATGTTCTCTATCTCTACTATTTTTCTCTTTGGTTAACTGTTTAACTCTGCTGGTTATTGCATTAGTATTTTTCCTATCTTTTTGCTAATAATTGGTATCAGAGTTCCACTTCAGGTTAGATTTTGCTTAGATCGGTGTAGATTTTGAGTGGGAGTTATGGCAAAAGATAGGAAGGGAAAGATTGAAAAATTTGATAGGACAAACTTCCAATGGTGAAAGTTGCAGATGGAAGACTTTGCCCAATTCACATCCACCACTATGTCTAAAATGCTGAAAAATATAGGATTCGACACCTAGATCACCTTAATCGAATACTAATTTTTCGATCCATGCTCCGATCAACCATAACCATCGATCTGTCTCTCGGAATCCATCTCAATTATCAGCCACTCCTTTTGGTGCACATTGCTGAGGCCTCTACCTGTGCACATCACCGGTTGCATCTAGGTGTTTTTTCTCTTTTTCTTCTTATTATATTTTATCTTGATGCCTCCGCCAACCTCCTTGTCGATTCGACATCAGATCTACCATCTCGCAATCTTAATTCCGAGTCCATAACTCCGGTTCTGATACCATTTGTTGGGGATCAAATCTCCCATCGAGATCGTAAAGACGAAGAAAACAATACAACACAAGAGGAATACAAGAATTAATGTGGTTTGGCTGACCAAGTTCGGCTTACATGCACGGGAGCAATGAGAGAAATATCTACTATAAGAAAAATAGGTTACAAGAAGAGATCCAAGTATCTCTCTATCTCTCATAATAATAGAAGTATCTTTCTCAGCTAAAATTGCTCACCTCTCTAATATCACATACAAAATATATATATATATATATATATATATATATATATATATATATATATATATATATATATATATAGTATTTCTATCATAATCCTATTAGAATAGAACTATCAGCATCTAATTAGTTGCAATCAAATTAGAACTCTGATCTTCTTAACTCAAGTCCAACTAGACTCATTATGATTCTTAATCGCATCTGGATACTCAACGGATGCGAGATACAAATCTAACACAGTAGCCCCTTGCTGCTGCTCCAGGATCCTTACCAGCGGGCTAACACGAGGTTCTGGGCTGGCCATACTGACAAGGTACGTAACATACGACGTTCTTCTTGCCATCTGTTATATGTATAGTTAGTTGGCCAAGGGCACCTCAGTTTTGTTCTGTTGATTGCAGATATATCCTTGCGGACGGAGGGATAGGAGTGGCAAGCTGGGCGAGGGCAAGGGCGAGGAGCTTGAAGCAGCAAAAGTCGAGTTAGTAGGACTCCTGAAGCCGTTGGAAGGAGAGCTTGGTGAGAAGCCATACTTGGGTGGCGGGTCCTTTGGGTATATCGATGTTGCTCTCGTGCCCTTCTTGTGGTGGTTTCACACGCATGAGACGTTGGGAGGTTTCATCCTCGATGAGGAGTGCCCCAGGCTGATGGATTGGGTCAGGAGATGCATGGAGAGGGATAGCATTTCAAAGGCGCTTCCCGATCCATATAAGGTGTTTGAGTTAAATCGCTAGTTGATGAAGAAGTTGGCTATCTAGCAGTAGGGAATTAGAGATCAAGAATCATTTGGGAAAAGGAAATATGTTTCCTTGAATGAAGAAAGTTGAGAGTACGTGGTTTGTGAAAGCATATGTATGTTACGATAGTAAAACCTTTTGACATGTGAGGCTTAATAAAGAAGAAAAGAAGTTCACCCAGTCTCCCTGGGTGTCTTCCTAAAATCACCTCTAGCATAATTATGCCTAAACTGTAGATGTCGCACTTCTCAGTTACTCTCATTTTATAGGCAAGCTCTGCAACAAAAGGGGGAAGGTCAATTCATATATCAAATTAAATTTAAGCAAGCAAAATAGAAATATCTAATTAATTCTCATCTAAATCTGAAATAAAGTTTTTACCACGTTTCATTTTTCTCAATAGTAAATTGCTGAACAGAATCTATCCTCAGCAATATCCACTAAACTATTTTAGTGGAGGTAAATAGATATCTACTCTGCTACATATTTAGCGAATGCAAACAGCTAATGGATAGAAATAGCTTACAATATCATTCAGGCAAATTCTTGCTAGATAATTACAAATAGCAAAGCAAAAGTGTCAGATATATCTCAAGGATTATTTACATGGAGTATGAAAAAGAAGTGTGTCCTAGCACCACCCGAAAAAAAAAATTTAATGTACGTCGTAGTTCTTATTGTATAGGCGAGCTCTTCCAGGGAAAGACGCAAATAAAATGATTAAGACCTACTGACACAGGACAGAATATAATGTATGTCTGATATATATACACAATATAGTATAGGTCTGATATGATGTGCTCGCTATTACTAATCTCGATACCATAAATCATTGTTGATATAGATACTTTTCCAAGAGTCTAAACCATTTTTAAAAACTAATTGAAAGCAATCAATATTAGATGTGTAATTTGAGTCAAGTTTTGGTTCTTTGGAGAAGAAATGTTGTAAGAGAGTGATCACCATTATACTACAAAGGATAAACTACTATAGTCATCTTTTTATTTTACAGAGGGAAACAACCATTGGCATGTAAGTCAAAAAAAATTGTTAGCTATATGAAGTAGCAAATGAAATGGAATAATTCTGAGTTTGACAATACACAAACTATAAAAATTGAATATCACTCTCAACTAATAATAAGTAAAAGCCATGTTTTCAAGGGGGAACAAGGATAGAGAGACTAACCTGGTGCCATATATCCGTATGTTCCTATTACATTGGTCCAATTGGATGAGTCAGGCTTCAATAACCTTGCTATCCCAAAGTCTGGAACATGAGCCCTGAACTCATAATCTAGTAAAATATTGTTGCATGTTGTGTCTCGATGAACATTTGGCTAAGAGCAATCATGATGCAAATAAGATATAGCATCCGCCACATCCTTTATAATGGTGAACCTTTTGATCCAATCCAACTGTTTGGAAGCTTCCACATGTCTTAGAACATTTGCTAAACTTCCTCTCTCCATATTCTCGTACACAAGAAATTTGGAGATAGGAGAGGAACAAAATCCAAACAGTTTAACAATACTTCGATGACAAATATTGGTCAATATTTGGATCTCATTTCTGAATTCATTCTTGTCCATAGAGGTTTCAACTTCATCTAGATGAATCTTTTTTACTGCAAACTCATTTCTCGAGATTCCTCCAAATACTCCAAATGCTTTCATCTAGATGAATTTTTTTGATGACAGATACTGCATTGGAAGTGGAACATATGGAAGTGTGTATAAAGTAATATCGCCAACGCAGGAAAAAAGATTCTCCATTGCCGTAACGATGTCCTCATATAAGATTTGTCCATCAAAATTCCATATAGAGAATGTGCTCCTATTAGTCATGTTTTTAGCACCTTGTTGAATATGTTTTTTTCTTCAACAAAAGCATGAAGTGGACACAAACTGATATGCATAGCATTTTCCTTTTTTTTTTTGACGATAAACGGCGAGATATATCTCTCCGCGTTCCATTAAAGAAAAAATAACAGAACATAAGAAATCCCGGTCCACAAGTGGAGAGACCCAATCAAAAGCTTACAAAGCAAAAATTCTTAAGAGTACTAGAAAGAAACAGAAATATAGCCAAAATAAAAATATATTTTTCCAGCAAGAGGTATATTTTACGGTCAGTCTACCTGCCCTCGCGCCTCTGATCGATAGCTCGACTCCTCCTCTGGCAGAGTGACCTCAATATCATCTCTCGAACCGCCACTTGATAAGTGAAGCCTCTCCTCATCGGATGAAACACCTGCCCAAGTAATGAAACTATGAACAATGAGTCTCTCGCAGTACACAGTAGAATGATATTTATCATTGAATAATCTATTATTGTGTTCTCTCCATATATTCCAGCAAAATGCCATAATACCGCTTCTAGTCCTATGGCTATCATTGTCCCCCTCTCGAGATTCCTCCAAATGCTTTCATCTAGCGCCGTTCTGATGTGCAAACCCAATGTCCTGACAAACGCCTGCCATATATTTTTAGAAAACGAGTAATGCCACAAGATGTGTTCGCTTGATTCTGCATCTCTCTTGCATAGTAAACAGATGTTAGGGCCAGTCCAGCCTCTTTTTTGTAATTTTGGCCAGGTTAGGAGGGCGTCTTTACAGGTTAGCCAAAGAAAAAGTCTGACCTTCTCAGGGCATTTAACTCTCCAAATCCATGCAGTATTTACAGATATGATTCCGCCGTTGACGAAATGTCGGTATGTGGATTTCACTGTAAAGTTACAATTCTTCTCCCATCTCCAAATTGGTATATCCTCTTCTGATGGAGAGGGGGTTATGTCACTTAGGAAATGTTTAAGTAATCTTATTTGGGCAAAATCCTGTCCAGATAATGCTGTGGAATTCCATCTCCATCTTGAGCACCCCCAATAGTCACAAACCTTAGCATTTTTATTACTGGCTTTTTGAAAGACAACTGGGTATAATGTCTTTAGAGGGAGTAGCAAACACCATCTGTACTGCCAAAATACTATCTTGTTCCCCTTTTCCAGTTTGTAATCCAGACTGTGGCAGAATAAATGCCTTACTACCAACATTCCCTTCCAAAAAGCTGAAGTATTAAGCTTTTTCTTTATTTCCCCATGCAGTGTTCCTCCCTTCGGGCCATACTTATTAAGTAATAATTTCTGAAGTGAACCCTGGCTTCTCGTAATTAGATACCACTACCATTTGGTCATAAGAGATAAGTTAAAAGTCCTGAAATCAATGACCCCTAAGCCTCCCTCTTCTTTTGACCTACACACTTGTCCCCAGGGAACTAAGTGATATTTGTTAGAGGAAGTATCACTACCATTCCAAAGAAATTTTCTCCTGATCCGGTAGATTTTCTTTTGCACCCATCTTGGTATTATGAAAAAGGACATTAGATACAGCGGGAGTGAGGATAATACCGCATTGAGCATCACCACCTTCCCCCCTAATGACAGATATTTTCTTTTCCAACCATCCAACTTTTTCTCAAAACAATCCAAAAGAGGGAGCCAGTCCTTTGTTGAGAGCTTTCTTGATGTTACCGGTATACATAAGTATGTGATCGGAAACTTCTCCTCCTTACAACGAAATACCTCCTTAATGAGTTGCATGGACAAGTTTCTTTCTCCCAAACAGATCAGAGCACTCTTGGCAAAGTTTATTTTTAGATTCGACCAAGCTTCGTAACAACAAAGAGCCGACTTTATGGTTAAAGCCTCTCGTATGTTACTCTTTCCAATGATCAACGTGTCGTCTGCATATTGTAAATTAACAAACGACATGTTGGGGGCCCCTGGGAGACCTGCTATCTCTTCCCTCTTCTTCAACTTCTAAAGCATAGCATTCAAACCGTCTGCTATCAGGACAAATAATAGCGGTGAGAGAGGATCACCTTGCCTTAGACCCCTTTTCAGGAGTATTTCCTTTCCCACTGTGTCGTTTATCCTAATCTGTGCTTTTCCGGAATACAACCAAGATCCCATCCAAAGTCTCCATTTCGCTCCAAATCCCCTATATCTGAGGGTCTCCAATAGGCAGTTCCAATCCACCATGTCATAAACTTTTTCAAAATCTAGCTTCAGCAAAAAACCATTTATTCTGGATTTCTTATATTGGTGTATGACTTCGTATATTGTTGCCACCCCTTCTAGAATATTTCTGCCGGCAATAAAACCCGTTTGATAATCATTTACCAATAACTGAAGCTTCGGTGCTAATCTGTTAGCCAATACTTTTGACAATATCTTAATAGAGCTATTCAATAATGCTATTGATATGCATAGCATTATAAAAATTAAATAAATGGGAATAGTGGCATAGATTAAAACCTTGTCAATTTTTCTCCTCATCTTTCCCCATTGAAGATGAAATGCAAGGGCACAGTCCATGCACTTGCCCACAAATACCTTTATTATGAGCAAATGCATTGCTCGATACTGTTTCAAAGAATCTATTAGTATGAACAGGTCCCTCCAATTCATTGTACGATAAATCTATATAAGATAGAGTAAGCCTTCAAATGAAGGTGGAATGGAACCTGAGAAATTATTGTAGCAGAAATTCAGATTCTCTAAATTCTGCTACTTTCCTAACCGCTCGGATATCTCTCCTGTAAATTGATTATGACTCAAACCAAGAGAAAGTTGCAAGTGAACTAGATTTAGATTACCAATTTTAAATGGAATGCTCCCATTCAGGAAATTCTTTCTCAGCTACAAAGAAATTAGCTGAGAACAATCTCCTAATTCCCTTGGTACAGATCCTGTCAGGTTGTTATCCTAGACAAGCAAATCACGAAGATTCTTAAGCTTTCCCAACTCCGAGGGAATGGAACCAGTTAGTTAATTCTCATCTAGAAACAAAAATTGTACATTGGTTAAGTTCCCTAAGGATGCAAGGATGGACTCGGTGAGTATGTTTCCACTCAGGTCTAGCATGGACAAAGTTCTTATGTTTCTAATCTCAAGAGGAATAAATCCAGATAATTTGTTGCTAGCAAGGGACAAAGAGATGAGCATCGTCTTGTTTCCCATACTTTGAGGAATTGATCCTATGATATCATTCGCAGATAAATCTATAATAGATAAACTTTTGAGCACTGCAAGTTCATCTGGGATGACACCCGAAATATTGTTGTTATCATGGTGTAAGATAGAAAGTTTTGTTAGAGAACTGACCTCAGGTGGAATACTTACATTGATTTGATTGTGGCTGAGACTGAGGTTAGTGAGTTTTGAAAGGAAGCGGATGGTGGGAGGGATGGCTTCCTGGAGTTGGTTGTAACTGACATCAAGTAGAGAAAGGGAATGGAAGACTGAGAAGTCAAAAGCATCAAGATTTCCAGCTAAACTCATGTTGAGCAGATTGATCTCAGCAATGGCCCTATGTCGGCGGTGTTGCTAATGGAGCTTATTGCCCTAGCGGGTTTCGGTCAACCGAAACGGGTCCAAAACCGGCCCAAACCCATTATGATATAATATATATATGGGGTGTAGTGCTAGGGTTTTGTGTGTGCCGAAAAATTGGAGCTGAAAATTGAAGCCGAAAAAAGAAAACAATGGAGGCGGCTTGTGGTGTTGAAATTATTTTGGTGAAATAATTCAGAGGCTACTGTGGCTGCTGTTGTTTGGTTTCAGCTAGAGAAAAGTGCAGCAAGGCGGCCTGAAGCAAGGCCAAAAAAAGCAAGAAATTATTTGAGGCAAATAATTTGGTGGGCTGCTTGTGTGTGTTCAGCTCAGCAGAACAAGAAAAGAAAGGCAGTGGCTTTTTCTTTGTTTTTTTCGGCGGCCGAAACTAAAAGATAAATCACTGCAATAAGAGGTTAGGGTTTGATATCAAAATCTTGTGTGATTTCTTTGTGATTTCTCTTGTGGTTGAGAGTTAGAAAGTTGTAACCCTCTTTTGATATAGTAGAAGTTTTTCGATCGTGTCCCCATGGACGTAGACATATTGCCGAACCACGTTAAATCGTGTGTTCTCTGTCTCTGTTATTTTTCTCTTCGGTTAACTATTTGATTTCGCTGGTTATTGCATTAGTATTATTCCGCTATCTTTTGCTAACAATTGGTATCAGAGCCCTGGTTCGGGTCAGATTTCACTCAGATCGGTGTTGATTTTGAGTGGGAGTTATGGCAGAAGATAGGAAGAGAGAAATTGAAAATTTTGACGGGACAGATTTCCAATGGTGGAAGTTGCAGATGGAAGATTATTTATATCAAAAGAATTTACATCAACCACTGATTGGAGAAAAGCCAGAAAAGATGACTGATGTGGAGTGGGCATTGTTGGACAGGAGGGCTTTGGCGCAGATTTGATTGTGCCTGACAAACCAGATTGTGTTCAACGTCTCCAAGGAGAAGACCACTTCAGGTTTGATGTCAGCGTTGGCTAAATTTTATGAGAAGCCGTCTGCTTCAAATAGACTGTTTCTAATGAAAAAGTTGTTCAACTTGAGAATGCCTTCTGATAGTTCAGTTGTTAACCATTTGAACGAATTTAACACATTATTGGCACAACTTGAATCTTTAGATTTTGTCTTTGCTGATGACATTAAAGCTTTGATGTTTATGTGTTCGCTACCGGATAGTTGGAGTAATATTGTTATGGCCATCAGAAATTCTTCCAATACTGCTCTTAAATTCAATGATGTTGTGAGTACAATCATGAATGATGAATTGATGCATAAGAGCATGGGTGAGAGCACAGTTTCTACAAGTACTGCTCTGTCGGTTGATAATGATAGAAGAAAGGAAAGGGGTAGAAGTTTAAGCAGGGAGTCAAAGCAAAGAGGAAGATCAAAATCTAAGGGGAAATTCAAGAAAAAGTTAGTGTGTTGGAAATGTAAGACAGAGGGTCATATGAAGAAGGATTGTCCAAACAAAGACAAGGAAGGAGCGAATGTGGTGAATCCAAGTGAAGAGTATGATGACTTGTATTTGTCTATTCATACAGAATCAAGGTCAGATTTGTGGTTTATAGATTCAGGGGCTTCGTTCCATTGCACTGCTTGTAGAGAATGGTTTGAGAATTATGTTCAAGGTGATTTTGGGCATGTGACTGTAGGTAATGGGCAGGAATGCAAGATTGTCGGTAAAGGGACAATTCAGTTAAAGTTGCACAATGGTGGAAAGTTGCTTTTACAAGAGCTCAGGCACATACCGGATTTGAAGAAGAATTTGATATCTGTTAGCAAGCTGGATGGCGAAGGTTATCAAATCTCATTTGAGAGGAAACAGTGGAAGATTAGCAAAGGAGCAATGGTAGTGGTCAAGAGTGAGAGAGTGGAAACTCTATATTTACTCTCAAGCTCAGTGGATCACGTTGTTTCTTTGGCCACCGTGAAGAATGCGAAGGCTACCTTATGGCATCAGAGGCTCGGTCACTTGAGCGAAAGCGGCATGAGGGTATTGCAATCCAGAGATATGTTGACAGATATGAAAGATGCTAATTTTAATTTTTGTGAGAACTGTGTGTTTGGAAAGCAGAAAAGAGTTTGTTTTATGAAGGATGGCAAGGAGAAGAAAACCGAGAGATTGGAGTTGGTGCATACAGATGTATGGGGGCCTTCTTCTGCGAAGTCTCTTGGAGGTAATTCTTATTTTGTCACTTTCATAGATGATGCAAATAGGAAAATATGGGTATTTGCACTTAAGCAGAAATCCGATGTTTTCAAGATCTTCAAGGTATGGAAAGCTCTTGTTGAGAATGAAATAGGTTTGAAGGTAAAATGTCTGTTGTCAGACAATGGTGGGGAATTTTACAATAGGGAGTTCGATGACTATTGCTCTGCCCATGGGATCAGGAGAGTGAAGACTGTACCGAGGACACCGCAGCAAAATGGCGTGGCTGAGAGGATGAATAGAACTATTTTGGAGCGAGCTCGGAGTATGAGACTACAAGTAGGTTTGCCTTTGCAACTTTGGGGAGCCGCTGTAGATACGACAGTCTATCTATACAACAGGAGTCCAGCTAGTGCTTTAGATGGAGGAATTCCAGAGGAGGTGTGGTCTGGTAAGAATATGAATTATTCATTCTTAAAAGTATTTGGTTGTATAGCATATGCACATGT
Source organism: Dracaena cambodiana (assembly GCA_036321105.1). NCBI lineage: Eukaryota > Viridiplantae > Streptophyta > Magnoliopsida > Asparagales > Asparagaceae > Dracaena > Dracaena cambodiana. The sequence goes on along the minus strand of JAYEPQ010000010.1, from coordinate 41,661,053 downwards.
GGATCATGAGATAAGAAAGAAACTTGATTCTAAATCTCAGAAGTGTGCATTCATTGGATACGGTGGTGACGAATATGGTTATCGCTTATGGGATTATGAGTATAACAAGGTAATTCGTAGCAGAGATGTAGTATTCAATGAGGGCTGTATGTATAAAGACCGAACGGAAAGTAAGAGTGAGAAAGCAGTGGAAAAGGAGCACTTGGAGTTGGATGAGCCACAGGATAGGAAGATCCCATGGATAAAAGAAAGGAAGAAATACCTACATCTGAAGGAGAAGAAATAACTATACCTGAGAATATACAAGCTTCAGATGAGACCGAACAGGAAAGAGAGCCATTGAATGAAATAGATGGTTACAGTACTTCATCAGAGAGTGTTCCCACTTTGAGGAGGAGCACGAGGATAAGGAAGCCAACCCAAAAACTTTATCTTCCATTATATCATGTTTTGTATACTGATGTAGGTGAACCAGAGAGTTACCAAGAGGCTATGCAGGATAAACTTTATCTTAAGTGGGAGCAAGCCATGCGTGATGAGATGTCTTCTTTGGAGGAGAATTACACATGGGAATTAGTGAAGCGACCGAAAAAGAAGAAAGTATTGCATAACAAGTAGGTATACAGAGTAAAACATGAGGCAGGAGGGACACAAAGGTTCAAGGCTAGACTTGTGGTGAAGGAATACGGTCAGAGAAAAGGTATTGACTTCAATGAAATATTTGCACCTGTTGTCAAGATGACTTCTATCAGAACAATATTGAGTATTGTGGCTGTGAAAGGATTGTATTTAGAGCAGCTCGATGTGAAGACTGCTTTCCTTCATGGTGATTTGGAGGAGGAAATATACATGGAACAGCCGGAGGGATATGAAGTTAAAGGAAAAGAGAATTGGGTATGTCGACTGAAAAGGAGCTTGTATGGGTTGAAACAAGCGCCGAGGTAATGGTACTTGAAGTTTGACAAGTTTATGTTGGATTTGGGTTTTGCCCAAAGCAATTCAGATCATTGTGTATATCTACAAAAGTTTAAGGATGGTTAACTTTATTATACTTACTTTGTATGTAGATGATATGCTTGTGGCAGGTACATGCATGAAGAAAATCAATGATCTGAAAAGGAAGTTGGTAGGGAGATTCTCTATGAAGGACATGGGTGAGGCTAAACAACTTCTTGGGATATAAATTACCCGAGATAAGAAAAATAAGAAATTGTGGTTATCTCAGGAGGGATACATTAAGAAGGTGTTGGAGAGATTCAACATGGATAATGCAAAATCGGTAACTACAACTCTTGGTAGTCAGTTCAAACTGTCAAAAGAGTAAGGTGCTAAGACAGATGAGGAGAAGAGACACATAGAGAATGTGCCTTATTCATCGGCCGTTGGGAGTCTAATGTACGCAATGGTGAGTACAAGACCCGATATTGCACATGCAGTGGGAGTAGTGAGTAGATTCATGAAGAACCCTGGAAAGGAACATTGGCAAGTTGTGAAGTGGATTTTCAGGTATTTGAAATGTACTTCAAATTATTGTTTATGTTTTGGGGATGATAACATTGATGTGCAAGGTTTTGTGGATTAGAACCATGCGGGTGATAGAGACAAAGGCAGGAGCACTACAGGTTATGTCTTTACTGTAGGAGGGACAGCGGTAAACTGGGTTTCAAGATTACAATCAATTATTGCTTTATCTTCGATAGAAACTGAGTATGTTGCAGCTGCAGAAGCAAGTAAGGAGTTTATTTAGTTGCAGCGATTGATGAATGAGTTGGGTTTTGATGGAGTGGATTGCAGGTTATTCAGTGACAGTCAGAGTGCAATTCATCTTGCTAAGAACTCGGCGTATCATTCACGGACTAAACATATTCACTTGAGATATCACTTCATTAGATCCTTATTAGAGGATGGCCAATTGAAGTTAGAGAAGATTGAGGGCAGTAAGAATCCTGCAGATATGTTGATAAAGCCGGTTGATGGGAAAAAGTTGAGCTATTGCTCAACTTTGGTGCATTTGTGTTGAATGCTGAAATTGGGACTTTAAACGATCGAGGTAAAAACTTTGGACACTAGGATTATCATGCATGGAGATTACATTTTTTAGCAATGGTCTCCAAGTGGGAGATTGTTGCTAATGGATCCCATTGCCGTAGCGGGTTTTGGTCAACCGAAATGGGTCCAAAACCGGTCCAAACCTATTATGATATAATATATATATATGGGGTGTAGTGCTAGGGTTTTGTGTGTATCGAAAAATTGGAGCTGAAAATTGAAGCCGAAAAAAGAAAACAATGGAAGCGGCTTGTGGTGTTGAAATTATTTTGGTGAAATAATTCAGAGGCTACTGTGGCTGCTGTTGTTTGGTTTAGGCTAGAGAAAAGTGCAGCAAGGCGGCCTGAAGCAAGGCCAAAAAAAGCAAGAAATTATTTGAGGCAAATAATTTGGTGGGCTGCTTGTGTGTGTTCAGCTCGGCAGAACAAGAAAAGAAAGGCGGTGGCTTTTTCTTTATTTTTTCGGCGGCCGAAACAAAGAGGTAAATCACTACAATAAGAGGTTAGGGTTTGATCTCAAAATCTTGTGTGATTTCTTTATTATTTCTCTTGTGGTTGAGAACTAGAAAGTTGTAACCCTCTTTTGATATAGTGGAAGTTTTTCGATCGTGTCCCCGTGGACGTAGGTATATTGCCGAACCACGTTAAATCTGTGTGTTCTCTGTCTCTGCTATTTTTCTCTTCGGTTAACTATTTGATTCCGCTGGTTGTTGCATTAGTATTATTCCGCTATCTTTTGCTAACAGGCGGTTGCATGTGATTCCTGTCCAGTTGCACGGATACATCGACAGGGTCTAGGAATGAAGGGACTCTTGGGTTTGGAGTAGTAGAGTTAATCCAACTAGATTAGGTGGGAGAAATTAAGGGAATGATTAGGTGATGTATGATTAGGTGATATACTTAAATGGTTGGTGAAACAGTAAAACATACGAAGAATACTACCCACCAAAGTTAAAAATTAAGCATGTTTTCACACTATAATTTAAAACCTATAAATAGGTGCTCTCAATTGATTTCATTCATCATCCATTCAAAAAGAGAAGAGTGAAGAGAAGACAGAGAAAGAAAGAGAGGAGAGAAAAGGTTCGGTGTGCTCTGCGGGATACTCTCTTCAGGTGGTATCCATAAAGATATTAGTCGGGTGCTTCTACTACAAACTATAATTTTCTAACAAGGTTGGAGGTTTATTTCGTGTTGGAGATAATATTGTATTACTATCTATTTTTTGTATATTCCCGAGCTCTCTAGACAAGACTTGGAAGGTTATACTATTATTTGGAATAATAGAATTCGCTCTTTGATTGTCCTATAGTTGTCTCCGTAAGGGATTTTCACGTAAATACTATGTCAGCTATGTCTTATTGATTTACTTATAACTAATTTGTTGTTTATATACAAGTCGGGATATTATTATTTTTTCCAATAGTAGTATTAGAGCTAAGGTTATTAGTTATTGTATGTAAACAATGGAGAATATAACAAGCCTCATGATTACTCTTAATGGATCTAACTAGATGTCTGGAAACCAAGAATAGAAGATCTTTTATATTGTAAAGATTTTCATGTACCTTTAGAAAGTGATGTGTCTAAACTAAAAGACATGAGTGATAATAATTGCAAAAGGCTTAATAGAAAAGTTATTGGTTTTATTCGACAATAGTTGGATGATACCGTGTTTCATCATGTCTCCTTTGAAAGTACATCACATTCTTTTTGGAAGAAACTGGAGAGTCTGTATGAGAGAAAAATAGTAGGCAACAAAGTTTTCTTGATTAGAAAGTTTGTTAACTATAAGTATAAAGATGGTTCTTCTATTGCTAAATATTTGAATGAAATTCAAAGTATTATTAATCAGCTTTCCTCTGTGAAATTGGTACTTGATGATGAGTTGTAGACTTTATTGTTGCTCAGTTCACTACCAAAGAGTTGGGAGACATTGGTGGTATCTCTAAGTAACTCTGCACGAGAAAGCATAGTTTCTAAGAGTTTGGTTATAAGTAGTTTGCTTAATGAAGAACTCAGACGAAAGAACTTGGGTATATTATAGTCTGAAGCACTTGTCATGGAGAATTGAGGAAGACCGACATCAAAAGAGAGAAGCAACTACTCCAAATCCAGAACTAAATATAGATCGAAGAAGGATATTACTTATTGTTTTTGTCACAAGAAAGGACACATGAAAATGATTGCAGAATTTGGAAAAGAGAAAAAAAATCCAAGCATAAAGGAAAATCTGAAGGCTATAAAAATACTGCAGTTAGAGCTGAAGGTGATTTAGTTGTATCTAAAAGTAATGATTTATGTCTTTGTATTATATATCAAGATGCAGATTGGATAATCGATATGCGAGTCTCCTATCATGCTACTCTGCATAGAGATTTCTTTACAACTTATTAAATTAGAGATTTTGGCATTGTAAGGACGAGCAACAAAGACACTTCTCAGGTTAAAGGCATGAGTGATATATATCTTGCGACTAGTCTCGGTTGTAGATTGGTACTCAAAGATGTAAGGTACGTTCTGGATCTGATTGAATCTAATATCTACAGGAAACCTAGATGAAGATAGTTTTGGCAGTACCTTTTACAATAGGTATTGGAAAGCTCACAAAAGGTTCTCTTGTTGTGATATAAGGAAAGAAATATTACACTCTTTATAGGATACAAGCAAAACTGTATAAATATGAGGTGAACATAATAGAGCAAGATTCTTTTCTAGAGTTGTGGCACAACAGGCTTGGCCACATGAGTGAGAAGGGAATGCAAATTCTTGCTAAAGAAACACACCTTCTAAATATGAAAGGTACACGTCTTAAATCTTGTATGCATTGCATAGCTTATAAACAATATCGAGTTTCATTTGTAAGAAGTGGATCAAATAGATAGTCTCGCATATTAGATTTGATACATTCAGATGTGTGTGATCCTATAAAAGTTAAAACCTTTTGCAGTGCTCATTATTTTGCAACTTTCGTAGATGATTATTCCAGAAAAGTTTGGGATTATGCTTTAAAAACTAAAGATCAAGTTGCAGATGTCTTTAGATAATTTCATGCCAAAGTGGAGAAAGAAACAGGGAGGTCCCTTAAATGTATCCGATTAGACAATGGTGGCAAGTATATCAGGCCATTCGATGAATATTGTAAAAGCAAGGTAATTCGACATGAGATGATCATTCCGAAGACTTCTGAACAAAGTGGTGTGGTAGAAAGAATGAATCTTATTGTTGTCGAACGGATTAGGTGTATGTTATCACATTCCAAATTGCCCAAACCGAGGCATTAAGCACTACAATAGACCTAATATATTTATCACCTTCAGCTCCTTTAAAGGGTGATGTACCAGAAAAGATGTTGACAGGAAAGAAAGTCTCCTACAAACACTTGAGAGTATTCGGCTGCCATACATTCGTTCATATTCCTAAAGATAAACGATCAAAACTCGATAGTAAGACACAACAATATATTTTTCTTGGCTATGCAGATAAAAAGTTTGACTACAGGTTATGGGATTCTGAAAACAAGAAGGTAATAAGAAATAGAGATGGAAGATTTTAAGAAGAAAAAAACAATGCATTCTTCTACAAGCGAAGTTGTTGATCTAGATCCATTTCATTCTCCAGTCACAAATGTGAAGGAGAAGAAATACGAGAACATCAAGCATATGTTGATACTTCTATTCAAGAAGAAGAGAGAGAGCAATCCACACAATACAACCGTCAATAGCACCTCAGTTAAGATGGTCTATCAGAGACCGTTATCCTTCTAGCAGGTACCCAGCTAATGAGTATGTTCTAGTTATTGATACAAATATGGTAGAAGATATTGACTCAAGAAAGTCTACATCTGGTTATTTGATTACTTTTGCAGGGGATCTGTATCCTGGCAATCTAAGTTGCAAAAATGTGTTGTTTTGTCAACTATAGAGCCTGAGTATATTGCTATTACAGAAGCTTGTATAGAGATGTTATGGATGAAACGTTTTTTACAAGAACTAGGTATGAAAGAAAATACCTATACAGTCTATTGTAATAGTCAAAGTGCCATTCATCTCAGTAAAAACCCAAGTTTTCATTCGAAGTCCAAACACATAGATGTGAGGTATTACTGGATTAGAAATATACTTGATGAAAAATTATTGTAACTTGAGAAAATTCACACCAACAAAAATAGAGCAGATATGATGGCAAAAGGGTTACCTATAGAGAAGTAGGACTTCTGTCGGAAGGTAGCCAGTATGGACTCTAAGTAGAGTTTTAATTTATTCCCTTTGGGTAAGAGGGGGAGATTGTTAGAGTTAATCTAATAAAAAAATAGATTAGGTGAGAGAAATTAAGAACATGATTAGGTGAAGTATGATTAGATAGTATAGTTAAATGGTTGGTAAAATAGAAAATCATATAAAAAGTACCACCCACCAAAGTTGAAAATTAATCATGTTTTCACAATAGGTTTATAAATAGGTGCTCTCAATTGATTTTATCATCATCCATTCACGAAAGAGAAGCATGAAGAGAAGAAAGAGAAGGGAAGAGGTTAGAGAAGAAGTTTGGTGTGCTCTGCGGGATACTCTTTTCAGGTAGTATCTATCATGGTGTTAGTCTGGTATTTCTACTATAAACTACAGTTCTCTATAATAAGGTTGGAGGTTTATTTCATGTTGAAGGTAATATTATATTACTCTCTATTTTCTATATGTTCTAGAGCTCTCTGGACAAGACTCTAAAGGTTATACTATTTATCTGGAATACTGAAATTCGCTGTTTGATTATCCTGTAGTTTTTTCCGTAAGAGTTTTCCACGTAAATACTGTGTATCATCTATGCCTTGTTGATTTATTTATACCTAACTTATGGTTTACATACAAATCGGGATATTATTATTTTTTCCAATATGGAGGTAGGACTTCCATTGAAGGAGTGCCTTCTCTTGATTTCCTAGCATACGGGAAGCTCTAGCTGAGGCAAGAAATAGTAAAGCTAGTGAAGCAAAAATTCTGAGATGCATGGGTTCCATTTGGTAGGAAGCACAACGCGGACTCTTTTTAAGTATTAGCATTTCTCTTTTGCCATTTTCATCGTGGGGATAAAGGCTTTTTATAATCAATTTCATTTATCTTCTTCTCTTGCCCTTCGCAGGGTAAGAACGATGAGGATGGTTTTACACGTCAATTTCATTTATTTTTCAGTCGGTCATCTAAGCAGGATAACTATGAGGATGGACCATATTCATTGTATACTGAATACAAACTTTGAAGTTTCTCAAAAACCAGTAACAGAGACATCCCTTAATAGCAACTTCTATATTTCTTCATGCCTTCGAAGTTTCTTTATGCATGATATTCATTGTGAATATTAAGTTTAACTGTAATCATTATTAATTTTGATGGAGAGAGATGACTGACTTCTCCAAGTCATACATGGACAGCCTTGACTGACCATTCTATTCCATAAATAAGATATTTGTGGTCGTTGCATGGGACAATTTTGCTATCAGCAATTATGGTTGATGTTGTTAGCAAAAGATAGTGGAATAATACTAATGCAACAACCAGCGGAATCAAATAGTTAACCGAAGAAAAAAATAATAGAGACAGAGAACACGCAGATTTAACATGGTTCGGCAATATGCCTACGTCCAAGGGGACCGATCGAAAAACTTCCACTATATCAAAAGAGGATTACAAAATTCTAGTTCTCAAGCACAAGAGAAAACATAAAGAAATCACACAAGATTTTGAAATCGTACTCTAACCTCTTGTTGCAGTGATTTACCTCTTTGCTTCGACCACCAAAAAAAAACCTTCGGCCCCAACAACAACCTAAGCAACAGCGGCAAGTTGTGACAGCCACACCTCTCCTTTGTTTAATTTCAGCCACCTCCAACAAAAGAAATCCGGCCTTTATTTCTTTTGTTTGGCCGAACAAAATAAAGAACAGCACTCACAAATAACTTCAGGTTGCCTTAAGCACCAGCCACAATAAGTTGAAGAATCCCTTGGCCTCCTTGTTTGTTGCAGCCGCCTCGCAACAAAAATAACTTCGGCTTTAATTTTTCGGCTTGTTTTGGCTCAATCAAAACCCTAGCCCCACACTCCATATATATATTATATCATAATGGGTTTGGACTGGTTTGAACCCGTTTCGGTTGACCAAAACCCTCTACGGCAATGGGCTCCATTAGCAACAATCTCTCACTTGGAGACCTATTGCTAAAAAATGTAATCTCTAATAATGATAATGCTAGTGTCCAAAGTTTTTACCTCGATCGTTCAAAGTCCCAATTTCAGCATTCAATACAAATGCACCAAAGTTGAGCAATAGCTCAACTTTTTCCCATCAACCGGCTTTGTCAACATATCTGCAGGATTCTTACTGCCCTCAATCTTCTCCAACTTCAATTGGCCATCCTCTAATAAGGATCTAATGAAGTGATATCTCAAGTGAATATGTTTAGTCCGTGAATGATACGCCGAGTTCTTAGCAAGATGAATTGCACTCTGACTGTCACTGAATAACCTGCAATCCACTCCATCAAAACCCAACTCACTCATCAATCGCTGCAACCAAATAAACTCCTTACTTGCTTCTGCAGCTGCAACATACTCAGCTTCTGTCGAAGATAAAGCAACAATTGATTGTAGTCTTGAAACCCAGCTTACCGCTGTCCCTCCTACAGTAAAGACATAACCTGTAGTGTTTCTGCCATTATCTCTATCATCCGCATGGTCTGAATCCACAAAACCTTGCACATCAATGTTATCACCCCCAAAACACAAACAATAATTTGAAGTACCTTTCAAATATCTGAAAATCCACTTCACCGCTTGCCAATGTTCCTTTCCAGGGTTCTTCATGAATCTACTCACTACTCCCACTGCATGTGCAATATCTGGTCTTGTACTCACCATTGCATACATGAGACTCCCAACGGCCGATGAATAAGGCACATTCTCCATGTGTCTCTTCTCCTCATCTGTCTTAGCACCTTGCTCTTTTGACAGTTTGAACTGACCACCAAGAGCTGTAGTTACCGGTTTTGCATTATTCATGTTGAATCTCTTCAACACCTTCTTGATATTCCCCTCCTGAGATAACCACAATTTCTTGATTTTCTTATCTCGGGTAATTTGCATCCCAAGAAATTGTTTAGCCTCACCCATGTCCTTCATAGAGAATCTCCCTGTCAACTTTCTTTTCAGATCATTGATTTTCTTCATGCATGTACCTGCCACAAGCATATCATCTACATACAAAGTAAGTATAATAAAGTTACCATCCTTAAACTTTTGTAGATATACACAATGATCTGAATTGCTTCTGGCAAAACCCGAATCCAACATAAACTTGTCGAACTTCAAGTACCATTGCCTCGGCGCTTGTTTCAACCCATACAAGCTCCTTTTCAGTCGACATACCCAATTCTCTTTCCCTTTAACTTCATATCCCTCCGGCTGTTCCATATATATTTCTTCCTCCAAATCACCATGAAGGAAAGTAGTCTTCACATCGAGCTGCTCTAAATATAATCCCTTCACAGCCACAATACTTAATATTGTTCTGATAGAAATCATCTTGACAACAGATGCAAATATTTCATTGAAATCAATACCTTTTCTCTGACCGTAGCCCTTCACCACAAGTCTAGCCTTGAATCTTTATGTCCCTCCTGCCTCATGTTTTACCATGTATAACCACTTGTTATGCAATACTTTTATCTTTTCTGGTCGCTTCACCAAATCCCATGTGTGATTCTCCTCCAAAGAAGAAATCTCATCACGCATGGCTTGCTCCCACTTAAAATGAAATTTATCCTGCATAGCCTCTTGGTAACTCTCTGGTTCACCTGCATCAGTATACAAAACATGATATAATGGAAGACAAAATTTTTGGATTGGCTTCCTTATCCTCGTGCTCCTCCTCAAAGTGGGAACACTCTCTGATGAAGTACTGGAACCATCTATTTCAGTCAATGGCTCTCTCTCCTGCTCGGTCTCATCTGAAACTTGTGTATTCTTAGGTGCAGCCATTTCTTCTCCTTCAGATGTAGGTATTTCTTCATTTCTTTTATCCATGGGATCTATCCCATCCTGTGGCTCATCCAGCTCTAAGTGCTCCTCTTCCACTGCTTTCTCACTCTTACTTTCCGTTCGGTCTTTATACATACAACCCTCATTGAATACTACATCTCTGCTACGAATTACCTTGTTATGCTCATAATTCCATAAGCGATAACCATATTCGTTGCCACCGTATCCAATGAATGCACACTTCTGAGATTTCGAATCAAGCTTCTTTCTTATCTCATGATCCACATGTGCATATGCTATACAACCGAACACTTTTAAGAATGAATAATTCACAGTCTTACCAGACCACACCTCCTCTGGAATTCCTCCATCCAAAGTACTAGCTGGACTCCTATTAACCAGATAGACTGCCGTATCTACAGCGGCTCCCCAAAGTTGCAAAGGCAAACCTGCTTGTAGTCTCATACTCCGAGCTCGCTCCAAAATGGTTCTATTCATCCTCTCAGCTACACCATTTTGCTGCGGTGTCCTCGGTACAGTCTTCACTCTCCTGATCCCGTGGATAGAGCAATAGTCATCGAACTCCCTATTGCAAAATTCCCCACCATTGTCTGACAACAGACATTTTACCTTCAAACCTGTTTCATTCTCAACAAGAGCTTTCCATACCTTGAAGATCTTGAAAACATCGGATTTCTGCTTAAGTGGAAACGCCCATGTTTTCCTACTTGCATCATCTATAAAAGTGACAAAATAAGAATTACCTCCAAGAGACTTCACCGAAGAAGGCCCCCATATATCTGTATGCACCAACTCCAATCTCTTGGTTTTCTTCTCATTGCCATTCTTCATAAAGCTAACTCTTTTCTGATTTCCAAACACATAGTTCTCACAGAAATCAAAGTTAGCATCTTTCATATCTGTCAACATACCTCTGAATTGCAATACCCTCATGCCGCTTTCGCTCAAGTGACCAAGCCTCTGATGCCATAAGGTAGCCTTCACATTCTTCACGGTGGCCAAAGAAACAACGTGATCCACCGAGCTTGAGAGTAAATATAGAGTTCCCACTCTCTCACCCTTGACCACTACCATTGCTCCTTTACTGATCTTCCACTGTTTCTTCTCAAATGAGATTTAATAACCTTCACCATCCAGCTTACTAACAGATATCAAATTCTTCTTCAAATCCGGTATGTGCCTGACCTCTTGTAAAAGAAACTTTCCACCATTGTGCAACTTTAACTGAATTGTCCATTTACCGGTAATCTTGCATTCTTGCCCATTACCAACAGTCACATGCCCAAAATCACATTGGACATAATTCTCAAACCATTCTCTACGAGCAGTGCAATGGAACGAAGCTCCTGAATCTACAAACCACGAATCTGACCTTGATTCTGTATGAGCAGACAAACACAAGTCATCATACTCTTCACTTGGATTCACCACATTCGTTCCTTCCTTGTCTTTGTTTGGACAATCCTTCTTTATATGACCCTCTGTCTTACATTTCCAACACACTAACTTTTTCTTGAATTTCCCCTTAGATTTTGATCTTCCTCTTTGCTTCGACTCCCTGCTTGAACTTCTACCCCTTTCCTTTCGTCTATCATTATCAACTGACAGAGCAGTACTTGTAGAAACAGTGCTCTCACCCATGCTCTTTTTCATCAATTCATCATTCATGATTGTACTTACAACATCATTGAATTTAAGAGCAGTATTGGAAGAATTGCTGATGGCCATAACAATATTACTCCAACTATCCGGTAACGAACACATAAACATCAAAATTTTAATGTCATCAGCAAAGACAAAATCTAAAGATTCAAGTTGTGCCCATAGTGTGTTAAATTCGTTCAAATGGTTAACAACTGAACTATCAGAAGGCATTCTCAAGTTGAACAACTTTTTCATTAGAAACAGTCTATTTGAAGCAGACGGCTTCTCATAAAATTTAGCCAATGCTGACATCAAATCTGAAGTGGTCTTCTCCTTGGAGACGTTGAACACAACCTGCTTTGTCAGGCACAATCGAATCTGCACCAAAGCCCTCCTGTCCAACAATACCCACTCCTCATCAGTCATCTTTTCTGGCTTTTCTCCAATCAGTGATTGATGTAAATTCTTTTGATATAAATAATCTTCCATCTGTAACTTCCACCATTGGAAATCTGTCCCATCAAATTTTTTAATTTTTCCCTTCCTATCTTCCGCCATAACTCCCACTCAAAATCAACACCTATCTGAGTGAAATTTGACCCGAACCAGGGCTCTGATACCAATTGTTAGCAAAAGATAGCGGAATAATACTAATGCAACAACTAGCGGAATTAAATAGTTAACCGAAGAGAAAAATAATAGAGATAGAGAACACGCAGATTTAACGTGGTTCGGCAATATGCCTACGTCCACGGGGACCGATCGAAAAACTTTCACTATATCAAAAGAGGATTACAAAATTCTAGTTCTCAACCACAAGAGAAAACACAAAGAAATCACACAAGATTTTGAGATCGTACTCTAACCTCTTGTTGCAGTGATTTACCTCTTTGCTTCGACCACCAAAAAAAAACCTTCGGCCCCAACAACAACCTAAGCAACAGCGGCAAGTTTTGACAGCCACACTTCTCCTTTGTTTAATTTCAGCCACCTCCAACAAAAGAAATCCGGCCTTTATTTTTTTTGTTTGGCCGAACAAAATAAAGAACAGCACTCCCAAATAACTTCAGGTTGCCTTAAGCACCAGCCGCAATAAGTTGAAGAATCCCTTGGCCTCCTTGTTTGTTGCAGCCGCCTCGCAACAAAAATAACTTCGGCTTTAATTTTTCGGCTTGTTTTGGCTCAATCAAAACCCTAGCCCCACACCCCAGATACATATTATATCATAATGGGCTTGGGCCGGTTTTGAACCCGTTTCGGTTGACCGAAACCCTTTACGGCAATGGGCTCCATTAGCAACAGATGTCTCTACTGAGTCGGAAGAACGAGTCTTGGATGAATTATAGAGCTTATTGTCTCTGTGGCTTTTGAACTATTGCTAGCCACTCACTTCTTTGTTTTGACTACGTCAACTGGTCAATATGAGATATTGCCAAAATAAGGAAAATAACAACGTACATTCTTGTTGTAGGATATCATTTTCTTATATACCTCACCTCCAAGTGCGTCTCCAATACCCTAGTAATATGTGTCATCTGTAACCATCAAATATGAAGTATGCATCACACCCAAAATTTTTAGATGTCAGATTTTGGGACTTTACATTGCTTTTTGGGAATTGAGGTTGTTTCCCATCTGAATAGTTTTTGCCTTTTCCAATAACGATACATTCTCGACTTGCTTGTTTGGGGCTCTTTGAGTCTCTCACAGTTGCTACACCAATGAAGCTTCATCCACAGCTAGGTCCCACAAATTCCTCCATAAAAAAAATTAGCTATGATTATTTTCGGATCTCATGGAATCAATATAAACTACACTAACTTTTATCACATATCAAATGTGGTACTATTAGATAAGAGCATTAGAAGTGGTCTCTTTCAAATTGTCTCTACTCTCCATTTGATCTCCGTATACCGAGAGTTCTTCTCCAATCTACATACTGCTATTCAGGCTTTATAGTTTCTGTAAATCATGAGCTCAGGATTTTGTGGAAGTTTTTCTCTTTGGTGGGAAAAGTGTGCTCGATGTTGCATGAGCTGGGAAAAGTGTGCTCCATAAATAAATAATTGTCTATGGAGCAGTCAATTATTTTTGTGATAAAGTAGTATACATTTTCAACGATAGAGCCCTTCACCAAAACTGATTTTGAAGAATTCGTAAAGCAAAGACATGCATAATATATTTATAGCCACAATTATATAACTTCCTACAAATAATTGGATCCCTTCTGCTATACATTGGCAAAAAAACAATACAGCTGACTAAACAACTAACTTTGATACATTAAGCACTTATTAATAAAATACGGAGAGACTACACATACCTACCACTTTATCACAAAAATAATTGACTGCTCCATAGACAAATATTAAGAAGAATGTACTTCGAAAATAAATGTAAGAATACATACTCACCACGATAAATTCGTATCCACATTGTTTCAATCAATATAGACGATTCTCATCACATATGGACCACGATAAATAATCACCACGATAAATTCGTATCCACATTGTTTCAGTCACTGGATATACATGCATACGGACCCAAATATTATCATAGACAAACAAAGATTTAAGATAACAATGACGACTATCACGAAAAAGGCTTTGGTTTTATTCTTCTGAAGAAACTTGCAACATCCTCTTGTTGTTCTTTGATGACAAAATATATAATATCCTTCCTACATGGATCTTCCATGAATTCTCTTGACAACTCAAAGCATGCACAGAGATATTGTTGGCCACGTCCAACAGCTTGAAGTAATAATTGATGCTAGGAGTTCATGGGACAACAAAAAGAAAAAGAAAAAAAACATTAGAAACATGGGCAAAATTCAAAGATTATTATGAGAATCTGCTATAATAAGGAACAAATGGATGTACCTGAGAACACTGTTGCTTACATGGCTGAAACATATTTGAGCTCAGAAAACATAGTAGTACTGAAATCTTGCATGGGAAGAGCCCCGCAAATAGATAATCTCTGTGCCACATGCTGCATTGTTGGACGATTATGTGGATCGATGTCCAAGCATTGGATTGCTACAGTAATTGCCTCGAGTATATTTGCTGCAGTTTGACCTGTGGGAGGTGATATGCGATCATCTAGAACATCTTTTAGTAAAACCTTTTGACCTGTGAGGAATAATAAAGAAGAAAGAAGTTCCCCTGGGTGTCTTCCTAAAACCACCTCTAGTGTGATTATGCCGAAACTGTAGATGTCGCACTTCTCAGTTACTCTCATTGTATAGGCAAGCTCTACAACAAAAGGGAAAAAGGCCAAATCTCAGATAAATTAAATTTAAGCAAGCAAAATAGAAAATTATAATTAATTCTCATCATAAATAAATACATCTTAATCTGAAATAGTTGACAAAATTAAATGGAATAATCCCGAGTTTGACAATACACAAACTATAAAAATTGAATATCATTCTCAACTAACAAGTAAAGGAGTAAGAACCATGTCTTGAGGGGGAACAAGGATAGAAAGACTAACCTGGTGCTATATATCCATGTGTTCCTGCGACATTGGTCCAATTGGATGAGTCAGGCTTCAATAACCTTGCTATCCCAAAGTCCGAGACATGAGCCCTGAACTCTGAATCTAGTAAAATATTGTTGCCTGTTATGTCTCGATGAACAATTGGCTGAGAGCAATCATGATGCATGTAAGATATAGCATTCGCCACATCCTTTATAATGGTGAACCTCTTCATCCAATCCAACTGTTTGGAAGCTTCTGCATCTCTTAGAACTTTTGCTAAACTTCCTCTCTCCATGTACTCGTACACAAGAAGTTTGGAGATAGGGGAGGAACAAAATCCAAAGAGTTTAACAATACTTCGATGACGAATATTGGTCAATATTTGGATCTCATTTTTGAATTCTTTCTCGTCCATACAAGTATTAGCTTCAACTGGATGAATCTTTTTCACTGCGAACACTTGTAGTGTTGGTAATGTTACTTTATACACACTTCCGTATGTTCCACTTCCTATGCAGTATTTGTCATCAAAATTCTCAGTTGCCATAACAATGTCCTCGTATAAGAGTTTTCCATCAAAATTCCATATAGAGAATGTGCTCCTATGAGTCACATCGTTAGCACCTTGTTGAATATATCTATTCCTCTTAAGAAGCACTAAGCAGACTCCAACCGATATGCATGTAAGCAACAAAATGCATATAATGGGAATAATGACAAAGATTATGAACTTGTGACT
Organism: Dracaena cambodiana; assembly: GCA_036321105.1. Lineage (NCBI taxonomy): Eukaryota > Viridiplantae > Streptophyta > Magnoliopsida > Asparagales > Asparagaceae > Dracaena > Dracaena cambodiana. The sequence goes on along the minus strand of JAYEPQ010000010.1, from coordinate 41,645,085 downwards.
TTTTCTCTTCTCATCTTTCCCCATTGAAGATGAATTGCAAGCGGGCAGTCCATGCACTTGCCCACAAAGACCTTTATTATGAGCGAATGCATTGCCCGATACTGTTTCAAACAATCTGTTACTAGGAACAAGTCCCTCCAATTCATTGTACGATAAATCTATAGAGGATAAGCTGAGTAAGCCTGCAAATGAAGGTGGAATGGAACCTGAGAATTTATTGTGGGAGAGATTCAGGTTCATTAAATTCTGCAACTTTCCTAACTGCTCAGGAATCTCTCCTGTAAACAGATTATGACTCAAATCAAGAGAAATTTGCAAATGAACTAGATTACCAATTTGAAATGGAATGCTCCCAGTAAGGAAATTCTTTCTCAGCCGCAAAGAAATTAGCTGAGAACAATCTCCCAATTCCCCTGGCACAGATCCTGTCAAGTGGTTATCTGATAGATCAAGAAACTGCAGGTTATTCAAGTTTCCAATTTGGGGTGGTATTCCTCCTGAAAGTTTGTTTCCGGCTAAGCCCAAGTTGTATAATAAAGAAAGTTTGCCCAGTTCCTTCGGTATCTCTCCTTCCAGCTGATTTGAGGAGACATCAAGCACTTGAAGCATAGATAGCTTGCCGAATTCAAGTGGAATCCGTCCACTGACAAGATTACCACTGATGTGAAATTCTGTAAGGTTCTGAGATTTTCCCCAGTTTGGTGATAGCTCGCCATGAAATTTGTTGTCATCCAGGAAAATATGGGCAAGATTTGGATACACTCCAAATCCCTTCGAGATATCCCCAGTGAGTTGGTTTGATTGGAGGGAAACTCGTAACAAGCTGCTGCAGTTTTTCAAACTTGCAGGGATTGGACCTGTGAAATGGTTTATTTGAAGATGAAGGATTTGAAGAGACCCTCCTTTGCATACTTCAGTTGGTAAGTTACCAGAGAAGTTGTTTCCTATCAATGAAAGCACAACCAAGTTGGTAATATTTGACATCTCTTGAGGCAAGGAGCCGGTGAAAGAATTATGGAAGGCTGTGAGTAATGTAAGGCTCCTTAAATTACCAATGGATGGAGGAAAAGGACCCGTCATGCCATTTTCACCAATGACCAACCTTTGCAGCTCAGTCAAGTTTCCTATTGTAGACGGAATGGCTCCTGTGAGGTTATTAGAGCAAAATTGCAAATCCCAGAGACTGTTGATCTGTCCCAGCTCCATGGGAATGGGACCCGATAGTTGATTGTCACAGAGGTATAAAAACCGTAGATGCCTCAGATTTCCTAAACATGCAGGGATGGGCCCAGTGAGAAAGTTTACACTCAAGTCAAGTTGGATCAAATATTTGATGTTACCTAGTTCACATGGAATGTATCCTGACAATTGATTCTCATAGAGGGCATATATGTTGAGCATGGTAAGATTTGCCAAATTGGGAGGAATGGTGCCGTTAAGTCGGTTCGCAGATAAGTCTATGTTAACTATACTTGTAAGCATGGAAAGAGAGTATGGGACTGTTCCTGTGAGATTATTTCCCTGGACATGCAAATCACGAAGATTCTTAAGCTTTCCTAACTCCGAGGGAATAGAACCAGTTAGTTGATTCTCATCTAGATACAAAAATTGCAGATTGGTTAAGTTCCCTATGGATGCAGGGATGGGCTCGGTGAGAATGTTTCCGCTCAGGTCTAGCATGGACAAAGTTCTCATATTTCCGATCTCAAGAGGAATAAATCCGGATAATTTGTTGCTAGCAAGGGACAAGGATGTGAGCAGGGTCATGTTTCCCATACTTTGAGGAATTGATCCTATGATATCATTGACAGATAAATCTATAATAGATAAACTTTTGAGCACTGCAAGTTCATCTGGGATGACGCCCGAAATATTATTGTTATCAAGGTATAAGACAGAAAGTTTTGTTAGAGAGCTGACCTCAGATGGGATAGTTCCAGTGATTTGATTGTGGCTGAGACTGAGGTTAGTGAGTTTTGAAAGGAAGCGGATAGTGGGAGGGATCGCTCCCTGGAGTTGGTTGTAGGTGATATCAAGTAGAGAAAGGGAATGGAAGGCCGAGAAGTCAAAAGCATCAAGATTTCCGGCTAAACTCATGTTGTGCAGATTGATCTCAGCAATGGCCCTATCTCGGCGGTTGCATGTGATTCCTGTCCAGTTGCACGGATGCATCGACGGGGTCCAGGAACGAAGGGACTCTTCGGTTTGGAGGCTGGACCTCCATTGAAGGAGTGCCTTCTCTTGATTTCCTAGCATACGGGAAGCTCTAGCTGAGGCAAGAAGTAGTAAAGCTAGCGAAGCAAAAATTCTGAGATGCATGGATTCCATTTGGCAGGAAGCAGAACCAACTATTTTAAGTATTAGCTTAACAGTTGCTGATTTTTGAGGAGGAGATGCAGGTTTCTTATGAGCAGCTGATTTTTTATCGTCATTTATCCGAGTTTCTACATGGGCACACCATTGTTCTTAGTGAGCCCACTTAATTACGGTCCTGCGAACCAAAAATACTCTACAAAGTGGGCTCACAAGGTAAAATGGTGTGCCTCTTTAGAAACTTCATCATTAATCTTGGGGTTTGAACGATGACGAACTTTTTACACCACTTCCTACGCACCATGTAAGACTCTTGACTCGGGCACAATCGTAATTTCCCCAGACCTTGCTTGTAAGTCTCATCCGGCATGACTTTTGTATACAAATAGCCTTTTATAATTGACTAAAGGATTGACGAATAGATGGTGACAAGGGTGCATCTCAGGAAACTTCTCAAATTTCTACAGCCAAACATAATGAGTCTTGCGCTGGCATATATAGTCGTAAGAAAAAATCTTTCTAAAGTGATTTATTAACAAGAGTATCTTGACTAATTAATTTGTTTGCTTCTTTGTTTGTTCGTCAGAGAGGATTCTGAAATGATGTTATGTGTATGGTGCTCTTGACCAATTCCTAGCTTCAATTTTCTATTACATCTGCCTTCATACTCCACTGCTGAGCAACAATATGATCCTGAAGGTCATTTTAATGGTGTGTTTCAAAATAGTGGTTCCTCATTCAAACTCTAGTTTTATTCATCTTCCCTTCCCACATCAAATTTTATAGTCTACAAGGATCCATGTTGTTAGACATATTTAAAACATAGTTTTATTGTTAAAAAAAAAAAAAAAAAAAAAAACTAACCAGCACAAGCCTAGAAGACTAAAGGGGTGCACCAAGCAATTGGACTGACACGGATGCTTGGAGCCCACGATAATCCACCAAAGAAAAACTCAATTAAATCACAGTGCCAGAAGCATCACGAGCCACGCATGTGACAGCTCAAGCAATATGCATACAAACGGGAGTCCATTTGCAACGCCCCACTATCCAGAATGTGAATAGTTGGAATATTCGGTTTCGAATGATAACTCAACAAACTTTCACAATAATTACAATCACATCAAAGCAGAAATATGGGCAATAAATAAACATCTCAAATGAAACTTGATAATGTATATGCACTTATCACATCTTTCTAATATAAAAATAATTCATTAATAAGAAAATAACAACTAAAAGGGGTCCATCAATCTTGTAGTTCCGTCTGCTTTTGAAAGTACGTCAAGTCTTGCTCTATTTCTAGCAGATCTATCTGCTGATAATGATATGCATCTGGTCATGTATAACTAGGATTGTCAGTAAAGCGATCCAATAGTGTATAATAAAATATGTCAAACAAAATATCTCGATAATATAAATAGTTATGTATAGTTAAAACAATAGAGAATCGCATATCTTAACACATTAGGTTGCTTATCATTAGTTGTTCAGTAAATATCTTTTAATAACGATATTTAGAAATTCAGAAAGATATAAACTTAGCTGGTCTGAACGCATCCCCATGTATTCCAGGGAAAACGAAATTACAAATATGATCGAAACTTATCTCGATCCTCCCAAAAAGGAAAACTATAACAATTTTGATCAGAACGTTCCTGATCCTCCCAAAAAAGGAAATAGTGGGAGTTTTGATCAGAGTCTGTTCCAATCCTCCCCAAAAAGAAAATAGTAGCACAGTTATATTTAGCCATCAAATCATATAAGTTCTGAATTTCTCCCATAAATCGAGTGCATATTAATTTCAGTATAAATTATTCAGTTCAGTAAGTCCATTTCAGTATATAGATTGGTGTTTATCATTAAATTTTAGTATTCAGTATTCAGTAACAGTAACATTTAGGAACAATATAACAGTACAGTGGTTAATAATTTATCACCAGTCACATATTATAACTGTTTGTATTCAGTCTATGTCTTATTATGTCTCATTTTAGTATTTATTTTTCTTTTCTTCTTAGTATAAATAAAAATAAGTGAACTACAATATATAAAATAGCATTTTGGATGATATGAATATCTTTAAAATGGATAAGAATATGAACTTCATAAGAAAATATTCGTACTTGATATTATAAGAATATAAGCATGAATTCAAATAAAAATAACATTTAAATGTGTGAAAATTTAAGTTACCAATAAGTAAATAAATCATTTGCAATACTCGATTTTCTCTTTTGTTGCTAGAACAAGAAACACTCAATTTAGAGGTTAATTACTATGAAAAGAAATAAAGCTACAATAAATATATCTGGATTCAAATTTTAAATTTTACAATAAGAACTGAATTCAAATATGAAAATAAATCCAAATGTAAGGTCATATTCATATCAAGTTATAGTGAGAAGATATCTCTTAAATTAGGAATCAGTTGGCCGAGGTGGTGGGGTTTAGAATTAGTATTAAGAATGGTTGTTGTGTTTTGGTCATTGTAGCTACTTTGTGCTTAGTTTAATATATGTGTTTGTATGTGATTAGTTGTTCATAAAAGTTGAAATTTGTTTCTAGAATATTGCCTTTAGTATATGTTCCTTGTGTTTTTATTTTAGCAAATCATAATAGATAATTTTATATCACCAATTTGAATGGCCTCCGACCTACCATGCCATTCTAATTGTTACTTTTAACTAATTTGTATTCTCTACCACACTATGCAAAGTCTAAAAATTGCTATCTATTTATTAAACTATAGAAATTTTCTTTTTCCAATACTTTTGAATCTTTTTTATGTCTTAATATTTCAGGATGTGTAGCTTGGTTAATTGATGGGATTTTGCTTTTCATGATTTGCGAAGACAAGGATGCAAAGATGATAAAATTTATTTTCATGCATAATCCAAACTTTTAGATATATTTCAATACGAACATATCATGTACAATTTAACATAAAAATCAATCCGTACATCCTTATATAAATATAATACACATTGTTAGCATGTTTATAAGTAAGCTGGACTTACCTTGGTCTTGATCTAAATTGAATCTAAATCTTTAACTTGAATGATAATAAAATCTCCAATGATGCTTCTAGACTTTCTGGATGATTTTTTTTTTTTTTTTTTTTTTTTTTGCCTTTTCCTTTTTTTTTCCCCTCTTTCTCTCACACATTCTCTCTCCTTTTTTTCCCTGCGTTTGAGAAGCTGGGAAAGGAATCGGTTCTATTTAGCTAAAGAAGATTAAATAATTAAAATAAAATCATATTAGTTAAATGAAACTGAATAACTAAGTATTAGATAAGAGCCAATATAAGAATTAGATTTCTATTTAGATTTATTATTTATTTATACTCTTATTTTATTAGATAAGAATCTAATTAGAATCTCTTTTTTCGGTTAAAGTAAATCAGATCAATCCTTATCAAAATTGTTAATTAAGAACCAATCTATTATTTATTATTTATTTTTAGGAGTTGTGTTCCAATTTAACTTGGTTTCTTTTATTTCTCTTTATCTTTTAAAAATCTTTTTTTATTCAAAAAATATTATTTTTAAAAATTTAGAAAATTAAAAAATAACACATAGTAAAAATGGTTGTTACATCATTCTCTCCTTTCCTCAATGTATAGAAACTCAAAAGATTCCTAACTTCATCGGGAGGGTAAATAATTACTGATCCTGAAGTACTATAAATACATCCCTACTTTGTAGTAAGGGGAGGGATTTTTCGATCAATCTCTGATAAATATGACTGCTTATAACAGAGGGAGGTGAGTGTTTTATTCCTTGTGATTGTGTACTCAAATATTGAACAAAAAAATTTCATCGAACCGTTGGCGTTCTTCTAAAGATGTAGGCTTGACGCCCCATCATATTGAACTTCGTTATATCGTGAGCATATTTCTCAAATATGTCTTTTATATTCTGACACTAATAAATCCGTTTGCAAGTTGTGTTTCCCCACATTTCTGTTGGCTCGGATCCATCTTGGATCGAATCTCCTTGTGGCCTTTGAAATTGGCCCGACTCCGCTAGTCAACAATTTTGAATTTAACAATTAGCACTGTCTGTGGGAAGCACAACTTGACAATGGCTGAGATACATTTGAGGGCACAAGTCATTGTTCCAAACTCATCCTTATAGAAAACAATCTCCCATAACCTCCCATCAACGAGGCCGGTACTAGTACGACAAATGACTAGTTGGATCGAGATAACCCGATGACCAGAGCTAAACTCCAAATAATAACTACCCAACTCACCAAACATATCACCACGCTTATTAAAGTGTTGACAACTCACTAGTCAGATACTGGTGCACCGCCACCTCTGCCTCTATGCAACTTTCCAATCCCAAGAAGCTTGGTGGACAATTTCCACCGAACATCAATCCTTTTGGGGAGAATTCCAGAAAGCCTAGTGAGGGCAATGATCATCTGTCCTCTGCTGCCTTAAGAAGGACTGGTCTACCAACTTACTTGGATATTTAATTTGGGGATAATGATCATATTTCTAACCTGATCGTAAAGTATGGGTCAAAATTCAAGATTCCATACCTTGGGAAGTACAATAGGACCATCAATCCTAGTGCTCACATCGCCAAGTACAGATTAGTTATGTGTCTCCATAAAACGTCTGATGAGCTCATGTTCCTCACATTCTCTATGACTCTTGAGAAAGGTGCAAGATATTGGTACAAACGGGTTACTAGTAGAATCAATTGGTTCCGATCACCAAATCCACCATCTATTCAGCGAACAGTTTAAGGCAAGCTACGTTACTTAGAAGAACCTGACATCTCCCCTAAAGATTTAACAGAACCCAAATGAGACCCAAAGGAGCTATCTCTAGAGGTTCACAGAGATGAAGCTTCAGATAGAGAATTGCTCCTTAGATACGGTTTTAGTGGCCTTAGTGAATGACATACATCATACAAGATGCCAAACTTCTGTAGTTAAGAAGAAGCCAAGTTCCTCTCAATAATTTGCTTGACAGGTTTGACAAGTATGTAGCTTTAGAGGATTTTGAGTTGTTGCATAAAAACTCATGACAGTCGAAGCCTCTAAAAGAAGAGAAATAGGACAAGTCTCAAAAGCGAAAGTGGAGTCCTCCGAGATGCTTGGCAGCAAGAGGCGAGCTAATTAATGGTTTGGCCTCAAATGAAGAATTTAAACCTCTCACCATGCCATGCACTCAAATCCTTGTCCAAGTTCAAAAAAAAGGTTTACTATCAAAGCCATCCACCATGAAGTCATTCCGGGAAAAGTGAAATCCCTAATAATACAGACTGCCACAAAGAAATCAACCATACCACAAAGAACTACTGTCAGCTTAAAAGGGACATAGAACATCTCATTAAGAAAGGATTTCATTATAATGCTATGAAGAAGTTGTCTCACAATCCTCCTACAACAAATCAGGTGGCAACTTCTAGCCAACATGGAGACCCAGAAGGCGATTGTAATACCTCAAAAATTCATGCTACTCATATTTTACTTTTGAGTTCGATTGTGCTGAATAAGGATACAGAAATAATTTTCGGTAAGTATAACTTTAAATGCATAACTCCAAATGATATTCAGTCTTTGTGATTACTCGTTTTCTAATATTTGTTATTTTAGAAATTTTTCTTACAAGCCCAAAAAATATTCTCAAATTTATTAAATAATAAAATATTAAATAAATTAGAAATTTATTTCTATACATCTCCAAACTTAACTAGAGTTCTGAAGGCATACCCCAAAATTAACTTGGTTATGTGTTGTCAAAAGGAGAGTGAGGGTGGCACTTTAGTTGGACACGTGCCTTTGCATGAAATGCCTAGAGGAGAAAGGATGGTGACAAGGCTAGGGGATCAAATTTCCAAAATGCCCTCGGGCATATATATAATATCATTCTCTCAAAGAGAATTTTTCCAAGATCTAACAAACCACTTTCTCCCCAAAACTCTATTTCTCTGTTCACGGGAAAAACAAAAGGGAAAGAAGAAGAGGAAAAGAAAAGGGAAGGAGATTCACAAAATCAAAGGAATTCAAAGAATTCGAGACAAGTAACAGTCTATTCTTTGCTCTTTTCTTGAAATATTATGTTTAATTTGGAGTGTGTATCTTATGAAGGATTTTGGGATCATAATTTAGACCATTAGGATTTGAATATGTTTAGCTTGTATTTTAGATTATTGATTGATAGTAGTAATCGAAGAGTGCAGTGGTGAAATTTTGAGGTTAGAAAGGTATACATTCTTAGAATAAAAACACAGAGCTTTGAAGATCGCGTATGACCCTATAAGGATCAAGAAATTGATTATCTCCCTAGATACAATAAAATACGGACGTTTGAAGGTCACGTTTGGCCTTAACATAATCAAGATATTGATTATTTTCTTAGATAGAATAAAACACGGACATCTGAAGATCGCGTTTGGCCTTAATAGAATAAAACAATTGGTCATTTCCTTAGGTATACCAAAATGCAGATCTCTGAATAAAGAAGATGTGAACCATAATAACCTTGAAAAATGACCAAGAGATAAAACGCGGGCCTCTGAAGATCGCATTTTGGTCTTGTGATATTAAGAGTCTGAATACCTAATGAGTGTCATATGTTACATATTTATATCCTCCATATTATCTATTTTTGTATTTAAATAATACTACTTAGGTATTTTAGTGTATTTTTCAGATAAACCTATTCCTACATGGAGATGGAATAAACTCAAAACCGGATTAGGAAACCAAGTCCAGAGAGGAGTTAAAAGTGAGCAAAACTATAAGATTATGAGGCTGCAGAGAGTCAAAGTTCAGTACAGTGATCAAAATAAAAAAAAAGAACAAGAGATTCATGAAGAAGAAAGTTGAAGCCCAGAAGAGCTACTTTTGCAGTATTTGGCAGAATTAGCAGCCAATTGGCAGCTCTATGGGGCCCACTCTGGGTGATTTTTCCATAGGGGCATCGATGTAATTTTGTAGTTTCTCACTTGTACTCAAATTAGGGTTTGATTCTCCGAAGTCTATATATTGGCCGTATCCTTGTAATTTAGGCTTTATGATGTATTTTTATACTCTAATTTTATTAAATAAAATTAGGGTTTGCTGAAGGGGTGGCAACAGCCATACCGACTCCAGAGGTAACATTTGTTGTTTAATCTTTTTCTAATTGCTTTCTAAATAGATTTATCTTGCTTTCTAAATTAGATTTTCTTGCTTTCATGAATAAAAATAGAATTATGCTAATTAGAACTACGAGTAGCTAATATAATTTAGCTCTAAGATGTGGATGAAATTAGGAATCAACCATGTAGTTGTTCTTTAGAGTTTTCTTCCTAAATAAAATAATAAATATAAGATTTTTCAATGAAAAGATTAAAATATAAAAACTCGTAGATTAATATTTTGATAGGTTAAACTTGAATTAGATTTCTTGATAGTCTATACTTAGTTAGGGCTTGGGATTGTTACTTTTCATCTTTGTCATAGAGTTATCTAATTATTTAGTTTATTTTTATGACAAATTATATTTTTGATGCTTTATACTTGCACACTACTTGATAACACATCCTGATAACACTTAGGTAAAGATTAAAACTAAAAGATCAATTTTTATGATACGAAGAAGATAATAGAAGTAATACACGCCTGGAAACTAGTGGATTCTATATTCTAGGCTAATTAGTATAACTCAAATCCAACTTAGAACCCGTAGTTAATCTGCTAGGACTAAAGAATTAGTGAGAATAGCAAAATACTTTAGATCCCTGTGGGAATGACCTGTATAGTACTACACCGATACTGTATGCTTCAGTAGATATTTCACATCAATACCCCTCTAAATCAATTAAAATGCAGACCTCAATGGCTATGAAGTTGGCTAGAAACGCAGATCTTGCTCATCTAGAGAAAACCGTGGATAACCTCTTAAGGTCACATTTTGTATTTAAAACCTTGAGAATATAAAGTTACTCTTTTTCATTACCAGAAGCAAGGATAATTGTAAAAGGATGAAACAGGGGTCTTTGTCCAAAGACATTCACGTGAACCTACAAGGTCACCATTAAGAAATCTGTGGAGACTCTTAAGGTCGTGTTTTAGGTAAAATGCAGATCCCGCCACGTTGCGAGCGTAGGTTCATGTTGGGGCCCACAAGGCCTTTAAATTTAAAACTCACCCCGTTTAAATAGAAACACGGGTCTAGTTACATAAAGGATGTCTCTGTGAATTAAAAAGCGGATCTAGCCCATGTTTCAAACATAGGGTCACGTTTAAGCACTCAAGACTTCTAAAACTAAATTTAACCCCATTTAAAAAAAAAAACAGATCAACAATCGCAAAAAAAAAAAAAAAAAAAAAAAATCGATGCTTTCTAAGGTCATGGTTAGAGGTAAATATAATTACAACGCGAGTCCCAGAGAGTTGCGATTTCATTCCAGAGTTTCGAAAGATAAAAAATATCCTTGTTAACGCTAAAATGCAGACTTGGACTTGACATGTCAGTTGCAAGGAGCAAGGAGCTAAGACGCAGATCTGTTGCCACGCCAGCTGCAAGGAGCTAAAACATGTATCTCAGCTTATTTTAGTTTCTGTCATAAATTTCTACATCATACTATCCTCAAATTAAAGGGGCTATTGTTTGCAAGTCATGATATTTCATAGTGATATTTCATGATGACATGACAAGCGAATGGAATATAATAATCAATAATAAATTATTACCATACAAGATACACGGTGGCATGATCGTTTATGGGAACATAATAACAAGTTTCATATATCTTAATTAAATAGAAATGAAGTATCCTCATGATACGTGTGTATATGGTTGTAAATTTGATTCATAAATTTTTGTTTCTTGTAAAGAACATGTACACAGTTTGACTTGACAAAGCCATATATTTTCATTAGTTTATGTATATCGTGTATCATTGACATGGAGATTGAAAAAACTAAATGATAGATAAGTACCGTATTGTATACGGATTTTATTAGCCAACTTCTTGATTAGGTGCTGAGAACTTATATTGCAGTAACACCGAATAGTACTAAACCATAGTTTGATACATGAGTCCCCAAAAGGGTGATACTGTTACTATTTCACAGTATGGGATTTAGTTTGCAGCACCTAGCGATGCGTCATAATTCAGTACCATGGGTTTGGGTCAAGGTCAGATCCCGGGTATGCATGAGACTTGTATAATATGAAAAATTACGCACCATCTTATCTATAATTGAGTTTCAAATACTGACAAGGACATCACTTACACTTGGAATTCTTACATGATATGTATTCGTTAATCTCAAATGACATACAAAATCTAGTTTTTTCTATTATTCTTGATTCATGTGACACGTTTAACTCCAACACCATTTATTCACATATTCTTTACTCCCAGTACTGTGATAGTACACACATTTTTCTCTCTTCTTCTGTTACTTGTTGGTTTAATCCCCTGGGTTTTGAGCCAAGATTTCGAAAGTGAAACGGGGAACCAACTCTAACTGAAGATTCATACTTTATCGAACAGACCGAATGACAGTAAACAACAAAATAGCTTTTGGAGAACTATTGTATATCTTGTTTATAAATTCTTTTATCTGGACACTGCTTTACTCTTTTATATTTTGATTCTTTTCTGTAAATATTAAGAGCAGTGTGTCATTTTATGTAATCAACTCTTTGTATGAAATAAATCTAGCTAAGATAGCCAAATCTGAAGTATGATGAATTTCTCACAAATACACAGAGTTGAAGTGTTACCATCTTCCTCAACACCTTCAAGCAAATGGAAATTAATGAAAAAGAGATCAATAGGGCCTCAGGATCCTTTATTGGATTCAACGGGACAAAAACTCCCATCATCGTACCATATTCCACACAACATTCAATGAAGCCCCCAGGTGAGTCATCCTCAAAGTCAAGTACCATTATGGATGTTAAGTCACCATAAAATGCCATACTTGGATGATACTCGATGCCTTGTCGTCATACCGTCAACTCTAGCAATCAGAAGATGCGTCACAGCTGTTACCTAACCTCCACCAAAAGGAGGCTATAGAGCCGAAATTCAACATATCAAGCATCAAAAGGTTTCTAATGAGAACTTGCCAGCACCAGAGAAGATCGAAGATCTCACCCTCTAGGATGGCATCAAAGGTCTTTGACGCATCCCAGCTGAAGAAACTATTCTAATCCAAGTGAGAGGTTCGAAGGAGATAATTAAGATTGATGCGTCTCTCCAAGACCTTGTTGACTCTCAACTAATACTTTTTTTTTTTGGAACAACATGGATGTCTTCACCTAGCCTCTAAGGACATGAAAGGAATTGACACTAGTCATCTCCAATAGGATGAATGTCGCCCCTATTCATACTCTGGTAAAATGGAAAAAACAAAACATTGGCTCAGAGAAGAGGACAACAGTAGAAGATGAAGTCAACAAACTCTTGGTTGACAACTTCATATGCATAGTCCACTATCCTGAATGGCTCGCCGGCATCATCCTAGTCAAGAAAGTTAAAGACAAATAGTGAATGTTTGTCGACTATATAGACCTGAACAAGGCATTGCCTAACAAATTGCTTTCCACTACCAAGAATAGACTAGCTCGTGGACTCTACATCAAGACAACAACCCCTTAGCTTTATCGATGTCTTATTAGGCTATAACCAAAACTAGACGATCGAGGAGGATTAGGAAAAAACATTGTTCATCATAGACTAGGGTACATATTCCACAAAATTATGCCCTTAGGTCTAAAGAATGTAAGGGCTACTGAACAATGCCTCATCAACAATACTTTAAAGCCCATATCAGTATGATTATCGAAGTTTACGTTGATGATATGCTAGTAAAATCCCCAACCCTTGCCAGCCACATCTTCGACTTGGAATAATCCTTCTCTATAATAAGAAAATACCGTCGGAAGTTGAACCCCTCCAAATATGCACTTTGAGTAACTTCTATGGAACTCCTCATGTTCATGACTGCCTCAGGGGTATTGAAACAAATAAAAAAAAGATCTCAGTGATCCTAAGCATGAGACAATCAGAGATAGTCAATCTTTTAACATAAAACTCGTTGCGATGAGTCGACAAGCACTAAGCGATAATAATTGCTTGTTGACTTCTAGCCAAGTTGACTGAAAAATCTCTCCTATTTCTCAAAATTCTCAGTGATAAGACCCAAAAACTAACAATTAATATCAAGCAAACACCAGAAATGAAATGGTCTCAGGAAGCTCAGAAGGTAGTTGATGGTTTGAAGAGGTATCTTCAATATCCTCCATTGAAGAAGACCTTTATGTCTATCTCACCATCTCCAACCTAGCTGTTAGTTCAGTCCTGGTGCAACAAGTTTCACAATTCCTGAAACCAATATTCTACTGAAATAGAATTTGATGAACTAAGGTCAAGAACGTCATCTATGCCTTGTGATCACCACTAGAAAACTAAGTCTGTGTTTTCATGCTCATGCAATCATAGTTTTATCAAACATATTGAGCCGATAAATTTTCACCAAAATAGAAAGGTTAGGACACATGTAAAACTAAGGTGTTGAACTATCTGAGTTCGACATAAGGTAGTCCCTGCGTCGAGCAATAAAGGCAAAGCACTAGCTGACTTTATTGTGGAGTGCACAATTGAAGAAGGCAAGTTAAAGAAATAAAAATACCATCATCGACATGACAATTCACATTGCCTTGCTAACTGAATCAAGCATCAGGTAATGGGATATCGTGTGTCGATGCTACTTTAAAGATAACGAACTATCATAAACTCCCCTGGGCCAAGAAAGTATGCAGGTGGTCATATAAGTACGTCCTTGATGGCGGCTTCCTTCTCTTGTACAACTTCCATGATGGATTTAAATCTATATCTCAAGTGCCGATCACTACAGTAAGCACATCGACTCCTAATTCCACTTTGAACACTTTAGAGATTTCTGTTCTGAGTGGAAGATCTCTCTCCACTTTGCTTTGTTTGCCTATTTCCAAACCAATGGCTTAGTTGAAACTGCCAACAAATAGATCCTATATGCTCTTCTAAAGTGTGGGTGTCAAAAAGCGACTAAACTTAATAACTACCAGGAGTCTTCTGTCGTATCAAACCACTAATAAAATCTCCATTGGGAAACCCCTTTTTGCCTCGCCTACCAAACTGATGTAGTGACCCTAATAGAAGTTGGTGCGGAATCCCTTAGGATACACCACTTCAACACTAATATCAACAATAAGGAACTCCAAGCAAACATATAGCTCATTGTTGAGCTAAGGGACAACGCGTTCTCCTAACAGGTTGCCCATCATTACATGATAGCTAGGTACAATAATTCCAAAGTTAACCAGAGGCTATTCTCCGAAAGCGACCTAGTTCTTCAATGAACATTACTAGGAAAAATCAAAGCCATGGAAAGTGCACAGCAAAATGAGAAGACACTTATAAGTTCAACAAAATTCTTGGACTCGACACCTACCAACTACAAGAACTAGGTGGCCGATCACTGGAACACTCCTGGAACTTGGAGCACTTGAAGAAATATTATGAATAAGTACATTCTAGCGATGCTCCACTCTCTAAAACTCATATATCCTAAGAACTTTTGTACAATAGACTACTTTGTTTTGAATTTTTCCGTTATCAAAAAGGCATTCAAGTCGGTCTTGTATCAGTAAAGGTTACCAAATAAACACATATAAGTTCATTAAAAATCTATTATACTCTATGATTCTACGATGAGCTTTCCCCTTATTCTATAATACTAACTCGCCAGATTCCGAGTTCCCCTAGAGTCTATAATACTAAATCACCAAACCTTGAGTTCCCTTAGAGTCTATAATATTAACACGCCATACATCGAGTTCCCCTAAAGTCTATAAGCTAACATCTTTAGACTAATTAATTTTTGTGTCAGTGTCTTGATTCACATAATAAAAACTCTTAACCTTCTTTCAGGTATAAGCTTGATGAAACTCAACCAGGTGCATGATTCACTTGCCCCGAAGATTTAAGATCGAGATTCTTTTAGATGCCAGAAGCTAGCTACTCGCCTTCACTATCCAGGATGACTACTCCAAGAACTAATTAGAATAAAATTAGGAGTGTTGGGTTTGTGTCTCGTATCCGTTGAGTATTCAGATGTGATCAGGAATCACAAGGAGTCCCAGTTAGACTTGGGTTAGAAAACTAGAGTTCTAATTGGATTGGAACACCAATTAGATAGTGATAGTGCTATTCTAATAGGATTAGGATAAGAACAATATATATTCGATTGGCCAGAGCATGCCAGGTGGTAGGCCAAAGCGCACCCGGCGCTTGGCTGGAGTGCATCAGGACAGGCGACACAACAACACTTGCGGCAATCGGCTGCTATCAGTAGGAGATCAGCGCGTCTGATCGGGGTAACAGGACCTGGCTACCATGCGCAGCAAACGTCATGCCCTCGCCTAGTAGATGCCACGCTCAGGGTGTGCGCAGGGCAAAGCGATTGCACCGAAGCGCGGGCGGCATGACTGTTGATGCATGGCAGAGCACTGGCTAGTGCATTCGCTAGCTATAGCACAAAGGTCCATGTGGCACGAGTGGTAGACACGGGCATGAGGCATCAGATGCAGCAAGAGGTCGTGATTTGGAGATCTGATTCTTCTGAATTTTGGATTGGGTGTTTGGCCCAAACACAAAACACAAGATCTACTTTGGAATCATGTGCCCACATGAGGCATGATTTGCTGTTGGCTTCAGAACAACAAACAACAAAAGGAGTGGCTAAGATGGATTCTGAGGTGCAGATCAATGGTTGCGGTTGATTGGAGCATGGATCGAGGAATCAGTACCCGATTAAGGTGATACAGGACTCGAATTCTATATTTTTCCGCATTCCGAAAGCAATGGTGGATGTGGATTGGGCAAAATCTACTATTTGGAGTAGATTTATGCAGACCAACTGTGATCAATGATGATTGAGGGGTTGATATTGACCAAGATAATCGATTGTTAGTTGATTGTACGATGATGAGGTGCGGCATGGTACATCATGTAGATGGATACGATTACTTCGTGATATGATAAAGCACATGGTAATGTATAATTGTCTGTCTCTAGAGTTAGTTATAGTTTTTGGATCAAGGTGGAGTATGGTGTATCGATTACTTTTGTGTTGTGCACAACATGATAAGTGATTACGGGTACTCAGGAGGTTCAGGTGTTTTGACTGAGGTGGAACACCGTGTAGTGATTATGAGCGCTTGGTGAAGAGCGTGGTGTGGTAATCGTGAGTATTCAAGAGAGTACGGTTTAGGATCATGAGTGTTCAGAGGAGAGCATGGTTAAGTGATCATGAGTGCTCAAGTATAGAGGCGGTGATGATTATACAAGTTGTTCCCGGTCGGTGGAGTATTGTGATCGTGCGGTAGATGTATGTGAAGTGGATGGCGATAATAACGGAGTTTCACCAAGATGCATGGCTCATCGGATATAAGCCAAGGTGAAAATTGTTGGGTTTGTGTTTCGCATCCATTGAGTATTCAGATATGATTAAGGACTATAAGGAGTCTTAGTTGGACTTAGTTTAGAAGATTAGAGTTCTAATTAGATTGGAACACAAATTTGATAGTGATAGTACTATTCTAATAGGATTAGGATAGAAATACTATATATATCTCTTGTATGTGATACGAGAGATTAGAGCAATTGACTGAGAGATATGATTTTATTATTATGAGATATGCGAGAGGTAGAGAGATACTTGAATCTCTTCTTGTAACATATTTTTCTCATAGTGGATATTTCTCTCGTTGCTCCTGTGGATGTAGGTCGAACTTGATCGGCCAAATCACGTTATTCTTGTGTACTTGTATTGTATTATTTCCTTCGTCTCTACGATCTCGATGGGGGACTCTATCCCCAATAAGGAGTAGGGGATATTGTTTATATCAAAACTAATAGGCTCCACCCTGGAATAATATAAGGGTCCACCAAGCAAATGGATTGACAAAAGCGCTTGGAGCCTATGAAGGTCCATCTAGGAAAACTTAATTCAACCACAATACTAGAAGTATCACGAGCCTTGCGCATGAAAGCTCAAGCAATTCACATATAAACAGGACAATTTGATCTCTCCTTTCCTCAACGCATGGAAATCCTCAAGATTCCTAACTTCATTAGGATGGTAATTGAGGAATTATAAATACACCCCTTCTTCATAGTAAGGGAGGGTTTTTCAATCAATCTCTGATCGATACTAGTGCTTGTAGTAGAGGAAAGAAAGAGTTTTATTCCCTGTGATTGTGTGCTCAACTACTTAATAAAATGATCCTGCTGATCCATTGAAATATCTTCGAGAATGTATGCATGGCACTCCACCAAATCGAACCTTGTTATACCCATGAGCATCTTTTCTCTATCTTTTTTATTCTCATCCCAATCCAATTCTTTCGTAGGTTGTATTTCCTGCATCAGCCTGGCAATTGGGTTGTGCCCGGCACGGATGTGCTGTGTCTGTCACGGCATGTCCATAGTTGTGGACGTGCCATGCTTTAGGCATGGCATGCCCCCTCGGGCATAGGCCCAGGCATGGCATGCTGGCACAGCCCGTCGGGCACGTGTCGTGCCTGCAGGTGTCGAGTCGGGATTTTTCTTTTTTTGATAAATTACAATTTTGGTTAGTAAGTTAGTTTAGTTAGTTAGTTAAGTTAATTTAGTAAGTTTAGTTTAATTCTACAAAAAGTAAAAGAGATTATGAAAATGAAATTTTATTATATGGAATCTCATTACATTAACAAAATAACTCTATAAATCTCTTTGGAAATTATACAAAGCCTGAAGCGAGGGGGAGAATCCTAACTGTCACCTCAACTTCTTAGTATTTTTTCCAAGAGAATTATGAGTTTTAGAAAATTTACATAAAAATTACAATTGTATAATGCAAAATAAAAAAACTACAATTGTGAAGAGAAAAAAATGAAGACTTAATAGTGTAGAAACCTTCAATTTCATTCTTCCTCGAATGAGTTCTCTTACTCCAATTTGTTATATCTTCCTTAATCTCTTTATTTAACATCGAGCTAGTCTTTCAAACAAACACACATCTCCAATGTGTTTGCTGCCATTGAGCTCCTTACCTCCATTAGTACTTTACCATCTGTACTAAAAACAGACTCCAATTCTACTATGGATACCGGAGAGGTTAGTAGATTACATGCCATGTTGGAAAACACATAATATATTTTCTTTTGTGATTTCTACCAGGTCAAAATATCAAAATTTTCATATCGGTTAGGTGAATAATTATCTGCATTGGCCTTTCTAAATAATAGTGAAGTTCATTGAAAGAAGTACTAGATTGTCTAGGTTTTTTACAGTGAAATATGGATGACATTATTGGTTTTTCACTTTCTTAAATAGTGGGTTGTTTTTATTTTGTAATTTATCACCATACATATCTTCACATGTATGGTACATAATATCTGAACATGTTTTAGTGTCATTAACTAATTTTTTAATATTATCTATATAACACATATTTGTATGAAATATGTCTATTAAAATTTCCATTCTATCTAATTTATATCATGGATCTATAACGAATACAAAATATAGTATGTATGGAAAATTTCTAAAATATCTACTAAATTTAATTTCCATGAGCTTTACAATGTCTTCAAGACTTGAGTTATTCCTATTTTCATTAAAAAAAACAAACTAATTGCTGTTTAAATAGTATAGTGAGTAGTAAGTGCCCGAAAGTTCTCTAGTTGCATTTTCAAATTTACTTAAAAAATTATAAATGCAATGCAAATGATTCAATTCATTAACATCCAAACAACAAGATGCTAATTCCATTTCATAAAACATATTTTCTATAACTTTATATTTAATTGCCTCACCTAATAGTTTAGATATAGAATTCCATCTTATTCTTACATTTTGGGGTAAAATTTTTGGTTAGATTTTAAAATTATTAAATATTTGTCTTCTTAGCTTACTACATTTTACAAATGTTATTGTGTTCTTAAGGTTAGTTATTAAATCATTTACTATTCTTAATCCATCTTGCACACACAACTTAATTATGTGACAAAGATACCGAATATGAAATAATTTGCCATCTAAAATTGATTTAGTAATTTTTTTTTTAAACTTTCTATTGCGGCAGTATTTTAGGAAACATTATTGAAAGAAATAGAATTTTTCTTTCGAACATTGAAAAACACTTAGTAAGAATTGCAAAAGATTTTGTGCGTTATGTGAAAATTTAGATCCCCTAAACCCTATTATTCATTTTCATATTAACTAATCTTGATCTATATAGGGGGGCCATTACACATAAATAATAACTGCCATCTAAGGCCTCCCAATAATCGGAGGCTATTATAACTCTATAAATTATTGAAGTTAAAATAGCAATTAAAGTTTGTCTCTTATCTTTATATATTTTTACAATATTGGATTTTCAATTTGAATGTAGGACTTTTTTAAATTCAGGGTTATATGCCGTTCTTATAAAAATTTTAAAATTTGGGTCTTCGACTATGGAGAAGGGTTGTTCTACGTGCACTATATATATTACTAATTGTTCTCTACCGGATATAGAATTATATTTAAATATTCCTAAAATTCCTCTATATGTATTTAATTGTCTTTGTTGTGCTCATTTGGTGGGTGTGCTTTTTCTAAATGTCTTTTAAGGTGATGGGTTCTACTTTCTTTAGGGAAGGAGTAGAGTTTTCGGTAATGTTTGCATTTAGCTTTCCTAACACCATCTTCTATAAATTTTTTAAAGTGATTCTATATATCCAATTTTGAAGCTCTAGGGGAGATGGTTAATTGGGTTTCAGGTACAGTGGTTTGGGTCTGCTCTTCTTCAAGCATATTAGAGGACTCTATATTTTTGTATGACTGTGATGCAAATGATACTTGTGGAGCGTATTTTAATGGTTCACAAAAACGTCATTATTCTTTATTTGATAAAAAAGGAAAAAGTTACTGACAGCTTAAGAAGAAGAAGTGTCAGACGAGTATGGATCTATTTTCAAAAAACAACGAAAAATCGAATAAAAATAAAATCAAAATATAAATAACTCAATGCCGCAAGCCAAAGGGAGAACTTAAGAGTTAAGAGTTGAAACCAGAATTGCTTCTTGATGCTTGAGAGTTGAAGCCAAAGAATGATTGCTCAGGAGATCTCTTCTTAATCATTGCTCTTGAGGCTTGAATCTTGATGGAATATGAATGAAGTTTTGTAGGAGAACTTTGTATTTGGAAAGATTAGATAGAGTTGAAGATTGAAGAGAGTTTGAGAATTGGGTGGAAAAATAAAATTGGAGGAAGGAAGGGGTATTTATAGGAGGGAAAAGAAGTTTTTTTGCAAAAAAATTTTTGCGAACAAACCCCCAATGGCCATTTTGATCATTGGGGGGGGGGGGGGGGACCGAAATTTGCAATTGTTTTCATAAAAACAACCCAACGGCTAGTTTCATAGCCGTTGGGGGGTTTTATGCAAAAAAAATGTCAACCCCCCAACAATCAGCTATAAATGGCTACATTAAAAAAATTTTGGCATGTCGTCCCGTCCCAACTCATTTGCCACCCCTATTCCCGCATCTCTGTTCGCTTGAATCTGTCTGGGGGAAAATTTCTTCCGTTGTCTTGGAAGTTGGCCCAACTCCATAGTAATTAATTTTGGATTCAACACCTTCCAAATAAGATAATTCACTCTTCACCAAGGGATGAACAATCAGTCGGAGAGGGCGGAGATCAGAGGATTCTATCTAATTCCAACCAGGAGGAGGTGAGGTTTTGACCATTTTGCTAGACGGAATTTGACTGAATTCCGACTGACTCTAGGTCTGACGAATGCAGTCGAAATTTGATGGAGTCAGTTAAAGCATTTTTGGGCAAAAAAGGACAGAGAGTTCTTCCAGAGAGAGAGAGGGAGAGGGAGAGGGAGAGGCAGAGGCAGAAGGAGGGATTGCGGGGGGAGAGAGGGGGGAAAGGGTGCAAGGGAGGGGGAGGGAGGACAAGGGGAGAGAGCGAGAGAGAGAGAGAGAGAGGGGAAGGGGAGTAGGGGAGGAGGGAGAGAAAGAGGAGGGGGAGAGACGGAGAGGGGGGACGGGAGATCTTACAGGAGGGAGTGAAAACACCACCATTTTCTCACCTACGCCCATGAAAACCACCTCACCGGCTTTGTCCCACCAACTTTGACATTAGTGCAATTGTTTCCAGCCGATTGATATTTTACATACATGACTCCGACTAAACAACTCCCCCTCCTCCTACTGAACTTCGACTGAAGCTGCTTGGAGCCGAACATAGTGGTCGGAGTTTAGGAAAGTGCATGATGATTAATGGTTTTTCATGCCATAGTTGAGAAAAATATCGTTAATTTGCATCAACTCGAATCAAACATTTTATGATACTTCTCATAGGAATATTGGAAAGATAGTTCATCCATTTCATTAAATAAGAGCACAACCAAACAAAGCCTAATAACCAAATATGATAGTAGCAACATTAGAAACAAACAAAGTGCACGGTAAGAAGAACTTTGTGTGGTGGTAATGCAGAAGCTGTTGATTGATGCTTTCATCTAGACCAAGTAAACTTAGGATTATAACAAAAGTGTTTGCTAATTAGATTTGAAGTTATTTCCATATGAAGGAAAAAAGGGAAACTAAATTGCTTTGGTATTCTATGTAGAATTGGGATGCATAGATTATATTAATTAATACTAATTTGAAGGCAATTATGATAAACTCCTATTAAAATAGAAAATAAAATTGGGTTATAAATAAATCCCCTTATAGAACCCAATCTGATCAAGCAAAACTCAAAAGAGAAAATTTTTACTCTTGAAAGGGATCTCGTAAAGAAAAGAAAAAAAATCTTGTATCCTCTACTTCATAACGCTTCAAATTATACTTTGAACGTTTTGGCAATATATTATATTTCTGAATAAAACATTACCGATGGCTACTCCAAAAGTAGGTACATAGGGCCTTTCACAATAAAGAACCACACTCTCAACATACACAAATAGAAGAAGGTCTGATCTCACTGCAATCTACAACATTACATAATTATATCAAGATTATAATACTGAGAAGGAATTCCAAACATAGATATTTACAATAATGTGTTTGTCATTAGGGATTACATATAATTTTCCATTCACACAAAAGAGATCAATTCCATACAAAAAATTTTAAACTAAAACAGAGAATAATTGCAAAGGGGCAAAAGTAATTACAAGAGAAGGGTGAAGCTCCCTCGTACTTGTAGTACTTGACTTGGTCTTGAAAATGTGGTTCGTCAACTGGAGAATCAATCTCATTTTCTACTATGATATCTTTGATTCCTGGGCATGTGGAGGGGTTAGACCTAATAAGAAATATTTAGATCATGTGACTAGTAAAATGGCATGAAGTAAAACTGTAGTTATAATGATGATGACTTTAATTGAAAACTTAGAATAGAAATAGTACACGTATATAAGCAATTACAACTATTTAGTGTAAAGCTAGACTATTATAAAGTTTTCATGGAACAATATAGTGAGTGAATTCATTGATTATGCACTTAACATAAAACTTAGTGGTGGATAGCTCAAATGTACTCGACGTGCAGATCTGGCCATATAATCATGATGTTGTTTTCCTTAAACCAAGAACATGGATAGGAGCTTTTTTACCGTGCATAACTGGTACCCTGACTAAAACGTTGGTCCTCCCTTGGCCAACCAAATCTCTAGGTGTTACATGAACGATGATGCAACACATCAGAATGTACATTCTAAACAACACAACTTTTATAATACGTACTCTCTCATTCAATCCTCCCATAACCGGATTGTTTTTAATTATAATCTACCATGAAGAACCAGTTTTGTGCACAACAAGTGTCAACGCAAGACTAGTATAAGCAATACAAGACAAGTAAGCTAGCTTTTTGCATGAACTAGAGTTTATTGTGAGTTTATGTTGTTGGTGGCCCCATCTACACTTATGTCAGATTCAAGACTTGACTCTCATCACCAAAAATATATTGTCAACTGAGAAACATGAAAAGCATTATAGACTCCTTTCAGCAATGGTGATAAAACAAGTATATAATCCAGGTCTCCTACTCTTTCGACGATGTCGAATGAACTAATGTATCTGGGTCTAAGTTTTCATAGCTTTCCAGTTCTTGATCATTTTGTGGGTTGGCGACATTTTGATAAAGGCATGACCACCAAATCTGAACTCTAGCAGTCTTCTGTACAAGTCTGCCTACTTCTTATGTATGTTCTTACTTACTCTAAGGCGATTTTGTACTACCATAACCTTCTCTACTATCTGTTAACTAGCTCAGTCCAACAATGCTTTCTCTCTTACATCATTCTAGCAAATTGGTAATATGCACTTCCTCCCCAATGAGCTTTGAATAACAATATTCCGATACTAGCTTGGTAATTTTTGTGATTGGTAAACTCCGCCATATACAAGTAATCTTTCCACGATCCTCCAAAATGCATAATATAAGCTCTTAGCATATCTTCATGAATTTGAATTGTTCTATTTGACGGATCATCTATCTGCATAGACAGTTAATAAAATACTAGATTTGTAAAGATAATGAATAGCCTTGCCGATACTATATGGTAAGGTTATCTCTATCGAAACTAAATGAGCTAAGTTATCTATGTCGACAGAACAATGAAATAGCCTCACTGATATAGTGTGGCATTATTCCTGTCAACGAAGCAAAAATAGCTCCGCCGGCAAAGTGATCCAATCTTGCTGATAAAAGTAAGTTAGCCTCGCTAATAAGGGCATGTTAGCTTTGGCAACATAGTGGGATTAGCCTCATCGACAGTGTTAATTAGTTAGCTTCACTAACCAAGTAGTTGCTACGATTATGAATGCAGAACCCCGTTATCTCCACTTTTCAAAAGAGACAGCTAAAACCCCCGAACGATAAATAAGACATTAATATCAAATCGGGCGGACACAAAAAAATAGAAAGCTAACAACAATCTATTTCATCATCTCCGCCATAGCCTCCATCATCACCAAATCGTCATTGCCCCGAAGGATCGCTCTAAGCAAGATTCTATTTGCCACACTTCCCTAAATAAAATTCTACTTGTAATCTCTCGATTGTCAAAAGACTAGTCTTCTCTCTTTTAGAAAGTGGATCAACAAATTTGAGTTTTTTCTTAAGTTTTCTTGTTGTTTTCTGTCCATTCAAAACACATGTAAACCAATGGCAACTCCGCCTGAATGTTTCTCTTCCACTACTAAGGAAATTGTGTTACAATTTGGTGATGTGGCAGTCAATCAAAGTAAGTACAAAGACACTATGGTTATTGAAATCGACCAATGTAAGTACGAGGAACTCCTAAGAGCAGATTTATGCCCTCACAAATCAATGCTCAAGATCAAAGCTTCTTACATGGTTCGATTACCCCCAGAATGGTTAATTTCATCTCTAGCACAACTAACTTAATAGTTATCATCAGGGATACCTCCTTCATCCCTGGAGCACGTATGTTGGTGATGTTGCATCGGCAAAGCTAATGCATCGGCAAGGCTATATGGTCAGTGAAACTACATGCATCGGCGAAGTTGCATCAACAACGGGGTTGTATGTGTTAGTGAAACTGCATGCATGGGGGAGGCTATGTCCTTTGGCAAAGCAAAATATTTGCTCAGTGATGCTAACTCCAAATATTCTTCTGGCACAACTAACCATCGACTAGTGAGGTTGAGCCAGCTCGACTTGGAGTATCTTGCACAACATGGTTCGAAGGGGCAAAGTATAAGGAATTCATTCTCCTAGAGGCTACAAACCCGTTGTCTTCCATTGATTTGGGATTGCCCTTTACTACAGTCAACATGCTTGTCTAGAACATCAAGACAACACTCCGAAAACAATGGGGATGACACATGTTGGATCGATACGCTTGCCAGTAATAGAGGTTTGTTTTTTTGAGCAAAAACGGCGGGTAGAAGCCCTCCGCATTCTATTAACAAGCTGATAATAGAACTACAAAAGTTCAAAGCAAAAGTACATAGAAGAAAACATAAAAACTAAGCTAGGAGAAAGTAGAGAAAGAGTAATAGAGGTTTGTTAGAGCCTGAATATACTCCTAGTCTCAAAAAACTTGTAGTCGAAAGAATAGGAGTTTATGACAACACTTGAGCCAAAACTCAAAAGATGGGTGTAGTAATACCATTTAACTATGATTCACATACCTCCTTCCATCACAAATCATCGTCAAATTATATTGATACAAATTTTGTTGCTGCATCAACCAACACAGAAAGTTCTATTCGACCACAACAAACAACTGTTTACATGGCCGACAATAATAATGCAAATATCATTCAATGACTCAAAACTCGTGAGAAAAACTTGAAAACTATGTTTCAAGCCACCCTAGTCAAAATACAATTTCAGCTCCAACAATTGCTAGACTAAGGACAATCTAAGACTGGGGGTACCAGCAATACTCCTCTCGACAGTCACGACAATGCTGGTAGCATTCCTTTGAACTCGGAAGCAAAGTCAGGAGTCACAGCTGACGATTCCAAGATTAAAAGTAAACGCTTAGAGAATATTCAAACACAAATTGACACACTCACTCCCAAAAAAGCTGCAACGAGTGGGGATGGTCCAACCAGATCCACCTGAAGGGGGTATGGTACAATGCACTCCAAAGTTTGACCCGCCACAATTACAATAGTATAATGGCAAAGTGTCTCATAGCCAACACCTTTACCACTTTCAGTCATATAGTAATAAAGAGGTAGTAAATGATACAATCATGGTTAGACTCTTCATCAATAATCTACTTTGGGTTGCTTTTGACTAAAGGTTACCAGTAGGCTCCATTAAATCACGGGGTGATCTTAAAACTCGGTTTCTCTCTCGATTCTATAAAGATAAGACTGAGGTGACAATACTTAGATTTTTGTCTGAAAGTAGAAGGAAGGAGAACCTATCCGTGACTTTATTGAGAGGCTCAAAAACCGTACTCTCAGATGTTCCGAAGGCATGTCTTTGTCAATGTTGATCCAAATATGTCAACATAATTTGGTAGTCAAGATTGAATCCTATATAGGTGTCATTAAAGCTTGTTTTTGGAATGAGCTTGTGCAAAATGCAGAGATTGTCAAAAATTTAGCTAATTCAATCTGGACTTTTCGAATCACACAGTATTGTGAGTAACTCATCTAGGGTTTGCACCAAAGAAGACCATGGTTTCATATTATCTTAAATGAAAATGAGGTGTAGAAAGCTTGGTTGCCAAACTAGGCATATAGAATTAACTCTTGCGTAAAAGTAATTTTGTTGAAGGGTAAAGAAAGGGATAGCCAGTTTGCTCATTCAAACTCAATTTCACCCTCGTTTAAATCTCGATTTGATCCGTGTTTAGATCATTATCTCGATAGTCTGTTTTGCTGCCGCCTTCAGACCTCTGAGCTTCCAGCTCATCCCATTTGCAACCAACACATGAAAGCTCCATTGCCTAACCCTTGAGCTTCATTTGAGCTTCCCACGATGAGAGCACTACCTGAGCTTAACGAGCTCTACCTAAGCTCATTTAGCTACACCTGGGCTTGGTGCAATGATAAGCGTGTCATATAATAGATTGTGTTGATCCAAAATCACCCAAATCTCAATCAGAATTTCCATTTTCAATTTTGATCCGACAAGCGCTAGCTAAATCTAGAAGAATTTGGACGAAATCCAAAAAAAGATGTCGCCTTTGACAAATCTAACTGCAGAGGTGAAAAGGAAAAGGGAAAGGAAAAAAGAGGAGGAAAAAATTGGAAAAATGGGGATGCTTTTGGATTGTGCCAGAGGAGGCTAGGGGAGGAGACGGCGAAGGCCGGAGTTAATATGCCTCTGGCAGTCCTCACCTCCCCCTTTGAGCTAGGGCAAAGCTAACTTCATAGCAGGTAATTATATCCTTTATTGAGTATAAAATTATTGGTATTTCTAGTCTAGACTATGGGTAAACTTCCAAAAGAGCTCCATAACATACAATGGACAGAGAAATTTTACAACTCGGATTGTCATAGTGATATATGGATGTAGGGAGGGTGACTTCCCCATCATATACCTTGGAATACCAGTCAGACCAGGAAGACTTATGAAACAAGACTGGGCCCACCATTCGATCTGCTAGAAAGAAAATTAGAATATTGGAAAGTAAAACTGTTGTCCCTTGAGAGTTGTATTGCTTAACTCTGCCCTCTCATCGACGTATACCTACCTTATGTCATCCCTAATATTACCGCGGTGGGTTAGAAAGAAAATTGACTACATACGGAGAAGATTTCTTAATAAGGGGCCTCACCACAGGCCGCGGGGCGGGGGGGGGGGGTGTGTGGGGGGGGGGTGTGGAATATAATCTTGTCTCTTGGCGACAGGTATGTAGGGCCAAAAAGGAGGGTGGACTTGGAGTGCTAGATGTCCAATCTTTCAACATAGCCTTAATGTCGAAGTGGTGGTGGAAGATCATTTCCAGAACCGAAAGTCCAATCCAACAGCTTCTCACATCAAAATACGGACCTAAGAGAGGGAGTTGGCAATTGAAGCATTGGAATTCCTTGAACATATTCCTTTTTTGGAAATTACTGATATTGTGCAAGGAGGTTTTTTGGCCAGGAATAATATATACGATTGGAAATGGAAAGTCCATATCGTTTTGGGAAGATCGTTGGTACACACAAATTCTGCTACGATCTTTCTATCCAAATATCTACCAAAGAGCTAATAAGGAAAAGGAGAATGTTTGGGATTACTGGAGACATGGGAGATGGAGAATCCCTTTACTTGGGGAAGATAATGCAACAACTACCCTCCAAAAATAGGATATATACAATTTTTTGGCTAACATTAGACCTACAATAGAGTGGGAGGACATAGTACTATGGAGGTGGTGTCAAACACAAATATTCACAGTTGCATCCGCTTATTCAATGATGGAGGATGTCGACTACCTTATGCTAAGGATATTTGGAAGATTGGCTACCCACTAAGATTTAGCGTGTTCATGTGGTTGGTTGCGAAGAAAGCAATTCTAACTTGGGATAACTTGCAGAAGAGAGGCTGGCAGGGGCCAAGTGTTTGCATACTTTGTCATAAAGATAACAAGTCGGTCAGCCACATCACAATGGAATGTACGTTTGTCCGCTCATTATGGAAAACGTGTGCCACCAGATTATCTATCTACGTCTCGCCAGACACGAGATGTATTTGGAAGAAGATAGAATCACAGAACCGACAATACAAAATAGAACATTTACTAGTGCCCATGATATGTTGGAATATTTGGCTAGAACGTAACAATAGAATGTTCAGAGGATGCACACGCACACTTGAAGAATATTTTTATACTATTCTTATTGATATTAAACTCTGGACAAGTATCCATTCAGACACTGATATGCACAAGAGGAAATTTTGCCCACAATCCACAGAGAACAAAGTTCCTGATAAAGCTGCTAACTGCCCAATTCTAAATGACATTGCCATTAGGGGGCTCGGATATGGAGGATGATTTCGGCTGAGTAGATTCATCACCCTGGACACATAACAAGCTACTAAGTTTTAGTCTGTGTCCTTCTTTTGTATGTTTCTTTTATATGTTTCATTTCTAAGGGTATATTGACCTTAATGGATTATGTCGTAAGTTCTATTATTACTTTTTAATGGAATGAGGGGGAAAAACCACCATAATGACTATAAAAAAAATTATTGGTATTTTTATTTTTCCAAAATTAGAACCTATTTAATGGAATGCAGGGAATTATCCACTATAAAAAAGAGAGGATTAGCCCAACATGACTTATAGGAGCAAAAGTCTGTAAGCAAATGTTGATCCATGGTCTTCACCAAAAGGCAAAAGAAATGAGTATGTAGCTATTACTTAAAAGAATGGTTACAAATATCAATTGATACCAATATTTATCAAAACTATCTTTTCCAATTTTGAGGTATTGGTATGCTAGAGAGAGAGAGAGAGAGAGAGAGAGAGAGAGAGAATGAGAGAGAGACATACATACATACATAACATAATATGTATCTGATGTTGGTAAATCTGATATCATAAATCATTGCTAATACTGAGATTGTTTTCTATAGTCTAAACCATGCTTAAAAGCTAATTAAAGTAATCAATTTTTGATGTGCAATTATTTATATGTTGAGTGGAGTTTTTATTCTTTGGAGAAGAAATGGTGAAAGAGAATGATAACCCATTACTACAAACAATAAATTACTATTGTCATCTTTTTCTTTTACAAAAGGAAACAACCTTTGGCATGTCAAGTAATTTTTTTTGTTTAGCTACATCAACTAGCAAATGAGATAGAGCAACTCTGAGGTTGAAGATGCAGGTTTGGGTCATTTTTAAGATACCCGAACCCTTAATTTTTATGTTGAGTATGATAGCTCAAGGTCATATCCAACCCAATTAACACCCCAAACCCAAAAGATTGGAGGAAACCAACTTTGCTATCCTAGGAAAGAAGCTCCTAGGAGAAGTAAATTTTCAAACTGTGCTAACTTACACAATAGCGTAATGCCCCTACCATAAATTTGGATAGCAGAAATACCGATAATATATTCGTAAGAATGTGTGAAGCCTTTAGTATGATACTAATAGTTAAAATAGTTTATAATTAAAAACAGATATTTCCCTTAGTATTTTTTAATTAACCATGGATTCCTCACTCAATGGTTTATAATTAACCATTATTTCCTTCCTAAAATATTCTAGTGGCTGGTAACACACTAATACTTCACTAGACGATGTAGGATTTTAGAGGTGGCATTTGCAATATACTTGTGACACTTTATACCGTGCAGCTCTTTACTCCATATGGTACTTAATTTTGCACACATACGATTAGTAATATATTAAGCCTCAGGCATAATATCAATAGCTAAAATAGTTTATAATTAACTACGAATTCCTCCATCAAAAAGATTAGCTATGATTACTTTTGGATCTTATGGAATCAATATAAACTACACTAACTCTTATCACATATTAGATGTGGTACTATTAGATAGGGGCATTAGTAGTGGTCTCTTACAAATTGTCTCTGGTTTCCATTTGATCTCCATATACCGAGAGTGCTTCTACAATCTACAAACTGCTATTCAGGCCTTATAGTTTCTGTAAATCATGAGCTCGGGTCTTTTGTGGAAGTATTTCTCTTTGGTGGGAAAAGTGTGCCTGATGTTGCATGAGCTATGCTTAGTTGGCAGTCTTCATGAACAACCTACAGTATACATTTGCCATGATAGAGCCCTTCGCCAAAACTGATTTTGAAGAATTCGTAAAGCAAAGACATGCATGATATATTTATAGCCACAATTATATAACTTCCTACAAATAATTGGATCCCTTCTGTCGTACATTGCCAGAAAAACAATACAGCTGACTAAGCAACTAACTTTGTTACATTAAGCACTTATTAATAAAATACGGGGATACTACACATACCTACCACTTTATCACAAAAAAAATTGATTATTCCATAGACGGAGATTAAGAAGAATGTACTTTGAAAAGAAATGTAAGAAGAAATACTCACCACAATGAATTCGTATCCATATTGTTTCCATCAATATAGAC
The DNA here is from genome assembly GCA_036321105.1 of Dracaena cambodiana. Lineage (NCBI taxonomy): Eukaryota > Viridiplantae > Streptophyta > Magnoliopsida > Asparagales > Asparagaceae > Dracaena > Dracaena cambodiana. The sequence continues at coordinate 41,614,152 of JAYEPQ010000010.1, read as the reverse complement.
GATTCTCATCACATACACTAGATATACATGCATAGGGACCCAAATATCATCATAAACAAACAAACATTAAAGATAACAATGATGACTATTAGGAAACATGCTTTGGTTTTATTCTTCTGAATAAACTTGCAACATCCTCTTATTGTTATTTGATGCCAAAATATATAATATCCTTCCTACATGGATCTTCTATGAATTCTCTTGACAACTCAAAGCATGCACTGAGATATTGTTGGTCACGTCCAACAGCTCGAAGTAATAATTTAAGCTAGGAGTTCATGGGACAACAAAAAGAAAATGAAAAAAAACATTAGAGACACAGGCAAAATTCATAGAGTATTATGATGATTTGCTACGATAAGGAACAAATGGATGTACCTGAGAACACCGTTGCTTACATAGTTGATACATATTTGAGCTCAGAAAACATAGTAGTACTGAAATCTTGCATGGGAAGAGCCCTGCAAATAGATAATTTCTGTGCCACATGCTGCATTGTTGGACGATTATGTGGATCGGTATTCAAGCATTGGATTGCTACAGTAACTGCCTCGAGTATATTTGCTGCAGTTTGACCTGTGGGAAGTGATATGCGATCATCTAGAACATCTTTTAGGAAAATGTTTTGACCTGTGTGGGATAATAAAGAAGAAAGAAGTTCCCCTGGGTGTCTTCCTAAAATCACCTCTAGTATGATTATGCCAAAACTGTAGACGTCGCACTTGTCTGTTACTCTCATTGTATAGGCAAGCTCTGCAACAAAAGGGGGAAGGTCAAATCATATATCAAGTTAAATTTAAGCAAGCAAAATAGAAATATCTAATTAATTCTCATCTAAATAAATACATTCAAATCTGAAATAGTTGACAAAATAAAGTTTTTACCACGTTTCATATTTTTCAATAGTAAATTGTTGAACAGAATCTATCCTCGGCAACATCCACTAAACTATTTTAGTGGATATAAATATATATGTACTCTGCTAGATATTTAGTGAATGCAAACAGCTAATGGATAGAAATAGTTTACCATATCATTCAGGCAAATTCTTGCTAGATAATTACAAATAACAAAACAAATGTGTCAGATATATCTCAAGGATTATTTTGATGGAGTATGAAAAAGAAGTGTGTCCTAGCACCACCAAAAAAAAAAAAAAGAAAATGTACGTCGCAGTTCTAGTTCTTATTGTATATGCAAGCTCTACAAGCAAAAGCCACAAATAAAATGATTAAGGCCTAGTGACGCAGAGCAGAATATAATGTATGTCCTATATATATACACAATATAGTATAGGTCCGATATGATGTGCTCGATATTACTAATCTTGATACCATAAATCATTGTTGATATAAATACTTTTTTCAAGAGTCTAAACCATTCTTAAAAGCTAATTGAAAGTAATCAATATTAGATGTGTAATTTGAGTCTAGTTTTGGTTCACTGGAGAAGAAATGTTGGAAGACAGTGATGACCATTATACTGCACAGGATAAACTACCATTGTCATCTTCTTCTTTTACAGAGAGAAACAACCATTGGCATGCAAGTCAAAAAAATTTGTTAGCTATATGAAGTAGCAAATGAAATGGAATAATTCCGAGTTTGACAATACACAAACTATAAAGATTGAATATCATTCTCAACTAACAATAAGTAAGAACCTTCTTTTAAGGGAACAAGGATAGAGAGACTAACCTGGTGCCATATATCCGTATGTTCCTACTACATTGGTCCAATTGGATGAGTCAGGCTTCAATAACCTTGCTATCCCAAAGTCTGAGACATGAGCCCTGAACTCATAATCTAGTAAAATATTGTTGCATGTTATGTCTCGATGAACAATTGGCTGAGAGCAATCATGATGCAAATAAGATATAGCATCCGCCACATCCTTTATAATGGTGAACCTTTTGATCCAATCCAACTGTTTGGAAGCTTCCACATCTCTTAGAACATTTGCTAAACTTCCTCTCTCCATATACTCGTACAGAAGAAATTTGGAGATAGGAGAGGAACAAAATCCAAAGAGTTTAACAATACTTCGATGACGAATATTGGTCAATATTTGGATCTCATTTCTGAATTCATTCTCGTCCATAGAAGTTTCATCTTCATGTGGATGAATCTTTTTCACTGCGAACACTTCCTGTGTTGGCAATATTACTTTATACACACGTCCATATGTTCCACTTCCAATGCAGTATCCGTCATCAAAATTCTCAGTTGCCGTAATGATGTCCTCGTATAAGATCTGTCCATCAAAATTCCATATAGAGAATGTGCTCCTATTAGTCACTTCATTAGCTCCTTGTTGAATATGTCTTTTCCTCCAGCGAAGCACGAAGTGGACACAAACTGATATGCATAGCATTATAAACATTAATTTAATGGGAATAGTGGCATAGATTAAAATCTTGTCAATTTTTCTCTTCTTATCTTTCTCCATTGAAGACGAACTGCAAGGGGGCAGTCCATGCACTTGCCCACAAAGACCTTTATTATGAGCAAATGCATTGCTCGATACTGTTTCAAAGAATCGGTTACTCGGGACAGGTCCCTCCAATTCATTGTACGATAAATCTATAGAGGATAAGCTGAGTAAGCCCTCAAATGAAGGTGGAATGGAACCTGAGAAATTATTGTGGGAGAGATTCAGATTCTCTAAATTCTGCAACTTTCCTAACCGCTCGGGTATCTCTCCTGTAAATAGATTCTCACTCAAATCAAGAGAAAGTTGCAAATAAACTAGATTACCAATTTTAAATGGAATGCTCCCATTCAGGAAATTCTTTCTCAGCTGTAAAGAAATTAGCTGAGAACAATCTCCTAATTCCCCTGGTACAGAACCTATCAGGTGGTTATCCTGGACATGCAAGTCATAAAGATTCTTAAGCTTTCCTAACTCTGAGGGAATGGAGCCAGTTAGTTGATTCTCATCAAGATACAAAAGTTGTAGATTGGATAAGTTCCCTAAGGATGCAGGGATGGACTCGGTGAGTTTGTTTCCGCTCAGGTCTAGCATTGACAAAGTTCTCATGTTTCCGATCTCACGAGGAATAAATCCAGTTAATTTGTTGCTAGCAAGGGACAAAGAGGTGAGCATCGTCATGTTTCCCATACTTTGAGGAATTGATCCTATGATGTCATTGGCAGATAAATCTATAATAGATAAACTTTTGAGCACTGCAAGTTTATCTGGGAAGACGCCTGAAATATTATTGTTATCAAGACGTAAAACAGAAAGTTTTGTTAGAGAGCTGACCTGAGGTAAAATACTTCCATTGATTTGATTGTGAGTGAGACTGAGATTAGTGAGTTTTGAAAGGAAGCGGATAGTGGGAGGGATGGCTCCCTGGAATTGGTTGTAGCTGAAATCAAGTAGAGAAAGGGAATGGAAGACCGAGAAGTCAAAAGCATGTGATTCCTGTCCAGTTGCACGGATGCATCGACGGGGTCCAGGAACGAAGGGACTCTCTGGTTCGGAGGCTGGACTTCCATTGAAGGAGTGCCTTCTCTTGATTTCCTAGCATACGGGAAGCTCTAGCTGAGGCAAGAAGTAGTAAAGCTAGCGAAGCAAAAATTCTGAGATGCATGGATTCCATCTGGCAGGAAGCAGAACCAACTATTTTAAGTAAACATTTCTGATTTTTGTGGAGGAGATGCAGGCTTCTTATAAGCAACTGATTTTTTATCGTCATTTATCTTGGGGTTTGAACGATGACAAACTTTTTACACCACTTCCTACTCGCCATGTAAGACTCATGATTCGGGCACAATCATAATTTCCCCAGATTTTGCTTTGAAATTTCAACCTGCATGACATTTGTATACAAATAGCCTTTTATAAATGACTAAAGGATTGATGAATAAATGGTGACAAGGGTGCATCTCAGGAAGCTTCTCAAATTTCTACAGTCAAACATAAAGAGTCTTCCGCAGGCATATATAGCCGTAAGGAAAAATCTTTCTAAAATGATTATATATCAAAAGTATCTTGACTAATTAATTTGTTTGCTTCTTTGTTTGGATTCGATGTTATACTGTAAAAAAATAAAATAAAATAAAAAAAGAACTGACGAGTGCAAGCCTGGAAGACTAAAGGGGTGCACCAAGCAAGTGAACTTACAAAGGTGCTTGGAGCCCACAACAATCCACCGTAGAAAAACTCAGTTAAATCTTGGTATCAGAAGAATCATAAGCCTTGCACATGACAGCTCAAGCAATATGCACACAAATGGAACTCTCCATTTGTAACAGCCCACTATCCAGAATGTGAATAGTTAGAATATTCGGCGTCAAAGGATAACTCAACAAGCCTCCACAATCATTACAGTCACATTGCAGTGGAAATATGAACAATAAATAACAATTAATAATATTTTTAAGTCAAAATAATAATAAATTTTTTCCTTACATAAAATCCAATATAGTGTAGCCACGAAAATTGGCTCCAAAACAATAAAAATATGTCTAATGAAACTTGATAACGTATATGCACTTATTACATCTTTCTAATACAAAAACAGTCCATTAATATGAAAATAACAGCTTAAAGGGGTCCATCAATCCTATAGTTCTGCCTATTCTTGAGATTCTTGAGAGTACATCAAGTATTACTCTATTTCTAGTGGACATATCTCCTAATAATGATGTATCTGATCATGCATAACCATAATTTATTTTTCAGTCAGTCATCTATGCAGGACAACTATGAAGATGGACCATATTCATTGGCATACTGAATATAAACTTTGAAGTTTCTCGAAAACCCATGACAGAGACACCCTTGAATAGCAACTTCTATATTTCTTCATTCCGTTGAAGTTTCTTCATGCACGATATTCATTGTGAATATTACGTGTAACTGTAATCGTTATTAGTTTTGATGAAAAGCTATTCACGAGGTTTTTGATGAAAAGCTATTCACGAGGTTTCTCACTGATAAAGCTAAGAGAGAGGACTGACTTCTCTGAGTCATCTACGGACAGCAATGAGTGACCATTCTATTCTAGACTTTTATGGTCATTACCTGGGACAATTTTTCCATCAAAAAGTATGCTTGTTGTCTATTAAGTCAGCTGAACGGTAGCTCTTGAGCCATTGCTAGCCACTAAACTTTTGGACGGCTAACTATTCAACTGGTCAATATAAGATGATACTGCCAAAATTCAGGAAAATGACAACGCCTGTTCTCTTGTAATAGGGTATAATTTTCGTATATACCTCATCTCCAAGTGCGCCTTCGAGACCCTAATAATATGTGTGGTGTTGATAATTAACCTAAGAATATGAACTATGTGTCTTACCCATTCAATTTACCGCCTATCAAGTCATCTTCCGAAGTGAAGGCTCTTCGAAACCTCAATACATTGGATAGGAGTGCACCCAATATTGGCCATGGATGCTATTCCATGGGCTCCAATACTGGTGCTTTCTATTTTTATTTTTTTTTACTAAAATAGCTAGCTCGAACCCTTCGCGTTCCATTAACGATAGTTAATAGAACTATTTCAAGAGAGTGTTTCGGGGCTTATGCCCTTACGTCACGCGAATAGTGGTCCAGCAGAAATACATAATAAAAACCAAATTCCATAATAAAATTAAAAGAGGGAAAAAGAGCTGGTAAGGACTCCTCCTATGGCCCATAGCCCTCGATCGACAATGGTGGAATATTCCTCTGTACCATCTCGAGCCGCCCTCTTCTCTGGTCCCGGACTAATCTCCTGAATATAATCCTCCTTCTCTACCGAGATGCACAGTCTCTCTCTCTCTCTCTCTCTCTCTCTCTCTCTCTCTCTCTCTCTCTCTCTCTCTCTCTCTCTCTCATAGCTGACCTGTCCACAAGAAGGTATTAAGATGAGTTCTATAAACACATGCATCAGCCATGGCAGAGGAGCTATTGAAAGTTTTATTGTTTCTCTCCCTCTATATATTCCAGCAAGTGGCTACAACAAAAATTCTACTTAAGTGCTTCCTATGCGGGTCTCTTCGTATTCTACTCCAAATATTATTTGCCTCGGTGGGGACTAAGGTCAAGTCAAGCAAGGCAGCACCCTTGGTCCATACTTGGATTGTGTATGGGCAAGTCAATAGGAGATGTGCGATATCCTCCCCATTCTTAATGCAAAGAGTATAGAAATTTGGCCCATTCCATCATCTTTTCTATAAGTTATCCCAAATCAGAATGGCATCTTTTGCGACTAACCATAAAAGCACTTTGGCTTTAAGCGGGCATTCAGTGGACCAGATTAATTTGTTGTTAACAAGTCTTATCCCCCGTCAATGATAGTGTTATAAGTAGAGCACATAGAGTAGTGACTGGTAGGGCTCCATCTCCATTCCAGGATGTCCCCATCGTGGTTCCCTAGTGTCACAGCTGCTAGAATGGATTTGAGAGTGGTGAGACATCACACTCTATCCCTTAGATAGTTCCTGTGTAGGTTGATCATCCATCGCCCCCTGTGCCAATAATCTCCAACAAGGGCGTCCTTCTCTAATACTATTTCATATAGATATGGGAAAATGGAGCCAAGTGTGTTCCCTATGCACCACCTGTCATGCCAGAAGATGACTTCCAAGCTCCTCCCAATCTTATATCTTCTTCCACTATGGAATACATCCATCATAGATCTTACGTCCTTCCAAAGACATTCGTTCTATTTCTTGGTTTATTCAACCATGAGCCTCTCCGTGGTTTTGTATTTGAAAATCTTCTGCAGTGACTCATTTTTATGTTTGAGTAGGGACCACATTATTCACAAAAGAAAAGTGTAACAAAGATTCATATGCTTCGCTGGATATGCGGCAACTCTAGGAGAGATAAAGTGAGAAATAAAGATTTCGTGCTAAAGTAGATGAAACTCCCATCAATGAGAAGATGTGAGAAAATCGCTTACGATGGTTTGGTCATGTGCAATGTAGACCTACAAATGCCCCAGTTCGACGAGGGGAGCTTATCAATTTAGAACAAGTTAAAAGAGCGAAGGGAATACCGAAAAAAATATGGATATAGGTGATACAAAAATATATGGATTCTAGATATTTAAATAAGGAGATATTACTTGATAGAAATGAATAAAGAAGGATTATCAATATGATCAATTTGGCGTGATTCTTTTTGGTTCATGTAGCCTACCCCCTAGTACTCAGGATAACAGGCTTAGTTGTTGTTGTTGTTGTAGGGACCACCACTATTTGGTAATAAGTGCAATGTTCGTGGTCCCTAGGTCCTTTAATCCTAGACCCCTTTGGTCCTTAGGGCGGCATACCTGACCCCATGCCACCAGATGGTATCCTTTCTGAGGTTGCGATAATCCTTTTCACAAGAATCTTCTCTTAATTCTGTCGATCCTCTCTCTCACCCAGTTAGGGCAGATAAACATGGATATTACATACGTCGACATAGCCGACAGGGAGGAATTAAGTTAGACTAGCTTAGCCCCCATCAAAAGACATCCAACCTTCCACTCTTTCAGTTTTTTTTCAATCTTATCAATTAGGGGGACCCAATCTTGCCTGGACATCTTGCCCTCTTTGATTGGGATGCCAAGGTGTGTAACAAGAAGCACCTCTTTCCTACATTCAAAAATGGAAACAATAAATTTAGTCGTAAGTGACATTTCCTTTAACAAGATCATAAAGGTCTTATGGTAGTTAATTTCCAAACCTGACCATAGTTCAAAGCATCTAAGTATCCCTTTTAGTATGATTGCTTGTGTGATATCAAAATTTCTAAAGAACAGAGTGTCTTCTACATACTGTGAGTTGATGAACTTCGTTGTCGGGCTACCAGGTAATCCTACAATCATCCTCACGTCCACCACTTGTTGCTAATGGAGCCCATTGCCGTAGCGGGTTTCGGTTTACCAAAACGGGTCCAAAACCGGTCCAAACCCATTATGATATAATATAAATATGGGGTATGGTGCTAGGGTTTGGTTGTGTGTGCTGAAAACAAAAGTGAGCCGAAAAAAAAGATTGCCAAAGTTTTTTTTTCCTGCTGTTGAAAATATTTGAAGCCGAAGCAAAAGATTATTTTGCGGCTAGGTTTTCTGGGTGGCCTTAAGAAATAGTTGCTACTCTTCCTTGTGGTGGGTGCGGCTTGAAGCTAGCTGAAATTTCTTGGCCGAAGCAAGGGAATCAAGGAAAAAGTGGGCGGCTTTTCCTTTGGCAATTCTTTTAGGTTTTTTCCGGTGTCCAAAGCAAAGAGGTAAATCACTGCAACAAGAGGTTAGAGTTTGATCTCAAAATCTTGTGTGATTTCTTTGTGATTTCTCTTGTGGTTGGGAACTAGAAAGTTGTAATTCTCTTTTAATATAGTGGAAGTTTTTCGATCGTGTTCCCGTGGACGTAGCATATTGCCGAACCATGTTAAATCTGCATGTTCTCTGTCTCTGTTATTTTTCTCTTCGGTTAACTATTTGATTCCGCTGGTTGTTGCATTAGTATTATTCCGCTATCTTTTGCTAACAATTGGTATCAGAGCCCTGGTTCGGGTCAGATTTCACTCAGATCGGTGTTGATTTTGAGTGGGAGTTATGGCGGAAGATAGGAAGGGAGAAATTGAAAATTTTGATGGGACAGACTTCCAATGGTAGAAGTTGCAGATGGAAGATTATTTATATCAAAAGAATTTACATCAACCACTGTTTGGGGAAAAGCCAGAAAAGATGACTGATGAGGAGTGGGCATTGTTGGACAGGAGGGCTTTGGCGCAGATTCGATTGTGCCTGACAAAGCAGGTTGTGTTCAACGTCTCCAAGGAGAAAACCACTTCAGGTTTGATATCAACATTGGCTAAATTTTATGAGAAGCCGTCTGCTTCAAATAGACTGTTTCTAATGAAAAAATTGTTCAACTTAAAGATGCCTTCTGATAGTTCAGTTGTTAACCATTTGAACGAATTTAACACATTATGGGCACAACTTGAATCTTTAGATTTTGTCTTTGCTGATGACATTAAAGCTTTGATGTTTATGTATTCGTTACCGGATAGTTGGAGTAATGTTGTTATGGCTATCAGCAATTCTTCAAATACTGCTCTTAAATTCAATGATGTTGTGAGTACAATCATGAATGATGAATTGATGAAAAAGAGCATGGGTGAGAGCACGGTTTCTACAAGTACTGCTCTGTCAGTTGATAATGACAGACGAAAGGAAAGGGGTAGAAGTTTAAGCAGGGAGTCGAAGCAAAGAGGAAGATCAAAATCTACGGGAAAATTCAAGAAAAAGTTAGTGTGTTGGAAATGTAAGACAGAGCGTCATATGAAGAAGGATTGTCCAAACAAAGACAAGGAAGGAGCGAATGTGGTGAATCCAAGTGAAGAGTATGATGACTTGTGTTTGTCTGCTCATACAGAATCAAGGTCAGATTCGTGGTTTGTAGATTCAGGGGCTTCGTTCCATTGCACTGCTCGTAGAGAATGGTTTGAGAATTATGTCCAAGGTGATTTTGGGCATGTGACTGTTGGTAATGTGCAGGAATGCAAGATTGTCGGTAAAGGGACAATTCAGTTAAAGTTGCATAATGGTGGAAAGTTGTTTTTACAAGAGGTCAGGCACATACCGGATTTGAAGAAGAATTTGATATCTGTTAGCAAGCTGGATGGCGAAGGTTATCAAATCTCATTTGAGAAGAAATAATGGAAGATCAGTAAAGGAGCAATGGTAGTGGTCAAGGGTGAGAGAGTGGGAACTCTATATTTACTCTCAAGCTCGGTGGATCACGTTGTTTCTTTGGCCGCTGTAAAGATTAAGAAGGCTACCTTATGGCATCAGAGGCTCGGTCACTTGAGCGAAAGCGGCATGAGGGTATTGCAATCCAGAGGTATGTTGACAGATATGAAAGATGCTAACTTTGATTTCTGTGAGAACTGTGTGTTTGGAAAGCAGAAAAGAGTTAGCTTTATGAAGGATGGCAAGGAGAAGAAAACCGAGAGATTGGAGTTGGTGCATACAGATGTATGGGGGCCTTCTTCGGCGAAGTCTCTTGGAGGTAATTCTTATTTTGTCACTTTCATAGATGATGCAAGCAGGAAAACATGGGTGTTCGCACTTAAGCAGAAATCCGATGTCTTCAAGATCTTCAAGGTATGGAAAGCTCTTGTTGAGAATGAAACAGGTTTGAAAGTGAAATGTCTATTGTCAGACAATGGTGGAGAATTTTGCAATAGGGAATTCAATGACTACTACTCTACCCACGGCATCAGGAGAGTGAAGACTGTACCGAGGACACCACAGCAGAATGGAGTGGCTGAGAGGTTGAATAGAACCATTTTGGAGCGAGCTCAGAGTATGAGACTACAAGCAGGTTTGCCTTTGCAACTTTGGGGAGCCGCTATAGATACGGCAGTCTATCTGATCAACAAGAGTCCAGCTAGTGCTTTAGATGGAGGAATTCCAGAGGAGGTGTGGTCTGGTAAGACTGTAAATTATTCATTCTTAAAAGTGTTTGGTTGTATAGCATATGCACATGTGGATCATGAGATGAGAAAGAAGCTTGATTCTAAATCTCAGAAGTGTGCATTCATTGGATACGGTGGCGACGAATATGGTTATCACTTATGGGATTATGAGCATAACAAGGTAATTCGTAGCAGAGATGTAGTATTTAATGAGGGTTGTATGTATAAAGACCGAACGGAAAGTAAGAGTGAGAAAGCAGTGGAGAAAGAGCGCTTGAAGCTGGATGAGCCACAGGATGGGATGGATCCCATGGATAAAAGAAAGGAAGAAATATCTACATCTGAAGGAGAAGAAATGGCTACACCTAAGAATACACAAGCTTCAGATGAGACCGAACAGGAAAGAGAGCCATTGACTGAAGTAGATGGTTCCAGTACTTCATCAGAGAGTGTTCCCACTTTGAGGAGGAGCACGAGGATAAGGAAGCCAACCCAAAAACTTTTTCTTCCATTATATCATATTTTGTATACTGATGCAGGTGAACCAGAGAGTTACCAAGAGACTATGCAGAATAAACTTCATCTTAAGTGGGAGCAAGCTATGCGTGATGAGATGTCTTCTTTGGAGGAGAATCACACATGGGAATTGGCGAAGCGACCGGAAAAGATAAAAGTATTGCATAACAAGTGGGTATACAGGGTAAAACATGAGGCAGGAGGGACACAAAGATTCAAAGCTAGACTTGTGGTGAAGGGCTACGGTCAGAGAAAAGGTATTGACTTCAATGAAATATTTGCACATGTTGTCAAGATGACTTCTATCAGAACAATACTAAGTATTGTGGCTGTGAAAGGATTATATTTAGAGCAGCTCGATGTGAAGACTGCTTTCCTTCATGGTGATTTGGAGGAAGAAATATACATGGAACAGCCGGAGGGATATGGAGTTAAAGGAAAGGAGAATTTGGTATGTCGACTGAAAATGAGCTTGTATGGGTTGAAACAAGCGCCGAGGCAATGGTACTTGAAGTTCGACAAGTTTATGTTGGATTCGGGTTTTGCCAAAAGCAATTCAGATCATTGTGTATATTTACAAAAGTTTAAGGATGGTAACTTTATTATACTGACTTTGTATGTAGATGATATGCTTGTGGCAGGTACATGCATGAAGAAAATTAATGATCTGAAAAGAAAGTTGGCAGGGAGATTCTCTATGAAGGACATGGGTGAGGCTAAACAACTTCTTGAGATGCAAATTACCCGAGATAAGAAAAACAAGAAATTGTGGTTATCTCAGGAGGGATACGTCAAGAAGGTGTTGGAAAGATTCAATATGGAGAATGCAAAACCGATAACTACAGCTCTTGGTGGACAGTTCAAACTGTCAAAAGAGCAAGGTGCTAAGACAGATGAGGAGAAGAGACACATGGAGAATGTGCCTTATTCATCGTCCGTTGGGAGTCTCATGTACGCAATGGTGAGTACAAGACTAGATATTGCACATGCAGTGGGAGTAGTGAGTAGATTCATGAAGAACCCTGGAAAGGAACATTGGCAAGCGATGAAGTGGATTTTCAGGTATTTGAAATGTACTTCAAATTATTGTTTGTGTTTTGGGGGTGATAACATTGATATGCAAGGTTTTGTGGATTCGGACCATGCGGGTGATAAAGACAATGCCAGGAGCACCACAGGTTATGTCTTTACTGTAGGAGGGACAGCGGTAAGCTAGGTTTCAAGATTACAATCAATTGTTGCTTTATCTTTGACAGAAGCTGAGTATGTTGCAGCTGCAGAAGCAAGGAGTTTATTTGGTTGCAGCGATTGATGAGTGAGTTGGGTTTTGATGGAGTGGATTGCAGGTTATTCAGTGATAGTCAGAGTGCAATTCATCTTGCTAAGAACTCGGCGTATCATTCACGGACTAAACATATTCACTTGAGATATCACTTCATTAGATCCTTGTTAGAGGATGGGCAATTGAAGTTGGAGAAGATTGAGGGCAGTAAGAATCCTGCAGATATGTTGACAAAGCCGGTTGATGGAAAAAAGTTGAGCTATTGCTCAACTTTGGTACATTTGTATTGAATGCTGAAATTGGGACTTTGAACGATCGAGTTAAAAACTTTGGACACTAGTATTATCATGTATAGAGATTACATTTTTAGCAATGGTCTCCAAGTGGGAGATTGTTGCTAATGGAGCCCATTGCCGTAGCGGGTTTCGGTTTACCGAAACGGGTCCAAAACCGGCCCAAACCCATTATGATATAATATAAATATGGGGTATGGTGCTAGGGTTTGGTTGTGTGTGCTGAAAACAAAAGTGAGCCGAAAAAAAAGATTGCCAAAGTTTTTTTTCCTGCTGTTGAAAATATTTGAAGCCGAAGCAAAAGATTATTTTGCGGCTAGGTTTTCTGGGTGGCCTTAAGAAATAGTTGCTGCTCTTCCTTGTGGTGGGTGCGGCTTGAAGCTAGCTGAAATTTCTTGGCCGAAGCAAGGGAATCAAGGAAAAAGTGGGCGGCTTTTCCTTTGGCAATTCTTTTAGGTTTTTTCCGGTGTCCAAAGCAAAAAGGTAAATCACTGCAACAAGAGGTTAGAGTTTGATCTCAAAATCTTGTGTGATTTCTTTGTGATTTCTCTTATGGTTGGGAACTAGAAAGTTGTAATTCTCTTTTGATATAGTGGAAGTTTTTCGATCGTGTTCCCGTGGACGTAGGCATATTGCCGAACCACGTTAAATCTGCGTGTTCTCTGTCTCTGTTATTTTTCTCTTCGGTTAACTATTTGATTCCGCTGGTTGTTGCATTAGTATTATTCCGCTATCTTTTGCTAACACCACTTTGGTTAACATCCTGTTCAAACCATTTCGCAATAAGCACGAATAGTAGACGTAATAATGGGTCACCTTGCCGGAGACCTCACTTGCTTACAATTTCTTTTCCTGCCTCCCCATTAACCAAAACATGTACCTTGGCCAAGGAAAGCCATTTCACTATCCATGATATCCATTTCGGGCCCAAACCTCTCTGTCTTAAGACTTCCATCAGGCACTCCCAACTCATCATGTCGTATATCTTTTCAAAGTCTAGTTTCAAAAGGTATCCTTTATTATTCCCACGAAAACATTGGTGAATGACCTCTTTCATAATGGCTATCCCTTCTAGAATGTTCCTTCCCTTGATGAAGCCTGTCTGGTAATCCCTGATTAGATCCCCAATTGAGGGGCTAACCTGTTTGTCAGGAACTTTGAAACTATCTTCATGCGGCTATTTAGTTGGGCTATCGGCCTATAGTCCCCAACCCCTCTAGGTCCCTCTCTTTTTGGGATCAATACTGTATTAGAATAATTGATCTTATCTAGTCTAGCACAACCATCTCCTGACTCGTTGGTTAACTAGACCATGTCTTCCTTGATCAAGTCCCAGAATTCCTTGAAAAAGAATAATGGAGAACCATCAAGTCCTGAGGCCCTATCTATGCCTAGGACCCAGATTGCAGTTTTTACCTCCTCCTTTGTGAAATCTATTTCTAGGAGGTCTAGTTCCGTATTGCTTGACCAAGGGTGATCAATATACTTCAGTCTATCCTTTTTATTACATCCAAAGATTTTTTTTGAAGTGGGCAGCAACGTGTTCTTTCAGTTGCTTATTGTCAATAATGGTTCTTCCCTCTACCACCATGGAGTGAATTTTATTAGTGATTCTCCTCATGTTGGTTATCTTATAGAAGAAGGCCGTATTCACGTCCTCATGTTGCTTTGTCGAATGAGTTGATAAACGTCCTCATGGTTTAGCCATCATTTCTCGAAATGAAAGATTTTTTTTCTTCCTTGCCTCTAGTTCCCCTGATTGTAGGAGAACCGGTACATGGTCAGAAGTTGGCCTTGACAGTAGTCATGAGTGTTGCCAGGTTAAAACTTTTCTCCCACTCAAACGAGACAAAAATCTTATCCAGTTAAGCCAAGCTAGGGTCTTGTGGCATACTAGACCACGTAAATCGCCTATTTTACCCTAGGGATGTCGATGAGTCCCAATTCTTTAGTTAGGTTGTTGAAGTCACGCCTGTCATGATGATGAGTGTCACTCCCGTTCCTCTCATCTGCAAAGCAGACCATGTTGAAATCACCCCCTATCACCCATGGTAGACTTCTCCAGTTCCTTATTATCTCCTCCCAGAAGTCAACTCTCTCTTCGCCTTGGTTCGGTCCGTATACCGCTGTGATTACCTAGGTGCACCTATCCGATTTGCACTTGACAACTACTGATAGTGATAATCTGTCTACTTGTGACTCCAATACCTCTAGGGTTGATTGTCTAATACCAACGATTACACCTCCTGAAGCCCAGTTAGAATATTTGCAGACAAAATGGAAGCTATGTTTGAGCCCTATGTTCTGTAACACCCTCTGTGTTGGAGAGGCTAGCTTGGTGTCCTCCAAACAAATTATGTCTGCTTCGCTCTTTCTACAAGCTTCCTCAACCATTCTACTTTTTGCCGACCCACCCAAGCCATGCACATTCTAGAATAATGTGTTCATGGTTACTATATGTGGTTTACTTCTCCAACGTGGGGATGGGAGACTGGCTATTTCCCATCCAACCCTATAGTTCTATGCTTATTCGCATTAGACCACTCACCCTCTCTTATTAATTCTAGAGTTTTACGCCTTAAACTAGTGTCATCCCTTATTTTCAATTTCACATGAACGTGCAATTTCTAGTAATGCATCATCGGAAAGTAAATTAAGTACTTGCAAGGATTCACAGTTCATATCTAGATCAAACTCGGCCAAGCATGCTTTCCTCATAGCAGCTATATTTGCAACTTTCCATGTCTGGTAGGTGGGACCTCCTCTTTTCTACTGCAGATGGGTGCTTCTTCGGCTAGGAGTTGGTGCTGGTAGTTCTGAATCCCCCTCTCCCATGCCAATGTCCTGGTCATCCGCTAATCCCGTATTATAGTCCACATGTAGCTCTCCCTCGGGAACTGTGGTTCCTACTGTTGAACCATGTCATGCGAGCCAAAATCTATGGTCTTATCTCTTTTGTTGTCTGAAACCTATACTATTAACGAAGTCCCCGAGCTCCGTCTTTTGCCTCTTAATCTTTTCGGAAGCCTAGATGGTTTGCGCTTGCATGCTCTTCTCCCACTGCACTTGCTGTCACCTTCCACTATCCTCTCCACCATCCTAGTCGTGGCCTCCTTGATGATGTTTCTGTCGAGTTCCGGCATTAGTGAGAGCAACTCCAATTGTTTAATAGATTTAGAGGCCTCATCATCCTCGTCTAGACTCATCTCCTTGATTTTATTAAAGAATTCTAGAACCAGATCTGATCGTATTGGCACTGTCAATGATCTGTTGTGGCCCCCATCTACTCCCTCTGTTGTTGAGTCAGCAATTGGATCCCATATAAAGTTGGACTCAATGGGGACCACTTCTTTGTTTACGGGAGACTAGTTGTTGGCTTCCTACAGCTGTGAGTCCCACTGGCGCTTTGTCTCCCTGGCGCCTCTTATTAAATGAGGATGCAGCCCCCGTGCGCAGGTCCCGAGGCACCTCTGAGCCTTTCGTGGAGCGAATGATTCTGACCATCGTACCACTCTTCCCCCCTATGCACTCCCCACGAGACCCGCCCGAACCCTAAATGCCCATTATCTCTATATTTTTCGGTTCCTATGCATCTTTGTCAGCTCATGTCCATGTTAGGTGGTGTTGTACGCTGCCGGCGACCACCGTAGAGGTTGGTCCGAGGGGTTGCTGGACCTGTGTGACCACGCGCCCTTCTGTGATGCCCCAAACAACACCTCAAAAGTTTCAGCGATATATCCCACTTCTAAATAAGGCATTACCGGTGGGTACCAAAAAAAATAAGGTACACGAGGCCTTTTATAAGGAACCACACTATCAGAATACACAGCAAAAGAATCAAATCTTACTACAATCCATTCATAACATATCATTGTCCATAACACAACCTTAAAAGGAAATACAAACTTGGATATTTAACAATATGAGTAGCTTGGTTGGGTTTAGATACAAACTCTAAATCTAACAACAAAAGGATTACAAGTTTAGGGCAAAAAAAAGGCAAAGAGACAACAAGTTAATTACAGCAGAAGAAAGCCTTTGCGACTCTTTAGTAGTCTGCAAGCTCTTGCAATTAAGTGTCATTGACCGGTGGTTCAGCTTCATCCTTTGCTGCATGCTCTGCAACACCTGGCCATATAGGGGAAACCCAGAGGTCAGACCCGACAAGAAATAGAATCGCACACGTGATGAAGTATAGTAATATCGAAATATGATAGTAAAAGTTCTTTGATTAAAAACAAAGGAGACTCTAACATACATGTAAATCAAGAATACTTATCATATACTTATGTAATTAGAGGCATGCAATAAGACAATATAACTTATTATTAATGCCATTAGTTTTGGAACTACTGATGGATGGATCATACGTGTTCTAGGAGTGTACCATGCATATTCGGTAATACGGCCATGGACATTAGTCTCCCTTGAAGTAGCCACACCGCTAAGTGCTAGCTATTTCGTGCACACCCGCGAGTACGGCCACAAATGTCGGTCTTCCTTGAACCAGCCACACCACTAAGTGCTAATTTTATCCCGTGCATACTCGGAATCACGGCCACAGATGTTGGTCTCGGTTGAGCCAGCTGCAACGCTAAGTGCTAGTTTTAACCAAAAATAGACACCGACAATGGAGGGCCAATGTGAGTGCACAGCCCGACTCTCACAATACATGGTTCATCCAATCATTCAGTTTCCCCATACCCCAATTATTTTATTAATGCATTTTTTTAAGAACAAAATAATATCGAGTCAAAGGCAGTATCATATAGGGTCAGTATCATGGTAACAAATCATACATGTTGAGTCAAATAACTAAAATAATATGAAATCATGCAATTGTAATGGTTATGGAATTCATATGTAAGGGCCACGACTGGGTGGAGTTCGTAAGGGGACGGTGAACTACAAGGGTATCAACAACTTCATTGTTGTTCAGTCATTTTGCAATTGTCGAGATTTTAAATAATTTTTATCTTTTTATATATTTATAGTTAGAAGAAAAAGTATAAACGAGAGTTGTATAGAATGGAGTTCTCTTTCCATAAAGTCTTAGATAGACTGAATCGGTGTTCGGAATCAAAACATATCATTGATTTATTGAACAAGATACATGACCCTTGCTGCTGGGCAACCAGTTCGTACCTGGCCAATGCCTTCCCTCCCACATCATCCCAGCAAAGGGGCAACCTGCACTTCCTTCAATAATGGCTTCATATGACTACATTCCAATGCTAACTTGATAATTATTGTTGTAGGCAAACTCCACCATATATAAATAATCTTTTCATGAACCCTTAAAGTCCATAACACATGCCCTCAACATGTCTTTAAGAATAGGGATCGTTCTCGCTGACTGACCATCTATCTGTAGGTGGAAGGCTAATGATAGACTCACTATGGTGCCCAAACTCTCTTATAGGCTATTCCAATTGTGACATCTAAATCTGGTGCATTGATCAGATACAATCTCTGTCAGAACTTCATGTAGCCGCACTACTTCTTGCATGTACATCTTAGCTAATACCTCTGTCGACTGACCTACTCTGAAGGGGATAAAATGAGCGAACTTCATTAGTTAGTCTACGATCATCCTGATTGCATTACTCCCCTTTGGACTTTGAGGAAGTCTTGTCACTGTAGAACGAGAAAAATTATTCTTGCACGAATCCAAAATCTGAGTCTGAGTCTAAATCTTAGTCCGAGTCCGAATCCAAAATCCAAGTCCAAGTCCGAATTCAAAATCCGAGTAAAAAATGGATGAAACTGGCATCTGGCCAGCCTCACGCACGTGAGGCTGGTCTAGCCAGCCTCGTGCCCGAGGCTGGCCAGGTCAGCCTTGCGGGCAAGGCTGGCGATGCCCGCTCACCCCGCTCGATTGTCCATTTCGCACGGTGAACCTCAGTCTCGTGCACACAATATATTTTAGCTCCGCCTCGAGTGATTTTTCAATTTCTAAACTCATATCCAAATTTTAATTAGAATCAAATTAATTTTTGGGTGCAGGATTCTAATTTATTTCTGTTTGTGTTTGATAATTTTGCAAATTCTAATTTGAGTTTAGTTAATTTTGGATGAAGAATTCTAAGTCAATTTTACTAGAGTTTGGTAATTTTGTAAATTCTAATTAAATTTTCATTGATTTTTTGGTACAGAAACAGGACCAGATACAACGAATCTGGAGCAAATCTGATAAAAAGATGATTTGAATATCTTATCAAGATTACAAAGAGATATCGATTCTTTCTATAAAAAAAACCTCTTTAACAACTTGGGGACCTAAAAATACCCCTCAAGAGAATTTAAAAAGTACCTTTGGCCAGATCTCTCTCACGCGCAAGAGTTTGAGCTTTCTCCAAGAATAGAATAGAAGAAGAATGAGCTCGCCCCCAAGTCATCGATGTCAGATCGTCAATGGGGAAAGGATCGATCCCTATAGTTGCCTTGAATCCCATGATTTTCTATAGAAAGAGAGTGATGATCTATAAGTCTTCTCTATCTGTTTCAGGAATATTTCTTTTAATTGTAATCATCAGAAAGAAAAGAAGAATTTTGATAATCTGTAATTTTTCTCAATTCAATAGTAATAGAAAGTTCATCTGTTTTTGCTGAAAACAGACTAACGATCATAGTGGGAGAAATCTCCTATACTGAAGAGGAGATGGTGGTATAATCTGACATCAAAAGAGTTGGAGAGATGATGGAGAAGCTGGTGATCGAGGTTAAGGTCAGCCCAAGACGTTCGAAATCACAAAAAGATGACATGATAGTTCTAGATGACAAGGAGGCGTTGATTCATCAACAGTCACGTGGATTTTCAAACTCTGGTCTATCAGAACTCGCTGCATATGAGGACAATGAAAAACCTATCGTGGTGCAAAGATGGACCCGAATTCGCGATCTGAATTGAAGAGCACGTCGTAAGGCACTCGAAGCTTGTTTGTATGTCTGGCTTAAAATCAGCCTAGAACAAACAAAAGGGGATGCCAGGCTCAAAATCAGCCTAGCACAAGTCAAGAAGGATGCTAGGCTCAAAAACAGCCTAGCATGAAGTAAGGAGGATGTCATGCTCAAGGCTAGCCTAGCGGTCCACAGCCGGGCAAAATTCAGCCCAGCACTTCTCAGCCTGGCTAGTTTGGCAAAAATCAGCCTGACCAGCCCAACACTTCTCAGCCTTGCCAGCTTGGCAAAAATCAGCATGATCAGCCCAACACTTCTTAGCCTAGCCGGCTTGGCAAAAATCAGCCTGGCCAGCCTAGCACTCATCAGCTTGCAAAAAGCAGCCTAACACTCCTCAGCCTCGCCAGCCCAACACTCCTCGATGTGGCCAGCCCAGCACTCCTCAGCGTGACGAGCCGAGCACTTCTCAGTTTGGCCAGCCCAACACATATCAGTCTAGCCAGCCCAGCACATATCAGTCTCGTATGAACAAGACTAGATGCTAACCTGGCATAAGTAAACCTAAAAACCGAAGTAAGTCTAAGCTAGCATGCGAGGCTAGTTCAACTAAGCCAGTGTGTGAGACTGGATCAGCACGCCAACCTCGTCTAGCATGTGAGGATCATCCAGTACGCGAGGCTAAAGTTAAATCTTAGTCTCGCATAAGAACAAAAGAATGTCAACAAACTCATGCAAGACATATCAAAACTAATGCTGGACATAGAACCAAACTGGGGGTTAACAAATATTGCCTACATGATTTCTCGGAGCATTTTGCCTAGACAAATAAATCTCACCCAAGAAGCGGGCCCCACTCGTAAAAGATGGTTATGTCAGCACATCTTGAAGAAACTCCGAAGTTGCGGAGATATCTCACAAATAAAAGAAGGGTGACACGACCCCATCAGTCATGCTATTGTGAGGAGTTGATCGCGATAATTTCGACTCACTGTCGCTATCAAGCCCCAAGACCATCTGGATTTAACTGGCCATCAGCACTGGAATTCAATATTCCAGAAACAAAATGGCTGCAATAATAAAACTCTGACTCAGATCAAGACTTGCCTCTTTCATGCCAAATATGGCGAATAAGGGTAAAAAATCAGTCGTCGAAGTGTATGCCTCTAATACGGAAGCAGAGAAAACCTATCATCACACATGCCTTAGGTTAGGCATGACGGCTCCCCGCGGTTACGAAATATTGGCAAGGGTCCTGATGAGGAATATGATGAGTTTAGTGAGCATTCGGCAATAGTAACACTGCAATCACCCGCTTTCTCTTGGTCCGACAGGAAGACAGTCCACATGGTCGAATGGTCGGCTGAGATGAGTTAAAAGATTGAGGAGTAAGAACGCCTCATTCAAGAGCAGCAAAGGAGTATCAAGGACCTCAAAGCGATGTTCGCAAAGGTCCTAGAAGATAATCAAAAGAATAAAGAAGACGGAGCAGGGGGTTCTTAGTCTTCTGATAAAAATAACAGAGAGAAGGATAAAAACGAATCCAACCATGATAAGACCAAGAAGGATGAAACCGAATCCAACCATGATAAGACCAAGAAGGATGAAGCTGAATCCAACCAAGGTGTTAGCGGAAAGGCCGAGGAAGAATATTTCATTGATCCTCACACTGGAAAATTGGAGAAGTTTCAAAATCAAATAGAAGGTTTGATGCACCGGAAAGGATTGGAGGAGATGGGGATAATGAGACCTTACCCGATAGAGTGGGAGTCCGCACTATTCCAAGCAAAATACAAACCTCTCAAGTTAGAGTCATATGATGGGAAGGGATCTCCGAATCAACATATGTACTATTTTCTTTCACAGACCGGCCATCTCATGGGCAATGACCCAATGAAAATGAAAATTTTTACAAGTACCTTGCAAGGGCCTGCATTCACTTGGCTTATGCAGTTACCCCCAGAAACCATCAATGCCAGGTCTGACGTGGAAAGGGAGTTCCTAGCTCACTTCTTCAAAGATAACACCGAAGTATCCATTCATTCTCTTCTGATAAACAAGCAAAAAGAAGACGAGATGGTTAAAAGTTTCGTTGAGCATTTTCGCGAAATGTCAGTTCGATGCCCGCATGGTATGTCCCAGCAAACATTAGTGGATACTTGCAAACACAATCTTTAGATCAGGATATTAGTCAAAATGGGAGTAGTAGAGTTTAAAACCTGGAAGGATCTGTCAAACAAGGGCAGCAAGTGGAGGCATAATTCGACGTATCAATGAATACCATGCCCAGATGAGAATGGACATGAATCAGCCACAGCCACAATCATCCCACCCTAAGGAAAAGGAGGTAATGACCACCAAACCTGCTGCAAACAAAAAACTACAAAATAATCAGGATTCTTCTAGGTTGCAATGAACATATGATTTTAAAGATGAACAAGTAGTCACATTATTCTACCTACTAAATAAAAAATAGATGCTCATACTACACAAAATCATAGGCCAGAGGAAGCTAGAAAAACAGATGATCCAAAGTATTGCCTTTACCATCAAAATATTGGGCACCTAACCAAGTATTGTTATATTCTGAAAGATAAAAATTCAGGCACTCGTTGATGCAAATGTAATCCAGTTGAGACCTAATCAGAAGAAGGTGTCCGCGAATGCAATCCACAAAATTTGATGGCAAAATGCCCTAAAAAATAAAAAAAACAAAAAAAACAAAAAAACAAAAAAAGGAAGAAAAATTCAAAAAAAATATATATATATACGAATATTTCTTGCCTAGTACCTCCAAGGCAACGGGAAGAGAGTAAAACTCTCGCCAACCCTATCATACGGAGGGTAAGAGTATGAAATCAAACAGTCCAAAGCAAAAACCTGAGGTTGCCCATGTACAATGTGAGGCTAAGCTAGCGAAAAATCATATAGGGTATTAAACTAACTTGAGACTAAACCAGCGTAGAATCATCCAGATACTCGAGACTAAACCAGCATGCATGGTTATATTAGTGCGCAAGACTAAACCAGCACACAAAACTCATCCAGAATACAAAAATGAACAGAAATGCGAGGCCAAGATTCAGCCCCGCATAGTATATTATAAAGAAGAAGATAATCTACTACCACATGACGAATTTCATGGATAGCCAAATAAGTCCCATGCAGGGGGTGGGACCCGCATCTAGCCAAACAAGGATGTGTATGAAGGTAGCATAAAGAATGCGAGGCTAATACCTCCGAGCAACGCAAGACTATGCAAAGCAAATGCAACAAAAATGCAAAAGCTCCAAAAATGCAAAGCCTAATTTGCAATACCGCGTAAAAAAATTGAAACGCAAGGATAACACACACGCGAGGCCATCTGGCAAACCGCATGACTTTTATTACTGAAAGAGATGCTGGATATAAGGAAAAGTTGCAGCCAAGTATAAAACTCTCGATATGCAAAGATAAGCCAGCGTGCAATGGACGCAGCGAGCGATGCAGATCCAAAGCACAAAGAAGTCTAAAATGTGAAACTAACTCTCACCTCGTATAAACTTCAAAGAAGAAGAAGGTGGCTAATTGAATTACAATGACCATTAAAATTTAGTCCACAAAGGGGGCGGGACCCACACCAATAAAGCTTGTATGCAATACAAAGCAAACTCCACATACAATGTGATGTCAAGCTAGCGTAAAGTTATCTAAACGCGAGGCTATGATCACGGCCAAAATGCGAAGCTAACTCTCAGGCTCGCGTAAACTTCAAAGAAGAAGAAAGCAGTTAATTGAATTACAATGACCATTCAAATGTGGTCCACACAGGGGGTGGGACCCACACCAGTAAACATTGCATAAAAATTAAATGCTGCATACAATGCAACGCTAAGCTAGTGTAAAGTCATCTAAACGCGAGTCTATGCATGCGTAGGGTGCAAAGTTACGCGTGCAACAAAAATGCAAAGCTAACTCTCAGTCCCACGTGGACTTCAAAGGAGAAGAAGGCGGTCAATTGAATTGCAATTCTTGTCGTAACCAATCAAATGAGGCCCACACAGGAGGTGGGACCCGCATCCAATAAATCTTACGGTTAAACCTGCATAGAGAGATGAAGACGCGAGGTTAAACTTGTATGAAGTAACTCCAGCACAATGCTATGCTTGTGTAGAATGTTAAGTTATGCTCGTAACTAAATGTGAATCTAAGTCAATGTGCAAGGCTAAATTAGCACATGAATCTAACTCAGTGTGCGAGACTAAACCAGCATACAAATCCAACCGCGCATATAACACAAAGTTATACTAGCCCAATTGCGAGGGTATGCCAGCATAAAACGCAAGGCTAAGCCCGCGGATATAGAGCAAAGCTTGCATTCTGAACGTGCAACAACAAATCGAGTTGTACCAAGCGTACATCTCAAAGGTGTGCAACAAGAAAGTTAAACAAATAACTTTCAATGGTGAATTCTTGAAGAAATACTATATCTAGCCACCTTCAAATAAAAGAGGGAAGGGAAAACTAATGAATCAACCACCCAATGTTGTCAAAAACAATGGAAAGAGAAATCAAAAATTTCTTGCCAATCCTATCATACTGGGGGTAAGAGTATGAAACCAATCACCCAATACCAAAAAGGTAAAGGGAAAAGTGAACGTTTGACATTAAAGTCCAAACAAAACTCTTAATAACTCATCATACTGAGGAGAATAGCATGGCTAGCCCAACGCAAAAAACAAATAGTAAAGGCACATCAAATCCGTTTATAGCTGGAGGTTTGCTAAAAATCTCATGATAAATTTATCTTAATATAATCCTATAAGGATACTCATAACCCAATGCTTCAAAAACAAAAGGGAGAGGAATTCAAATCCTTGACAACTCATCATGCTGAGGTAAAAAGCATGAACCATCCAATGCTTCCAAAGCAAAAGGAAGAGAGCAAACTTCTAGCCAACCCATTATGCTAACGTAAAAAGCATGAGCAACCCAATGTTTTAAAGACAAAGGGGAGAGAAAATCAAAATTCTTGCCAGCCTATTATGATAAGCAAAAATGTGCGAATAGCCCAGCACCCTTGAGGTAAGGGGTAAGAGAAAGCTAAAATTCTCGACAAGTCTTATCATGCTAGGGTTATCAATGAACCCATAGCCACTAAGGCAAAGGGTAGAGGGAACGTTCGGCATTTAAACCCAAACAACACTTTTGACAACTCATTATACTAAGAGGAATAGCATGGTTAGCCCAATGCAAATGATGATTGGTAAAGGTATGTCAAATCCGTTAATAGCTAGGGGTTTGTTAAAAATCCTATGAACCTATCAAGTTAAGCTCTTACCTCTGACAAAGAAATTCAAATCATCTTTCCTCAAAACAACTAAACATGTCACGTTAAGCTCTTACCTCTAACAGCGAGACTCAAATCATCTCACCTCAAAACAACCAAAACTATCAAGTTAAGCTCTTACCTCTGACAGTAAGATTCAAACCATCTCACCTCAATGCAAGTAAACCTATCACGTTAAGATTTTATCTCTGATAGCATGATTTGAACAATCATAAATAATACACCCTATGATCCCAATCACCGGCTTTGTCTGTCAGCCAGGCGAGTCACCGGCTCTGTCTATCAGCTAGGCGAGCTACTCCATAACTTAAATCCAATCACCTTGGTATGTTTAACACTGCACCTCTACCGAAATCTTTTGGTATATTTTCTAAATACCTCTGCCATGACCCCATGAGTACGTTTTTTGGACATCTCTGCTCATGGCTTTCTGACCCTAACCCGGTCATCTTGGTATATTTTCTAAACACCTCTACCGAGACCTCATGAGTACGTTTTCTGAAAACCTCTGCTCATGGTTTTCTGACCCTAACCCGGTCACCTCGGTACGTTTTTTGAACACTTCTGTTGAGGCCCATGGGTATGTTTTCTAAACACCTCTGCCCATAGTTCTCGACCCTCACCCAGTCACACACCAACAATATATTGAATACATATTATGATGAGAAAGAATGTGTGGATAGCCCAGCGCTATTGAGGCAAGGGGCAAGAGGAAGCAAAAATCCTCGACCAATCTTATCATACTAGGGGTAAGAACAACTTGACGTTGAAAGGTAAACGGGAGAGGTATCCCATTAAACATGCCAAGCAATCTTGATATGCTTAACAATATACCTCTGCCAAAGTTCCGTGAGTATGTTTTCTGGATACCTCTGCTTATGGTTCTTTAATCTCAATTCGAAAGCAACCATCGGCTCTGTCTATAGCCAGGCGAGCCATTGGCTCTATTTGTCAACCCAAATGAGTCACGCCACAATCAAACACTCAGTTTGTTAAAGTATCTCCACTCTCTTCGCAAGTTCCATTTCACATCCACCAATTACATTAAATCCATCCATTATTTTCAAAACGATCACTCCATAGGCACGTCAGTAATACCTCTGTCCATGATTTTGTAATTCTAACATGACAATAAGGCTTTGTCTGTTAACCAGGTTAGTCAACTTCATAATGATTAACAAAACTTGGCTTACTATGATAACACCACAGCCTCAGTAAGTTTCATTAGACACGTTAAACAGTTAGGTTTAAAGTGTACAATCCAAGTGTGGAGGACCAAGTTTGAACAAGAATCTAAAGTATTTCAAAAATTTTAGGAGAAACAAAATTTTAAAAACTTTGGAGGGGTCTTGTAGAACGAGAAAAACTATCCTCGCATAAATCCAAAATTTGAGTTTGAGCCCGAGTCTGAATCTGAGTCCGAGTCCAAGTCTGAATCCAAAATTCGAGTCCGAGTCCGAATCTAAAATCTAAGTTAAAAAAAATGAATGAAACTGGCCTTTGGCCAGCCTCGTGCTCGCGAGGCTGGTCTGGCCAGCCTCGAGCCCGCGAGGCTGGCCAGGTCAGCCATGCAGGCGAGGCTGGGACACCCGCTCACCCTGCTCGATCGCCCGTTTCACGCGGTGAACCCCGGTCTCATGCACGCAATATATTTTAGCTCCGCCTCGAGTGATTTTGCAATTTCGAACTCATATCTAAATTTTAATCAAAATCAAATTAATTTTTGGGTGCAGGATTCTAATTTAATTCTGTTTGAGTTTGATAGTTTTGTAAATTCTAATTTGAATTTAATGATTTCCTGTAAAAAGATAGTGATGATCTATAAGTTCTCTCTGTCTATTTCTTTAATTTTTCTTTTCATTGTAATCATCAAAAAGAAAAGAGGAATTTTGATAATCTGTAATTTTTCTCAATTCAATGGCAAGGGAAAGTTCGTCTATTTTTACGGAAAACAGTCACAAAGTCCATCGTCACCTCCCACTTCCACTAGGGAATAGGCAATGGTTGAAGTAGTCATGCTATCCTCTGGTGTTCTACCTTAATCTTCTAACAAGCAAGATATCTGGAAACATATCAAGCTATACTCTTCTTCATCTCTAGCTACCAGAATGTTGTCCCAAATATCTATAAATTTTTGTGCCCCCTCGGTGTATTGAGTATTTTAAACTATGTGCCTCAGATAAGGATCTTCCTTAATTTTGCCATGGGGTACACAAAGTCTACCTCTATAGCAAAGTGACCCATCTGGGTTAACAAATACTCCTATCTCTCTTCCAGCCTCAATCTTCTCTTTTAACTTTTGTAGTCCTGGATCACTAGCATTTGATTCCTTAATTCTGTCGATTAGTGTTGATTGAAGTTGCAGATTCATTAGTTATGAAGTGACTCTGAGGTGCACCATCTCCAATTTCAAAGTTGCCGTATCCTTCAGTAACTCCTTCTGCTGTGTCAGGGGCATCACCATTGGCTTCCTTCTTAGGGCATCTGGTACCACGTTTGCCTTACCTGGATGATTAAAGGATGTCCAAATCATAGTCAATTACTAGCTCTAGCCACCTTCATTGTCTCATGCTCAACTCCTTTTTGGTAAAGATATACTTAAAACTCTTGTGATCGGTATATATTTCCACCTTCTGTCCTAGAAGATGGTGTCTCCAAATCTTTAGAGCAAAGATCACTGTCGTTGGCTCCAAATCATGAGTGGGATATATTTTCTTTAAATATCAGTCTTTACAATATATTTTCTAGCTGGATTAAGAGTCTACTAGTTCATTTGATGGCATACCTTACTCATCATCTGATGACGAATCTGATGATGATGTGCCAAGTTCTTCCTCATCATCTGATGCGTGACGCTGCTTTGACTTTGAAGATGATGATACTTTTCCCTTTGAAGTTCTACTACTTTTGGACTTGGATGCCTTAACTCTTTCACTATTTCTCTTCTTCGGATTAGCACCCATAGCAATTGACACTTGTCGAAAAGTCAATTGTTCTTCAGAAAAGACTTCATCATCACTAGTCTCATAAAAATCGCCATTCTTTTTCTCAGGCATGAACCACTCGGTGACCTTTTCCTCTTCATTGTATGCTTCTAGGGGATTTTTGTTTGGAATTGAAAGTTTGCTCCTGAGCCATACATTGAATTTGACAAAAACTAAGTCATGCAATTTCTTAGAACTTAGCCTATTTGTTTTGTTCGTATGCACCTAAATAAAAGATAATCACATGAAGTTCGTTTAGAGCATATCTATTTGGAAGAAAGAAATATTTAATTAGCAAATTTAAAATTGTAATACCATCTCGAATGTGCTCTAGTTCCGTTCACAACCCGAAGAACTGGTTGTTAGGCTCAAGATTCTCATTACCATGATCCTCAATTCGGGAGCATCTGTCCCGTAGAATTGCCACCATTGAGCTAGCAATGAATATTTAGAAATAGTTATTAGCTACTTAATAGTTTCTTTAATTAAAAATAAATTGAATTTTGCATTTCTTAAATTGAAATGCATACCTAAATTAATGATTCTCTTTACTGCTGCCCTTGCAAAAGACATTCCAAATGATCAATTTTGATTTTGATACATTGGGAGTTGTTGTGCAATCTTATCAATTCTATCATGATCATCTGGATAAAATTTGTGCATCATGTCAACGAAGCCCGATATGAACGATCCATCAGTATCAATCTCAGGCTGCTTCGCATAGTAATACAGAGAATTCAAGAAATATCCAGCTCTATGCAGAGGACCCTTAAATTTTTTCCCCCAACTCCTATCAATAATCTTCTATATTGGAAGATATTTCTTCTCTTTACCCCCTAAAGCATCTCTTATTACCTCTTTAGCAGTCTCTAAGTTACCATACAAAAAACCCATTGAAGGGACCTTATCCCATCAACTCTACGCAAAACTTTCACCAGTGGAGTAAATACTTTTAGGGCAATGTTTGTGTTGTCCCAAAATTTATTGCTAGAAATTATTTCTGTAATCTAAACATTCATAAAAAGATGTATTAAAAAAAATATGAATAACGTATAATTTAAAATTATAAAATATAAATTTTTATTAATTTAAATAAATACTTTCTTACTTGCATCTATTCTGAACAGAGTGCAATCCATCCAGTCATAAGAAATAAACATATACTGCAGCTCCTTCTTCTCTCTGATTGATGATAAAGAGAGAAATGTCGTAGTAAACCTATTGTACCCGGCCTTATTAGCTCTCCACAAATCGCCTTCCTCATAATATCTAAAGATTTGGTGTGACTGTATATATACACGGAGACTGATCTCTCCATCATAATTGCACTTTGGATATGTTTAATCTTTCCAATATCCACAAGCATCAGATTAACTGTATGTGCTGCACAAAGTGTCCAAAATATGTTTGGATGCATTAGAGCCAATGTGTTTGCTGCAGTCATATTGTTCGAGGTATTATCCGTCACAATCTGTATAACATTTTCCATGCCAACCTCGTTCATTCCTCTCTCCACAAATTTGTAGATATAACTACCATCTTGTCTCTCAGAAGATGCATCTTGAGATAATAAGAAGGTTGTACCGGCCGGACAATATACAACGATATTCATTAAACTTCTCCATTTTCGATCCGACCACGCATCAGTCATTAAAGTGCAGTCATTTGTTCGGCAACTCCATTTGAATGATTTAAGAGTTGCATTTGTCTCCTCGACCTCTCTCTGGAGGCAAGTCTTGCTTAGCTCGTACGGGCTGGGAGTCTGTAAGTTTGATCCATATATGCCAATGGCTTGGACCATTTGCATAAAAGATGGCTGCGTAGAAATATTGAATGCAAGCCCTCCTTCATAAAAAAAACCTGGCAATGTATCGAATTGCATCGTCTCTGGCCTTTTTTCTGAAGGCTAATGGCACGGTAGGCTGTCTTTGAGTTGCTTCCACTGCCTTCTCGACCGATCGAATAGCAAATTGATCTATCGGTCCTATTATTTTGCGAGAAGATTGACCTGTTATTTTGAGAGAAGATAACTCCTCTCGAGTTGTCTCCTCATCTTCTTCCCCAATACGAACTTCTTTTAACAAATTTTGAAGTTCTGTTACTTTCCTTTCCTTTACTTCTCTAGTTTTATTTAGCATTGCCAGAGCTTTCTGCTTCACGTCATCTGGGACCAGGGGACAGCCTCTAATATTTCCGCTAATATGACCTAAATGTTCTTTCAAGTGGATAATACCTCCCTCATATTCGTTCTTACAGAAATTGTATTCTACTTTATTGGGCTTATTGGGTACTTTTTTCCCCCAATCCCCAGCTGAATCTTTGCCTTCTCATCTCTCTTGGACATTAGAAGCACCAAAAGAGGACATTCTTCAAGTAATTTCTGACTTCAAATTTTATTAAAAAAACATAAAAAATTAATTAAATAAATAGCAAATATAATAAACTTAATCTATTTCATAAAAATCCTAATCAAATCTATTTGAAGTTGAGTGCCCAATATAAATAATTATTGGCTACTTTTTTCCCCCAATCCTAATCTAATCATATAGTAGACAAAACAAAATTAGATCTTACAAAAAATTATTTCATTAAAACTACATAATCCAAATTACATTGTACTATAATTTAAAATTTCAAACCCTAACATATCCAACAAATACAACAAATTACAATGTCAAATAATTATAAATTTACAATTGCTCAATGTCCTGCAATTAAAATATTCTATATGCACACAATTAAAATATCCTAATTAAAATATACTATATTGCTACATATTTTCAGTATGAAAATTCTCATTCAAATTCACTTCTAATTAGTAATTACTAATCACTCAACAAATTATCAAACAAATTAACTTCTAAATTCTAATTAGACTGTCACTGTTAAAACAAATTATCAAACAAATTAACTTCTAAATTCTACTTTTACTGTTTCG
Source organism: Dracaena cambodiana (assembly GCA_036321105.1). NCBI lineage: Eukaryota > Viridiplantae > Streptophyta > Magnoliopsida > Asparagales > Asparagaceae > Dracaena > Dracaena cambodiana. The sequence goes on along the minus strand of JAYEPQ010000010.1, from coordinate 41,583,506 downwards.
GCCACTCCCCTTTCAGTCAGTGAATCAAATTCACTGATTCACTCCGAATCAGTGAAAGGCCACTCCCCTTTCAGTCAGTGAATCGATTCACTGATTCGGAGTGAATCAGTGAATTTAATTCACTAACTAAAGTGAAACTCCACCCAATCAATGTATGCAAACAACCAAATTATCTCAAATTTTAAGCACCCAAATCCTCAAACACATATGACAATCAAACAAAATATTTATAAAGAAAAGAAATTTGGGGCTAGCTGGACTTACTACTTTACCAGTGAGGTAATGACTACCAAGCTCCTCGTCGGCACCGTTGGAAGCTAAGCAATAGGAGTAGAGGGAAGTCGGGAGGCCGGCAAAGTTGTTTTAGGGCAAATCGGGCTGCTGAACTTTCTTTAGCGAAAATCAATTAAAGGAGAGAACTTTAAACGTCTCGCTAAGCAGTTTTTTATGTTTTTTTGGTGGATTTTGATTGCGACCGTTCGATCGGTCGAGGAGAAGGAGAGGGAAGTCGGGGAAAAACGGGAGATTAGGGTTCGCGATCAATGGATTTGGTGGAGAACGCGAAGGAAGCGAATTTTATTTTTTTCCTATCGGGTCGGGTCGAAAGAGTAAACGGGTTTCAACCGCAACCCAAACCCAATAACAAAAAAACCGATATTAGCTCATACCGGCCGGTATTTATCATACCAGATATCGACCGATATATCGCCACGTGGCCGATATATCGGCTCATACCGGTCGAAAATGATAAGCGATATAAAATTGGCCATATCGTCTCGTTTGTGGAGAAAATACGATATATTGACCGGTATACCGGTATACCAGCCGATATTTAAAACAATGATGTTGTCACCTCCTACATTAAGATCATCAAAACTAAAGTACCCATCACTAAATCTCCTCTTATTTTTCTTTTTATTGTGTTGCAATTCAACTGATTATGAGTGTTTGTGTTATAAATATTCAACTTTGATTTAGATATGTCAGAAAGATATGTTTTTAATCAAATTTTTTGAAATAGATTCAACTTTTTATCTAGTTTTTTTTAGAAGCTGTGATTTACATTTATTCACATAACATCAATAGGGAGATGGGGAGAATGAGAGGATTCAAGCTCGGGATGGTTAGCAAGAATCAGACAATTAGAGACACTAGATGAACGACCAGAACCATGATGCAAGGAGTATCACTCTTAACAAGGCCCAGTCTAATGGAGGTTGTGGACATGTTACAGGTACAAACATAAATGGTACAAACATAAATTTCATAATATTGGTAGTTGTAATAACAGAGATGAAGGTGGAAGATATGGTCGCATGATCGTGGGTTAGTTACCCCTAATTTATTTATGTAGGAGCATTGAAATTCTTTTATCTGTCCTATTATTTTTGCTAATGACTCAACATGTATTTTGATGCACAGGGAGAAACATGAAAAAGTACATTTTAGTTTTGGATGCGAGGTATCGGAGCCATTCACCAAAGAAGAATATCAAGGAAGAACCCCTTTACATTATCCCGTGCATCATTTCGGAGAAGCAAGAGAAGACAATTCGGAGAGTTACCACTATAGGAATAGGGGTTCTTCTCAAGATCTGCTTCAAATTCTCCTAGGAAGTCATACTAATTCTCTAAGCTAAGTTAGCCTTTGCTTGGTGCTTCCCTTGGAGATACGAGGGTATTGTACTCTAAAAGGTAAAAAAAAAAAAAAAAAATCTATTAGCTTTGCCTTCTCTTCAAAAAGTGCAAGTTATTTTCCAAGATATGTTGGTCAATGTATAGTATCTCCTATAAGGTCTGAGACTCTGTGGGACCTGTGCTCCAAAACCTAAGGAACATTTGCTTAGAGTTTAAGTATTTTGTATAATAATGTGAAGCAATTCCATGCATTTATTTTTTTTATCTTGGCACATTATTTATGTCAATATTTGATGTTGAAGATAAGAGTCAATTGTCATTTCTTTGTTCACATGAAAAATGAAAATAAATTTAAAATAATTTATTTTTGATAGTAAGGTCGTAGCCTGATTACTTACCAAAACCAAATTTTTCCGATCGACAATATTAGAAGTCAATCTTGGAGCCTTCATCTAGGAGTATGAAGTGTTATGAGATAAGGCAACTTGTTTTCATAATAAAATATAAATACTAAGTTGGGTCTCTTAAGTAAAATTTTGTTCTTACGTTATTCGTAGACACTTTGCTTGAATTGATTTGCAAGAAATACTCATAAAAATGACAATTTAATATTTAAAATTTTGCTATTGCGACATTAATATGCTTCTGGAAGGTGGAATTGAAGCCTAATTCATTATGAGATGTTTGCATGTACCTCTCAAATGGCCAAAATAGATCAATGCCTAGAAGAAATATCATGTTAATGTTCTATAATCCAATGCAAATTTATTAAACTACAATACTAATATAGATATTTGTTTCATATGATATATGAGTACAATAACATAAGCTAATATTTATGTTTCTTTTTAATGATTCTTGATACAATCTAAGAACAATAGGGCAAGCAAGTTATCTTCTTTATCAGCGAAAGGCAAAACAGATATATACACTTGCATTCGTCTGCAAGGAGATGCAGATCAAAAAAGATCGACACATAAGAGTTGAGTTTTGCCATTATTTTTATAGTTAAAAATAAATAAAAAATATTTAATTAAATCTAAAAAAACTAGATATCTTTTTTAGACAATCATAAAGCCATTCATCTCTTATAATCACAATTTTTATATTAGAAAATTGAAACATTAGGAACAACGTAGTTAGAAAATTAAGAATATAGTGGAAGCAGTATTAGACGATCTCTTGGACAAATGAGGTTACTGGGTCAAATTTATATTTTTTTCAAGAGGTGATTGTCCTCCTTCGCGATGATGTACTGTCCACTCTTGCTGACAAAGAAATGCCAAACCGCATAGCAAAACGCACCTAGTATGTATTTTGCATAAAGTTTTTTTTTTTTTTTTTTTTTGTGAGGGGGGGGGGGGCTGTGGGGGGGGGGGGGGGGGGGGGGGGGGGGTGGGGGGGTGGGGGTTGGGGTTAATTACTATTGTTAATTGAGCAATATCTAGATTGAAACCTCCTGAACAATATAGGAAACTCAACCTCTAACTTCCCCATTATAAAGCGGTGTTACTGGCATGACAACCTAGTTTCACTTTTTGCATACATATATTGTCAATATAATATTGTTCACACATAACGCCACTCTAAGTTAAGCTCACTAGATATATAAATAAGAGTTCGAAATTTTGGTATCAATTGTAATTTACGTTTGCCTTGCATTGTATGTGTTATTGCATGCTGTCCATCGGGCTATGACACCTTTGCCCAACATAGGCAACTGAAGTTATGAATTAGCTTATAACTCCTAACAAACAAAAAGAAGACTAGGATTAAGGTGTAATACAAGTTTTAGGTTCAATGGAAAACCCTTTTGTTTAAAAAATTATTTACTTGAGTCTCGACTTCTTCCGTACACCTCTCCATGGAATGGAATCAAAAAGGTTTAATTTGGTTAGCATACTGCTCCAAACTCATCTCTAGAATATTGCACTATCCCTACGCCCTAACTTCATATACCAAACAAAGGCCAGTATAACATAAGCGTCTTTTTATCGTGCCAAAGTAATAAAGTAAACCTCTTCATAGAATGGAATCAAAAGCGTTTGATTTGGGCAGCATACTGCTCCAACTCATCTCTAGAATTACACTATACACCTTCACCCCAATCTTTATATATAAAACGAGGCCCATATGTCCTAAGCCTCTTTCTATAGAGACAAAGTAATGAAGTTATGCTCAAACAAATTATGTTGAAACAATATATTTATTTCTGTCTACATAATTATGTACGATAATAGCTAGTTTAAGAAATTGATGAGACTTCTTATCAGGTACACGATATACTCTATAATATCAGTCTGGTATTGCCATCATTGCAGATATCACAGATAATACTAGATTTTATTGATTTAATACCATGCATGATCAGCCGATACTTTTACCTATATCAATAATTTTAACCGTGCTCTAAACTTAATGGATTATGAAAATTTCCGCAACTATCTTTGCCATTGTACTTTTTAGACTAAAATTTGATACAAGATTTAAAATAATGGAATCGTTGTTGGCCAATGATTTATGGTATCATAATGTAATAAGCGATAGCGATGTATGATATTGCCAATGTTGAATATATCGACAATATCAGACTGATATTATATGATATAGTACCTCAAAATCCGACATTATATTTGTGATATATATATATATATATATATATATATATATATATATATATATGTGTGTGTGTGTGTAAGTCGATTTTTACAATCTCTCTCCAACATCTACATAGATCTCATCATGCTTTCCATTATTGCATCTTGGCTAATCCTACAACATGAATTGCCCCAGAACAGTCATCTTTGTTTTATTCTTGGACAAGGCCACCTATCAATTGCGCTCTCCTTTCATTTGCTACTAACCAAATTAACGTTAATTCTGCTATCTCAGCCGAAAATCTCAACCAAAAAATAGGGGCACATTATTGAAAGGTCATTATGGAATCACAAATATCTGTAGCATGTGAAAGTTGGTTTATGCTTAGCGAAGACAATAGATGGGTCCAAGGACAAAGTTTTGGCTCGCCCTATTCAAAATTTTGAATTAAAAAAATAAAATTTTATTTTTAATTCAAAAATTTAAATAGGGGTCAAGGATTGACTTTTGGACCCGCCCATTCTCATCTCTATTTATGCTAGGACCATCAAGAAGGTAGCTTTGCTCAAGAGAAAACCTACAAAAATAATTCACAGTCCATAAGGATTTTTAATGGGTTGTTGAAATATGATTTCATCAGCATCTACAGTGAAATCCTAGATTAACTGACTAATTACAAAAGGGTGAAAATAAAATTATACTTAAAAAATGATAAACTTGAAGAAAATATCAAAATTAGGGCAAGAAAAGTTGCATTTTTCATGAACATGGCCTTCAATATGAAGAATGGCCATGGTAATCAAATATTGCAATAATAAATGACGAACAATTAAGGGAAAAGAACTCCAATTTCATCTCAAGAGAAAATAAATAATTGCAGATAAATTTCTGTACCTCAATTTTGTGGAGACCAATGTTCAAACTGTTAAAAGAACCCATTGGAGTAAAATTGATAGAGAATTTGTGCTCAGTTTGTTGAGTAATTTCTATTTTTCTAGTAGGGTCGTGATCGGGTCGGGTTGTATGCCATCCCATTTCCGATCCATGACACCAACCGACCACTACCACCTTATAGAAACAGGAAAGGCTAGAGTAGATAAAATCCCAACAAAGTATCATATTTTTTTTCCAAAAATCTCCATGAAATATTTTATGCTACGTAAACCCTCCTGGGATTTCAAAATCCCCACAAATAGCATTATCAGAAAATTAATGATTCGATTTAAAAATACATTATATACATACTATTCGACCTTTCTAAATATCCATTCTCTGATTTATTATATTTACTTAAAACATGTATATTTTTTAAATGGTCAGAGAGTGGATATTTGTTACATTTTTAAATTGATCAATTAATTTCTCCGTTGTGTCATGTGGAGGTTTCCATGAAATTTGAAATTTCATGAGAATTTATATAACTTAAAAAAAACTAATGGAGATTTCTGGAAAAACTTTAATATTTTGTGAAGGTTTCTTGTACTTTAGCCAAAAAAAATTCAGAAAGAAAAAAAAACTCTCAAAAAGAACATGCATGCCCAAACCCAAACCAACCCAAAACAGGCCGAATCCTAGAAGATTCAGTTGTGGACTCCTCGTAAATTTATGAGATTCTATTGTCCACTTTTGATTATCCAAATCTGCTATATTTTTCAATGGACTAATTATCTAAATACTTCACTTTCTATACTTGCTCCATAAAGTTCAAAAATAAGGATTTTTTCTAGGTACAATCAACTACATTTTCAAAGTTACCTTTATTTTTTATTTGTTCTCTCTCCTTTCTCTCTCACTGCCCCCGATCAATCTCGCCATTGCTCATCTAAGTGGCTCGACCCCGTTGCTAGCCATCACCAGAGAAGCTTGACTGTCTCTCCTCCTTTCAAAATCCTAGCCACCTTGCAAAAATATAATCCTCTCTTCAAAACCCCTAACTTCCTCTCGAAATCTTATCTTTATTTCTTAAAAAAGTAATTGCTAACTACTTCTGATTTAATTTTTTAGATAATTATACTTTTAAGGGTATTTTTTATATCGATTCTTTAATTCTTCCATATGTAGATATCACTCCCTTAATTCTTCAAATTTTTATATTAATTTTTCAAAACGTTACTCCACTTTAGTCCTTTGAATTAAATTTTGTCTAATAGCTACGGAATATTCTACATAATTTAACTTTTGCCAAATTTTTTTTATTATGTCCTTCCCTTCAAACTCTGTACTATGAACTAAACTTCTCTCTCTCCCTCCCCCCCATCCCTCTCCCTCCTCTCTCCCAAATAACTCAATTCAACACGCTCTCTCTCTCTCAATCTTTCAATCTTAATAATTATCTCCTATAATAAAATAAATCAAATTCTTTTCTCTATCTCACAAACTTGTCAAGAGTCTTTCAATTTGACATCTCTTCTTCAATCCAAACTTTATAAAAGATGAAAATTTGTCAATCCTTTTCTGTATTTTTCATCTCTCCATGGGTTCTTTGTCCTCCACTCTCTGGTTCTTCTCCCATAAATCCATCCTCCCCTTTTTCAAGCATTCCATCCCAACTTTTCTTCAATCTCCCATCCTCTCCTTTCTCTTTCCAATTTCTCAGAAAAAAAAAAAATTATGTATCTGTCTCAAATATTTATATTTACTTATAAGGTGATGGCTACATTTTACAAAATCAAAATTATAAAGGAATTTTTCTTTTTTTCATTTTTGCCAAATGGTATTCAAACTGGATGGTGATATTATTCATCCAAGCAAAATTTTTGTTTTTTAAAGCTACATTCGAGATCCTATTGCTCTTGTTATTTATTCAGGTCAATGTAATGTTCACCCCCTTCGACGCCCCTATTTTGTCCCCTATATAAATATATGTATATATAAATATACATATATTTATATATATATATACATATATATGTGTATATATATACATATATATATATATACATATATATGTGTGTATATATACATATATATATATATACATATATATGTGTGTATATATACATATATATATATATACATATATATGTGTATATATATACATATATATATATATATATATATATATATATATATATATATATATATATATATATATATATATATATATATATGTATATATATATATATATATATATATATATATATATATATATGTATATATATATATATATATATATATATATATATATATATATATATATGTATATATATATATATATATATATATATATATATATATATATATATATATATACATATATATATATATATATATATATATATATATACATATATATATATATATATATATATATATATATATATATATATATATACATATATATATATATATATATATATATATATATATATATATATATATATTTTTTTTTTTTTTTTTTTTTTTTTTTTCCAACCTTATGCCCCTCTGGAGTATAGATAGTAGTGTCTTTACTATTTTTTCGCAATTAAATTTTTTCTGATATAAGATTATAATTTGATTAGTTATTCAAATTAAAATTTCGGATCAATATTCTAAGAAATTAAGCTTGAAATCAAACTTTTGAAGTACAACTTATTTAAAATTAGTCCCATACTAGTTTATGCGGCATCTAAACTGCTAAATGGTCTAGTTAATAGTTAGAAAGTACAATAATTTTGCTAGAAGATTTAAAGGTTGTCTAAAGTTTCAAATAGGACAATTTTATTCAATTTTGCTAAAGAGATATTAATACGATATCATTTTATTTTTATTTTTTTACTCTTTCTATTTGGTGGCACAATCTATTTGTTTATCCAATATTTAATTTTATTAATTTTTATTAGTGATATATAAAAGCATAAGAAGAACTTTTTTAAATTTAGATTCAAAGAACTTCATCTAGAATTCACCATTGAAATAGACCACATTATCGTGACGAAAGAAAAATTTTAGAAGTTAATTTATCATTTTTGTTTATAATTTAGTGAGTAATCATCACTCCAATGAGAAAAGGGATAAGGGGGAGAAAACTTTAAAAAAAAAAAAAAAAACACTTTTCAACCTTCATCAAATAGGAGTGATGATTCACAAACTTATAAGTAAATCATTATTTTTAAAAAAATACCCACCAAATTTGGCTATTCATTCAAAAGAGGCTTGATTTTGTCTATAGCATTGTCACTTGTCAACATGCTTTTAAGTTTTGCTTTCAAATGAGAGCCAAGTAGGCTATTGGCATCCACCATTTTAGTTTGAGAGAGAGCTAAGTGTTGGGTTTGTATCTCACATCCGTTGAGTATTCAAATATGATCAAATATCAGAAAGAGTCCTAGTTGGACTTGAATTAGAAGACCATAATTTTAATTGGATTGGAACATCAATTAGATGGTGATAGTACTATGCTAATAGGATTAGGATAGAAATACTATATATATATTTTGTATATGATACGAGAGAGTTAAGAGCAATTGGCTGAGAGAGATACTTTTATTATTATGGGAGATGTGAGAAGTAGAGAGATACTTGGATCTCTTCTTGTAATATATTTTTCTCATAGTGGATATTTCTCTTGTTGCTCCCGTGGATATAGGTTGAATTTGGTCAGCCAAACCACGTTAATTATTGTATTTTTCTTGTAATTGTATTGTTTCCTTCGTCTATGCAATCTTGATAGGAAATTCGATCCCCAACACTAAGCACTAACAAATGAACCACCAAACAAAATATCACATGCAAACAAAACTTAGCAACAGTGCCACCTCAGTGCTTCTAGCTTGGAGGTCATGTCTTCTTTCCTCTAACCTTTCCTCAAAATCTATCCACACTCCTATTCTCCTCATTGCTGACTTCTAACTTACCCTCAAGTTTAGGAAAGAGAATAGACTGATATAAGAGCTTATTTTTAGTTCATTCTATTCGAAATTTAAATTAAATTAGTGAAATTTTTATCTTTAATTCAAAATTTTAAATAGTATAGACGGTCTAAATGCTGGTTTTTGGACCTGTCTGATAGCAGCCCAAAACTGAAATGTAGGAATCATACCAGAACAAATGTCATATGAAATAAAATAGTCCTTCCGTTCGGTTTCACTGTTCATTTTTTGACCGAATATACACTTTAAGAAAAATATGTTTGATAAGGATAACCAAACATTAGAATTTAAAATTTCATTGTTAGGTGAAGGCTAGAAAAAAGATTGCGTTATTTCGTATGACATGCACTCGAATTAGTTAAACTTAGTTTGAAATTCAAAAAGGTTGCATTCAAATTCCAAATATAATAAGTAACTTAGCATAAATTTTTGGTCAAAAAAAGACTATAATTTTCTGACGGAGAGAGTAACTATTATTTAGTTTAATTTTATGTATGATTTGATTTTCTTTGCACAAAAAAATAAAAGAAAAATTGTATCGGACTTCTCTATAGCTAATATGCTGATAGAACTGCTCAAATATCTCTGTCACAACTTAGATTAGAAGCATCATTATTATTTTTTTTTTTTTTATGAGAGATTATGAATCCAATTTATAAAGAAATTATAAACATACCTTCTATCTAACTTGTGTGCCAGCCTATAATTTTCTACTATATATAAAGAAAAAAAAAATCATATATTATAGATGAAAAACTAAATATAAAATGGTATTGGCCAGGCAAAATAAGGCTATAATAAAGAAACATGTTATGACGATATAATACAATAGACAAAATATTCTAAGAATATTATCATTAGATTTTTCATTAAGTCATTGTGACAGAAAACGATTTTTTGGTGTTTCATAGAAACAAAATAACATATGGGATCGAACCCTATATATTGAAATTACTCGAATATCAATTAGGCACAAGTATTTTCGGTCTACAAGTAATTGAAACCTCTGCACAGATGCAGATGGAGGAGTGAAGTACATGCCGATCGTTGAGTGATCTACGAGTAGAGGAGGGGTTAAGATCTCCAAGTAAGCGAGTGACACCGATAGAATCTGTTTGAGTTGCTTTTTGTGACGTATATCATTACTAGTGGTTGTTTACTGACTTTTATTTACTAGTAATCCATTTTATAGTAAGGGATACATTTATGATTAATTATACGCTATCTCTGGTTTCATTATTTCTTATAAATTAAACACTGAGTATTTTACCAGCCGTCCACTGATATATATATATATATATATATATATATATATATATATATATATATATATATATATATATATATATATATATATATAGAGAGAGAGAGAGAGAGAGAGAGAGAGAGAGAGAGAGAGAGAGAGAGAGAGAGAGAGAGAGAGAGAGAGAGAGAGAGAGAGATGAAAATGAGCTGACAGCTCACGCAAGTTACCTGAGCTGCAGTTCATTTCTAATATCTCCAATAATTCTTTTTAAAAATTTTCTTTTGAATTATGAACTCGACCCCTTAGGGTTCACTCATATCCAATTTCTTGGGTTTTAGTTTTGATTTGGTCCTCCATCAAGTTAACACAAGATTAACGGTTTTCAATGAATAAAACATTTTATATCCAGTTGATGAAAGGTTAAAAGAACTCCAAATTTTAAGAAATTTAATCATAAAAAAGTTAAGAAGGTAGAGATAGTAATTATTAAAAAAATTGAAGAAAAATCATTGGATGATTATAGTTTTACCGTTAGCTCACGTAACTTTTCCTGAGCTGGCGGCTCACCTACAGTAATTCCATATATATATATATATATATATATATATATATATATATATATATATATATATATATATATATATATATATATTTTTTTTTTTTTTTTTTTTTTTTTTTTTTTTTTTTTTTTTTCTTACCATATCATTCTTGCTTTTTATACATTATTTTAAATTTTATTGTAGGCTGATTTTTCTTTGCTGTTTGTATCCATGCTTTACAGTTTATCTAAATATCTACCTGCGATGGGGAGAGAGAGAGAGAGAGAGAGAGAGAGAGAGAGGGTGAGAGAGGATCATCTGCAGCGGCATAAAGATCACCTGCTGACCATCATGAAATGTACATCAAACAACATGAAGATGAGATGCAACAAGTTGGCAAGTATTAGAGAATACTATTTTAGATTCTCTCCCCTATCAAACAATGCAAATGACTGCAGAACCAATCAACCTAATTAAAGAATCACCGGCCACCCACTCATTAAGGACTTTAGCTTTCACATCTCACAAACTTTTTTCCAAGGATTTTAATGTTTAATGGTCAAAACCATTTTCAAACCCTAGTCAACGTAACCCTACCAAGTCTCCTGTAGGGTATACTTGTGTCCTAACCTGGACTAAGAACAGTTACTAAGACTTCATTAGTCCTCGGAATGAATTAATTAAGCATGGATTAATCACTGTTAAGGCCTGCTCTAATGATGAGAGATTGGTTGTGTTTGGTTATGAAATGGACTTCTGCATTATTCAATTAAATGTTGGTGGAAATTCTTGCTTCGGTTGTACTATTTGTATCCATTTACATCAAAACAAATCTATAGTAATAGATGTTTCGGATTGAAAATAAGATGATTAAACTATTTCTCCGGATATTGGTTCATTGTATATTTTATTATCGTTACGTTATGATTGAAGAATATATCATCTCAGTAAAGGAACTCCACTTGCAATACAATTAATGGCAGCTGATCTAATACAGCCAAAAGTGATTTAACCTCTTATGTTTATTGATTAAAATCTTGATGTGGTGGTATTATGGATGTGCTAGCCAAACCTTATCTTGTTTTGCCTAATAGATTCACTTGGATTGGGATGGTGTGTTTTGTGTAGGGTGAGAATGAGTACGCTCAAATATTCTTTGGTATGTCCCATTTAAAATTTTAAATTAGAAAAGAAAATAAAATTTTTATTTTTAATTTAAAATTTCAAATAGAACAGATTAATGGCTGATTTTTCGACCCATCCATTCTCATCTCTAGTCACGTGTCAACCAATTTTATGTCAATATTAGTACATTAAGAACAAAACAACATGATTACCATTATGAACATTAATGGTAAGTATATGACATGCAAAATATATCAACTCCTTTAGTTACTGTATCAAAATTTTAAAATTTATACCTGATTATTTTTTTATCTTCAATGTGATTGTATCAGAACTTGAATCTATAGTATTTTGTTTAAAGGGATTGCATCACGTGATACAATAATACATGCATATTGTTGGTCAAATTGTTAAATTTGCCCGACAAAATTTTCTAAATACGAACGTTAATTGCTAATACAGAAATATGAACATTTTTTTTCCCTAAAAACGAACCTGGATAGCTAATTTCCTAAAATACAAACCTCAATAGTTAATTTAAAAATATGATTTTTTTTTTTTTTTCCTTTAGATTTGTCCATAGGCTTATATTGAGACCTCTATAGAAGGGAAGAGAACTCCATTATAATGCAAAAGGAAATAAATTCCTTTTCACCGGTGCTGATAGGCGACGATCTCCATGTACGACTCCGCATCCTAGAATTGAGGGAAGGTCGTTGAAGATATTTAAAGAAGGGCGCAATAAAACTGTGTGAATCTTTCTAAAGTAGTAGAAGAAATTAAAGTCACTAAACAATGCTTTAAAACTATGAAATATGGACATAAAAAGTCCTTCGGATGCCACAATGAGACACTGATCTCTATGCCCTGAACTAATTGCCCGAGACCAATCTATACTACTTCAGACACCTACTGCTGCAAAGCAAGGAATGACAATAACTAAAATTTCGATATCTAAATGAATTCACCCAAACACTTAAGACCAAAGCAGTCTCATTCTTTTTTCTCTCCCTTCTAGTTTTGCATATGATGCGAATCTTTTTAGCTTCACGAACCGCTAGTTGAGCCCAACAGACATCCGTACGTCATGCCATATCATTACATGTTCCTACGTAAGTCGAGGGTGGGAGTTCTCGAGCTCACTCCCATCAACGTTCATTGGCAGAATAGTTCAAATACAGTTTAACATAGACTTCGGTGAAATTTTCTGGTCAGGCAAAAATCCAAAATTTGGGACCATCATTGGTAGGTGATCCTCAATTCCTAATCAGGGGAAGAGTTGTTTACGAAAGATATTGGAAGAAAATGACTCATATTTGAGCCTGCCTAAAATGTTGGCATTGAGCTGACCCCATCTCTCTCTCTCTCTCTCTCTCTCTCCCTCTTTAATTAGGAGAGCAGGGGGTCCATGATTCTCTCTCTCTCTCTCATTGTGGGTCACTGGCTAGGGTGTGGTTGCATTTGCACTCTTTTCTGTAGGTTGCAATCATTTGTCAACAAAGGAAATAGTAATGAAAGATGTGGAAGAAAATAGTTAAGAGAGAAATGTGCTTTTTTAGAGAACACACCAAATGTTGAGATTGTGTAAATCTATGGACAAAATAGAGAAAAAAACAAAATACATCTTGTTTGTAGAAAATTTTGCCCAAGGCATTTTACTCTTTTAACATTTTATGGGTTTATTTTTGCCTATAGATATTTGGTTTGATTCATTGAAGAGATGATGGTTTCTTACTATTTTGGAGCTAGGGATGGGATGCTACTATATATGTGATCACGAAATTAATAGCCTCGACATGAAAGACAAGTATATGTAAGGTCTTTAGAAAGGATATACATGTGCCCAAAGAAAATCTATGCTCTGCTCTTCAAAGACTAATTGATATTTTACCAACACGCCTCAAAAGAAATTCCTCAACAAGGGAAGGGGAAAAAAAACTTTATGAAGGTACCTTTAATCTACTTTTTATGAAATGTAAAGAGGAAAAAACTCCTTTTTTTTTTTTTTTTGCTTACTTGATAAACTACGCACGCACTTAGCCATTGAAATTCGACTCATGGTATAAAATGCTTGGTGGTTATGATTGTAGACGACCAAAAAAAAAAAAAAAAAAAAAAAAAAAGAAAAGAAAAAAGTGCCGGAGTGCACCCGCAGGGTGCTACCCACAGAACACACCCGCTGAATGCACCCGCGGGGTGCACCTGCGGGTACTACCTGCGGGTGCCACCTGCGGGTGCTTTCCGCGGGCCCACCTGTGGTTGCTACCCGTGGGGCGCACCCGCGGGATGCTACTACGGAGTTCACGCTGCGGTACTTCTGTTACATGGATTTGATCGGATTTTTAGGAGAACGGTTACCCCAATCTCGGTATTTCTGTTACATGGATTTGACCCAGATTTGAGGGTAACAATTACTCCTCAATATATAAAAGGAGGGCGGAGTCCAGAGACTAGGAGATTACCCTAAAGGGAGAGACAGAGTCTAGAGGAATAGAGAATTTCAAGAAAGCGGGTCTTCTACCAAATTTTGCAGAAAGGAGTTTTTTTTAATCCAGATCGTCAACGGAGTGTATCAGCGAGGCTCCACCGCTATCAGATCCCACCAAAATAATTTTTAAAGGGAAACAAAATTAATCGTTCCCTATTCTTATAATCTTGATTTTTTTTATTGTAATTTTCTTTTACCATTGTATTTAAAATCAAAATCTCAATTGAAGGAAGATTCAATTTTTCTGGCATACAAGTATTGGCGACCACATAGGAGCCTCTCTGTTCACAACAGAGAACTTAGTGGCGCAGTCCAACTGGAAATCCATCGGATCGATGGTTGAAACCTTGGCCATCAAAGTCGACCAACAAAGGTATGAAAATTTCCTCTCTTCAAATTCCTCTGATTCGGAGCTCAGGCGTCATCACCGAGCATCGATCAAGAAAGGTGAGGCGTCATCGCCCACCGAAACTAATAAGGCGTCATCGCCTATCAAAGCAAGTGAGGCGTCATCGCCCACAAAACTGGCAAGGCGTTATCGCCTGTTAAAACAAGTGAGGCATCATCGCCCACAAAAACTGATAAGGCGTTATCGCCTGTCAAAAAAATATGAGGCGTCATCGTTTATAACAAAACAAAAGACAAGACGTCATCGTCTGTTAAAAAAATAATAAAAAAATAACTGTGCGGTGCGCGGGGTGCCACCCGCAGGGTTACAACTGCGAAGTGCACCTATGGGATGCCCCCGCTGGGTACACCAGCGGGTGCACCCATGGATTGCAACCGCGGATGCACCCCCGAGTTGCAACTCGCGTGGTGCCGAACAAAATAATAATAATAATAAATAAATAAATAAATAAATAAATAAATAAATAAAAATAAAAATAAATAAATAATAAATAATAAATAATAAAATAATAAAAAATAATAATATATAATAAAATAATATAATATAAATTAAAAATATATAATAATGATGCTGCAGCTGGTGCCGACATCTCACGCACGATCTCTAGTTTTGAGTAGAGGTGTTGCCCTGATGAGTGCACACGGGATGAACACTTTGAAGCTCTATGCTTGACCCCGTGTAACTCGTCGAAGGGGCATATTTAACTATGTTGGATTAGTTATATTTATCCAACACTCAAGAGGATTCCAAAAGAAAAAAAGGTCAAAACATCAAACTCAAATATTATATACAAATTCAAATGCATTCGAAGAAGAGAAAGATATTTTATCATAGAACTGTCATCTTCGATATCAGAAAATGTGTCCAGAATACATACCAATTGAAGATAAATCTAATTAAATTTTCTTAGGTAAGAATTCAAAACTCATGGTGCATGATGATATCTTTACTGTTCATGCGACAGAAATTAGATCAACCTCAAACTTAAGCTGAACCCAATAGCGGACTCGAGATCGTCAAATAACACTTATAAATTGTGAAGCCCACATTGGTTATGGAGCTCAAACAATCAGATGTGAAATTCAGTCTGATATGAATCTGATCATGTATAAGGCTCAGTCCAATCTTGCCCAAATCATATGAGAGACTAAGCCCATGTGAACCGAAGCAGAATAGGGCTCAACCTTGTATAAATCACTTAGTATATGATTCTCATATTTTGCAATTTGAGGAATTTGGAACGGCCCACCCAAAGGATAGGGCCGATGTTTCAGGAAGACTTTTACTTTCGCACGACCTATCCAGGGGATAGGGTCTGTGTCCGTATTTCAAAATGGCTCATATTTGTTACAAAGCCAACACGCATATCAAAGTTACAGTGTTCAGTCAGACTCAGCTTCAAAATGCAATTCTAAAGGAGCTCCTATGTATAAGGAAAGTGAACAAAATCCTCTGAAATAATACTGAATTCGGATCTGCCATATGAGGCTATATTTATTGCCCAAGCAACAGCCAATATGGCGAACTGCAACAATATTTGGATGATTCAAAAATAAAAAATGGACAACTCTTCTTCTAGTCTCTGAAGACACTTCAGCCTAATACTGTTGGCAGCGAAAATTTCTAAGTTAAAAGGATTTTCCACAACAGGACGCGGAGCCAATTCAATAGCCCCGCGTTTGGTAATATTAACCCTGCGTTTGAATAAAACGCGGAGATATTTAATAGCTCCGCATTGATTCCGCAGTTTGGCTTGTATTAGCCTCGCGTTTGAGTAAAACGTAGAGATGATCAATAGCTCCGCGTTAGCTCCGCGTTTTGGTTATTTAGCGTCGCGTTTTGATGCGATTAAAGCTCCGCGTAAGCAGATAACCAGAATCTCAAATTGATTGAGATTATGATTCTGGGCTTATCCAAATACCTGAATCAAGTCTAATCAGAATTCCATCAAAACTAAGATATTTGATTGGAATCCTTGATGAATGCGAGTTCTATTTAGATAGAAACTCTTGCATTAACCTGGGGCTATAAATACCTTCCTGGTGAAACCCTAGGGGTCTTCTTTTTGGGCATCTGAAGTCTCCTATCGATCCTTTGGCAATTCAAGTACGCGAGAGAGCCTTGAAGCCTTTGCTGCTCATCTTCTTTTTCGGCAATTAAGATATTTTTCTGAAATCTTGGAGAATTCGAGTTACGCACAGAGCCCTGAATTCGTGAAGATCAGAGAAAATCACCATCTTCTTTCTGGAGTTCTTGAGAAGTTCGAGTTACGCGAGAGAGCCTTGAACAAATCAAAACCAGAGAAGATCGTCTATAGTCGGCCGATATCTTTAAAAGAGAAGATTTCAACGTACCGATCGTCCACGGGAACTACTATAGATCCCATCGCCACAGATCCCACAACAAATTGTAAAAGAGAGAGATCGAATTATAAAATCCTCTCGTTTGTTCTTTTTTTTATTATTCCTTGTTCACTTTCATTGTAATCTAACATGTGTTCAATGGAAGGAAGCGAAGAAACTTTTGCGACGAACAAACTGGCGACCACAGTGGGAGCCATCTCTTTCAAGAAAGAAGAGATTGTGGCACAATCGGACGTCGATTTGATCGGATCCGAAGTAGACACGCTGGTCGTTGAAATCGACCAGCAGAAGTACAAGGAGTTCCTCTCCTCCGGATCAGGTGACTTGGATGAGACACGGCACTATCGTCGCATGTACTCCAATGCCTGAGTGACGGGTAGAAAGGTATCCACCGAGAGACGGGGATCCTTGGAGACTGCGGCTATAGAGCCGGAGTTCACACAAGAAATCCTAGCCGAGGATGAGCTTCTGATTGCCGAAGAAGATCTAGGGACTGGACTGACCAGGACCCAACTCCGGAACAGGAACCGGAGAGCGAGGCGTAGAGCCCTCAGAGCCCGCCTTGGACGTGGAGCTAACTCCAGAGGACGCGAGGCTATGGTCCCTCGCAAACTGGTTCGCGCTACCCGCGAGACTAGTCTCTACCGCACTAAACGCGAAGATACAACTTGCCTTAAAAGCAAGGAAAAGCCAGCGTGTGATTTTCCACGCGAGGCTATTACTGAGCCTAGAGAGAGACGCGAAACCAGTAAGGGTTGCGCTAGTCGCAGAATACCCAACACTCGCGAGAGACGCGAGTATAAAAATTCTTCAAAGCCAGCATGTGATTCTCCACGCGAGGCTATTACTGAGCCTAGCGAGAGACGCGAAACCAGTAAGGGTTGCGCTAGTCGCAGAATACCCAACACTCGCGAGTTACGCGAGTATAAAAATTATTCAAAACCAGCGTGTGATTCTCCACGCGAGGCTATTACTGAGTCTGGCGAGAGACGCGAATCCAGTGATACTTGCAATAAACACAAGACTTCTGACACCCACAAGGAACGTGAGGATGATTGGCAGATAGTTGTCAGTCGTAAAAACCGCGCTAAGGGCGAAGCTATGATCTGCGTTAATCGCAAAGATAAGCCAGCGTGTAAGACCTTCCCTTCACGCGGGGCTATTATTCCAGAAGCTAAATTTCTGAAGACATGCCAAGCCAGCGAGAAACGCGAGGCTAATGTGGCAAAACGCGAAGCTATTCTTCAGACTCGAGATATAAAACGCGAGGCTACTTCTGAACCCGCGAGGATCAATCCGACTACATAACCAGGGCTGATCATTCAAAGAAGCTTCAGTGGATCCCTAGACCCGTCCAAAAGTCAGACAGACTTCGTGATTCCATGGTTAAAGATGCTGATCTCAGGGATTATCTCTCTAAGAAGAGAAGTATAGATCAACTTCAAAATGAACCTGTCTGTCATTGCCAGCAACTTGTGACGGCAGTATCTGCCGTGATGGACAAATCCGAAACCCATTTTCATAAGCGACACACTAACTCCTTTAGAAAAGAAGGAACTTATATCTCTTATCAAAGAGTATATAGATGTGTTCGCATGGAGTTATGAAGATATGCCTGGGCTTGACCCTCAAATTGCCACACACCGGTTAAATATTAAAGAAGATGCTAAGTCTGTTAAACAACAGCAAAGGCGTTTTCGACCGGAACTGATGGAGGCAATAGTTGCTGAAGTCAACAAACTTATACAATCCGGATTCATCTGAGAAGAGCAGCATCCTGACTGGGTGGCTAACATAGTGCCGGTTCGCAAAAAAAATGGCAAAATCTGGATATGCATCGATTTTCGAGATCTGAATGCTGCATGTCCCAAGGATGAGTTTCCACTCCCCATCACCGATGTGATGATTGATAATACTTGCGGTTATGAGAGGATGTCCTTTATGGATGGCTTCTCAGGTTATAACCAAATTAAAATGCACCCGGATGATGAGAAGCATACAGATTTCAGAATGCCGCTGGGGGTATACTGTTATACGGTGATGCCATTCGGATTAAAGAATGCAGGTACCACTTACCAACGCGCAATGAGTGTCATATTCAAGGAACACCTGCGCAGAACAGTGGAGTGCTATGTGGATGACTTAGCAGTCAAAAGCAAAAACAAAGAAGATCATCTTCATGATTTAAGAGTGGTCTTCGATCTTATGAGGAAACATCATCTAAAGATGAATCCTACCAAGTCGTTCATGAGGGTATCCAGCGGGAAATTTCTTGGGTTTATAATCACCTCAAAAGGAATTTTTCTCGACCCTGAAAAGGTAAAAGCGATTAGCGAAATATCGCCTCCCTGCAATCTCAAGGAATTAAGGGAATTACAGGGAAAGCTCGCATATATTCGACGCTTCATTTCCAACCTATCTGGACGATGCGAGCCATTCTCAAAACTTATGAAAAAGGGAGTGTCTTTCATATGGGATGAGGCATGTCAACAGGCATTTGACGACCTTAAAGAATACCTCACCAAACCTCCTGTTCTTATGGCACCAGCCTATGGGCAGCCCTTCCTCATATATGTGAGGGCCATGGATAATACCTTAGGCGCATTACTGGCTCAATATAATGAGCACGGCCATGAACATGCCCTCTACTATTTAAGCAGAACAATGATTGGGGCCGAACAGCGGTATACCCCGATTGAAAAGGAATGTTTAGCCCTAGTGTTCGCCGTTCAGAAAATGCGACACTATCTCTCTGGGCAAACAATTCATGTCATATCACGGGTTAATCCCCTGAAGATTCTGATGACAAAACCAAGGGCTTTAAATGGCCGACTGACAAAATGGGCTCTGCTATTGTCACCCTATGACATACACTTCGTTCCTCAAAAGGCAACGAAGGGACAGGCAATTGCTGATTTTCTTACAGATCACCCAATTCGGTCCAAATTAAAGCAGACATCAGAAGTCAATACCGTTACCGGAGAACAACCTTGGCAAATGTTCTTTGATGGTGCCGCAAGACGATCTGCTGCTGGAGTGGGGGTTGTGCTAATATCTCCACATAAACATATATTGCCTAACGGTTACTCATTAACAGAACCGTGCACGAATAATGTAGAGGAGTACAATACACTCATTATTGGCTTAAAAATAGCTCTGCAATTGGGGGTGAACCATCTAGAGGCATATGGAGACTCTAAGCTCATCGTCAATCAGATGACAGGTGAGTATGAGTCAGACATGAAGCCCTCATCCCCTATCATCAGCTAGCTATTGAGCTAGCAGGATATTTTGAACAATTCTACATATATCACGTATCTCGAAATGAGAACGTTTATGCAGATGCTCTTGCCGCGTTAGCTGCAACATTGGCAATCCCGCCAGGTGAGGTTAAAAACATCACCATTGGAAGCAGAAAGCTCCTTCATCCAAATACTCTTCTTCAAAATAAAGAAGTGTGCCAAGTAGGCCTAACCCTGGAGCCCCGTGATTGGCGATTTCCGTTTGTGGATTACGTTTTGCATGGGATATTACCAGAAGATCCTAAGGAAGCCACCTCTATAAAGAGGAAGGCCCAAAGATTTTATTATGACCATAAACTTCAGACTTTATATAGAAAGTCGAGAGATGGTCTGCTACTACGCTGCATATCAAAAGCGGAAGCAGAAGAAGTACTGAGAGAAACACACGATGGAGTATGTGGAGCTCATCAGCCCGGTCCTAAACTTGGAGACTGTATAAGAAGACTAGGATACTACTGGCCAAATATGATCACGGAAGCAATGGCATACGCTAAGCGATGTCATGCATGCCAAATTCATGCTAATTTTATTCATCAACCCCAAGAATACTTGCACAATACTGTTGCAAGTTGGCCATTTGAAGCATGGGGAATGGACATTGTGGGGCCAATAACTCCCCCGTCATCCAGAGGACATCGGTTTATTCTTGCAATAACCGATTATTTTTCAAAATGGGCCGAAGCCGTGCCCATAAAAGAGGTGAAAACGACAGATGTGATCAAGTTTATCAAGCATCATGTCATTTACCGATTTGGCGTCCCTCGACGGATCATTCATGATAACGGTCCACAGTTCATCAGTCAGGGATTCTCCAGATTCTGCAATAAGTTCAGAATCAAAGATATCGCTTCTACACCATATAACCCTGCGGCTAATGGGTTAGCTGAAGCTTTTAACAAGACGATCATCAAACTCTTTCGGAAGTTCGTCTCTTCCAATAAACGAGATTGGGATGAAAAGTTGGGAGAATGTTTGTGGGCATATCGCACCACCGTTCGCACCCCGACCAAAACTACCCCGTTCTCTTTAGTTTATGGAAGTGAGGCTGTTTTACCTCTTGAAATCCAGATACCATCATTAAGAGTGGCTTTAGCCATAAGGATGACGACAGAAGAGCGCCATCAGCAAAGATTGCAAGAACTAGAGGCGTTAGATGAAAAACGTCTCAGGGCTCAACAACAAATTGAGTTGTATCAAGCCCGAATATCTCAAACGTTCAATAAGAACGTCAAACTAAGGACCTTTAAGTAAGGAGACTTGGTTCTGGCTGTTAAAAGGCCAATGGTGCTAACCCACAAGACTAAGGGCAAGTTTGAACCCAAGTGGGAAGGACCGTTTATTATGGAGACAGTATACTCCAACGGAGCCTCTCGCTTAATGAATCAAGATGGCGACAGGATGATGATGCCGATCAATGGCAAATTTCTGAAGAAATACTATTCTTAGTATCCCTGGAGATACGCGTCTTCTTTTATTAGGCATGCGCAGTTTGGCGCCTCTGACCTAAACCCTGGTGCGTTCGGTTCTCAAGTTTGAACCACCTCCAGTCTTTTTCTTAGGCATGCGCATTGAGCGCCTCTGACCTAAACCTGGTGTGCTCAGTTCTCAAGTTTGAACAGCCCCAAATCTTTCTTTTAGGCATGTGTAATTAAGCGCCTCTGAGCTAAAAGATATGAATTGCCCAACGCCGACTAGGCAATGGGAAGAGAACCAATTTTTCGCCAACCCATCATACTGGGGTAAAAGTTTGAATTGCCTAACACCGACTAGGCAATGGGAAGAGAACAAGTTTCTCGCCAACCCATCATACTGGGGTAAAAGTATGAATTGCCCAACGACGACTAGGCAATGGGAAAACAACCAGCTTCTCGCCAACCCCATCATACTGAGGGTAAAAGTATGAGTTGCCCAACGCCGACTAGGCAATGGGAAGAGAATAAGTTTCTCGCCAACCCATCATACTGGGGTAAAAGTATGAATTGCCCAACGCCGACTAGACAATGGGAAGAGAACCAGTTTCTCGCCAACCCATCATACTGGGGTAAAAGTATGAATTGCCCAACGCCGACTAGGCAATGGGAAGAGAACAAGTTTCTCACCAAACCATCATACTGGGGTAAAAGTATGAATTGCCCAACGCCGACTAGGCAATGGGAAGAGAACAAGTTTCTCGCCAACCCATCATACTAGGGTAAAAGATATGAATTGCCCAACGCCGACTAGGCAATGGGAAGAGAACCAGTTTGTAATGCCCCCAATTCAGCCCTTTTTTTTTTTCTAAGTGGGCGACATTACTTAATACTAGGACGCCGCTTAAATACTATAAATAACCCAACAGTCCCATGATCTTGGAATAACCGTAACTACTGCCATGTCAAGATGAATAACCATGTCTGAAACTGAAAGAATTTTATTTATACAGAGAGTTGATTACATAGAATGGCACACTGCTTTAAATATCTACACAAAAGAGTTAAATACTACAAGTTAAAGCAGTGCCCAGAAAAAGGAAACAAGAATAAGAAGTGACAAAGGAAACAAGAACAAGAAGTGCGAAGTACCCAAATAGTATTGTGCTAGTAGTATCCTCTACTCGACCTGGTTGGTGAAGTAAGGATCGTTGTCTGGAGCAATCTCCCCTTCACTTCTTTCGTGATCTGGGCTTAAAAAAACCCAGGGGTTAAACCCAGCAAGTAACACAAAAACAAGAAACACGTGTACTATCACAGTATAAATAAATAAAAGAATAAATAAATTGCGTTGGTACAAACGTATCTTAAGAATACTGAAAATGAATTGAGTAAGACTATTCATTCAAATAGCAGAAACAAATCATGTAAAGGTGACAAGTGTAAGCGAAGTAAATATCAATCATGTTGCATGTAACCAGAACTATGTAAATCATTCACAAGCTTCGTGTAAAATTTAACATGTCCATATCATGTTAGTGTTGGAATTGAAACTTAATGATGGATAAGATAGCGTGCAGTTTCTCATATTGTACAAGTGCCCGTGCATACCCGGGACCCGGCCTCTAATTCATGGCGCTGAACCATGACACACCGCTAGGTGCTACAAGTCAGATCCCGTTAAATAAAACAAGTAACGGCCATCACCCATATGGTGACTCATGTATCAGATGGTGGCCCAGTACCACCCAGTACTGCTAGTAAAAAGCCCTCAGCGCCTATCAAGAAGTTGGCCAACAAGATTCTTGTACAATACAGTACTTATCTATCCATCATGTAGTTTTTCCCATGTTAGTAATGCATATGATGTACGTGAATTAAAGGAAACACGTGGATTTTCATGTCAAATTATACACATATCATTTCACAAGAATCAAGAGTTCAAGAATCAAGATTTGGAATCATGTACACATGTGTTATAAGAATGCTTCATATCATGTAATAAGAATACTAGAACTTGTAATCATGTCTTGTAATAAAGTACTAGAACTTGTTATCCTGTAATAAGGATACTGGAACTTGTATTGTAATAACGATACTAGAACTTGTAATAAGGATACTAGAACTTGTAATCATGTCTTGTAATAAAGATACTAGAACTTGTGATCATGTCTTGTAATAAACTACTAGAACTTGTTATCCTGTAATAAGGATACTAGAACTTGTATTGTAATAAAGATACTAGAATTTGTCATCATGAATAATCTTATCTTCATGTATCATGTTGATATTCACATGTCATGTTATCATAAATCCGCGAATCATGCCAAGTGTATAAATCTGTATTTCTCTTGAAACTGAAAATAGCCAAACGCGAAGCTGAAATAGCCAAACAGAAAGCAGAAAATAGCCAAATGTGAGGCTAAAATTGCCAAACGCGAGGCAAAAACATAGCCAAATAGGAAGCAGAAAATAGCCAAACGCGAGGCTAAAATTGCCAAACGCGAGGCTAAAAATTGCCAAACGAGAAGCTAAAAATATAGCCAAACAGGAAGCAGAAAATAGCCAAACGCGAGGCTAAAATTGCCAAACGCGAGCCTAAAAATTGTCAAACGCGAGGCTAAAAATATAGCCAAACAGGAAGCAGAAAAATAGCCAAACGCGAGGCTAAAAATTGCCAAACGCGAGGCTAAAAATTGTCAAACGCGAGGCTAAAGAAATAGCCAAACAGGAAGCAGAAAATAGTCAAACGCGAGGCTAAAAAGTGCCAAACGCGAGGCTAAGCCAAAAATAGCCAACATCCGTAAATCAGGCTAAGTATGCAGTCTAGAAATTTTTCTATTTATGCAGAGCCAATATGATGTGAATTTATCCATAAAGAAAAAGGAATCATGTACTCATAATAAAAATCAAATAATTTCCAAGAAAGATCATACATGCTACTTGTACTCAAATACGATTCAAAAAAAGAACAAAAACAAGGTGATACTTGCCTCTATTCCCTTTAATCTCCTTTGTTTTAGCAAAGTCTCCCTTCTATTTCCTTTGCTCAGCGAACTAGAAGAACCAAGAGTAAAGAGTGATTTTTATTTTGTTCTTTGATAAAAATTCTCTTTGAGAGAATAAGCTTATATATACCTAAGGGCATTTTGGTCACCTTATCCTCTAGCCTAGTCCTAAGGCTTCTTGCATGCATGACAAATGTCAATTAGAGTGCCACCTCTCACTCTCTTCTAACAACTCATCCCCACAAAATGCAAAAGGGGTGCCCTTGGAAACTTAATTAAATTTGAAGGTGTATAGAAAGAAATTTTTAACTTGATAATTTATAATTTAATAAACATGATAATTTTGGGGTGTTACACAGTTTCTCGCCAACCCATCATACTGGGGTAAAAGTATGAATTGCCCAACGCCGACTAGGCAATGGGAAGAGATTAAATTTCTCGCCAACCCTTTCATACTGGGGGTAAAAAAAAAGTATGAATCGCCCAATACCGATAAAGTAAAGGGAAGAGGAAAAGTTTGGCATTTTAGCCCAAACGTAATCCTCGACAACTCACCATGTTGAGGAGAATAACATGGCTAACCCAACTCAAATGGTAGTTGGTAAAGGCTAATCAAATCCGTTAATAGCTGGGGGTTTGCTAAAAATCCCATATTAGGTTCTAATTTTTTATTTCGGCTCGAGAAATTGAGCATAAACGGTACCGAGATAAATCGTTTTGACGACAGGTTATTTGTTGGGCAAGCAAATCTGTTTTGAAGCCGGCAAATAAAAGAGTTAAAAGAACCATCTTTATTAAAAAGGTGAAGATAAAAAAAGAATTTCAAAGAAACATCGTAAGGTTATCTCTCTCCTGTTTACGAAGTTCTTATTACAAGGAAGATAAAAGCATAAAGAGAGATGAAACTATTGGCCTCCCAGGAGTCTCAATTGGTTTATTGTCTCGTCCAAATTTCTACGATGAGAAGCCTCCACGGTTTGCTGAGCTTGCCTACGCAACTCATCATTACTTATTGTAAGTTGTTGCTGACGAGATTCTTCTATGGCACGATTCCTGACCATCTCTTCCTACTGAATCTGCTCCTGCTGGACAAGCAACATCTCCCGCTTCTTGATAGATTCTCCTAATCGGAGTTCATTTTCTATCAAGGTGGCTCGAGCTCTGGCAATCGTCTCCTGGGCTTTAGAGATGGCCGCCTGACTTTCCTCAATTCCAAAGTTTACCCTCTACAGGTCGCCAAGAACGGATTCCCGACTGGCCTGGAGCTCTGTAAGCTCCTGAGACCATCTCTCCTCCTGCTGCCTTAAAATATTTCTTCGAGATAAGGATTCTGCCCGAAACCGCGCCAGCTCTATCTCAGTGATCGCCTCCACATCCGCCTGACGGAGTGTGTGTAGCGTGGTCACCTTCTCTTCTAAGGCTGCAAGGCGGGCCCGGTATGGAGCTGCTCGATCTTGTCCACCAAATTCTTCAATATTTCCTAAATAGCGGAGTAACAGTGGACGTGCGAAGTTGAAGAAATCGTGGCCAGCAAGAACCATCTCGACACATCTTCTTAACAAATGCATAAAATCCTCGACAGTGAAGCTGAAAAGTTTTTCAAGAGGATTTGCACTGTCGATAGGCAAAGTAGGTAATGCCAAGAAAGGTGTCGTAAGCAAGAGAGCAGTAGTTGCTGGAATTGGAGAAGAAGAAGCCCGTCCCTGCATTAAATTCATAATATGGGGGACCAGTAGAGCCAGTGCAGATCTGGAAGAGTTGGAGACCCCAGACGAAGTACCGTCAGTACAGATCACTTGGGTATCCCCACCAACAGGAAGAGAAGATGGGATCACTTCGCCTGAAGCTCCTCCGGTGGGAGAAGCATCTTCGAACGAGAATTTCAAATTATTCTCCTCCCCTGCTGGAAGGCTTGAAGTCGGAAGAGTTGCAGGTATCTCAACAGCCACGACAACAGACGACGTTAAAATCGCTGATTGAGAAGGCACGCCAACGACTGTGGGAAATGTCTCAGTGGAACAAACTGGCGTTGGAGATGGCATGCTAGGAGAAGGTATAGCCTCCTTAGCAGCAGCTGCGATAATGACCTCAGTTCTCTCATCACTTCCCAGTTCGTCAATTGAGAGAATTGAAGAGGGAACAGAGGCAGGAGCCGGTGTAGAATAATCAGCCGCAAACTCCCCAGCGGAGCTACCCACACCACCAACGGAGCCAGAATGGTCCATCCTATCGTCAGACTCTACTTGGGTAGTCGAATGCATTGGCGAGAGAAGTTGATCACCTGCATTTCGAAAGACCAGAAAAGCAGTGTTACGTTAAAATAATAACGGGCAGAAGATAAAATGCTAAAAGCCATACCAGGCGATACAAGTCCAGTTGTCGGACTTGAAGGGGGAGCCATTGTCGTTTCCAGCAATGTACCCGTCTCGCTACCTATTAGTTGCGCCACAGGTTCTGCCACAGGCCCTACGGCCAAAGGGGCTGAAACCTCAACAACACTTGGAGCTTGAGCAGGTTCATTCTCCCTTGCCGACGCTGGGGGTAGAACTGAAGCCAACAAGTCTGAAGCAAGTTTGATAGCCACTTCTTGGGGGGCTATCAAGGTTTCCTGCGCCAATTTTTGCTTCTTACCCGGTCTTCTCTTTAAAGTGCCGCGGCGTTTGAGAGCTGGACTCAAGGGACGACTGGTAACAGGCTGGGGAGCTCCACCAGCACCAGTATTGTCATTATCATCACCGGCATCGTCGTCGGACTCGCTGGCGTCTGAAGGCTCAGCCGCGGCGTCAAGGAATTCTTCTATTCCTTTTATTCTTACTCTAGAAGCACCCTGGCGGCTAATGTAGAGGGCTTCAATCTCTTTGCAACAACTGCGGTTGAAAGAGAAGCCGGGCACGTCAGCATTCGCAATACTGAACCAGTTGCAGAAGCTGAGGGTCATGGCCAATTCTGGCGTCTTCTGGGGCAAGGAGAATTCAGCCTCGGTTCCGCCTGCTACAAAATGGAACCAGCCACGAGCGCCTTCGTATAAATTCCCCTCGTGAGCGAGATCTTAATTTGGATTGCCCACATAAAGTTGGGAGTATCCAAACTGATGAGCAAAGCGACTCGGAGTGTATGGCTCGATCCGACACCTGAGATCTTGACGATATACCAAATGTCCGGGACGGATGTTGAGAAGCCACCAGAACGCTCCTGCTGATAAAGTAGTGAACTTATCTGCTCCCACGGCGTCCTTCAGCCTCATTCCATATTCTCCGCCAGGGAAGTCGGGGAAACACCGGAAGATCTCATAGTTCTGAAAGCCAAGAAGAGTCTTCCGAATTTGAGACATATAATTCTGCTTCCATCAACAGTGTTCATACAGCTCTACAAAGAAGGACAGTGTAAGACAAGCCACACCATCAAATAGGTATAGGGCATCTCCACCCTAGGGTTTGGAGTTTTCGGTTGGGCAGTCTCTTTCGACTTGCCATTTCCTTTCCCCATGACCTTAATAGTGGGGAGGAAATCACGACAGAATACCCTCAGTCCATACTGCAAATTGCATACCATGGCGGAAAGAAGTCCAAGAGGTCGGCCATATGCTAAAAGAACCGCTGGATATACCACGGTCACTGCAATTGCTTCTTTGGGCAACGACGGCACGACACATCTCTTCAGCCACAGCATCAGAAACCCGGCAATGAGACCTCTGTTGGAGATCGGGAACTGGGCTTGATAATGGTAGCTCTTGAATGAAGTGCCGGGATCATATCCGTTCTCATTGGAGTCTGTAGTATGAAACAGATGGTAATGGCCCTTGGCTACACGTTGGTCAATCTCTGGGATGGGGACAGGAGAATGACCATGGATAGTGGCCGAGCTATCCTTAGAATTTAGGTTGGCAAAAAGGTATTCGGCCCACTTCTTGTGGCCAATACCGTGATTACGTGCACCTGTCTGGTCAGCGCAGATATGATAATAGCACATCATCTCCCAGTACGTGACATAGATGCGCTCATCCCTCGCCAATAGCATGTTCAACTTATCGGTGGTAGGGATATACTCCTCGTAAGGGACTTCGCCCATCGAGAGCCCAGAAACCTCAAACATCTCATGGAGAGCGAACCCTAGCTCACCCACTGGAGTAAAGAAAGTACAGGTTTCAGGGTTATACATCTCCAAGAGGCAGTAAAAGTGATAAGCACTCTGGGGAAACCCGAATTGGACATTCCTGATGGCTTTATACAAGCCAATATCCTTTAAAATGGGCTCGTGGGAATCCAACATGTACTGAACAAGGCGGGCCCACCACATATTGTTAGAAGAATGAACCCAGCCAGGCATTCTGAAGTCGCTAGCCGGGTACTGACCATTCTTCGCCAAGAACTCACTTAAGAAAGTTCGGGCACGAGATGGGACTTCTCCTATTGGAAGCTCCTTGCCAAATCGGCCTGGAAGCAAGCCAGTAATGCATCTGGAGGAACCGTCTTGATAAACCCCTTTTGCACTAAATTTGCCTGTTGGGATGCCATCTTGCTCTTGAGTCAGTCCCCACTTTAATTCCCGAGGCATTGCCAGTCTCTGAAAATAGACCAGAGGATAGCTACGATCCATTCTAGGCAGAAATATCAGCATTTCGCCTGAGTTATATAACCAAACGTGCTCCTCTTCAGAAAGGATCTCATCTGATTGATCCATCTAGTCTCCAAAGAGGAAGGCGGGTTTCTCCATCGCCTCTCTGTTCACATTTTCAAAAGCAGCATTAGTTATCATTTCTCGCGCAGTGGTGGGATGATACTTGATCAACTTCTCCTTGCGATCCTTCGGGTCTGGCTTGTATGAGGGCAGGATGGTAGTGAAACGGAATTGGCCCGAGGGATCAGAACCCCCAGCAAAGCCGAAGTAATTCTTGTGGGGAAGAGATTCCATCGAACACCCTACTGTACAAAGAAACACCAGAGTAAGAGAAGTTTCTCTAGGGCAGAAAATTTCTTTAAGTATGGACATGCGAAGCTAAAAATTAGAACGCGCGAAGCTAAGAAAAGCGCCGCGCGAAGCTAAAGATTAGACAGCGCAGAAATATCCTCGCGTTTCCACGCGACTGCTACTTAAAATAGCCTCGCGTTTCCACGCGACTGCTACTTAAAATAGCCTCGCGTTTCCACGCGACTGCTACTTAAAATAGCCCCGCGCTTCAAAACGCGAGGATGACACGATAACTTCGCGTAAGAAGAAAGTCAGAGACTTTTCTTCTTCTCCAAGCCTTACAGCAGGAGTACGGCGATCTCGCCTATAAAAGAGTTGATTGGTCAGTGAAAATTAAGCCAAAACACTCTAGAAATGTTCTAAAGAGTCTCGATGGAAAGATTCTTACCCCCGATGGGCGAAATGTGAGCTGGCGCGTCGCTGCCTTGGCCGCCGCCACCACTGCTTGCGCCAGTCGCCGATGATGGAGCCGCTCGAGAAGTAGCACGAGTCTTGGGTGCCATTGTTGAGAAAAATCGACTGAAAATCTGGAGAAACTCGGTCGGAAGAAGATCGGGTCGCCTGAACTCTGATCGCCTGAATCTCTAAGTTTCTGGAAAATTCTCAAATAAAGTGAGAAGGATAAGGAATAGGGATTTCATTTAAAATGTAAGAAATCGCCTCTTGGAATTCGGCGCGAATTTCGGAGAAAGTGACTAGTCAGTTACTCTCTAAAACGCGAAGCTATTAGCCTCGCGCAATGATGGAAAACGCGAAGTTGTTTTACTCCGTGCAACTTTACAAAATGCGAGGATAGCCTGTGCCTTAGCTTCGCGTTTTCATGGAAAAACTTAGATTTTTGACGAGTGCAATTAGGCGCTTCCTTCTAAGTTAAAATGATCCTTATCCGATCATTTGGATTAGTAATCTAAGTCACGCAGAAGTGCTTTAGACTATTTTACCAAAATTATTGACCATCTGTTTGTTGAGCAAGCAAAATTATTGAAGCCAACAGATAAAGAGGAAAATAATTTATCTTTATTCATGAAGCAAGAGATTACAAAGAGGGAGTTATAGCTCTCCAAAAAAACAAAACTTTTACATGATCAACTCATCAATAACCAAACAGAAAGATTTCTCTACGGGGTGTTGAAGCTCAGTTCCCTGGTTCACATGCAAAAGAATTCCATATTTCTCTGTGGGGTGTTGAAGCTCAGTTCCCTGGTTCACATGCAAAAGAATTCCAGATTTCTCTACGGGGTGTTGAATCTCAGTTCCCTGGTTCACATGCAAAAGATCTCCTCTGCAAATGTCAACTAGAATCTGTTATCCGAAATGAAGCATGAGAGGAAAGGAAAGTGCTGCATCGAAGCACAAGCTGAACTGCAAGTACTGCAATTCTAAACTGCAAGTGCTGCAATTCTGCACTGAAAGTGCTGCAGCTCCCTATTTACAGCCCCTTCAGGAGTTTATCTCTCGGAGCCAGAGCTTGAAACCTGCAACTATGTTGTAAAGCATATGCTTCTGACTTCCTTAGAGTCACTTCTGCTGATGAAGATCGATGGACCCGCATACATTCCTCTTCAGAAAGGATTAGACTTACTGCAAAAGGAACAGAGTTTCCAAAATAGTGAAAACGCGGAGCTAAGCTAACTCCGCGCACAGTTGAAGAAATAGCCTCGCACTTTAAATGCAGAGGATGATGCGATAACTTTGCATAAAGGAGGGACAAGATTTCTTTCTGCTCTTTCCTTCTCTTTCGAATTCATCGCGACTGCTAATCAAAGATAGCCTCGCAATTCATCGCGACTGCTAATCAAAGATAGCCTCGCAATTCATCGCGACTGCTAATCAAAGATAGCCTCGCAATTCATAGCGACTGCTAATCAAAGATAGCCTCGCAATTCATCGCGACTGCTAATCAAAGATAGCCTCGCAATTCATCGCGACTGCTAATCAAAGATAGCCTCGCAATTCATAGCGACTGCTAATCAAAGATAGCCTCGCAATTCATAGCGACTGCTAATCAAAGATAGCCTCAAAATTTATCGTGACTGCTAATCAAAGATAGCCTCGCAATTCATCGCGACTGCTAATCAAAGATAGCCTCGCAATTCATAGCGACTGCTAATCAAAGATAGCCTCGCAATTCATCGCGACTGCTAATCAAAGATAGCCTCGCAATTCATCGCGACTGCTAATCAAAAATAGCCTCGCAATTCATACCGACTGCTAATCAAAGATAGCCTCGCAGGTTCATCGAGACCACTAGTCAGATAAGCCCCGCGTTTCAAGCACAGGGGATAATGCGATAACTTCGCGGAGAACGGTGATCTCGCCGGTAAAATAAATAGTTGGCTGGATTAAACCAAGCCGAAACATCTCAAGAATGGTTCTTAGAAGCCCAAGAGTTAAGGTTTTTACCTTCGGAAGACGCTGCATAGACTGGTTCGCCCTCGCGTCCACCTTCACGGTTGTTACCATCAACGCCGGCCAACTTGCGAAAAGCCAAACTCCTCTGGAGAGACATCCTATGGAGAATTGAATGAAGATCAGTTGGAGATCATTTGTGAATAACTCGAGTTCTCAGAAATTCTTCGGATGAGATGAGGAAGAAGATGAGCTGGGAGCTCTATTTAAACAGAATTTCCGTCGCTTGGTATTCGGCGTAGAAATTCAGGGTAATTAATGACATAATTACTCATTTCACTGAAAACGAAGTGAAGCTGATTAGCTCCGCGTAAGTGAGCATAACGCGAGATAGACTTGGTATTCTAACTCTGCGTTTCAGTTTAGATATCCAAAGTATTTCAAAATCTGCTGAAGTCTAAGCCATTTTGAAAACTTTGGAGGGGGTTCTGTTGGCAGTAAAAATTTCTAAGTTAAAAGGATTTTCCACTATAGGACGCGGAGCCAATTCAATAGCCTCGCGTTTGGTAATATTAACCCTGCGTTTGAATAAAACGCGGAGATGTTTAATAGCTCCGCGTTGATTCCGCAGTTTGGCTTGTATTAGCCTCGCGTTTAAGTAAAACGCGGAGATGATCAATAGCTCCACGTTAGCTCCGCGTTTTGGTTATTTAGCATCGCGTTTTGATGCGATTAAAGCTCCGCGTAAGCAGATAACCAGAATCTCAAATTGATTGAGATTATGATTTTGGGCTTATCCAAATACCCGAATCAAGTCTAATCAGAATTCCATCAAAACTAAGATATTTGATTGGAATCCTTGATGAATGCGAGTTCTATTTAGATAGAAACTCTTGCATTAACCTGGGGCTATAAATACCTTCCTGGTGAAACCCTAGGGGTCTTTTTTTTGGGGCATCTGAAGTCTCCTATCGATCCTTTGGCAATTCAAGTACGCGAGAGAGCCTTGAAGCCTTTGCTGATCATTTTCTTTTTAAGCAATTAAGATATTTTTCTAAAATCTTGGAGAATTCGAGTTACGCACAGAGCCCTGAATTCGTGAAGATCAGAGAAAATCGCCATCTTCTTTCTGGAGTTCTTGAGAAGTTCGAGTTACGCGAGAGAGCCTTGAACAAATCAAAACCAGAGAAGATCGTCTATAGTCGGCCGATATCTTTAAAAGAGAAGATTTCAACGTACCGATCGTCCACGGGAACTACTATAGATCCCATCGCCACAGATCCCACAACAAATTGTAAAAGAGAGAGATTGAATTATAAAATCCTCTCGTTTGTTCTTTTTTTATTATTCCTTGTTCACTTTTATTGTAATCTAAGATGTGTTCAATGGAAGGAAGCGAAGAAACTTTTGCGACGAACAAATACCG
The DNA here is from genome assembly GCA_036321105.1 of Dracaena cambodiana. Lineage (NCBI taxonomy): Eukaryota > Viridiplantae > Streptophyta > Magnoliopsida > Asparagales > Asparagaceae > Dracaena > Dracaena cambodiana. The sequence continues at coordinate 41,549,785 of JAYEPQ010000010.1, read as the reverse complement.
GCTCAACAAATCACCAAAAAAGTTGATTCTTTCCTCTATGTCAAGAATTAATTTAGTATTCAACAGGGGGTGGTGAATAAGATTTTCAAAGTTCTTGAGGCTTTCCCAATTCCTCATATCATTATGATGCTGCAGCATGGCAATTAACCAAGCTGATGAAGCTTTATTGCGAGATAAACATCAATTATGGCAAGAGATCTCTCATACCATCTTGCTATCTATCCGAAAGATGAAGATGTGCAACTCAAGCAACTCGAAGTTTCACACAGAGCTTAGCCTCAGTGCAGAGTTCAAAATAACACTTGCATGTCTTAGCTCCTGAACGAGGCTTGGCATGAGACTCGCATGTCTCAGCTCCCATGCGAGGTTGGTCATGACACTCGCATGTCTCAGATGGCATTCGAGATTTGTCATGACACTCGTATGTCTCACTTCACAGGAGACTGAAGTTGGTATTCATGTGTTCAAATCATCACAGACTCATCTTCGGGGTTGCATCCATGTTGCAACAAGGCTAAAAGCACAAGCCTTATATTCAAGGTCATGTAGTTCATAAGACACATGAAAGAGGTTTCCTCTTCGAAACTCTCTCTAAATCGAAATATGTGACAATAATGTCAGGTTTGAGCCCACTGAAAATCTAAAGTTTCATGTGAGGCTCACGACCATCGTATCTACATCACAGGAATAATGTTCACATTTTTTTTTGAAAAAAAAATATCCACGAATGAATCTACGATGGAACTCTTGATGCTTCGGTTGTCTGAGTAGGGTCATAACTTTCTCCTGTCGCATCCAACTCATCAAGTTGAGAGTCAATTAGCTTGAGATTTAAATCACTCAAAACTCAGCCTTAACTAGTTCAAAAAAGACAAAGGCTTACTACACAGCTATCAAATCGATGATCATTCATGTTCTGCATCATAAGAATATCATGCGGGCTTATTGATATTGGTCGCAGTTATCTACCACTGCTTGGTAATATTAACTAACATATCAAAATCCTTGCTCACTAGGTCAAAAAAAAAACCATTCTCTTTGGAAGGGTTCGACCATATGTAGTCATATCCAATGCTATTGAAAATGAATATCAGGAAGCCCCTAAGTTTTATCATTACGGGCCAAAATTATTCTGAATGATAGAGAAAATAAGGTATGACTTCATCTAAATGGCAGGTTTAAATTTGGGCGCGCGACAAAGCCCGTGCCCATGGAGCGCTGTATGCGCGTCTATGCTCGCACCTGCAAGAGCGATGTGTGCGCCCATGGACCGCGCTTGCAAAGCATTGTGCAATATTCAAGTTCCAGAAAAACGAAGAGGTGAATACAGAGACATTTCAAAACTGATTTGATTATTCTTAGTTAGCTGACGTATAAAAAATTTGTATATTTGGCTATTTAGATCTGACACAGTAATAACATAATTATTAGTTATATCAAGGTCCAGAAACCGTTATGCAAAAGAGTTTTGCATAATAGAAACATAATAGTAAATTGTAGCTTGTTTCATATTTAAGTTCGAAAAAAGAACAAAGGAAAAAAGATTTAAGGACCTTCATCTATGTGTGGATTCTAAGAGTTGCTTTCATCATGGGTGTCAGTATAATTGGAGGGAAAGGAAAATATATGTGGATTATATGGCTAGTTCAAGGTACTATGTATGGTACATGATTGGTATTACATGAGTTATTTCCTGATCGGTTAGTGAAGCTTGCTGTGAGGAATGTTTTTGGTGTTCGGTATTAGATGATGCAGTCCTTAAAGACATGATCTAAAAAAAAAATAAAAATAAAAAAATAAAAAAGCCGAATAAGCCCACTTTACGAGCAAGCCCACTTTATTATTATTGGAACTGGTCACTAAAAGTTCACTTTTGTGACCGAATGATACTTACGCTCAATCACCACTAAGCGTTTGCAACATTCATTCGTCAATTGACCATGTCATGACGGGGTGTGCGAAGCTTTTCTAACTTGACTATAATCAGGTTCTTAATGGATCTTTCAATTGGGTGAATGACGGATCTTGATAGCTCAACCGATAATAGAAAGACAAAGCAGCAGCGCTTCACTGGTGTGAAAGAACATAAAGGCAAATTTCAACTGATTCAAAAAAATTACAATATTTTCTGTTGGTACATGTATATCCAAGTGCGATCTTGGCTCACAACACGAGGGAAAAAAAAAAGGAAAAAAAGGGGAAAAAAAAACTTATCTTCCCTACAAGTGGAGGCCATGTGCGAACAACCTAATAATTTTTTTTATGTTTAATTTCTGAACTCACATCTGCTGTTATTTATGATCACATTGTCCCCTGATCTGCAGTTATTGAATTATAATATGACTTGATGAATTCCCAATACAAGATATGCCTCGGGCTCGTTCAAAGCGCCAGTTCTCAACACCCTAACTAACTAGTTGCTGGATGCTGTCCAGTTTTGGTAAAATTAACATGGTTATTGTTTTTTTGTCAGTGACAAGTATATGCAGTTGTAATACTCCTAGTTCGAATACTTCCGCATCGAATACGAAACAAGAATTTGTATAATTTATAGTATTTTTCATGAATTAATAAACTAATTGTTGCTTGGACAGGATAGGAATAATAGAGGGAAGAACAATCATGCACAAGCAGGCAATTAAGAAAAGACCCAATGAGGAAGCTGAATCTACTTATCCTGTGGATCCTAGTCACACAGGAGGGAGAAACACCATAAGATGAACATCCACCGGGAGACGGTTAAGAGGGAGTGAGGGAAGTCTAGAGAGGAGAGCCCTAGGCCATGGACTAGAGGACCAAGAAGTGCAAGGAGGAAGGAAGAAATATAACAAACTTTGGTGCAAAAGTATTACACACACACACACACACACACATATATATATATATATATATATATATATATATATATATATATATATATATATATATATATATATATATAAAGAGAGAGATGGGGGGATGGAGAGTATCAGATAATGGGGCACTCTATATATTATCTATATATTAGTACATTTTGTTAAAGTCTGTTTAATGAAACATAGGGGGAATTATCCACCGAATTTGCTCAAAAAAATAAACTAACTATAGATAGTCTTTTTCAGTGAGAAATTCATAATTAATTATAAACTATTTTAATTTTCATAATTCATAAGATTCTTAAAATTCATACTCAAGTTGGAACGTTAAAGCAGTAGCGGAAATTCCATTCTTCATATTTGCTTACATATATAATTATAGTCTTTTGTCCCATATTGCACCACTTCCCACTTAAAAACTTTTAGCAAATCTTACTATGATCAACCAGCAGTGGTAGACCCACCCTCATGCTAAAATAGTTTTCTTAAAAACAATGTCTATAACTTTTATGAGTTTGCCTCTCTTTCTTCAAATTTCAAGTTTGTTCCTCTCAAGTTCCAAATGTCAATCCTAAAGTCCATTTATTTGCCTCCGATATTGCATTTTTTTCAACTCTCTCTAAAAACACTCTTCTTCAACCTGCAGGCAATTTAGATCCCAATCAAATTATGTCTTTGTCATATTTTGACCTGGAAAATTATAATTTTATCACCAAATTCAAATCACTATAATGTATAACCTTTTTTTTAATAGGGACTTCACCTTGGCACTCTCAGCAGGGAGTGCTTCGTCCCCTGCACCCTGATGAGCTATTCGGACAGCTCGACCTTTGAAAAACTCTGTCACCAGTTCGAATGCCTAGATCCCCCTGCGAAGAGGCTTTGAAATTTTAGAAAATCCAAACAGGGAAAAGCAAACTGAAATACAGTGTAGGGATCTTGCAGAGTATGGAATTTTTTTTTATTTTTTTATTCTTTCTTTCATTTTTTTACGGTGAACCGTTATATTCATTATACCACAATGGTAATAAGAGTAAAATGATTCTTAGGTGTCTTTCTTGCAACAATCTAAAGAAGCGAGACAAATAAATGAATCGTTTGTGTTGATATCCTTATCTTGGGGGTGGTTATTGTATAAAAATTCATGAAATCTGATCTATTTGGAAGCATGATTTGCTCCTAATGCAACAACAGAAATCACTTGATTTGCATAGGTCACTAGTTGTTTAAGTAAAACCTTTCTTTCATGACATAGAGATCACAATGAACCGCTTAAACCCTTTATTTCAATTGTCTAATTAGCCCCTTCCCACCTAGCATCAGCCTGGAGATTTATAGGGCCAAATTACTATTTATACATGCCTTCTCCGCTTCTTTCCTATTCTTCTTATTTTATGTGACAGAAAAAATTAGAGAAAAAAATATATTCTTAGCTCGCTATGCAGATGAAGACATTCAAATAGTTTACAATTGTAATTTTTGCTTTTTTTGAATCAATATAAACCTCTTTTGAAAAGAAAAAAAGTAAAAGAAAGCATAGGAATGTGCCACTAAATCTCAACATACAAAGTTTAGTGGAAAATCTGAATCGTTAATTATAATTTTCATACTCTCAATACATGGTATATAAAAAATCATGTAATTTAAATTTATCTTTATCTTAATGAAGAGGTATTATTTTGTTCTATCATTGAAAAGTTGTTCATTCTGTACCTACCCAATATTGGTTCAAAAATGCTTGATTTTTCATACACCATCGTTTATATTATAAAAATTAAAATTAAATAGTTTGAATCATCTACCTACACCATCTATGTTGAGATTAAAATGTATCTCCATAGGTAAGTTTTTTTTAGAGACATAATAAGTACACTTTTTCCTAATATAAGAGAAATCAAATTACATCTCATCACTTATAAACATTTTATTAACACAGCCATTGAACATTTTTTTTTTTTTTTGATCTTTTGTTTTCCTGGAACATTAAAAGCAAAATTGAAGTTATATTCTTGATTACAAAAATAACAAAAGGAAAATCAGGAGTGGGCCTAATAACAAAAGGAAAAATCACGAGTGGGCCAAGTTTCTAGTTTACCTAAGTTTACACGAGTGGGCCTAATATTTTTGAGCAGCAGGTGTTGAAGGAAAATCAAATAGCTGGTGATAAGGAGCTTGCACAGTTGTAGGAGGCCACTTCGACAGGAAAAATGAAGAGTATTCCTTTTAGGGCAATCTCAGGTAAGGGTCAACTCCCTGAATGGATTAATGGGATAATTAATATGGACAATGAATCTCAGGTCGGTCTTGACCTCTTACGGCGGTGTATGCTAGCAATATGGACAATAAACGGAAGGAGTTGTAGGATATTTTGGAGAATATATATAGGGTGGATATTTCAGTTATGGTGATTGGAGAGTACAATGTCATTGCAGTGGAGGGAGAGAAGAAAGGTGGTAGGTTTTTGGCTAGTCGAAAAGTTCGTGACTTCCAATCTTTTTTCATGGAGGCAGGATTATATGATTTTAGTTTTATTAGAGCAAAGTTTACTTGGTGCAATGAACGACAAGGGCTTGCCAAGATTTGGGAGAGGTTGGATTGTGCTATATGGCTCCTAAATAGATTGAGTTATATTTTAAATGTGATTGTGTGACATTGGCTTGGGTGACCTCAGATCATTTCCCTCTACTACTCAACACGCGGGCGCCGGGGGGGGGGGGGGGGGGGGGGTGGTGGTGATTGTGGAGGGCCAAAACCATTTGGTTCGAGCAGTTGTGGGTCCATATGCCCCATTCTTTTGACATCATTAGGGAGAGTTGACACCCACTCGTATCCTTGCAATGAAGAATATGAAGACGACGGACGTACTATGGCGTTGGAATAGGGATGAGGTAGAGAATATTTTCTGAAAAGGCGAACTGTTTCAATCTTGTATTGAGTCTTTACAAACTAAAGAGGTTGATTGTGGTATCACCAGGGAGGAACAGGCACTTCTGTATTCGATAAAGTAGGAGTTATGTGACGTTTTGGGGTTTCAGGAGCTTATGTGGAGGTAAAAGTCTCGCCTGATCTTACTCAAAGAGGGTGATTAACTCTCGTTCCTTTCATTGTATTGTTTTAATTTGATGGTCCAAGAATCTTATAGTAGGTACTCATGGGACAAATGGAGAGATTCATACTAATAGCAATGAGATTGTAGAGGAATTTTTGGTGTACTGTAAATCTACATGGGTTGATATACTTTGACTGTAGGTGCTCATAATCTGATCCATGATTTGATTAATGAGGTGATATCTAGGAGGATAATACTGAGTTTTGCAGGCTAGTTACAATGCAAGAAGTGGAAACAATATCTAGGTCGATGGATGCCGATAAAGCACTAGGGCCGGATGGATTTTCAGGTAAAATTTACAAACACTATTAGGAGATTATTATGGCGATACGGTGGCAACCATTAAGCATTATTTCACTATTGGGATTCTTCCGAAATAGTGGAAATGACTTTTGTGAGCTTGATTCCCAGAATAGATAATCCGAGACTTCCTAAAGACTATCTCCCCATTAACTTATGCAAGTTTTCTTACAAATTGATTACTAAGATTCTTGTTGCCCGGTTAAAATTTTTTTACCCAAACTGATTTTTGAGGAACACGAGACACTTGTTTCGGGGGGATGTATTTTGGATAATATTATTTTTGTTCAGAAAATCCTTCATTCTATGACTTATTCAGCATGTGGTAAGCTTATGCGTATGACGATGGATATGGAAAGGGCTTCTGACCGAATGAGCTGGAGTTTCATTGAGCTGGTATTAAGCAGATTTAGCTTCGACTAAAAATTTGTGGATTGGGTGATGGGTTATATTTGGGAGCCCTCCTTCGCTCTCTTAATTAATGGATCTCCCACGGATTGGTTCTCATCAACTATGGGTTTGTGTCAGGAATGTCTCATATTATTATATTTGTTTATTCTTGCATCAAAAGTCTTATCTAGAGCTATGGAAAAGGAGCAAGGTATGGGTAGACTTGTGGGAGCAGGTATAGATGGTACATGCAACTAATTGACACACTTCTTATTTGTAGAAGATTGTTTTGTTGTGGCTCAGGTAACTCTACAGGAAGCCAAGGTTCTTAAGCAAGTATTAGTTGGATATTGTGAAGCAAGTGGTTAGAGCATAAATCTCAACAAATCTGCTATCAATTTTGGAAAAGATGTGGATGCTAAAATTCGGAGGAGGGTCACAAGATTTTTCTTCATTCATTCAGGTACTATGCCATTCAATTACCTGGGTATTTTTGTAGGAGGTAAAAGAGTTCTGATGAGCTATTTCGATGGGTTAATCTCTAATGTTCGAAGTAAGTTGAGTGGATGGAAGTGCGAAATGATATCTTTGGCGGCTAGGAAGAAAATTGCTCTAATCGGTCTTTTCATCCATGCCAAGATTCATGCTTGCTAATGGTCAGGTTTCCAAGTCTGTTTTTGATACTCTAAAAAAGAGTTCCGTCATTTTGATGGGCCTCAAAGTGTACCTCTTATCATGGAACTAGATTTGTAAGTCACACGAGGAGGGGTTTTCAGCATCCAAATTTTAGATACTATTCAGAGAGCTTGCCTTACCAAGCTTTTGGTGAATGTTGTGATCGAAAATAGTTAAGTCTAAGTACAAGATCCCTTCGTCTGTTTGGGATCCACAGAGAGGGCCCTTCCATGGGTGTGGCATGCTACGTCGAGTAGTGCGGAGGCAATGAGAGAAGGGTTATGATGGTGGGTGACAAATTGACAGTCTATCCGAGTTATGGAGGATCTATAGTTTTCTGAATTACCTTTATCAAAGTATACTTCAATTTTTGATGTTACTGGAATAGTCTCAGATAGTACTATAAGCCATTTTATCCTACATAACTGCACATGCGATATAGATTGGTTAGAGTAACTATTTTACTCTAGTGTGGCGGTTGCAATTACGTCTATTCCAATTCGTTGAGCCAATAAGAACTTGATTTTGTGGCGTGGTACGCCTCTATAGGATATTAGCATCTCTATCATTTATAAGTATATGCGTCAGTTTGATTCGCCTATGAATTTGTTGTGGATATAGCGGTCGGTGGCGGTGTCTTGAGTTCGCCCTTGGATTTGAAAGGTTATGTTAGGGTGCATGACCATGAGATCCTTCCTACGTCGATATAAAATCATGGATATTCCTGATTGTCTTTGGTGTGGGGTTGTGGAGAAATATTTAGACCACCTTATAATTCATTGCCCTCTATCTAAAGAGGTCTAGGTTCGTATGGATGTCGAGTTGAATTTGCATTTTACGTGGCCAATCAGGGAAAAATGGCTGTCTACTCTATCTGGAGGGTGTTCGGATGCCCCATGTTGCGGAAATTCATCAAATCGGTCCTCATGAATACAAGTTGGGAAATTTGAAAGGGGAGGAATAAATTGTTATTTGAGTCGGAACTTTTTAAATCGAGAAGGTGGCTCTTGCGGTGGTTGTTGCGACTAAGGAAATTTGGTTGTCAAAACGGGAGCTCACCATTCAGCCGTCTATTACTGATTTCTTGGGGGCTAAGAGGACTTGTATCTGAGTCTTTGGATAAGTGGGTGTTTTGGGATCCTCCGCCTAGAAGTTGGTTCAAAGTTAATTTTGATGGCTCTGTGCAAGGTAATAAGGCGGGAGCCGGTTTTGTAGTGAGGAATGATATTTAGGGATTGGTTGGTGTGTGCAATATTCTAATTGTGTACAGTTCGGTGCCGGAAGCTGAAATTCAAGGACTATGGGAGGCTCTTATATGGATAGTGAAAAATATTTCGGGAAATGGAATTATGTTAGAAGGTAATACTTTGGGTATTCTGACTTAATTCACGCGCTTCATGATTTGCACCTGTCATCCGCTATTTCAAGATGTTCACTTTCTTTGTAATCACTTATCTGAAATTCATATTCGAAATACGTGAAGAGAAAGTAATATGTGTGCAGACTTTACAGCAAATGAGTGAAGCAGATTGGATATTAAGAGTGTTTGGTAAGGAAATTTTTCTCAATGACTAATAAAACTCGAGATGAAGGATGTTTCTAGATTTTATTATGTGAAACTGTAAGCGTTGAGGTCATGTCTTAGCATAAAAAAATAAAAAATAAAATTCTCATGCTCCATCTCCCCTCTCAAACATCTATCTACCTATAAATATCGATGATAATGGGCACGTCCAGAAGCTACTTTTTTGGTTGTTCTATTCAAAATTTTGAATTAAAACTGAAATTTTTATTTTACTATCTAAGAATTTTGAATAGAGCAAAATTGACCTGTCGACTCGTCTATTCTCATTCCTTTCAACAAAGCATCTGTTTTACGTACAAGGGCAGACACTTTGCTGGAGCTGCTGCTGCTGCTGGCTACTACTGCTCTTTGATGCCTTGGCCTCTTTCAGAACTCTAGCCATCCAACTTCCAAAATAAGCCTCATCATGGCCAATCTTTCCGTCCTTGTAGAAGCTGAAGCAGTCGGCATTGTTGTCGTGGGGGCACTCGTCGCCTTCTCGATCCTTCCACTGCCGCTGGTGCCTCATACCTGACCAACTCGCCAACCATTCAAACACGTACTCTCCTGGGCCTGCGAGCTCCAGCCACCCTTTCGGGAAGAACTCCAGTACGCTGCTGTTCTTGTCCATGAACACCATGTTGGTCATCTGCGCACCGTGTGCAGAGACCAGGACGTCCGTCTCGCTCAGCAACCTCACCTGCTACCATTCTAGAATATAACATCAAAAAAGATTTCAAATAGACAAAGTTTACATACACGCTCACGGACCTGATCACAAAAGGTCAGATTGTTCGGCCTGGCAACCTTCAGCGTGCAGCCATCCACCTTTCGGCACTCCTTGTCAAAGACTCCGATCACAGCCTTCTCGTTCTTGAACGCTCTAGATCCAACTCTTAACAGCAGCGTCACTCTGATATTTTTCATGTATCCAGCATTCGTTGTGACGTTGCAGTAGCCTCTGGCCTTGCATCTCATCATATCATACACTTGTTCTCTCCTGTCCCTCTCCTAACCCCCTTCGTTGTGCCGAAACGCCACAGCCTTCTCGAAGCAAACAGGCCCATTACTCTGATACCTCTCAAACCCTTCAATCCTAACTTCACCACCTGTTACGGCCTCCGCCAGAGTCTTGACCCAGCTGCTCATCTCAGTCCTCAGCTCACCCCAATGGAACAGTACCCACCTCTCAGGCCTGACACAAGCGTTCCTCTCATGCCAAGCCACAAATGGCACTATGGTTGCTATCCCGTGCCAGAGGTTGCTGTAGTCGTAGTAGGTGTCCGATACAACGGTCAGCCCACGTAGCAATGTTGAACCGTAAGGGAGAGCGTTACGGTACGCGAATGCACATTGGTTCTTCGTGCCATCGGAGTGGTGGTGCGCGGACAGGCACAGGACTCGGCCATTGGAGGAGTTTGAGGGGAAGAAGAGGTGTTGGGGCGAGCCAGGCTGTTGGATGTCGTCGACTGAGCTCATGAACCAGGTGCGGCCAGCGGTCGGGGAGTGGCTGGACCTGAGGTCCTTGAGGGGTAGGAACGTGACCGAGTCACGGAGCTGCGAGAGGAGTGCGGTGGTCTCGGTGGATGGGTTGGTGGTGGTAAAGTATTGAGGTTGGAATTGGGAGAGGATTATGATTATGATGATGAAGGTGGACAAGAGGAGGATGAGGGAGGTTGGAGGTAAGAGTAAAGTTCTGGTTGTCATTGTGAGAGGAAAAGGAACTAAACTGTTTGAGGAATTGAGAGAAGAAGCTTGAGACTTGAGAGTTTTTGCATTGGATCACACAAGGTTTTGCTTGGATTAGTCAACAAACAACTAATGAGGGAGTTAGGCTTTGATAGAATCTATAAGCTTTCCATGTGATCCTTCAATCTAGGAAGAATAAGAGAGAGTGTTTAACTTCTTACGTTGACTAGTTTGAGTTTCATCTCGTAGATTTTGGGTTTCTTTTTTCCAATAGTTCCTCAAATTAGATTTTATATCTTCATCTCTCGTTTTTTAATTTTTTTTTTTTTTTCAATAGATTGTCATATAATTGGATGAGGCATTTAGGTCAGAACATTCAACTAGTATTGGTGCATGCTGTATGGGTGGGATTTACAATTCTAAAAGTGTCGCTGTCTTTGACAATTTGGCTCTTGTTGAGTCCTCTTTAGGCACCACGGAGAAAAAGAAGGGAAAAAAAAAAACTGTCTGTGAAGACTGAAGACCAAGTAAATGTTTTCTTTGCAAATTTTGAAAATACATGTCGATCAAGGTCTTAATGTACTCATTTCTGCTTAATTCCCACTAAACTTCCCCTAAAATCTGGATAGAATATAAAAAAAAAAAAAAAAAAAAAAAATTAAAAATTAAGGTTTAGGGATCTTTCATTATTTTACAAAAGCACTCCTCTTACAGTTCATATCCATCTCCAAGCATAACGGCTGATACTAGCTATAATTTTGGAAGGGAAAAAAAATGCAGGGTACTTCTGGTATTAGAGTGCAATTAACTAAGCCTGCATAAAAGGGGAAAGTGAGACCCATGACCCATGTAAGACATGACAAAGGTTCAGTACTAAATATTGTTCACAAAGATGAAACGGTTACTTTAAATTTAAATGAAAAGGAAATTGAAACACCAAATAATGTTTATAAAAAATAGCTAATTTCTAACCAAGAAAAAAAAAAAAAGAAGCTATCTTTCAAACAGAAGTTCAAATTATTTCGAAGATAAAATCCACAATAAATAGAAACAGAGTAAATTTTAGCAACTGACTTTTTTTTTTAAAGTTTATAGTAACATTCTGATAAATGTATACTGAGTTCAAATCTTAATAAACACCAGCCGAGAACGCCACCACCCGCAGGACCACATCTCAAGTCCCTCCACCCGTGAAGACCAACATTGGGGATGCGTCCTTTGCGAGTCTTCGACGTGCTTCCACTGGTGTGATCTAACCTGCCACCGGTGTAGTGAAACTCTCGGGATCAGTCAATACTAATCCTAAAATTGAATCGTTCGAGGCCGCTGCACGAGGGACGCGCATGCCCTCGAGGCACGTGCACCCCTAGGGGTATGCATGCCCAGAGACGTGTGCCCTGGGCCGTGCACAATCTGGTGAGCGCGCACCTGGAGCACGCCCTAGAGCGCACGCTCAGGAGCGTGTCCAAGAGCACGCCCAGTGCCGGCCCTGGGCAGGTGCAGGCTGTGCACCTGCCCAGGGCCCCTAATCTAAAGGGGGCCCATAATCTTTAGATTGACCAACAGCTAGTTTTTTTTTTTTAATTTTAATTTATTTTTTCAAAGTTCAAACGGCTTGTTTTTAACCCAACAGTAGACTCCATTCCAAAACAAAATCCACACTAAACCAATATCTCCTCCTCTCTTCCTCTCTTTATCTCCATAAATATTTCTTGTTATTAGCTTGTCGAATATGTTGTTATACTAGGAAGTTAAGTAATGGAGAGACTAGTGATCGAAAATGGTTGGTTTATTCTAAACATGTGGATAAAGTATATTGTTTTTGTTGTAAGTTGTTTAAATCTAATAATAATAAAACTGCATTAGCAACTAATGGATTTAGAGATTGGAGGCATCTTGGTGAAAGACTCAAAAAACATGAGAATAGTATTGAGCATATGACCAACATGGAATCTTGGAATGAACTAAGAGTAAGATTAAACAAAAATCAAACAATTGATAAAGATTTACAACAAGAAATTATGAAGGAGAAAGAGCGTTGGAGACAAGTTTTATTAAGAATAATTTCTGTTGTGAAATGTCTTTCTAAATATAATCTGCCTTTTCGAGGATCTAATGAGAAACTTTACCAAGATGGTAATGGTAATTTTTTCGGATTAATTGAGATGATTACAGAATTTGATGTGATAATGCAAGATCATGTTAAACGCATTCAAAATCATGAAATTCATCATCATTATCTTGGTCACAAAATTCAAAATGAGTTAATTTCTCTTTTGGCCAATGGTGTTAAAAGTTCCATCATAAGATTTATTAAAGAGGCTAAATATTTTTTTGTTATTCTTGATTGTACCCCCGATGTGAGCCATCAAGAACAAATGAGTCTAGTAATACGATGTGTGAATATGTCTAGTAACAAAATAAAAGTAGATGAGTACTTTTTAGAGTTCTTAAAAGTGGATGATACATCCGGTTTGGGACTCTTCAATGAATTATTAAGCGCACTTAAGTCTCTTGATCTTGATATTGATGATGTGAGAGGTCAAGGTTATGATAATGGTTCTAATATGAAAGGAAAACACCAAGGGGTTCAAAACCGGTTACTTGAAATAAATCTGAGAGCGTTATATATGCCATGTGCTTGTCATATTCTTAATCTTACTCTTAGTGATATGGCACATTCTTGTGTTAAAGCTGTTTCGTTTTTTGGGATTGTTCAACGCATATATACTTTATTTTCTAACTCTCCGAAAAGATGGAAGGTTTTACTTGATAATTTTTCAAACATAACTGTGAAATCTTTGTCCAATACTCATTGGGAGAGTCGAATAAAAAGTGTCAAAACTATTAGATTTCAAGCTCCTCAAATAAGGTTGGTTTTGTCAGAGTTATCAAAATCTTGTGATGATGCAAAGTCAAAGAGTGAAGCGAAAAGTTTGGTTAGTGCACTTGAGTGTTTTGAGTTTTTACTTGGTATGGTTATTTGGTATGATATTCTATTTGCAATTAACATGGTGAGTAAAAAGCTGCAATCAAAATCTATGTGCATTAATACTACCATGAATCAATTAGAAGGTGTAATGGAATTTTTTGAAAAATATAGAAATGAAGGGTTTGTATCTAGTATAAATACTGCCAAAAACATTGCATGTGAGATAAATGTAGAGCCTACATTTCCAATAAGACGTCGCATTATTAGGAAAAGACAATTTGATGAAAATGATAATGAAGAGGAAATGCAATCAGAAGAGGAGTCATTTAGTGTCAATTATTTTTTTTGTCATTGTTGATATGGCGATTTCTTCATTGAATAATAGATTTGAGCAATTAAAGATATTTGAAAATATTTTTGGATTCTTATTGGATTAAAAAAAGTTGAAGTCATTGGATGATAATGAATTAAGAGAGTTGTATTAATTTTGCCAATACTTTTTCTCATAACAATGTGTCGGATGTGGATTTAGATGATTTCTTTTCTGAACTAAAAGTGTTGAAGATGACTCTGCCAAATATGTCAATGTCATCAGTTGAAATTCTTGAGTATGTCAAAATTGCAGATTGCTATCCTAATGTTTCCATTACTTATCGAATCTTATTAACAGTACCTGTGACTGTTGCATCAGCAGAGAGAAGTTTTTCTAAGTTGAAATTACTAAAAACCTATTTGAGGTTATCAATGTCACAAGAAAAGTTGAATGGTTTGGTGATTTTATGTATTGAGAAGGAAATGTTGGACAGTATTGATCTTGATACTATTATTGAGGATTTTGCATCTAGGAATGCCCGAAGAAATTGCTTTTTATGAATTATGATTAGTTTTTATAATGGCAAAACTATGTACTAAATTTTAATTTTGGTAATGAAAATATTTATTTAAAATTTTAATAAAACTTGTTAGGGCCCCTTTCTCATTTCACCCAGGGCCTCTAAAACGTTAGGACCGGGCCTGAGCACGCCCTATAGCGCGTGCCCAGGAGCATGCTTCCAAGCAGGCGCACGGAATAAGTTCCACACCAGTAACCATGTTGCAACGCTCTCTCCACTTTATCGTAACGTGGGATTTGATACTCTGATTACAGAGAATTTGGCAGAGGAAATATAGAAGTGGTTAAAATCATAACGACGATATTTGTTTATTAAAAATAATCATACTACAATTTCATAAATAAATAGATACATCAGTAGTTACATCCTACTCCCTTAGAGAAAATTTTCATTTTCGAAATTTAAAAAAAGAGTATACTAAAACCTGTGTCACGAACAATCCTCCTATACTTTGGATAGTTCTTCACCGTCTCTTAATTGAGTTAGAGCATTAAATGAATCATCTTCCGAAAAAAGTAAAGATAATTGGAATGAAGGGTTATAGAAAATATATTTTGAAAATAAGAATAGGTGTCAACGAGTAAATATTTATTTCATATTTGGGATATAAATTTCTTTAAAAAAAACATTTCTTAGGAACTAAATAAGAGATATTAATGGATTAAAGGAATGGGACTTGAATAATGTAATAAGTATTGTGTATATATGTCGCAAAATTTATGTTCATAGATACAAATTAATTCAAATCACTTGAACTAGTTTGAGAACCTAGACTCTGATACCACATGTAATGCCCTGCCATCCGTAATGCTGGATAATTGAGTCATTCAACATCGTACTCGTGAAAATATGCTAAGTCTCAATACAAAATTAAATAATGCCACATAAAATAATAATATTTTAAGAAGTTTTTGCATATCGATCTCTTAAATCTTCAATATTTTGATATTGGTCTCTGAAAATTTCGTATTTTGATATTAGTCCCGTAAAACATTTAAGTTACTTCAGTTTAGTCCTTTCGTTAGCAATTCTGTCCAATTAAACTGCGAATTTCAAATTACACCATAATTAGTCATGAAAATAATCAAATTACCCTCAATATGCCTCATCCTCTCCATCAATCTCCTCCCTCATAATTATGTCCCACCTGAACTCTGCCTCTGCCATCTCTGCCCTCATCTCCGCCCTCCCAACCGTCCCCTCCTCTCCTCCCCGCCCTCCCCACCACCCCTCCCCTCCTCCCCCCTCCCTCCTCAACTGCATCTTCTATAAGCTAGCTTTAACAATTAATTTAGCTCGAAATTAATTAAATTTTTCCCATCATGTTTATACTAGGTTTTAAATATGTATAATTTAGAGGAGGAAAAAAAAAAGAAATGAGATTAAGAGCCAAAATGCCACCTAGGCCACTTTACACATCAAGAGGTGAAAAAACATAGCTAAAATAGTTGAGAGAATGATGCTCCAATAAATTGAGTTATTTTTTAGTTTCAATAAGAACTAAAAGAACCATTCTTCACATTTCTGCAGAAAAAATTTTTGGGACAATAGATCATGGCTATGGGAGGCAGTTAGAAAAAGTTAGGATTTGGATTTGGGGAAAAGATTTTGAGAAGTGAAAGTAGAGGGAGGTGAGAGAAGTTAGGATTATACGGGGAAGAGACTAGGAATTGGTGTAGACGATATAAATTATAATAATAAAAGAAAAAAGCGCGGGGGTGCACCCGTAGGTGCCACCCGCGAGTGCTTCTCACGGGTGCTTCCCATGGGGTGCACCCGTGGATACCACCTGTGGGTGCTACTCGCAGGGTGCACCTATGGTTGCCACCCGCGGGAGCGTCCCGCAGGGTGCAACTGCGGGGTTCACCCTGCGGTGCTTCAGTTACGTAGATTTAATCCAAATTTTTGGGAAATGGATATTCCCGATCTCAGTGTTTCTGTTACCAGATTAGGCTCATATCTTATTCAAGCAGTTATCCCTCGATATATAAAAAATAGGGCAGAGTTTTGAGAAAGAGGGGGATTGATTCCAGAGACCAGAGTCCAGAGGAACAAAGAATTCCCAGAGAGCGGGTCTTCTTCTAGAATTTGCATAAAGGAGTCTCTTCCCAATCCAGATCAGATCGTCAACGGAGTGCATCAGCGAGACTCCATCGCTACCAGATTCCACAGAAATTAAAAAAGGAGAAGCGAAATCAATCGTTCTCTATTCTTGTAATATTGAATTTCTTTGTAATTTTCTTTTTATTACTGTAATTTAAAAGTAAATTGGTAATGTAAGGAAATCTACAATTTTCGGGCGTAAAGGAAATCTACAATTTTCTGGCGTACAATTGGGACTCTAGAATTTGTCCACTATTATTTGGAGGAGAGAATATGGAGTGAGAAAGAGAGGAAGAAAGAGGGTTGACCCATCTAAGAGAGAGGAAGAAAGAGTAAGGAGGGAAAGAGAGAAAATAAGAAGAAAAAACTGTCCTTCCTCCTCTCTGTGCAAGTTTAGGGGTATAATAGGAGGAGAGGGGGAAAATTTTAACTTTCTCAATGGAACTGATTCAGGAGATTAAAACGGAGTAACTTAAATGTTTTGTGAGACTAATATTAAAATACAAACTTTTGAGAGAACAATATCAAAATATTGTAGATTTAAGGGATAGATACGCAAAGCCCCCTTATTTTAATAGAAAATGTAACTTTTATTTAATGAACAAAGTTGGATTACAATAGATAACAAAGAAAATAAATATAGATAAACAACTATGCATAGAAGAACGCTCTTCGCATTCTAGTGGCTTTGGTACTCTGTAATGCTCATATTATCATTTTACTCCATTGGATCTATCTCAGTATCTGGACATGTACACTCAACTCATCAGATTGCGACCAAAATAAAGATAATAACTTTATGAAAAGATAAAGAAGAAAAGATAAAGAAGCGACTGAAATAAATATAAATAGTACATATGAATGTAAATATGAAACTTGAATTAATTTATTATCTAATTTCTTCATAATAATTATTTTAAATACAATAATCTTCTAGTCTATATGTAAAGTATTAATATCATACATTATTGGAGAATTTAATTGATGCTCTATATCAATGTTTCGATTGTCTCCCATATAGACCCGTGAAAATGGTCATATAATTATCCTTGATCCGGACCTGTACAACAGCAACAGTAATATTCTGATGTGATCCAGCTAATCACCACACACCCATAGTGGGTGCAAAAATCAGTTGCCCAACTTAATGGCTCAATTGAAACATAGTATTCACATCAATTAGTGTCTCTCCCAATCTAATATTTTTTAAATTAATAAGATCATGTCAAGTCCACTATAATACATTTCCAATCAATTATGATCCTGATTCAGTTCGAGTTCAAGTATAGTTCTTCATTATAGTCAAGTAATATTTTGGAAGAAGTTTTCATTCCAACATATTATTGAAATTTCATTATTAATTTAGGAATTTTCTATCTGCATATCATAATAACATAGACCAGGTAAGAACAAGAAAGTCGGAGGTTTTTTGTGCAAGTACATTCCTTAATTAAATAACCACTTTCCTGTGAAATTCTTTTCTAGACATCATTGTCATATTACATTACAATCATCATCACCATCAATTAGCATTTCAATTACATTATTTTTAGTCAATTTGTAACATATGCTTCATTTGGATAAAGTTTGTGAGATAACCAAATTGCATGTAAGCCAATTCTTAGAAATAAGATATAAACTAATTAAACAGTTCTTGTCGATGTAAACAATAAGTTATATCATAACATAAATAAACAACTACATAAAATCGAAACATAATTTATTTCTATCTAATAGGAATGGTTCATGGACAATGTGAGTTCGAGAAGGTACTCACTTTGGCCAAATAACTCAACACTCAATTTTCTGATCAAAATCAATATCTACATAACAAATTATTACATAAATATTAAAATAGGTAAATATAGATTTTGGTGATTTTAGAGAATTTTCTTGAATGTACGAAAATCCATTTTTTCTAGATGTGAAACATTAGTGAGATTGAAACAGACAAATGGGAAAGTAATCTTATTAAGTTTACAAGATGAAAGAAGTAGATTTTAGTTATGTTCCTATTAAGGGGTTATTTAGTTAGATACGATAAAATATATATTACCTACCCCAAATACTTGGGATAAAAGACTTAATTGTTGCTGTATACAATAAGATATAAATTCATTAAGAAAGTGAGATGATCCTACCTCTTGATAGATTCCAAGAGAGAAGGAGAAGGAGTTGCTCCAGTAAGAGACTTCACGAAGAGTGTTCCGACAGTGGTGGTTGCTGGTGTGGTGGCTCAGGCGACGTGATGCATATCCAAGTAGTAGAGAAGGCTTGCCAGATGGCTCCTCTGGTTGTTGACAGCGATCCAACGGTCGACGGCGATCCAACAGTCAATGGTGCTTCGATAGTCAGCGGGACTCTAGCGATGGGAAAAACAAAGGGACGAAGGAAGAGGTGTGAAAGTGAATTGGGTGTTGTAAGGAGAGTTTTAGGAGGTATATTCAAGATAAACTTATAGAGGTTAGAGAGGTTTTGTAATGCTCCGCTTCTCACCAAGCACAGAATGAAGTGTGTTACCGGCGGGCACGTGTAAGTTAACATGCACGAGACCAATAAGTATGTAAAACTAGAAATACTAGTTATCTATAGGTTCTCGGATGTTAGTCTACTGCTATATAAAAAATATATACATGTTTAAAACAGAAAGCAACAAGTATGGTACTGAACAAAGGTTGGAAAGTAAGCCCTCAAAGGAGTGATACATATCAAACTCAAAAATACAAAAGTGGAGGCCAAAAATCTATTGTTGCTCGGCCTACTCCAGAAAGTATTGGTCGTGTAATAGTGGATTCTCACTTACGTTTTCAGTACCTAAACGTGTGGGGAGCTCAGGGTCAAACTTGGCAAGTAAAATAATAAAAAGCTGAGAGCATCAACATAAGCTAATAATTGAATATGAATATGGATATAAAAAGTATATGCATATATGGAAAACAATAAATGATAAGCAACAATATCAAGCACAGATACACATACATATTAAGTCTAAATTAATATCTTATTTTATTTTTTTTTAACTAATTGGTGAACAAATAAACTTGGATTGTGAAAGTATCCTTACATACTTAGGACTCGGCCAAGATGCTGGCATTGAACCAGTCATACCACTAAGTATTCAAACAGATATAATTATTGTATAACCAGTCGTTCCATCAACATAAACTAAATAAGAGATAATGGCTCAGTACTATCCGGACGCCCATGCGAATGAGCCTTATTTCGGTTGTTCAATCTATCTTAAATATACAATATTCATCCACCCTTTAATTTCCATATAACCCAAAGTTGTAAGTTATATTACATGGTCAATATTAATACATATACATATTTATCATTAAATCAATATCCGCGTAACAAGCAAAATATGGTCCATATTATAATCAAGTTGATGAGTAAGTTAGGATTCATGGCAATATCAAAACATGTCTATATATAAATCAAGATAATCCGGCATATTTTTATGTATTTTATACAAGTAACTAATATGTATATGTCAAGGCAAATATGATAGAGTCATAGAATGCTAGAATAAGTGCCATGGAAATAATGATTATGTATGTAAAACCTCACATATATACAAATATGCATATAAATATATATATGTAAGTGGGAATTATGGTGTAAGACTACCTATTGAGTATGTTCAACACTATCATGACATTATTTTATAAATATGTGAATTTTCTAACTATTGCATGCTTTCATGATGTGGAAAGGTAATAAATTTATTAAACTTTATAATTATTCAAGTGAATATGGATTAGCATAAAAATTATTATGAAATAAACGTGATGACTTGAATAAAAGAAATGCTTTAGCAAATTATGTGTAAAAACCTATGTCAAATTCCCCTATAAAATATAATTATGAACAAATATATATTATGTAGAAATTTTCACATGGCAAGTGGAAAAGTATATTTGCTTAGTAATAAATCATTATAATTAAATATGAAGAGCTTATATGAAAAATTCCAAATTATATCTAAATATGATGAATCTTTATAAAAGTAGCATGTTTATAATTTAAAATAGAACACATAGTTTAAATTTACAATTTCTAGTTTAAGCATGAGAGACCATAAATAAAATTATAAATTTGATACATAAATATAGAGTAAAGTGTAAAAATTATATTTTCATATTTAACATAATCATAGAGATTTTTGTATAAAAATATCATCTTTCTAAGTGTAAACAAATCAAGATTCTAAGTTAAATATAAAAACAAAATTAATTACAAAAAAAATATAAAAGTGAATGTGATTCTACTTGCCTTGTAATGTATTCTTAAAGTTGAGCTTGAAAATGAGAGATGATGTTGGAGTTTGGAAGTTGAGAAAGCTTGTAAACTTTATTTTTCTTCAAAAAATCCATATCTAATATGAGTGAATGGAAGAGGGGAAGAATTGAGAGAGTATTTGAGATGAAAATGAGACATAAAAATCTCTCTCCCTCTCTTTTCAGTTCAGTCCAGCAGTATGGGTGGGATTTAATATTTACAATTTAGAGAAATGGGGTATAGAAAGTATGGGTGAATAAAAACAAAATAAATACACGACAAGTGATTATAAATAATAGGTTATTATAATTATTTAAAGTCATAAACTTTAATTAAACTAACCCAAACAAAGTCATCTTGATTTTATAAGTCAAAAGAAGAGAGACTAGTCAAAATATATATATGATCCATCGGTGATTAAAATAATATTATTTTAAGTGACTATCAAAAAAATTTCAAGAAAATTACTAAAAATATAGAAAAATAAGACAAACGCAACAGACTTACTTTGAGGTTAATCTGATATCAGAAATGTAAGTTATGATAGAAATTAGGTTGTTATAGGTTTAGATATGATTTAGAATGAGAGATTTATGGGAGTGATTAATGGAATTAAAGATGGTATTTGGAGGAAAATTTAAAGTTAAATTCTAATAAATATGATTGACTTAAAAGGTCTTAAAGATAGATTTGAAATAATTCAAATGGCTTATAATTATAGTTGACTACGAGAGACTTTTAAAACAAGTTTTAAATTAAATTCAAATGACTAATGAAAGTTTTTAGGAATTGAATGATAAAGGGAAATGAATAGGGAGGTAGAAATGCATGGTTCAAATAAAAATTATTCCTATTTCAAATTAAAAGTTAACTTAGTGTTTGGATATAAGACTGAATGATTGGTTTTTGGGTTTAAATAATGGTTTATATCTTATTAGTATATTATATTGAATTATCATCATCTTCTTCTTCTTCTTATTGATTTTGGGCCAAGGGAATAGGTTTGGGCTCCAATAAGAAAATTCAAATATTATTTCTTAAAAAAAGTTTTTAAAAATATTTTGCGACCTTAAAATTGTATTTAAGTTAATTTATTTTAAATTTTATTTTAACATAAACATATGAAAAAAAATATATCAATAAATATATATCATATCGGATTTGGATAGTTACATAACTCTTATATATAAAAAGATAAAAATTATTTAATGTCTCAACAACAGCAAGATCACTTAACAACGACAGAGTGGTTGAAACTTCTTCCGGCTTGTTGTTTCCCTTTGCGAACTTCACCTAACCGCAAAACTCATCTATGAACCCTATCTCAATTTTATTTACATAATCTTAAAATTATTTTAATTCTTGTCTAATCACACAAACTCCATTGCACTAACCTGTCTTTATGAATCCCGTTAGCAGTACCCGCCTATACCAATACTACTCAGCTCAACTAACACAACTAATCTCCACTACCACTACTCATTACCACCATCACTACTCATTTCTGTAACCCCACCAACTAGCTGCATCTTGGGCTACTTGACTCATATCTACAACAACTTTGCTTTGCCAATCCTTTTCTTTACAATTCTACTCTCTCCAGAACTTTAGCCAAGCTTATTTAGTAACATTAACAAGATTTAGCTAGAAGATAATTTTATTACATAAATGCATTATTTATTAATTAATTATTTTAATTACCTAGATAATGAACTACTAGATGATTTTTAACCTCACTCAGAATTGACATGAAAAATTACACTTGACTTTACTAATCAATGCACAATATGTTAATCTGATCATTTTGAGTTATAACAGTTTATTTGCTTGATAACTATCATATTTGTATCATGTATATGTATCATATCTTGGATATACCTCTTCCTTTACCTAGACATATATTCGGATCTTGACTTGCTTTAATATTTCATCTTTGAATATGACTTGACTTGTATATTGTACTACTATGATACTGACCCTGCGTACTACCATGATACGGACCCTACATGATATCACCTATAAACTAATGTAATTTGATTCTTGAATACGTGCATACTAATATGATAACCAGGGTTCAAAAGGGAAATGAAAGGTAGATTTGTCAATACCTTATGGGAGATACCAAATATTAATCAATCGATACAGCCTCGGGTTGTTGTTAATCCGGTCTGCAGCCGTAACCTGATATTTCAACTTATAGTGTGACCTGATATTACAGCTTATGCTATAACCTATATTCCAACTTATATTATGACCTGATATTCCAGTTTTAGTTTACGTTGTGTCCTAATATTCCAGCTTATATTGTGACATGTTATTCTGACTTTAGTTGTAACCTGATATTCCAGTTTCAGTTTACGTTGTGTCATAATATTTCAGCTTATGTTATGATATGATATTCCGCCTTTAGTTGTAACCTGAAATTTCAGTTTCTGTCATGAGAAGATCAGTAGTTCGAGATTTTTGGGATACTCCTATAACAAACGAAATTATCCGCAAATCTATTCCATCAAGTGTTAATTTAGTACCATATGAGAATTAAATACTTAGTGAGGTTGATATTTCTATGTTATACTTAACGGAGACTTCCTCTGGTTTATCCGAGTATTCAGGAGACATGTAGATTACCCTAGGATTTAACCTTACAAGTACTAATTACATGCTATTCGATTTCTCGGTCTATATTATGTATGTATCTTGCATTGCATTAATATTACATATTTTTTTTATTTTTTTAATAATTTTGAAACCACCCCGTTACATTTTGAATGCAAGTATGATCAATTTACACATATATTATGCTATCTTCGCATATAATTCATGTTCGTGTTAATTTATATCACGCGAGCAATTCTATTTCTTGCCGGTCTGACCCCTAGATTACTTCTAATGCCTAGGTGTTGGAACAAGCAGGGCTGCCAGCTAAAGATCCTTCCTTCTAGAGATAAACAGACCTAGTAGATTCTTGGAGTGATCTTCTACTGTAATCATCTTTTGTTTTACAACTGCAGCGTTCAGCCTTAACCTATATCTAAGTTGTCCAACATGTTGTCTTTCCTTCTTATAATATAATTTACTGCAGGCATTGTCTCTTGTAATCATTTATACTGTAATTTTATTCAGAATTACTCTGTCTAACACAATATAATACCTTGGATTATTGCAATATAAATCATTCCCATTGTGCACCCGGATTACATGATTTATTATTATTAAAGGCCTTATGTACCCATTTTTGGGGTACCCGTCGATGATGCCTCACCCAAAAATGGAAATATACCATCAAATTTTTGGGCTATAGTTTGGGGCGTTATAAACTATTAACCATGCTACTATGATAGATACTGGAAAGATAACTTAAAGCCAATACATGAAGAGTATAAGATGAAAGCATCCTGGCAATATCACCATGTAATATTTCCATCAAGATCACAATGGAAGACCAGCGCAAGATTCTTCGCAGAGTAGATAAGAAAGAACAAATTAGTCTTGAGACTTGAAATAAAAACCGAAGGAATCAATATCCATTCTCTAAATATAAGATTATATCTCATAACTTATATGTATAACTGCATAAGAAATCAGCTACTATCATCAGTACGATGCAGAGAATATGATATGGGCTCTGCGAGACCAGTAATCACTATCTGCTTTGGTCACTACTCTGAGTCTATCATGTGAAATTTCTCCAGCACAAGTATCATAAGCTTCATCCTTGTACATCTAGTAGTAGTGTCTTCCATTTTTTTTTATACTCAAAGATGCTTAAAATGGAGTAAGAGTTTCACTCTCTTTAGATCAGCTCATTTGATTTCAAAATATTTATCGCATAATGTCAAGGCATCAGTGCATTCTTGATGTTACAATTCAAAGTCATCGAATGTGAAACATGTAACAAGTTATAAACTATACTCTCGCAACTAAGAACTCCATCTCCCTTTCTATGGTCACATTGGTAAGAAGGATAAACTGGGCCACTTGTTAATACAAGTATACAACAATACAATCCTCTGACTCACTAGGTTTCTAAAAGAATCCATCATACATACAATCAGATCAGGCCCAACATAGCTAAGCTTAGAAGCATGGACACAGATATGGCAAATATTGAAAAAGTAGGACATGAGGACAATACATCACTATACAAGTATTTATGCATGTGTCTATACATAATACATATAAAAACCCATAATTGTTAACATATGTTTTGTTAGAAGTAGGGAAAATGGGAAGTAACATCTTGATGATTTGAATCTATTTAAATCGAGTAACTATAATAAAGAAAAAAGTATAAAAGTTTAGTGAAATACCTTACATAGTTACATGGAGCCTCTCACATATTCGCAAGGCATCTAAGGCTATCAGCTTAGTATCTCTTATGACATAAGAGTGCATATAGCTCTGACTTGCAAGTTTTAGGGTTCATAAAGTCCAATATAGTTGTGAACTTTCTGATACGTGTCAGTTATGAAAGTATTTGATATGTGTCCGACATGGATATGAAATTCACTTTGAAGTATCTATGCTTCATAGTAGTTTAAGACTAAATATACATTCCCAACGAGCAAAGAATCAAGTCTGATCACAGAACTTGGGCACTCTAGTAAGAACCTCCTCCAATAGTGGTCTCCTTAGAAATAAACCATGCTTGCCAACTATATCAATCTGATATTAGTCAGAAAGGTGACATATTTCATGATCCATCCAAGTCATGGTTGACACTAGGATAAATTCCTAGTAAGCCTGCCCCTTTTGAAGAAGACAAGATAAAACAAATTTGCTCAATGGTATCTTTAAAAAAATATTAAATCAACATCAAGAAATCATGTATCCTAAAATTTTAAGGTTGGCTACATATTTCTTCCATTCAACAGTTTAGGACCATTTCCATATTAAGTTAACCATTTTTATGTTTGCTTTAATTCTTCCATTCATATTCAATTAAACATACTGCTTGTTATAATCCCATCAACTACAATTTTATCAGTTCTCCTAACTAATACACTAATAGGCTTTGGTTATACACGTGTAAACCATTTCAATCAGTTATCTCATTTTAGCATTAATAGGAATAAGTTCAAACTTTCGCTCATTTATTAGACTATCTCTTAGAAGGCATTTAGTATATGGAATGCAATCATCTCATAAGAATCCAATTTCAAGGAGTCGGATTCCAAGAACATTTTAATTAGTATAGTTTGAATATTCCTGTCAATATGCTACTACCATGTTTAGTATTTAAAGGATTTCTAAAAAATGCAAATATTTTCAAAACTGACCCACATAACGGTCATTATAGTGGTGGCAACAGTTAGGAACTATGACCGACGCCACTAGTGATGATAACAGTTGCCAATAATGATGACGACAGTGACAACAACAATAGTGAGAGTGAGCGACAGATGACTAGTAGTGATGATGGGGATGAAGGTGATGTTGGTGGCATTTATGTTATGCAGATTGTCAATGGTGCCAACAATATCGGTGACGATACTGGTAGCAAATCGTCGACAGTGACCATTTTAATGGCACCGAAGGTGACAATGGCCATAACGATGGTGACACTGGTAGTGATGGCAACGACAATGACAATGATGGTTGTGGCAGCAACAATGGTGATGGTGGAATACTAGCTCGGATAAATCTAGATGGTCGTGAAAAGTTAACAAGACTTTTACAGTCCGATCTTATTATAAAACTATTCTTCCACGTGGAATATTATATCCACCGGCTTCTTTTGGGGTTCTTCAGTGCCTATAAAGGTTGGAGCTTTCATATTGTTAGTATCGAGATTGATGATTCTGACATGTGACAACCTACAAAGATCACCGATGGTGACTATGTTAATAGCGCCGAAGGTGAAAATCGCCATAACGATGGAGGCATTTGTAGTGATTGGCAACAACAGTGAAAATGATGGTTGTGGCAGCAGTGATGAGTGCCATATATTGCATATTTATAGCCTTCATATTACCTATTTTTGTATATAAATAATACTACTCGGGTATTTTTAGTGTATTTTTCAGGAATTTTTTTGTATAAGGAGATGACATAAAATCAGAGCCGGATTAGGAAATCAAGTCCAAAAAAGAGTTTAAAGAGAGCAAAACTATAAAATTAGAATACTTCAGAGAGTCAAAAGTCAAATACAGTCACGAAAACTAAGAGTACGAGACACAAGACTCATGCAAAAGAAATTTCAAGCCAATATCTCAAAATTGTGCAGCCAATTAGCGGTATTTACTGCCAAATAGCGGCCCAAAGTGGGCCCCATAAGCTGATATGTTTTCGGTGGTTTCATTGTAATTTTGTAGTTTTTCAGTTCGGTTAGAATTAGGGTTTGATTTGCGAAGCCTATATATTGACCATATCCTTGTATTCGAAGAGAATCCTGTAAGTTTTGTACTCGTTTTTAATTTAATAAAATTAGGATTTTACTGAAGGGGTGACGACCATAATACCGTGCTCTAAAGGTAAGTCATTATTTTTAATTCTTTATTTGCTTTCTAGATAGAGTTAATTGCTTTCTAGTTTTGGTTTTATTGCTTTCTAGATTAGATTTTATTGTGTTCATGAATAAAAATTCGATTTTGCTTATTAGCAATATGAGTAGCTAATTTTCTTTAGTCCTAGGATGTAGATGAAGTTAGTTTAATAGATCTAATTAATATGGATTTATCTCATCTTCCTCGTAAAAGAAATAAAGTTATGATTTTTCTATAAATAAATAAAAGATAGAGTTCACAAATCATAATTTTTTGATAGATTATGCTTAATTAATATTTTGATAATCTATGCTTAGATGAAGTTTGGAATTCATATTATTTGTTTATTTTTAGAATTATCAATAAAGATTTTCCTATAAATAAATTGAATTGGATAAACTTGTAAATCTAATTTCTTTGGTAGGTTATACTTAAGTTCAGTATTTTGATAACATATGCTTAGATTAGGGTTTGAAATTTATTTATATGCTTTTGTTTATAAGATTTTCTACTTGATATGATTCGTTTTTAAGAAAAGTGTTATCTTTGATGGTCTATACTTGCACATCACTTGATAGGTCATACTTAGGGGCACTTATTAATCAAATTAAAAAGATTACCTTAATATAATACTTAACCGTGCATAATTAAAAAGTTAGGAAGAAAGAGATAATTCATTGTTAGGTTATTATTCTAATGGATTCGAGATCCTAGGCTAACCTCTAGAACTTAAAACTAATCTTCTCTCGATCTAGAAACTCTTAATTAGTCTGTTAGACTAAGGAAAGAGTAAGGAACGCAGAAATACCTTAGATCCCTGTGTGACTACCTGTTAAGCGCTACAACTGACACTGTGCGCTTGCAGTTTATCATATCAAGTTTTTGGCGCCGTTGTCGGGGATCGACGGTATTTTTCTTGCTTTTTCTAACATTTAATGGGTTAACAGTATGTGTTGAGTGTGCAAGGACTAGAAAGTGCAGATACAGAAAACCAAAAGGGATCAGAGGAGCCTAAGAACTGCATAGCAGAAACCAAATAGTCAAACTCTCCGGTTTGGCCACTATTTGGCGGCATAAACCGCCAATTGGCGGCCTTTCAGGTGCGTTTGTCCCTAAAAGTTTCTATGTTTTTGTGTTTTGGGTCCCTAGTTCTGTAAATAAATAAAAAAAAACATATTCAATTTCTTTTTATTTTTTCTTTTCCAATTCTTTCCCCCTCCACCTTTAAAAAAAAATTAAAAAAAAATATTTCAAAATCAAACAGGTTGCTATCATTATTGTGATCCATATCATAATTATTATCAGTGTCCATGGATAGGAAGTTCACTAGGACTAAGTTATAATCAAATTCACAACACATATAATGAACCTACGAGCACTTCTTATACACAAAATTACAATTATGAATGGATGAATAATTCTAATTTTGCATATAATCAAAAACCATACCAAGAGAGTCTTCCATCTGATCCTTTCTTTATGGGCTATTCATCTTCATATTCTACATTTAATCATGAACAAGATATTCAATATTAGATGAAAGATTAAAAATATTAGAAGTAAGGTATGCAAGTCATGAGAATTTACATACAACCCCTTCATATCTATCATCAAATATGTATACAGATCTATCATATCCACCATCAAATTTCACTCATGATCTCGAGATGCAATCATTTGAGAAAAATAAGAAAAATTACGATCATGAGTCTGAGGAACGAAGACGTAGAATAGAGGAAGATATAGAAGTTTTGCTAAAATCAACCTTTCAAAAATCCTTTCAAATTGAATCTTGTATGGAAGATCTTCTCAATGCAATTTCTCAAACTATACTTTTTGGAGATTAACTATCTAATAGTTTGAACATATCTTACTCCAACGAATAACTACTTCAGTCATCTTTTGAAGTAGATATGATTCAAAATGAGTTAAATAATTTTGTGCATGATGAGTCTATAATTCAACATTGTGATCAACCTATTTTAGACTATTGTGACAATAATTACAAAGAAATTAGTGATAAAGAAAATATTTTGCTTGATGATTTATCTCATGGTGAGCTTACTAGTGACACATTATCATTTGATTCTTTTGATGAAAATTGTGAAGAAATTTGTGAAGAAGAATTTTTATTCTTTCATAATAACTTGACTAATAATAAGTCCACTAGTATAGCATTTTCTTTTAAGAATTTTAACGACATGTTTGAAGAAAATTTGCATGACGATCTCAACATACTAGAAAATAGGAAGGAACTGCAAAAAGAAGAGGTTATGGTACCTAATTATTTGAAAGAGCGATCCAAAATCGAGCTCATGATTCAGCCACATCAAAGTGAGTATATTATTTTACATGATGATAAAACCAAAATACTTACTGCTATGAAAGATGCTCGTGGATCAAATATGGATGATAAAGGTACGATTTCCAATTTCAAAATTTTATTATTGAATAAAAAAAGAAGGGTATAAATAAATTGAGAAAAATCAAAAACAAGATGGAGAGATTAAATGCAAAATTGATAAGAAAAAAAAAAACTAAGTTCATCCATATCAAAACATAAAAGGACACATTATGAGAGTGAAAAGATATCGAGAGATCGTAACTGTTTGAATTTTTATTTTTAATAAACATATAATATGTATATCATAGTTTTCATATTTATTTTACCAGCCTTTATTTGTGTATGAGGGCATACACGAGTTTAGGCGTGGAGACTGGGTTAGGATATTTTCTTCATATTTTTCTAGGATTTTTAGTTTTTTTCTTAGAATCTTTATTTTATTTTTAGATTTTTGGGTTTCTTTATTTTACACTTTGGGTAGTTTTTAGGGTAACTTACTGAAAAATAAATTAAAAAAAAACTGAAAAAAACTGAAAAAAAATAAATAAATAAATTTAACAACAAATTTATTTATTTTTATCAATAGATCAACCTAATTACAAATAAAGAAACAAATTAAGATTTGAAATTGGATTGGAGAGTAGATTGAATGGTACACTTTAAATTTTATGATAAATATCAAAATTCGAAAAATAAATATCGCTAACAGTAGTTTTGAGGCAAGTATACATCTATTTTTCACTTCACAATAGTTTATTAGGTTAAAGACAAATATGATAACGATTGAGTAAGTTTTCTCCCTCTAAAAAAAAGTGAATAAAATAATTGGGTGCGTCTGGTATTAAGGCAATAGTCTTGAAAGTGAAAAAAGAGTATGATCCAAGTAATCGGGTACTTTGTACCTAAGTAAGCATGAATATTCGCATGAAAGGTGAAATATTCTAAAAAAAAAAGAAAAAGAAAAAGAAAAAAGTATGAACCTAGTAATCGGGTACGTTGCGCCTAAGCAAGCATGAATATTCACATGAAAGGTGAAATATTCTTAAAAAAAGAAAAAAAGAAAAAAAATATTATGAGAGAGGAGAGGAATCATGAGTTAGAGTTGGAGTCCAAAGCCGAAGTAAACTATCACACATGCACGTAAATGTATAGGAGCCAATGGATTATCTGTAAGTGGGTATTGAAAGATAGGTTTTAAATTTTTGATTAAAATAATAAGTGTATTTGATATGAAGCTCAATTTGAAAATTGATAATCTAAATGCGCTCTTGAGTTTGTATATTAGTGAGATTAATTGATGAAAATATTATTTAAAAAAATTCTTTCTTTTGTATAAAATTTTTATTTTTCTTAATTTTTGGTTATTCTTATTTTTCTTTTCTTTATTCTTTAATCTATTTTCTTCATGAATTTTGTGGGTATATTCACTACAAACCCTCATGAGACAATACTCATCTACTAGGGCCGGTAACCTAGAGGTTTAAAGGCTTGTTGCACGTGCTAAGTGCAATCGTGATTCCTGCGAAAGTGAGTTAGGATTTTTTTTTTTTTTAGGGTTAGGTTTTGCTCGAGAACTAGCAAAAGATAGGTGTGGGGGTGTGATGAATGCCATATATTGCATATTTATAGCCTTCATAAAGTGAGTTAGGATTTTTTTTTTTTTTAGGGTTAGGTTTTGCTCGAGAACTAGCAAAAGATAGGTGTGGGGGTGTGATGAATGCCATATATTGCATATTTATAGCCTTCATATTATCTATCTTTGTATATAAATAATACTACTCGGATATTTTTAGTGTGTTTTTCAGGAATTTTATTCATACAAGGATATGCATGAAATTAGAGTCGGATTAGAAAATCAAGTCCAGAAAAGAGTTTAAAAAGAGCAAAACTACAAAATTAAAATACTTCAGAGAGTCAAAAGTCAAATACAGTCAAGAAAACTAAGAGTACGAGATACGAGACTCATGCGAAAGAAATTTCAAGCCAATATCTCAAAAAAGTGCAGCCAATTAGCGGTATTTACTGCCAAATAGCGGCCCAAAGTGGGCCCTACAAGCTGATTTTTCTTCAGTAGTTTCGTTGTAATTTTGTAGTTTTTCAGTTCTGTTAGAATTAGGGTTTGATTTGCGAAGCCTATATATTGACCATATTTTTGTAGTCGAGGAGAATCCTGTAAGTTTTGTACTCGTTTTTAATTTAATAAAATTAGGGTTTTGCTGAAGGGGTGACGGCCACAATACCGTGCTCTAGAGGTAAGCCATTGCTTTTAATTCTTTATTTGCTTTCTAGATAGAGTTAATTACTTTCTAGTTTTGGTTTTATTGCTTTCTAGATTAGATTTTATTGTGTTCATGAATAAAAATTTGATTTTGCTTATTAGGAATATGAGTAGCTAATTTTCTTTAGCCCTAAGATATAGATGAAGTTAGTTTAATAGATCTAACATGGATTTATCTCATATTCTTCGTAAAAAAAAATAAAGTTATGATTTTTCTATAAATAAATAAAAATTAGAGTTCACAAATCATAATTCTTTGATAGATTATGCTTAATTAATATTTTGATAATCTATACTTAGATGAAGTTTGGAATTCTTATTCTTTGTTTATTATTAGAATTATCAATAAAGATTTTCCTATAAATAAATTGAATTGGATAAACTTGTAAATCTAATTTCTTTGGTAGGTTATACTTAAGTTCGGTCTTTTGATAGCCTATGCTTAGATTAGGATTTGAAGTTTATTTCTTAGCATTTGTTTATAAGATTTTCTACTTGATATGATTTGTTTTTAAGAAAAGTGTTATCTTTGATGGTCTATACTTGCACATCACTTGATAGGTTATACTTAGGGGCACATGATTAAAATCAAATTAAAAAAAATAACCTTTTTAATATGTTACTTAACCGTGCATAATTAAAAAGTTAGGAAGAAAGAGATAATTTATTATTAGGCTATTATTCTAATGGATTCGAGATCCTAGGCTAACCTCTAGAACTTAAAACTAATTTTCTCTCAATTTAGAAACTCATAATTAGTCCGTTAGATTAAGGAAAGAGTAAAGAACGCAGAAATATCTTAGATCCATGTAGGATGACCTGTTAAGCACTACAACTGATACTGTGCACTTGCAGTTTATCACATCAAGTTTTTGACGCCGTTGCCGAGGATGGTGATGGTGGAATAAAAGCTCTGGTAAACCTAGATGGGCTTGGAGAGTTAATAAGACTTTTACAGTTCGATCTTGTTATAAAAGTATTGTGCCACATAGAATATTATATCCACCAGCTTCATTGGGTTTTCTTCGGTGCCTCTATAAAGTTCGGGCTTTTATATTGTTAGTATCAAGACGGATGATTTTGACATGTAACAACCTATAGATGAGAGGTGGAGGGGCCTTTGAGTTTGCGTGTTATGGTGGAGATGTGAGGAAACTTGTTAGCAAATGTTTGTCGAGTGTCTCTTCATACTGAAGATCTGTATGATATACTCGGGTTTGTTTAGACACCCTACATGGTTGGTGCCACTCTATGAACTGTCCGATATTTAGTTGGACAGTATGTGTATGTCTAGGGGGAGAGAGGTGATCCCCCATAGTTGCACTTTTGCAGCAATTATATGACATGTTAGGCTAGAGATAAATAATAGAACATTTAATAGCTCTCATTCATCTAGTACTTGTTGTTTCCTTATTGGTGAGTTGATTGTTTGGTGGACAAGTGCAGATCATAACAAGCCTGACCCACCTTCATGTGGTCGACGATAGAAGAACAAGGGGCTTAGATCCTGAAATTCAACAAGGGTGATGATCGCTTGATCAGGAGGCTGATTACTTTCCTTTGGTTATGGCGCTTTGTTAGCTCAATTTTTCCCCCTATGTATGTGGTCCTCTCTTTAGTGAGGGACTACACTATATACTACTATATACTCATATTGGTTGCATGAAAAACTATTTAATGAAAAGGGAGGGATATATATCTCACTGTTTATGCTAAGAAAAATTAATCAAGGCTACAAAATATTCTCCAAACAAAGATGACATACGTTAGCTCAAATACAAAGTAAGTGCGTAATTTGAATACTGGGTATAGTCCTGATATTGCAGACGAATCATCAGTGCTTATAGACCAACATTAGTTTAGAGGTCCACCTCGAACCATGTGGATCAAAGTTAAATTTCAAGCTTCACATTGACTTTTAAAGGCAAGACCTAAAAACTATGAAAAGTTACAAGAACAAGTAAATGGGAACTACAGTTAACAATGAAATGCTAATCAGTGGATATTAGTCGATAAAAGTTCAAACGTTACTTCAAACGAAAACGTAAATGGCATTACTAGTGCTACTAGGTGGTTACATATTGCTTGACAGCGACTGAAGTTCAGATCAGTGCATCATATGTAAAACACTCAGTCGAGCTGCTTATGATCTTTCTAAGAGAACTAACAGATGCATCATGACTACAATCACAAGAACTTTTCTGAGTACTTCCCTCATAAGAATCAGATCAAAATGCAAGATTAGATATCATACTTTGTGCACAAATCTGATACGAATACCGCTATCTTAGTTAGTGACATGAGCCATGCGTCCACCTTTCTTCACTTCTACAGTATCAATCGTAATGAAATTCCCCATTACATGCAGCATTGTACGTCTCAAGCAGTGTTGGCACTTCATCGTTGTACCGCAGAATGAATCTGTCAGCAAATTTCTCCTCAGTGATGGTTATAGCGGAGAAAAAGTCCCACTCTCTCCCGCCCAAGTTTTTCGATTTCAAAACATGCATCACATAATGCCGAGGCATCAACCTCTTCTCCATGCTATAATTCAGAATAATGGGACGTGCAACAATGTACGCCTGCGTACACCCCACTCTCTTTACTAAGAACTCCATCTTACTTCTCAAGTGCTCCTCCGCGAGAAGCGAAAAGGTGGGGTTCCCCCTCAATGCAGAAAGAAAATCCCCCTCCGACCACCCAAAACTCCTGAAAAACTCCATCCTGGCCAGAAACTGATCACGCCCGAGACAGCTAAGCGTCGACAATGCTTCCACAAAAAGTGCAGACCCCGGACGGAATCCCATTTCATGGGTTCTCTTGAGCAACACTTCGATTGTCGCACTACTCCTCAAAAATAAACTGCGCTGGCTAACAAGAATCAGTCGAATATCACTGTTTGAGAGTCCATACTCCTTCAACAGAGCTATCTTTGCCAAAACATGCTTATCAATGTTCCGGTTAATCAGTCCGCGGTTTCATACAAGTGCCAGTACAAGCTTCTTCATGTCACCATTCAAAAGGGCTTTTCAGAATACAATGCGGGAGGCGGGAGGCGGCATAACGAAGGAGGAGGGTCTGCGAGTTTTGAACGACGAGCTTCTGGAGCTCGGGCTCGGCAAAGCCCATTTTGTGAAGGGACGAGAGATTGGGCTGCAGGGTTCGGTTGACGTCCGCACAGAGAATACGGGGATAAGCAGAGATGAGCTTCCCAATCTGGGCATCAGTGAAGCTGTTACGTTTGAAGAAATGCCGCATTGAGTCGGGGTTCGTTGCGGAGGTGAGGTTGGCGATGGGTTTCGAGGATTTTGCAGCTCTTTCGGGGGAGAACCCACACAAAGCAATCAAGTAGTCTGTAATGAGATTGGATTTGGGAGGTGGGTTTTGAGCTGAAGTGGAGATGGAAGCTGGGGGTGTGGTGAGTCTGGGGAGGAGATTGAGATTCTTTTTGAGGAGAAGCATCATGGTTTGAAAAATTGGGAATTTCTAGATGGGCACAAGATTTTTCCTAGTGAGCCCACTTTTCCTAGTGCGCACACTTTTACTTTTCAAAAACCTCATTTTTTTTCCTAGTGAGCACACCTATTTCCCAAATTGCCCTCGCCATCTCCCTCTCTTTCTCTCCCACCGTTCCCAAACAAAACCTATTCCTCTCTCTGCCGACTTCCCCCATCTCTCTCTCTCGCCGACTTCCCCTCTCTCTCTCTCTCTCGCCGACTTCCCCTCTCTCTCTCTCTGTCGCCGACTTTCCCCCTCTCTCTCTCGCCGGCTGCCCCCCTCTCTCTCTCGCCGGCTTCCCCCCTCTCTCTCTCTCGCCGACTTCCCCCCTCTCTCTCTCTCGCCGACCTCCCCCCTCTCTCTCTCTCGGGTGGGGCTGATATACCCGGCTTCCTCTCTCTCTCGCCGACGCTCGCGGGCTATCGCCGACCGGTGACACTCGCGCGCTCTCCCCCTGACGTGCTGTCGCCGACACTCTGTCCCCGAGTGCAGGAGGTTTAAGGAGTAAGGTATTTGCTATTTAATTTAATCAATTTTTTTTATGGATTATGATTTTAGACTGTTTTTGATTTGTTGTTGTTGTTGTGTAATTTTTTTTTATTTTGGTGGTTTGTTGGTTTAATTTTTTTTAATTTTTAATTTTTTGTTTGTATTATGATTTTAGACTGTTTGTATTGTTGCTTGATAATGTCGTAGAATTAAGTTTAATATTTTCATAGTCTAAATTTTGATCTTGACCATTTCTGAATACATGAGAAATTTATGAAAATGGAGGCTTACCTTAAAAGGTACTGCAAGGTTCTTAATGCAGATGTTCTGAATTATCCCCTGAGCATGACAACTTCTACAAGAGGGTGTGTTCTTTTAGTTATAACAACTCTTAAGTTAGGGTCTTAATGCTAACGCATGTGTTAATATGAACTCCTTTTGCTATTAATCAATTTGAAATAGGGTTGTTTTGAGAGAACAACCAATTATTTCCAGCAACAAATGTAACGAGCCCAAGCAAGTAACTACAATCACTTTGGTTTTCTTGAATGTCGGGAGATAATTGTTGAACCTTCATTTCTATAACCAATATTTTGTTACTAAGAAAACATATACTTTTCTATGGGTCGAAATTATGTACCTATATGTAATGTCCTATATGCTTTATCCGTTGTTGTTGGATCTACCACAACTCACCGATGTTCTTATACTTAGCTCACTTATAATCTAACTTATATATGTTTTTGTCATAATATATGCAGAGAATTTAAGAAGTTATAGCAATTATTGATCTCTTCTTAGAGCAAGGCGAGACCACAAGCAAGAGGCGTCCGAGTTTGCTCTATAATGCCTTCGTGAAGATAAAATCAGTTCTAACCGGGTGCACACAAACTGATCTTGACACAGTATTACAGCCCGTTGCTGGATCCCCCACTGATCGTCCTACCTCTTCAAGACGCCGCCAACCCGCAAAGAAGCAACCCGCTCGGAAGTATCGAAAAATCTAGAATCTGTTGTTCTTTTTTAATATTAGTCGCAAAGTCCAAAAAAAAGATGTTAGCATGGAACAAAGATTCATTTTAGTTTGTCGTTCTTTTAAATTGAAGTTGTACTCCAGGAACATGGTTTATATATGAAGTTGTAGTTGACGTTGTTTTTAAAGGAGCCTCATCTTGTATATCGCGGAGCCAAACTACAATTTTAATGTTTTGAATGACTTTGTGTATATGTTTGAATCAATGATGCGTAGTTGGTGATATGTTTTGATAGCATGATATTGATGCGATGGACCGTTGTTGTTGGATACGCATTTTACATCTCATTTGGATAAGCAGTGATATACCGTATCAATTTTAGCTAATTTTGCCGACATTTTATTTTGAAGTTTTGAATTACTTGTGGTTTTGTTGGATCAATGATGCAAAGTCGTTGATATGTTGGATAAATCTCGTTGGTGTTTGGACCAATGATGGCAAATTGATATTTGACACACCGTATCAAAAAACAGAAGACTTTTAAAAACGAAGACTTTTAAAGTGGGCTCACTAGGAAATTTCTTATGTCCATCTAGAAACTCCCCCTAATGCTAGTTAATTAAAAAAAGCGAGAAAATATATAAAACAAAAGAGAAGCATGAAAACTTATGTTGACAACAACGACGGTTGTACTTTATTTACCAACCCAAAGCCCATAGAACAGCCTGAAGCCCATGCGAGAATCAAATTTTTTTCAAAAAAATTTCGAAAGCCTGAAGCCAAGGTGTTACAAGAGTTAAATTAAAAAATCAGAAGGGAAGCTTTTATTAAGAACTATCAAAACCAGGTTTCGATCCTGGAACCTGTGGGTTATAGGCCCAACACGCTACCGCTGTGCCACTCTAACCATATTTGTGATTTGGGTTTACAGAACCGGATCATTTCTATATGATCCGGGACTGTAAACCCGTACATGAAATTAGATATCCGGGGTGTTAAGCCCGGATTAGGAATTATTACAAAAATGAGCAACTCCGTCCGGGCTATCCAGCCCGGACATATGTCCACTGTCCGGGCTATCCAGCCCGGACAGAACATATATGTCCAGGCTGGATAGCCCGGACGGGATTCTCTGAAGGGTATTTTTGACCTAAAAATATAATGGCAAAGTTGTAAAAACGAAGACTTTTAAAGTGGGCTCACTAGGAAATTTCTTGTGCCCATCTAGAAACTCCCGAAAAATTGGAGAAGAGAGGATTGAAGAAGCGTTGGAATTGTAGTTCGATTTCTATTGTAAATGAGATTGAAATTGAAATTGACATGGAGATGGCTCTCTTTTGTTTAAAAATCCATTATTTTTTTATCTGGAAAAGAAAAATCCATTCTGTTTTCCCACTTCAACGGGTTTTATAGAGAGTTACTAGATGCGCCCATCTTTTTCTTAGTGAGCCCGCTTTTTATATTTGGCCTCCAGCTGAGGGGAGCTGAGCTGGTGCTGAAGGGAGCTTCCAAAGGAGCACACCACTTATCCTTGAGAGCCGCCTTTTTTAGTGAGCATAGCTCACTTTTGAAAAGAGAGTGTTTTTTCTAGTGAGCACACCATAGTTTCCGATACACTTGAGCACACCCTATTTCCAAAATCGTCTCTCCACCACTCCATCTCCCTATCTCCTTTGTGCTCTACCTCCGCCGCCCTAGCCCTATCATCCCGCACTCAATGCCACAACGGCACTCTCTTTGCTCGACCTCGTGGCCCCTGCGTCCTCTCTATACCCACTGTGCGGGAAATAATAATGTCCAAGATTTAATTTCGGACGAAAAATAATACAGGTAGGGATCTAATATCGGATTTACCATTCAGGATCTAACCCCATATATGATAGTGGCTGAAATCTAACTTCAAACAGAAATGAAATGAAGGTTGAAAACAAAAATATTAATATATAAAAAATTCAATAGCAAACTTGTTATATTAATCAAAAAGGGATTTTTACATATTTAGTCCCTTAAAATCTTTAAAAATTAGTTTTTAGTCCCCGACACCTTCATATTTAGAATTTAGTAACCAAATCCTTTAAATTACTACAATTTAGTCTCTGAACTGAATCGTTCTTTTAGTCACATGGAAACTAAATTGTAGTACCTTAAAAAATTTAGGAGACTAAATTCTAAATATGAAGATTTGGAGACTAAATTCTAATTTTTAAAAATGTAAGGAACAGATATGTAAATACCCCCAATCAAAATTGTGAAGTGGGATCGTTACGAAAAATGGTGTGCTCCTTTAGAAATTCCCGTGTTGAATATACTTTACTTTTGCGGCAACCACCCCCTTAATAGTAAATTTTGTGTATTATTTCCATATGTTGTACGTTTTGTCTCTCCCCTACGCGTTATTTACTTGCAATTAAAGAGCCATTAGTCAAGATGTGCAATTCAAATCCTAATCTATTTCTGTGGTTGTACCTCCTCGATCATAGAAAGTGAGGTCTGGCTCACTAATAAAGGGGCTAGAGTGAGTAATATGAGATGCTAGGTTTAAGATCGAACTACAGCCTTTACTCGGGAAAAAAAAAGAAAGAAGAAGAAAGAATAAATGCTAGTTGGGCGCTACTACTAACAAAAAGTAAAAAAGCCTTAGAATGATTAACTTGTCTAAGATCTAAAGTTCCAAATATTGCATATTAGAAAGTGTTCAACTTTTTTTTTTTTTTTATTTAAGACCTTAGAATTTGATGAGTTTGAATTCGGAGGTCGAAAATGAAACTACAAACTAGAGGAAAAAAAAATTGCAGTACAGTTACACCAATATTAACATACTTAAAAAATCATAGGCTCAAAAATCTCTCCATAAACTAATATTCTAATACCATCTCCCTTTTTATGTTTTAATTTTTTTTTCCAGCGTGATTATTTTTTGCTTCATGTAACCTATCCCAAGTACTCAGTGATTATTTTTTTCTTCATGTAACCTATCCCAAGTACTCAGGATAAAATCTTAGTTGTTGTTATTATTGTTGTATCATCATTCAGAAAAAAGTAAAGAAAAAATTATTAAGCTAGCAAATTGTACTATTTTTACCCTCCATATAAATGAAATGATGTCATACTCTTTTTTTAACTTGGGGAGACTGTTTGGTGACACAACCAACTATATTGGGGGGTTTTGTTAATGGAAATTTCTAAATGCATCC
The DNA here is from genome assembly GCA_036321105.1 of Dracaena cambodiana. Classification (NCBI taxonomy): domain Eukaryota; kingdom Viridiplantae; phylum Streptophyta; class Magnoliopsida; order Asparagales; family Asparagaceae; genus Dracaena; species Dracaena cambodiana. Next base: position 41,509,729 of record JAYEPQ010000010.1, on the reverse strand, counting down.
ATCAATTTCTAAATACATCTCCATAAAGTTAAAAAAAAAGAGGTATTTACAGATCTGTCCCTTAAATCTTTATAAATTATAATTTAGTCCCCAAATCTTCATATTTAGGATTTAGTCCCCCAAATCTTTTAGGTTACTATAATTTAGTCTCCCATTTTATATTGACCCGATTTTCTTATTTTACCCCTGATTTTCTTCACTTAATTCTCCCTTCTCTCTTCCCCATCTTTTCTTAGTTTTTATTAGGTTCTCTCCTTCTTCTTCTCTCCTCTCTCTATTCATTTATTGGGTTCACCATCTCTATATTGAGACAAAATATATTATTCTCTACTAAATGTATTAAACTAGAAATAAATTTATCCAATATAGAGAGGGAGAACCCAATAAATGAATTTATATTGAGACTTAAATATTTAATATATTTAGTGGAGAATAATATATTTGATTTCAATATAGAGAGGGAGAATCCAATAAATGAATAGAGAGAGAAGAAAAGAACAAGAGGGAACCCAATAAGAACTAAGAAGAGAGGGGAAAGAGGGAAGAGAAATTAAGTGAAGGAAATCAGGAGTAAAACGGAAAATCGGACCGAAATATAAACTGGAGGACTAAATTGTAGTAACTTAAAGGATTTGGGGGACTAAATCCTAAATATGAAGATTTCGGGAACTAAATTATAATTTATAAAGATTTAAGGGACAGATCTGTAAATACCCAAAAAATAACTAATTACAATCCATTATATTCCCATTTCATCCTTGTGTTTTATTTTCCCCCCTTGTTTTTCCTCTCTCATTTTTCTCTTGCTATCGCCAACCAATCCCGCTGCCTCCTTCTCTCCAACTGCTAGACCCTGTTGTCAGCTCTTCTCTAACAGTTAGGCTGCCCCACTCCCTAAAAAATCCCTAACTCCTTTGAAAAACCTGCCAAATTATTATTTCATTTAACTACATCTAATTTAGTTTTTAAATTCTTTTTTATTTTTTATTAATAGGAATTATTATGGTTTTAATTCTTTTTATTTTTGCGATATTGAGAATTACTAGAGCTTGAATTCTTTCTATTTTTAGAATATTGAGAATTATTAGGATTTGAGTTCTTTCTATCATTGGAATATTGAGAATTATTAAGATTTCAATATGAGAAAAAATAAAAAGAAGCATGTGAGAAAAAAGAGGAAAATATAAACTTTCAGTAAAATTATAATAGCAAAGTTATGATATGAGCATAAATTCATCAATAAATTATAATAACAAAGTTATAATAAAATTAAATTTTTCGGGTACTTTAAAAATTTAGTTTGTGTATTTAGAATTTTCATTTGTTAAATTAATTAAGTTAATTGTTAATCCGTACTACAATAAAGCACTAATAATAAAAATGGTTTCACTTTGCAAATCCAAACCATCGATTCTTCTGTTTAGACGTACACTATTGAATTTATATGTAAAACTTCATGCTATTTACATTTGCTTCAAAATTTGGGCTTGAGTTCGACTCATTGAACCTCTACCTTTCTCCGGGCCATTAATTTTATGTAGGGATGAGAATGAATGAGTCAAAATTTAATTTTTGGCTGGCCTTATTCAAAATTTTGAGTTAGAAATGAAAGTTTTATTTGTTTATAATTCAAAAAAATTGAATAGGGCGGTTCAAGGATTGGCCCTTAGACTTATCCATTTTCATCGGTACGTCTATATCCTCTCCATTGTAATTAGGGAGGTAATTATGTGTACATAAAATAATTGATTAAGAATTTACAAATACATTGAGCATATGCTGATATCTGATTTCATATCTATATCCCTATATTTATTAGCTACTCATATCCATATCCTTATCCGAGAGGTTATCATATTCTGATATCCATATCAACATCCTAGTTTGGATAATTTACTTTGTTTAAGATTGGATGGATAATTGATTAGGAATTTACAAATACATCGTACATATGTTGATATCCGATTTCATATCTGTATCCATCTCTTTATTAGCTACTCGTATCTATACACTTACCTGAGTGGATGTCATATTTTGATATCCATATCAACATCCTTTCATAGTTTTATAAGATTTATTTGGTCTGAGATTAATGTATGTCAAAAGAGATAAACTTTTAATTTTAAAATCTTTTTCTCTCAGTTAGTGATTTTTTTATTAATATTCAGTGATGACCCAAAATAATTATCACTCGGAAATCGAAAAGAGATCAACCTACACTCTGATATCACATGTGAGATGAGTAAAGAAAATAGAAGGATAAGAGGAAGAAGAAGATGGAACAAGGAGAGGGAGAAGAGACAGAGATGGGAAAAGTTAAGAATCTCATTAATCATAAGTTATGGCAACAAGTGCTCCTCATAAGCTTAAACAAAAAGGATAATTATACTAAGACTATCTGTACTATGGGATTATAGAACTTATTATGCCTCTAAACTTTTTTATTAGGGTTTCTAACGGAATTAGATAACCGTTTGTAACATTCACTCTAATGGGAACTTCTAAATGAGCACCCCCGCCCCACATGGTAAAGTAATGCTCACAAATTCAAGTGGTGTGCTCATTCTGAATTTCCCAACTCTAATTTAAACCGAAATAAATCCAACCTCGTGACGCCCTTCCCCTCTCCTTCAAACTGGAACCCAAGAGTCAGAAAAACGACACATGATGAAATTAGGGATTCCTTCGCGAAAATTTGGTTTTCTTTCATGAAATTGGATTGAAATTGAATTTGGGATGTGGGTTTTTGATCTTGCGAGGCTGAAGCGGAGGAGGAAAGAGGGCCAAAAAAAAAAAAAAAAAAAAAAAAAAGGGGAAGGAGGTTGGAGATTGAAGTGATTTTGGGACTGAAATTAGAGATGGAAGAAGATGAGTTCTTCTCTATGAACTCTAGCATCGAATGAGCTAAATTTTATTAGGGTTTTAATATATATGTTCTTGATTCAATAATGTCGTCCAATCCCATTTCCAAAATGAATCAATCTCAAGTTGAGAGAGGCTAAAGATGTTATCTTACTCTTTATGGGGCTTCTCTTTTGCTTGATTACCCTCTTTAAGACTCAATATCGAATTCTGAAGAGGGTTCTTGGGTACCCATAACAATTTTGCTCAAGGCAATCAGAAGAGAACTGTTATGTGCAATATATCATTTCTGCGAAAATGTGGTAGACGGCGTGGATGATATGCTGAGATCCATCCTCGATCATGCGAAATATTGATGCAAATCAAGAGTAACGCATGTATAGATGTACCTTCATGTTGTTCCGCTTTGGTGTCTTTATGTGGAGAAAGAAGATTTGTTTCTGTACAGATATAACTTCAGTATGGTATATGATGCATGTAAGGTGTTTGAGATAATGTCTGAAAGAACTGTTTTGGTCTTTTGGTAGTGGATTCTCCCGGAGTTTGGGTTTTTTTTGGCTGGGTGAAGTTGCTGCAGATATAACACCATTGCCCCCACATTGAAGGAGTCCACCGTTGACCGTGTTGGTTTCTCTCAACGCCGAGCAGGTCATTGTATGGTCGCCCATGCATTATCACTTACAGACTCTGTCAATGCTATGATCCCACGAGGCTTTTCCAAGGTAAACCATCAATCTTGATAGCAACCGTGCTACATGCATTACTTAATGGGAAGATTTTCCTGCCAAGTTAAAATTAATTGTATTCTGTATTTTCTTATCTGAAGAAAAATATTTCTCCTCTGTTTATTGCTTTCTACAAAAAAATGCCATGTAGAAAATGTTGATGCATTGGTTCTGCCTGATCATTCTCCATGCCATTTGTAATAATGCAAAAATAAAATCAATTGTTACAAATTCGTACATGTTGAAGAGAAGCTTTCATTGACAGGAAACACATTAAGATAAATTTAGCAGTTTGTGTTGCAAAATATCTTTTACAAATTAAACACCACTTATAAAATTTGCATTAGTTCAAGTAAAAATTGGTACTTCTGATTTTGTGTTGGTTCCTCACATCCACCAAAATGTCACTTTAATGGTTTTTTATCACATATTTTAAGTGATTGCAATTTTAGTACTCTCTTGCATAGGAGGTCAAAACAATTAAGTCAACAAATAAGTGGAAACTATGAGGACTATGTGTAATTCCCTAGCTCAATAGTCCCACATTGGATGTGAGACAAAAACTAGAGTAGTTTATAATGATTCCAATTAAGCCATTAAGTAATTGTAACTAGTCTTTTTGAGAGAGGAATTTTTGTCTAATTATAAACTATTTTAATTCTTGTTATCCTACTGCAGACTTTAGTATATTCAAACCAAATATATTGTCGGTACCTATACGTGCTCGTTTACCATATATCGAGGTAGGTATGACAGGTATAAGTGGTATCAAAGTCAGGCACCAACCAAAAATGTGCATAACTAAGTACCACATGGACCTAAGTACTACTCGGAATAAAGTGCCACACGGAAGTGGGGGCTACCTTTTGAATCCGTGGACTATCTCTAGAATCTAACACCGCTTGGTGACGTGTTAATATATTACGGTGCCCTTCTGATGAGGATGTCAGATTCTAAATGGGGGAGACTGTAATACCCTAGTTCAAGAACCCACATCGGATGTGAGGCAAGAGCCAGAGTTATTTATAAAATTTCAATGGAGCAATTAAATAATTGTACCTTAACCTTTTTGGGGGAGGAATTCATGTCTAATTATGAGCTATTTTAACTCTTGTTATTCTGCTGAACGATTTAGCATATTCAAATCGAATATGTTGTCGGCACTTGTGTGTGCTCGTTTACCATATATCGGGGCGGGGCGGGGCGTGACATTATGACTTGCTTTTCTTTTAATGAGAAGATTAAGATGATAAAGTAAACAGAAAAAATGACAACTAAGTCTTTTATCCCATGTATTTGGAGTATATTACATGAACCAAATAGAGAATGATACTAGGTAGAACACATAGATCTCCTTCTCCACTCATTCCTATTAAGTAATATGTCTTCAATAAGTTCTTTAGCATCCATATCTTTCATATCACCTCCATCCATATTTTTTTTATATTCCCTTTGCTCTTTTAATTTGTCCTATGTTGATAAGCTCCACTCGCTGAACTGGTGTATTTATAGGTCTACGTCATATATAATCAAACCTTTATAGGCAATTTTCTTGATCGTCTCTTCTATGGGGCTACATGTAGCTCAGCAAAAATATTCTCATTTCTAAACTTATCTCTCATAGTGCTACCAAACATCGAACGCAACATGCACATCTTTACTACACTCATCTTCTGTGCATAGTAACTCATCATAACCCAACATTTCTTGTTATATAACAAGTCTAGCTTAATAGTAATATGATAAAACCTTCCCTTTAGCCTTAACAAAAAGTTACTGTCATATAAAACTTCTGTTATGCTCCTCTATTTCAACTAGCCAATTTGGATCTTATGGTTGACATCACTATCGATCTCTCCATCTTTTTAGATAATAGAATCCAAGTAGCTAACTAGTTCCTCATAGGATCTCACCCATCCAGTGTCATAGAAGGGGAAGGAGAACACAAAAGAATTGGAAAAGAAGGGTACGGGACTTGTACTCTACAGGAACACCTAGACATAGCAGAGCTACAGTTTACAATGTACCAATTTGTTCATTTACTACCTATTGTGGACAAATTCCCTTTGATTTGCATGCTAACAACAAAGAAAATGAACTAGACGAATACTGAAATATGCTCTGGGAGAGTAAAGAATGATAAAAAGATGAAAAAAGCAACTAGAAGCTCTTATAAGTCTTATTTCAGTCTCGTTGCTTGGACTTATTCTTCACTGAAGTTGTACAGAGCTGATATTTCCCTGAATCTCGTAGTCTTAGACATCAACGGATTATCAGATATTTTTCTATAGTCCTAAAAAAACTAGGATTTTTCCCAAAAGAAAAAGCTATATTGACTTTATGGGCAATTAAAATTCATTCTAATCGATGTTATGAATTTGTATTCTGTTGCAAACTGTGGGTGCGTAACGATCCCAAATTAATGAAGTATCTGTTAAACCCTTGAAGGACACTAGATAATAAGGAGGGGAAAAAAAAAAAAAAAATCATATTTCACCTTAACAGAAACCGAAGTTGACATAGATGCTATTATGAGGCATTAATTTCCTATTTTGCACTATACAAAAGGATATAGTTGTGGGGTATGCTTTCTTTTAATCTTATGGAAAAACATGGAAAGTAATTCCATGTTCGGTGCATGATTATGGATATTAGTATGGGAACAAGAACAGATACAAAGGTTAACCATCCACGCACAAAAAAAAAAGGTCATTATTTATAAGCTCTACATAAGTTCATGCATTGATTCATGTTTTCTAAAGGGTATAGGGTGACATCTAATTTGCATCTCTCCCATTTACCTATCCAAATCTCAATAATCACATAAGTAGCAACAATTCCTGCAATTAACCACCTCTTATTATTTTAGAAAATTAGTTCTGAAGAATGGTAGTAATCTTGACATCAAAAATTGGTTTATGCCCTTCCTTCTGTTTCGTTTTTGGGTTGGAGAAAGAGGCATCTCATGCACGGTGGCATCTGTTTATAGCAGAACTGCTACAATCACTCCTAGCCTCTTGTGACTTGTCTAATGGTGTTTGCTACTAACAATAGGAACCTATTGCACTATATATGACCGATCTAATCTTTCCCATATGGATTGCCAACAGACAAGAAAGGTCAGGCCGCCAGCATCATAGAAATGGCAAGCCATGTGAGCTCTCAAGTCCTTTGTGGGCTCGTTATGTTGCTTTTATTAGTAGTAGGGTCCCATGTTGAAGCCCAGCACCACATAGGTGAGGGAGCAAGACGCCCTCCCGTTCCTGTCAAGAAAAATCGTGGCAGATTCATGCCAGGTGCCTGGAATTCCGCACATGCCACTTTTTATGGAGGTTCTGACGGGTCTCAAACCACGGGTGGAGCATGCGGATACCCTGATACTATGAGCCATGGATATGGCCTGCAAACAACGGCATTGAGCACCGCTCTGTATAATGATTGGCATACTTGTGGTGCTTGCTTCGAGATCAAGTGCGATAGGAGCTCTAAATGGTGCAAACCAGGACAACCCTCCATCTTTGTCACAGCCACAAACTGGTGCCCACCAAATTACGCTCAGTCTAGTGACAATGGTGGTTGGTGCAATCCTCCTCGTGTCCATTTTGATCTCACCATGCCCTCATTCCTTCAAATTGCCGAATACAAAGCTGGAATAGTTCCTGTTAACTACCGCAGGGTTTCGTGTAAGAAGCAAGGTGGTATCAGGTTCACCATTAATGGGCATCGCTACTTCAACCAAGTGCTGGTGTGGAACGTAGGTGGAGCCGGAGATGTGCAAGGCTTTGAGGTCAAAAGAAGGGAAGGAACCTGGATACCAATGCAACGCAACTAGGGCCAACGCTGGGCGACATACAAAGATTTGACAGGTCAATCTTTATCATTTAGGGTTACGACCAGTGACAAGCGCAAGTGCATTTCCTCGAACATCACTCCTTCAAATTGGCAGTTTGGCCAAACATACGAGGGAAAAAACTTCTAAGCCCTGATCTCGTTGAATGTCTAGGGAAGGAACCTGGATACCAATGCAACGCAACTGGGGCCAACGCTGGGGGACAGACAAAGATTTGACAGGTCAATCTTTATCATTTAGGGTTACGACCAGTGACAAGCGCAAGTGCATTTCCTCGAACATCACTCCTTCAAATTGGCAGTTTGGCCAAACATACGAGGGAAAAAACTTCTAAGCCCTGATCTCGTTGAATGTCTTGAGCGTGCATGATAAGGTTAAGCCTACTGGTGAAAATGCCATTTCTAATTTGACATTGTATCTATATGGTTATTGCCTAATAAATACCTTCCTCATCTCTCCCTGTTTTAATTTCATTTTAAGGAGCTATTTCCTTATACACTTCATAGGCCATTGGCTACATCGGAAATGTTTTGAAATGATTTTCTTCTTCATAAACTTCGTAACTGCTTTTCATATTCCCTTCCGACGGTTTAAAACATTTTTAATAGGAGTTTGAAACAATATGCAAGGTTTATTTTAAGCAGCTGACTCTTGGATTGCTTGATCCAAGTTCTAAGTTGTCATTTAATTTTTGTTTTCCTCTGTTCCATTGGAGATGATTTCATGATTGATTGGTATGCAACCCCATGTATACTTTGAACTTGAGTTGTGAAAAGAAATTGTGTGTGCAATCTGATGATTGTCCTAAGTTTGATTGGTCGCTCATGTCCGAGGCAATATAGCTTACATATCAATAAGCAATTTGCATGGAAGTCATTTTCATGTTGATTTCTCTTATTTATGTGAAATTCATTGTGCACTTGAACTTATCATGCTCAAGTTAATCACTTCCCTTTTGAAACACCCTTGTTTCAGGCTTCTTGGCTTTCTAATTAACTGTATACCTCATGCACTCAGTATTATTTCGTGTTGTGTATCAGACTAAACTTTTGTTGACATTTTCTGTGGCTTATGTTTTTTTCCCCAAAAAACGAGTTAAATTCCTACACCAATATTTTGTTTCCCATATGCTCGATTGTTTTTCTCTTGAAAAAGATTAAACAAATTCCCTACATTAACTTCATCATACAATCTCTTGTAGAAAAATCCCCATAGCAATAGTGTGCTCTAAATATTTATTGCCAATTTAATCTATGCAGAACTTCTGCTTATGGTTGAGAAGTTGACTGTTGTCTGATCTGCAGATATCACGGTTCGATACTGTATACATTCATTCATCAACAGCACGGGCAATCAACAACAGCCAACAGTTTCCAGCATAATTTAAGCACGGAATTGAGACGGTATTATTTTATTTTTTGTTTTGCCAATTTAGTGCCCTTCATAGAATGAGTCCTTATATTATGACTGGGATTCAAGTGACAACCTCCTTTTAGGAACTAGTTCATATATACGAAGTTGAGACGGTATTATTTTATTTTATTTTATTTTTTGTTTCGCCAATTTAGTGCCCTTCATAGAATGAGTCCTTATGGGTGGGATTCAAGTGGCAACCTCTTTTTAGGAACTAGTTCAGATATATGACCAATCTTTCTATCCACTTGGAAGATCTAAAAAAGCATTTTAGGGTTCAAGAAATCTTTGTTTCTGCAGAGTGATATCGAGTTCAGAGTGCATACGATTACCGAGGCTAGTAATGTTGGCATGAAATAAAAGCCTTGATGTGGATGCGAGACTAGAATTTAGTGTCTTTGATTGAGTGTGTGAATGGGACAATATCAGATGGCTTAACAACTGATGAATCAATAGAGTTAAGAAGTATGTTATTTTTTAGTAGAAATGCAGAAAAAATACCTGAGTAAACAATCGTCTTGACAGACACTAGATAAACATGTGGAGTGACCAGATACCCTGTCATTCTGAGGCTAAACATATTTGAGCTTAGAAGACACAAAAGTTTTGAAATTTTGTGTCACATGCTGCATTGCTGGATGATTATGTGGATCCGTATGCAATCAGTGGAGTGCTACATTAACTGCGTTGAGTGTCTGTTGGCTGCAATTTCAGCTCTAGGAAGTGACATGCGATAATCTAGATTCCTAGAACATTTTTTAGTAAAAAATTTTTGTCTGTTAGGGATGATAAAGAAGAAGGAAAACCCCATGGGTGTTTCCCTAACACCAACTATAGTATAATTTTTCCGAAATTATATATATATATATATATATATATATATATATATATATATATATATATATATATATATATATATATCACATTTCTTGGTCACCCTTATCGTATAGGCAAGTTCTACTAGAAAAGGGACAATGTAAATGATTGAATAACTAACTCTTGGATATTTGATGTATGCCGAAACTATCATATGTACATTTAAGTCAATCAGATTGATCAAATTAAAAATTAAATAAGGATACCATAAAAAAAATCTAGATTTTGATGTTGACTCTTGGATATTTTGATATAGTTAGTTATTTACCATGTTTTATATGTCACAGTAGTGAGTTCACTGGTAACAGACATTTTTTGTTTGAAACATGAATATCAATTAAAGTATCCAGCAGCTAATGATATCATGCAAGGGAATTATGCTATATTTTATAAATCAAGAAATTAATAACATTGATTCGGTGGATATCAAGGACTATTTTTATTATAGCGAAATAAAGGACTAATATTTATGAAGGATGATAAAAACGAGAGATTCCTTGTTGCATCCTATCACCACCACTAGTGTGATTATATTGAAACTGTGGATATTGCATTTTCTTACCCACACTCATTGGATAGACAAGATCTGGAAGAGAGAGCAAAATAAAAGATTAACGTTAACTCTTGGGTATTTTCGTGTATCCAGACTTGTATCATACATACATTTGACATCAATCTTATTGATCAAGTTGTAAAATATATATAAATGCTATCATACTATAACAATAAGGTACCTATCAAAATATTTTCTGAATAAAACGTAAACTCTCATAAGACATATTTAACAGAAAAGAGCAATATCAATATCATTTAGAATACACATGGTGCAAGGGAACTTAGCTATAGTTTTACAATCCAAGAAAATTAAAACGATTGATTCAGATCTAGGATTATACATGTTGGGGATGACAAGGAAGAATGAGGATTCCCTGGGTGCATCCTAAAACCAACTAAAGCTTGATGAATACCAAAGCTGTGTGCGTCACACTTTCTCACTAACAACGGGAGGTTCGATAACATAAACTTTAACTCTCTTTGTCAACCCATGAGTCAGAAGCTTTGTAACTCTGCCCACATTCTAGTTTTAAACCATAATTTAATAATTATTTATTTTTAAAATTTTACTTATTTTTAGGTAACTTTAATTGAAGTTTGAATGAGTTTTCATTCTCAGAGGAACTCTAAATGATGTTGATGACGAGAAGACGATGACTGCAATGATAATAATAATCGAATAAGTACTTTCTTAGAAATTATAAAACATAAAAGTTTGTTTGACATTTGAAGGACAATAATACATTATATTAATTATTTACTTTTTAGAATTGATAAATTATATTTTATTGGATTTTCATATATATTATATTAATGGATAATACGTCACATTAGGTAAGAAAATAGGCTCCAAGTTGCTTTCTTTGAAAATTAAATAGCAATCTTTTTTGAAATAGAATTCTGTTTATTTTAAAATTCTGATTATTTTTTATTAATTAAGAATTACATTATCCTAATATTACGTATTAAAATTAAACATGAATCTATATCGAATTAGAATACATTTTGATTATTTTTCTTTTTAAGGAATTGAATAAAGTAAATAGAAATCTTTTTGAAATAGAATTCTAATTATTTCCTTTTGTAGTTTAGATTATATGAATTGTTATTTTTCTTTCTGTTTATTAATTAATAATTGCTTAATCCTAAATTAAGTGTTGAAATTAAATAGGAATTCATGTCGAGTTAGAATTTATAAAATTAAATAAAATAGATTTTCATATTGTAATGCCCTCACTTAGAATACAGGGTAGTGGGGTCATCAACAACATACTCTTGGGAATATACTAAGCCTTTGTACAATATCATTAAATTTAACACAAAATACGTATGCCATAACAATATCCAATGATATTATGTAATATTTCACAGGAAATCAACTTTTCATTAAGAAAATAAGTTTGATAATAATGGAAGAACAAAGAAAAATACAATGAAATCAATAGGGAAACAATTAGGATAAAAGATAATATAAATGTAGACACACATATAAGTAAAAGTCCAAAGAAAACTGCAAACTCCTAATGAGTTTTAGCTTGCTCTTCAAGATACTCTAGATTTTCAGTCTGCTCTAGTGGGTCATCTTTTGAGTCTGGACATACATATTCGAGATCATTAAAATGCAAACATAACGTATATATACATAAACATACGTCTAAATTTATAAAACTTTCGCAAAATATTAGTCCACTATCATTCACAAGTATATTCCAATGCTCATATCTAAGCTAGATGTCTTATATCAGTTCATCATTTATCTTATATTTTAGTAAATCTAATGCATATACTATCTTGTAATTTGTAAAACTAACTGATGGAATACTAACACTTCGTGTGTTTTCTTGTGCATATGCGGAAATATGTCTCAGTATTTTTGGGAGCAGATCTCGGAACATGTCACTAAGCAAAATAGTAATCAGTAATCAGATAATGGTCCAGTACCATCCAGTGTCTCATGATGGTACTAACATTTTAGTTTCATGACTTAGTAGTATAATAATTGAAATACGGTCCATTTCGTCTTTTAGTTTTTCTCAAAATTCCTTGTTGTTAATGAGTTATAATTTTGTTATCTATATCATTATCAATATCATTCGGTGATAGCATCATTTTACTAATACTGAGTTCTATATTATTTCAAAATCCATAATTCAGTATGGTATCATTTATCGTTTCAATGTTATTAATGTCATGCCTATTCCTTAACCATGTTCAACTTATTACTTGTCAACATAATAAATTTAAGCTCGCTTAATTATATTCGATCAAATATATTATTAAATACTTCCACTATATCCATATCTAGGTTAGCTAGATTGAATATTATTAAGGCCAATCAACAAGGTATGTATAGGACCGAGAAGTTTTATATGTAACGAACGTTTCTTAATTAAATAGGCACTATCCTTTAAGTTCAATTTCCTTGGACATTAATGAATGTAACAATATAAAATCTTATTGACTCTTTATAATGAATAAAGTAACATTCTAACTTTATATTTTCTTGTTTTGAAGTATATCCATTTATTTCAATAAGTTGTCATTTTTATTATTCTCTTTAAACATTCAAATACTTAAATTTTAGTTTTTTTTTTTTTTTTATTAAACATAGTATATACAACAAAACTACATGATTCACAGGATTTATTCTTTTGTTTAAGCATGATAACTACAATATTATAATAAGAAAAACGAGATGCTATAATATAAAACTAATTCACATGAAAACGAGTTAGAATGAAGGTTAACTTGAAGAAGAAAGGAAAGTTCAGTGGAAGGAAAATATAAGAAAAAAATGATATAATGAAAGTATAAACAAAGGAAAGTAATAGAAAGAAAGTATAAGTAAAGGAAAATATTAGAAAGATAGTGATCAAAAGAATGGAAAGTCTATAGAAAGAAATGTAATATAAAAAATTCGAAAGTAATGGATGGAAACTCCAACAAAAGAAAGTAACGAAAGGAAAGTATGAGGAGAGGAGAGTAAATAAAATGACATTATAAATATTAAAAGGAAAGGTCGACTAATTTATCTCGACTCATTGCACGTGGTGTGTATGTATATTGGATTTTATGGTTAAATACTAAATAATTATTGTAGTTCTCATTGAATCATTTCAAATTTTAAATTTTTAAAAATGTTATCCATATACCGTATTATATAATATTCCAGATAGGATCATTACACATATCGAATTAGAACCATAGATTAAAATTAATTAGAAATGTATTTCAAAATTTTGTCTAATTTGGAGATTAAAAAGGGGGACGAAATTTGGTTAGGAAAAATAGGCATCCTGCGAACCCGGGACTACAGATTTAATCCCCACTAAGTATTCAATTCTCATGTAGTACTAAGTTAACACTTGATAGAACTGATTGGTGGAGAATTTTGCTTATTATGGGAGTATCCCCGTGAACTCGGGACTGCATATATTGCCACGACAGAAGCTAGAGATTTAGGTTGCAGTTAAATCCGGAATATTATTGTCATAATTTTTGTTGGAATATTATTGTCGCATCATAAGCTGAATTATCATTGTCACAGAATAAGCTAGATTATCATTGACATGGTTGAAGTTTGGATTAACAATAACACGAGGTTTTGTCGATTGATCAACCTTTTGTATTTCAATGAAATGTTGAAGAACCTACCTTTCAGTTCCTCCATAAGCCTCAATTATCTTATTAATATGTATATGTTGAAAAATCAAGTTAATTAGGTTATAGGCATTATCATATAGAGTCAATGCCACGATAGTATAATATGCTAGTTAAGTCAAGACCAAAGACAAAATATTTAAATAACTCAAGATCTGAGTACATATCCTGATTGAACAAGAGACATACCCGTGATATGACAAATATGCATGATACAAATAGGTAGTTATTATGTAAGTAAAATGATATGACTCCATATGACCGAATTGACATATTGTGCAGTGCTTAGTGAAGTTAAGTATAACCTTTCATGTCAATTTTGAATTGGATTAAGACTTTTGAAGTAAATAATAAATCAAATAAGACAACTAAAATAACAAATTAATAAATCATATAGTTACATAATAAAAGTAACTTCAAACTAAATCTTAATAAAGTTACTGAATGAGCTTGGACTAAATTTCAGAAGAGAGTTGGCATAGTAGAGTTGTCGATGGATGTGAGTCACTTAGCGAAGATAGCCAAGCTGGCATAGATCGATCAAGTTGCTGAGGATAGCCAAATTGGAGGAGATAAGTCAAGTTGGCAGAGATAAGACAAGTTGACGGAGTTTGTAGAGATGAGTAGCATTGGCATAGTTAGCAGAAATGGGTAGGCATAGTAAACACATTTTAAATAATTGAAAGAATATCCAAATTATGTAAATGAGATCAAGATAGGAAGCGGATCCTGCTATTAGCGAAACTTGCAAAAGAAATGACAAGTTTCGAGAAGTTTCAACAATTCGTTTGTTACTAGTCATCATGCAGTTTCAAGGACTTCAAATAATTTTTATGTTTCAATATAATTAGAGTTAGAAAAGTAGTATAAATGAGAGTTATAGAGTATTGAATTCCTTTTAAACAAACCTATGATGTGCTTAATCAAAGTTCAAGGTCAAAGGATATCATGCATTTACTGAACATGACACAAGAATCTTACTGTTGTGCAGTAACTCTAGCTTCTAGTTATGATTTGACTAGGATAAAATGAAAATTAACAAAATGTTATAAAAGAGAAGTTATAGGTTAATGAATTCTCTTTCTTATGACCCAAGATCAGCTCAATCAAAGGTTTAGATTAAAAGTTATAGGGATTTTAATGAGACTATAGAGGAAACCATGCCACTAGACCATGCTAGTCTCGGTGGAGATGGAGTGATTTCGTCGGGATAGAGGCTCGACAAGGCTAGAACCTCATCGATGGCAAAGCAACACCCTCGCCAATAGGATCATTGGAGGACCATCCTCAGTGACAGTGCTAGTGGAGGAACACTTGTCAGAGATGGGAAGTTATGCAAAAATTTGACTTTGAGGTCAATTTTGCTAGGGTAAGAGTTGTACGAAATTGAGTCCTCTTTCTAACATGACCAGAATGAGATCGATTAGAGTTGTGTAGAGAAAGTTATGGTTAGTATACTAATAGGGTGTAAAGTGGGTAAACTAGTGGCTCTGTGCTTTCTTGAACTTTAAATTCGATTTTTTTTTTGCTAGGTTAAAGTCAAGATTAATAAAAATATTATAAATAAAATTTGTGATGAATTGAATTCTAATATAAAGTAAATAGGAATGAGGTCATTTGGACATCTAGTTAAAAGTTATGATCGAAACACCGTATGAGTGTACGAGCGATAACACAGATATGCTATGTTATCAACGACTTCCACTCGGATTATAACTAGGCTAAATTCAAGATTAGCGAAAATGGGGAAAGTTGTGGTGGAATTGAGTTCTAAAATAAGCAAAATAAGAATGAATTCATTTGGAATAACGAATCGAAAGTTATGATTATTCTATCGAGATCAACTAAATTAACCGCTAAATTTCATAATAGAGATGGATCACTTGGAGATTGGAGCAAATGACCTGAGAATTGTTTCCTTGCTAGAAACAGTTAAGAAAAAGTTTCTTGATTAAAATTACATTTTTGTTTAATTAAAGGGTGATTTCTAGCTAAGAATCTAGTGTATATGCATAAATTCTTTGATAATGAGGCGTGATTTCTTGTCTTGTGTTTGAATAAGTGCTCCAAAGAGGTTGTTTGGGTTCAGCTGGAGTGAAGCTTCTGGTAGGAGGAAGGAGAAGAAATTGAAGAAGAGTGAGCTGTTGGAAAAATGAGGATGATGATAGAGATTGAGTCTGATGCACTCAAGTAAAGAGGGGGAAGAGGGGATGGTGGTATCGTGAAAGGCGTGTAGGAGGGCCTACTCTCCCAACCACTTTCTCTTGTAAAATGCAAGAGTACCATAGAATAATTTTCCGAAAGTCAAGGGAGTTTATCATGGAATATAATTAAAAATTAGAAGGCAAAGAAGGAACGGATTTCAAAACAATAGGGTCGTTACAGAAACCAACCTCATTATCATAGGAAATAAGCTCCTAGGAGAATTAAATTCCCAAATTGTGTTGGGCTACACAATGATGTGACACTCTCTACCTAGAATCTGGATAGCAGAAATGCCAGCAACATATTTGTAAGAATATGCTAAGTTTTTAGTAAAATAATTATAGTTAGAAGAGTGTATAATAGACCACCGATTCCTCTCTCAAAAAGGCTAAATATAATTACTTTTTAATCTCATGAGAATCATTATAAATTACTCTAACTCTTATTTCTATACGATGTAGGATTGTTAGCTAGCAACATTATGTTCTCTCCCCATCCAGAATATAATATCCTCATTAAAGGAGTATATTACCACACTAAAACTTCACTTGCGATGTAGGATTTTAGAAGCACCATAGGCATGATATTTTGTTCTAGGTAATACTCAGCTTTATGTGATACTCAATTCCATTCACTTCATGTTGGTGCTGGCTCTAATACTACTTCTAACACCCCCTACCGAGAATCTGGGTAACAAAAATGTAGGCAACATATTCCTAAGAAAATATGCAGTATATTTGTAAGAATATAATTATGAATATACTAAATCTCAGATATAATATTAATAGTTAAAATAGTTTATAATTAACAGGACTTTCTCCTTTAAAAAAGTTAATTATGTAACACCCCAAACTACATATCAAAAGTTTTGGCGATGTATCCCATTTATGGATAAAGCGGGTGGGTACCCCAAATGCAGATACACGAGGCCTTTAATCACAGAGAACTACGAAATCAGAGCGCAGGAACAAATTACATTGTTACAATTCAAAATATTACATTGCATTATCCCAAAAGTGATGAAGAAAATTAAATATTCACGATTTTAAGGGATGTTACCCAAAATAGAGTATTTTATAACAAAGGAGGACAACTCACTAAATAATAAATATACAAATTAAGGCTGAATACAATGATTTCCAAATATGAGATGATTTCATTAGAAACGGGAGTCCACTGATTTGCTGAGGCTTACTTACTCCTAAAATTATGAACCTTCAATTGGTGGGCCCCCCTTGAAATTTCTACCACCTGAGTGTGTGGAGGTAACCCAGGGGTTAGACCCAGCAAGAAATAGAATCGCACACGTGACATGGATTAACATTAACATGAAATAAATTAAATGAAAGCATAACATATGTGCAAACTTAAAGTAATTGAATACAGAGTTTGACAGGATGGTATCAAAGGTATAACTTAATGTTAAATACATAATATACATCAAGGCAATATATGTCATGTATAATGAAATATAGAATAACATGTAATTAAATTAGCACTTGTAAGGTTAGGTCCTAAAGTGATTAACATGTTTCTTGAATACTCGGGCAAATCGGAGAAAATTTCCGTTAAATATAATGTGGCAATATTAACCTCACTAAATATTCAATTCCCATGTGGACACTGAGGACATCCTTGAAGTGTGGGGGATACTAAGTTAATGCTTGATGGAACTGATTGGTGATTAGATCACACGTATTCTAGAAGTATACCGTGCACACACGGTACTAGCGCCATAGATGCTGGTCTCATTTGAATCAGCCGCACCGCGTAGTGCTAATTATCTTATGCATACCCGAGATCATGGCCACATACACTGGTCTCCAATGAACGAGTTGCACTACTAAGTGCTAATTATCCCGTGCATACCCGGGATCATGGCCATAAACGCGGGTCTCTCTTGAACCAACTGCTCCATTAAGTAGTAGTATTATCAAAAAGACATTGACAACATGGAGTCGATGTGGTTGCGTAACCTATGTTCTACAATACGTCTTTCATTCCACTATTCAGTCCCCTGCACCTCGTTGTCTTATCAATATATTTGTCCAGAAATCAAATCACGTCAAGTTACAAGCAGTATCACGCAGGGTTAGTGTCACGGTAACATATTACACAAGTCGAATCACGTTCAAAAATATAATGTTATAAGAAAGTCAAGATCCAAGTACATGTTCATATAGAGCAAGAAGCGTACCAGTGATAAAACAATATGCATGATACAAGTTATGTAATTATCAGGTGAGTAACATATTGTGACATCATAAGAACAAATTAATTTATAGTATAGTGATTAGTCAAGTAAGGTGTAACTATTGCCACCACTTCTGAGAGGTTAAGATTTATTAAATAAGTCATCAGTTAGGTAAGGCAATTTAATAACAAAATAATAAGTCATGCAACTATATAATAAACTTGACCTCCAGCTAATTCTTAACAATGATAATGAATAAGTTTGGCTAAGTCTCCTATAAGAGCTGGCAAGTAGAGTTGAAATGAAGAGATCTAATGATGTAGAATTATATAGGGATGTGGGTCAATTCAGTGAAGATAAGGTGAGTTGGCGGATGTGAGAGATTAGTAGGATGTGAGAGATTAGTAGGATTGGCGGAATTGAGTAGCCCTAAAGACTTGGAATAGACTAGTAGTATTGGCGGAGTTGAGTAGTGTTGGAGATTAGTAGCGATTGACGAGTATGAGCAATGTTGGTGGGATTAGTTCTGTTGGCGGGGGTTAGTTATGTTGGCAGAGTGGCAAAGATAATTAGTCTAGACGAAGTTTGTGTGATAAGGAAAGAATCAAATAATCAAAATAATATCAAATTCATGTAAATATAATGGAGATGGAGCTCATGGATAAGGGCCGCAGTTGGTCAGAGCTTGTAAGGTGGATTGGCAAATTATGAGGGTCTTAACAACTTCATCGTTGTTTTGCCATCTCGCAATTGCTGAGATTTTAAATGATTTTTATCTTTTTTTTATGATTAGAATCAGAAGATAAAATATAAATGGAGTTATAGAGAATTGAGTTCTCTTTCCAACACTTATATGGACCTAATCAGTGTTCCGAAGCAAAAGATATCATTGATTTATTGAACACAATACAAGACCCTTGCTGCTGTGCAGCAACGTCAGATTCAAACTATGATTTGAATAGGATAGAGTGGGAATTAGAAAGATAGTTAGTTAGAGAATTTGTAGATAATTGAACCCTCTTTCCAACGAATCTAAGATCAGCTCAATAGGAGTTGTAGATCAAAAGTTATGAGTATTTTAGTAAAACTGTACTACACTCTCAACTGGCAGCGCCCCATAGTTCCGGCAAAGCTAAAGCATGTTCTGGCATGGTTAAGTGTCCGACGGGGCTAACTTATTGGCGGAGTTAAGTGTCCAACGAAGTTAAGTGTCTGGCAGAGCTAGCCTGCTAGCGGTGCTAACTTTACGGCGAAGCTAAGTGTCCACTGGAGTTAAGTGTCCGGCAGAGCTAAGCTCTGTGCAGAAGGTCGACTTTGAGAGCGTTTTTAGTGGGGTTGAGATGAATATACGAAAATTAGAGATAATTGAATTCTATTTCCAATGAGACCAAAATCAGCTCATTTGGAGTTCTATATCAAAAGTTATGATATAAAAACCGAAGATGTGTCCATATGGCAGCAGATCTGTTTTTGCACAAGTACTGAATTCAAACCCGATTTTTATTGGGTTAGAGAAAAGTTAGGAGACAAGTAATATATGAAATCGTAGATAATTGAATTTTCTTTCTAATGAGACTAAAATCAGCTCATTTGGGGTTCCACATCAAAAGTTATGATAAAAAATCATAAGGTGTTTCCATATGACAGCAGATCCGTATTTGTACAAGTACTTACTTTAAACCTGATTTCATAGGGGTTATAGGAAGTGTTATGAGACAAATAATATATTAAATTATAGATAATTGAATTATATTTCCAATGAGACTAAAATAAGCTTCATTGGAGTTGTGTAGAGAAAGTTATGGCCATAATACCAAGAGGGTGTATAATAGGTAACCCAGTCTTGCTGTGTTCACTTCGACTTCAACCTGAATTTTAACTGGGCTAAAGGTAAGACTGGGAAATACAAAGTAGGGGGTTTTGTAGGGAATTAAATTCTAATATAATCACAAAAAGAATGAATTCATTTGGACTCCTAAAACAAAAGTTATGTTCGAAGTAAGTGACAATATGGAGCAATAGTGCAACAAATTGATTTCTACTCAGATTTTGACTAAGCTAGAGTTAAAAATTGGTGAGAGTGATATAAAGGAAAGTTGTAGAGAATCATATTCTAACATAATTAAAGAATGATGTCTAACTAGAGAGAGTGAAATTAGTGATTCTTGCTAAAGATAATTGGGTATGTGATTTCTTGCTAAAGAGAGGGAAGCGAGATTTCTAGCTAAAGAGAGAGAGAGGCGTGATTTCTTGCAGACGAGCTCCAAAGAGGTGTTGCTGGAGGAAGTAGAAGAAAATGAAGAAGAGAGTTGTGGCAAAATGAGGATGAGGAAAGAGTTTGAGTCTTATACTCAATGTGGGACTAGTAGCTAGGGTCATTGCAAATGGTCTCTCACAAATTGTCTCTAGGCTCCATTTGGATCTCCTTACACTGAGAGTTGGTCTCCAATATGTAAACTGTTATTCAGGCCTAGCATTTTCCATACATCATGGGCTCGAGTTTTTGAGGAAGTATTTATCTCTGTGGGAAAAGTGTGATTGCTGCTGCATGAACTATGCTTAGTTGGCAATCTTTACGAACAACCTGCAGTGTACATTTGCCACGGTAAAGCCCTTTATTAATTAGAACTGATTTTGAAGAATTTGAAAAGCAGTGACATGTAACATATATTTATTGCCATAATTATTTGATTTCCTACAAATAATTAGGATCCCTTTCACCGTATATTTGCCAAAAGAAAAATACATCTGGTTTAACAACTGTATTTTTTTTTTGTTAAGCGCTTATTAATGAAACACGATGGACTATACCTACCGTTTTATCTCAAATACAACTGACTTTCTCCATAGACAGATTAAAACGAACATTTTAAAAAAAATTGAAATAGATCACCTCTATGAATTTATATCCACATTGTTTCAATGCATATGGACGATTCTCATCACATTAGGTATACATGAATAGGACACAACTATCATCATAAACGAACAACAGTTTGTACATTAATGACAAAAATTTAAGATAACGATGACTGCTATCATGAAACAGGCTCTGATTTTATTCTTCTGAAGAAACTTGCAACATTTTCTTCTTTTTCTTTGATGACAAAATAGATAATATCCTTCCTATATTATGGATCTTTCATGAATTCTCTTGACAACTCGAAACATGCACTGAGATATACTTGGCCACTTTCAACAGCTTGAAGTAATAATTGAAGCTGGGAGGAAAACATAGGGCAGCTAAAAAAAAAAAAAAGGATATTAGAGACACAGGCAAAATTCATAGAGTATTATGAGGATTTGCTTCGATAAGAAACAAATGGATGTAATGACAACATCATTGCTTACATGGCTAAAACATATTTGAGCTCAGAAAATGTAATAGTATTGAAATCTTGAATGAGAAGAGTCCTGCAAATAGATAATCTCTGTGACACATATTGCATTGTTGGATGATTATGTGGATCGGTATCCAAGCATTGGATTGCTACAGTAACTGTCTCGAGTATATTTGCTGCAGTTTGACCTGCGGGAGGTGATATGTGATCATCTAGAACATATTTTAGTAAACCCTTTTGACCTGTGAGAGATAATAAAGGAGAGAGAAGTTCCCCTGGATGTCTTCCTAAGACCACCTCTAGTGTAATTATGCCAAAACTATAGACATCACACATCTCAGGTACTCTTATAGGCAAGCTCTGCAACAAAAAGGGAAAAGGCCAAATCTTATATCAAATTAAATTTATGCAAGCAAAATAGAAAAGCCTAATTAATTCTCATCATAAACAAGTATATCTCAATCTGAAATAGTTGACAAAATAAAGTTTTTACCATATTTCATTTTTCTCAATACTAAATTGTTGAACGAAATCTATCCTCAGCAATATCCACTAAACTATTTTAATAGAGATAATTATATATGTACTATGCTACATATTGTTGGAAAAATAGTAAAAATCCCTACTTGTATGTAAACAATAAGTAAGCTATAAGCAAATCAACAAGCCACAGATGACACACAATATTTACGTGGAAACCCTTACGGGAAAAACCACGGGACAATCAGAGAGCGAATTCCACTATACCAGATAAATAGTACAACCTTCCGAGTCTTGTCCAGAGAACTCGGGAATATACAGAAAATAGAGAGTGATACAATGTTACCTCCAACACGAAAGAACCCTCCAACCTTGTTAGAGAACTGTAGTCTGCAGTAGAAGTACCAGACTAACACCGTGATGGATATCACCCGAAGAGCACACCGAGCTTCTTCTCTCCTCTCTTCCTTTCTCTATCTTCTCTTCACTCTTCTCTTGAATGGATACTTGGTGATCTTGGTGTGTGGAATGAAGGCAAATGAGAGCATCTATTTATAGGCTTCATTGTGGCACTATTCCACCAACCGGTACTATTCCACCTACCGGTACTATTCCACCAACCGGCACTATTCCACCTAATTACTCTCACCTAATTATTCTTTTCACTTAATCCATTTTTTTTGGGTTTGAATTAACTCTAACAATCTCCCCCTCCAACCCAAAAAAGAAAGTGAATGAGTTAGAACTCTTACTTAGAGTCCATACCGGCTACCTTCCGACAGAATTTCTGCTTCTCTCTAGGTAACCCTTTCGTCATCATATCTGCTCCATTTTTGTCGGTGTGAATTTTCTCAAGCTGCAATAACTTTTCATCAAGTATATTTCTAATCCAGTGATACCTCACATCGATGTGCTTGGATTTAGAATGAAAACTTGGATTTTTGCTGAGATGAATAGCACTCTGACTATCACAATAGACTGTATAGGTATTTTGTGACATACCTATTTCTTGCAAAAAACGTTTCATCCACAACATCTCTTTGCAAGCTTCTGTAATAGCAATGTACTCAGCCTCTGTAGTTGACAAGGCAACACACTTTTGCAACCTGGATTGCCATGACACAGCTCCCCCTGCAAAAGTAATCAAATAACCAGATGTAGATTTTCTTGAGTTAATATCTCCTGCCATATCTGTATCAGTGTAACCTGTTAGTACCGAATTGCTTCCTGTAAAGCAAATACTTATTTTGGAAGTTCCACGTAGATACCTTAATATCCACTTAACTGCAGCCCAATGCTCTTTACCTGGATTTGCAAGGAACCTACTAACAACACCAACTGCATATGCTATATCTGGTCTAGTACATACCATTGCATACATTAAACTACCGACTGTTGAAGCATATGGAATTCTTCTCATTTCTTCTTTTTCCATCTCGTTTTTAGGACATTGCTCAGAGCTTAATTTGAAGTGTCTTGCAAGTGGAGTACCAACTGGAT
Source organism: Dracaena cambodiana (assembly GCA_036321105.1). Lineage (NCBI taxonomy): Eukaryota > Viridiplantae > Streptophyta > Magnoliopsida > Asparagales > Asparagaceae > Dracaena > Dracaena cambodiana. The sequence continues at coordinate 41,486,068 of JAYEPQ010000010.1, read as the reverse complement.
TTGCTCTGTCCATGTTGAACCTTTTTAGTATTTTATTGATAGGTCTCCTGCGACAACCATAACCTTTTGGCATTCCTGTCACGAGATATGTGCATCCCCAAAATTTGTTGTGATGCTCCCAAGTCCTTCATGGCAAATGATTTGCTTAAATCCTTCTTAAGCTTGTCAATCTTGAACATGTCTTGACCTACAATCAACATATCATCAACATAGAGCAATAGTATAATGAAATCACCATCATACCTTTTGACATAAACACAATGATCTGAAATTGTTTTCTTATAGCCATGATCCACCATAAAAGAATCAAATTTCTTGTACCATTGTCGAGGTGCTTGTTTTAATCCATACAAGCTCTTTTTCAACTTGCAGACCATATCTTCTTTTCCTTTAACTGTGAAACCTTCAGGCTGCTCCATGTAGATCTCTTCCTCTAGATCATCATGAAGAAAAGCTGTCTTCACGTCCATTTGTTCGATCTCCAAATCCATACTTGCAGCCATTCCGAGAATGAGACGAATTGATGACATTTTTACCATCGGAGAGAAAATTTCTTCAAAATCAACTCCTTGCTTTTGGCCAAAACCCTTCACAACTAACCTTGCCTTGTATCTTGGTTGTGAGCTCTTCTCTTCGGTCTTTATCTTGAACACCCACTTGTTCTTTAATGCCTTCCTTCCATTTGGTAATTTTACCAAATCATAGGTATGGTTCTTGTGCAAAGAATCAATTTCCTCTTTCATAACTTTTAACCACTCAGTTTTCTGACTGCCTTCTTGCATTTCTTGGTAACTTTCTGGTTCATCTGCATCAGTAACCAGGACATACTCATTAGTTGGATACCCGCTAAAAGGATAACGGTCTCTGTCAGACCGCCTTAACTGAGGCGCTATTGATGGTTGTGTTGTAGTGGACTGCTCTCCATCTTCTTCTTGAATAGGAGTATCAACATCTGCTTGATGTTCTCGCACTTCTTCTCCTTCATCGTTTGTGACTGGAGAAGGAACTGGATCCAGATCTACAACTTCACTTGTAGAAGACTGCACTGCTTCTTCCTTCTTGAAATCTTCAATTGTCTGATCTTCAAAGAAAATCACATCTCTACTTCTTATTATCTTCTTGTCTTCTGGATCCCATAACCTGTAGCCAAACTTTTCATCTGCATAACCAAGAAAAATACATTGTTTTGTCTTACCATCAAGTTTTGATCTTTCATCTTTAGGAATGTGAACGAATGCACGACAACCGAATACTCTCAAGTGTTTGTAGGAGACTTTCTTTCCTGTCCACACTTTCTCTGGTACATCACCCTTTAAAGGAGCTGAGGGTGATAAATTGATTAGGTCTATCGCAGTCCTTAATGCCTCCCTCCAAAAGGGTTTGGACAATTTGGAATGTGATAGCATACACCTAATTCTTTCGATGATAGTGCGATTCATTCTTTCTGCCACACCATTTTGTTCAGGAGTCTTCGGAATGATCTTCTCATGTCGAATTCCCTTGCTCTTGCAATATTCGTCGAATGGCCCGATATACTCGCCACCATTGTCTGATCGGATACATTTAAGAGACCTTCCTGTTTCTCTCTCCACTTTGGCATGAAATTCTCTAAAGATATCTGCAACTTGATCTTTAGTTTTTAAAGCATATGCCCAAACTTTTATGTAACAATCATCTATGAAAGTTACAAAATAGAGAGCACCACCAAATGTTTTGACTTTCATAGGACCACAAACATCTGAGTGTATCAAATCTAATATGTGAGTCTTTCTATTTGATCCACTTCTAGCAAATGAAACTCGATGTTGTTTACCAGCTATGCAATGCACACAAGTATCAAGATGTGTACCTTTCATGTTTGGCAGGTGTTTTTCATTAGCAAGAATCTGCATTCCCTTCTCACTCATGTGACCAAGCCTCTTGTGCCACAACTCTAGAGAAGAATCTTGCTCAACTGTGTTCACCTCACATTTGCACAGTTTTGCCTGCATCTTATAAAGAGTGCAGCATTTCTTTTCTCTTGCCACGATAAGAGAACCTTTTGTAAGCTTCCAATGCCCATTGCAAAAGGTGCTGCCAAAGCCATCTTCATCTAGCTTTCCTGTAGATATTCGATTCAAGCGAAGATCTGAAACGTACCTTACATTTTTTAGCACCAATTAACAACCGAGACTGGTCTCAAGATGTATATCTCCCATGCCTTTAATTTGAGCAGTGTCTTTGTTACCCATCTTTACAACACCAAAGTCTCCACTTTGATAAGTTGTAAAGAAATTGCTATGTGGAGTAGCATGATACGAGACTCCCGTATCGATTACCCAATCTGCATCTTGACATGTAATACAAAGACATAAATCATTACTTTCAGATACAAGTAAATCACCTTCAACTGAAGCTGTAGTATTTTCATGGGCTTCAGACTTTCCTTCACACTTTGTTTTTTCTTCTCTTATCCGAATTCTGCAGTCCTTTTTTATGTGTCCTTTCTTGTGGCAAAAGTAGCAAGTAATATCCTTCTTCGACCTGGATTTACTTCTGGATCTGGAGTAGTTGCTTCTATCTTTTGATGCTGGTCTTCCTTGATTCTCCAACACAAGTGCTTCAGACTGTGATGTGCCCAAGTTCTTTCATCTGAGTTCTTCATTAAGCAAACTGCTTGTAACCAAACTCATAGAAACTACGCCTTCTGGTGCAGAGTTACTTAGAGACACCACCAATGTCTCTCAACTCTTCGGTAGTGAACTGAGCAACAATAAAGCCTGCAACTCATCGTCAAGCACCATTTTCATAGAAGAAAGCTGATTAATAATACTTTGAATTTCATTCAAATGTTCAGCAATTGAAGAACCATCTTTATACTTTGAGCTAACTAACTTTCTAATCAAGAAAGCTTTGTTGCCTGCAGTTTTTCTCTCATACAGACTCTCTAGTTTCTTCCAAAGAGAGTGAGATGTACTCTCAGTGGAGACATGATGAAACACGGTATCATCCAACCATTGTCGAATGAAACCAATAGCTTTTCTATCAAGTTTTTTCCAATCATCATCACTCATGTCTTTTGGTTTAAACACATCACCTTCTAAAGGTGCATGAAGATCTTTACAATATAAAAGATCTTCCATTCTTGGCTTCCAGATCATCCAATTAGATCCATTAAGAGTAATCATGCGACTTGTTATACTTTCCATTGTTTACACACAATAACTAATAACCTTAGCTCTGATACTACTGTGGGAAAAATAGTAAAAATCCCTACTTGTATGTAAACAATAAGTAAGCTATAAGCAAATCAACAAGCCACAGATGACACACAATATTTACGTGGAAACCCTTACGGGAAAAACCACGGGACAATCAGAGAGCGAATTCCACTATACCAGATAAATAGTACAACCTTCCGAGTCTTGTTCAGAAAACTCGGGAATATACAGAAAATAGAGAGTGATACAATGTTACCTCCAACACGAAAGAACCCTCCAACCTTGTTAGAGAACTGTAGTCTGCAGTAGAAGTACCAGACTAACACCGTGATGGATATCACCCGAAGAGCACACCGAGCTTCTTCTCTCCTCTCTTCCTTTCTCTATCTTCTCTTCACTCTTCTCTTGAATGGATACTTGGTGATCTTGGTGTGTGGAATGAAGGCAAATGAGAGCATCTATTTATAGGCTTCATTGTGACACTATTCCACCAACCGGTACTATTCCACCAACCGGCACTATTCCACCTAATTACTCTCACCTAAATATTCTTTTCACCTAATCCATTTTTTTTTTGGGTTTGAATTAACTCTAACACATATTTAGTGAATGCAAACAGCTGATGGATAGATATAGTTTACCATAGCATTCAGGCAAATTCTTGCTAGATAATTACAAGGGGTTTTTACATATCAATCTCTTGAATGTTTAAAATTGAATATTGATCCGTGACAACTACATATTTTGTTTTAGTCCCCAACATATTTAAGTTACTAACTTTAGTGTTCCTGGATCATTTTCATTGGCCAACTTAAATTATTGGTCCGAAATTTCCGTTATACCCCTACAAAGGAGGAAAAACTCAGTTATTTCCCTCCCTTATCTCTTTCCCTCCTCCTCTCCTCCTCTTCTTGTTGGTTTTCGCTATCTATTCTTCCCCTCTCTCACAATATCTCCTCTCAAGAACCCTAAGTTTCTCATTGATCTCAACCTTTCAAGCTCAACCCTCTTCTCTGTCACAGAATCTCTCGTCTCCAATATCTTAGCCGAGAGCCCAAACAACATTTTCTAAGCAAAAAGAAACCAAACTGTCAAGTAAAAATCAAAAGCTTGGCCTTCTCCTTCGAAGGATCACAAGAAGTCAACAACGTTGACGAATCGTCGGATGTAGTCCTGGAGCATGTCGACGACCTCTCAGAACCTCCGCAGAAAGAGCAGAGGTCGAGCTTTGAGCTTGAGGGCCGTCTCGCATCGCGGCGAAATGCGAGGGCCGAGTCGAGGAGCGAGATGGCGGCATTGACATCGGAAGGCTCCTGCATCGAGATGAGAGAACTTGCGTCCTTGATGTAATTGTTGACGACCTGAGAACAAACCAGAACAAATTAAAGATTCAATTTTGAGATGTCCACACATCGACAGATTTGATTTTAAATCATGGGTTTCGATTCGAACACAATAAGAGGTTGGATTTTTATCAAAAATAGTGTAGAAATATTGATCAGTAAATCCAAAACTGCTTGCTTTTCATTGAATCAAAAAGTACCACAGAACCAAGCAGCAGTTAATAAATCAAGAACAAAATCAGCAATATGCAATCTGAAAACTTGGTTGGAATCAAAAGAGTCACCTTGCGGTTGGTGAACCACCAGTGTCTCTTCTCTGAGTTCAGAGAGAGAGACCGCCATTGGTGCTACTACATCATCTTCAACGGGAGAACTTTGGATTGGAGAAGAGAGACAGGGACAAGGTCACAAGGGGGATTGACATTGAGACTGAGATTATAGCTTAAGAATGAAGGATAAGCTCAAATTGTAGTGGGAACTTATAAAGAGGGGAGAATTGAGAGAGAGAGAGATTCGAGTTTCTTGACGTGAGAGGGGTATTTTAGATATTTGACTAATATATTAAAATGAAAAAAAATAAATGGAATTTCTAGATGGGCACATGATTTTTCCTAGTGAGCCCACTTTTTCTAGTGAGCACACCCCCTCTTTTCAAAAGAGAGGGTTTTTCCTAGTGAGTCCACCAATATTTCTCAAATACCCTCATCTTCTCCTCTCCCTCATCTCCTCCTCTCTCCCACACATTCTTAATAAAAACCCATCTCTCTCCCTCTCCATCTCCCAAGCCCTCTCCCAAGCACCCTCGTCGCCATCGCCGGACCTCGTCGGCCTCAATTCCCGGCCGCCGTCGCGGATAGAGTGGACTAGTCTGTGTCATTGATCCGGGCTGCTAGTCCCGGATCAACTTGAGGGTATCCGGGACTGCTAGCCTGGATCAAGGTCCTTGGTCTGGGCTGCACAGCCTGGATCAGAGTCCAGTGTCCGGAACTGTTAGCTCGGACAGTGGGTACTGGTCCGGGCTGTGCAGCCCGGACCAAGAAGCCAGGTCTATGGTTGAAATTTGCTACTGAAACTATCAGCAAGAGATAAACATTTGTATATTCCTAATTTCAGCAATTGCATTGCACCAAATGTTGCAGGTGTTATCAGTTTCCCAGATTCATGGAGGTAACTTATGCAACACAATTCTAGATGCAATAACAATAGGTGGTAGCTTTAGGGCCTTTAAAAAGTAAAGCTTTATGTTCTAAAACGAAGAATAGAGCTGCAGGTGTATAACAATCCTTTGTAGTTAAAAAGTACATTTATATCAGTTTATGCATTAAGAAGAAAACCATTTATACTAATGCTTCTCGTGTACTAGGTTACATATATGCACAGCAAAGGTTGAATTCTTGAACAAGATCACACACCAATTCCTCCTACTATAAACAACAAGAATATACGAAAAAGTGAAACTGCTAGTAGCCAAAGTACAAAGATAGCTCCACATATAATGGGCAGTAAAGACTTTGCTTTTCTTTTAGAAAGAGTAGCTGGTTTGCTTTTAGGAGAAGATAGGATCCTCCATCCACCACGCAGCCCATCTGGCTCCTTGGTCCGGGCTGACCAGTGCCCACTGTCCAGGCTAACAGTCCCAGACAGTTAGCCCGGGACCTGGTTCCTTGATTCAGGCTAGCAGTCCAACATCTCTATGCTAATTAAATATATTTTTTAAAATTAAAAATATTGAAATTAATAGAGGATGATGGATTCATATCTCTAAAGATCTTTGATTGTCGAATGAAACCATTGCTGACTTGCGCATCTCTATTTTCTTCCCGTTGACCCACAAAATAGAAAAATTTGTTCTTTTTTAGGGCTTGATGATGAAAGAATCGATTTAAGCCTAATTTAGACTTTAATTTTCATGATTATTTACTAAAAGGAGTATGTTTTAAAGAGGAATGGGGTTTGGGTTCTAAAAAATCCAATTTTTCCCTGCCTTCTCTCTGCCATTCGTGCAGGAAAGGAAGAAGGAGATGAGAGCGTAAAGGAGGGGCAGTTTTGACCAAAATTTTTGTTGGCAAAGTGGTAAATAAAGTGAAAGTTTAAGTGGGCTCGCTAGGAAAAATGTTGTGCCCATCTAGAAATTCCCAAAATAAAGCATGGTTTATTTTGATGGAATAGGTGATGGGGGATTAAAATGGTGAAACTTATAAGTTTGGAGGACTAAAATCAAAATATAAAGTTTTCAGAGATCGATATTTAATTTTTAAATATTTAAGGGGTCGACATGTAAAAACCTAATTACAAATAATAAAAACAAAAGTGTCGGATACATCTCAAGGATTTATATAGAGTATGAAATAGAAGTGTTTCCTAGCACCACCAAAAAATATTAATGTACGTCCCAATTATTATTATATAGGCGAGCTCTTCAAGGGAAACACAAAATAAAACGATTAAGGCCTAGTAAAGCAGGACATAATATCACAATATAATCACAATATAATATATGTCCAATATGATGTGCACGATATTGTTAATTCTGATACCATAGACCATTGTTGATATAGATACTGTTTCCATTAGTCTAAACCATTCTTATATCTAATTGAAAGTAATCAATATTGGTGTGTAATTATTTATAAGGTTAATTACACTCAGATCTCTTGTAGTACGTGAGTGTATAATTTATTACTCCTGAAACCTAAAATTCTCGCTTAGGCCCCTGGGATAGCTGAGGGAGTTTAGTAGCCGTTTGGGGTTACGGCACATGATACGCACGTGTTGTGAAAGGTCAATTTTGCCCCCAACCGAATTACAGGAGATAGAGGGAGAAATCGGGACTTCTCACTTACTTCCTCTTCCTACTTCGAGCGGGCTAAAATTAGGGCATCAGGCGACCGAATTTAGGGCATCAGCGGATGGCGGTGGCTTCGATAGGATGCAATCTAGGGCATTGACAGCGCAACGATCGTCGGATCTGCGAGTTTTTCTTTGTTGCCGCATGTGCTGTATTTGGCATATGGGTGTTCACTAGACGCACTCGATCGCTCAAGAAGTTTACTAATTTGGCAATGGCATCGGAGGTAGTGAACACTTCCCGAGAGTTCACCGAGAGCTCAGCATAACCACTAGGAACTTCGAATCATCTTGAGTTATTGGGCATGGCGCGTTCGACATTGTGTATAAGGGGATTATATTGGAGACTGGAGCAATGGCGCAGTAAAGCGATGCATTCACAATGACAATGGAGGTGGAGAAGAATTTCTATAGGAATTGTCTATTATCGCTAGCCTTTGGCATCAGAATTTAGTCCGTCTCCAAGGATGGTGCCACGAGAAGAGCGAGATCTTACTTATGTATGACTACATGCCCCATGATAACCTCGACAAGGCCCTCTTCGATGCTGAGAGCAGAGATGGTAATAGACACATCCACATGCCAAATTTTAGCTCATTACATACAAAATTTTTAAATAGAAAAATGAAAATTTTATTTTTAATTCAAAATTTTATATAAGATGGACAAAAATTTGGCCCATAGACGTGTACATTACCATCCCTGGCAAATGGGGTTGCTTTTGGATTGTGCCGGAGGAGGCTGGGGGAGGAGAGGATGAAGGCCGGAGTTAACATGCCTCCGGCAGTCTTCACCTCCCCTTTTGAGCTAGGGCAAAGCTAACTTTGTAACGGGTAATTATATCCTTTGTTGAGGATAAAATTATTTGTATTTTTATTTTCCAAAATTTGAACCTATTTAATAGAATACAGGGGATTATCCACCATTTGTGTTAAATAAAAAAAAAGAAAGGAGCCCAACATGACTTATAGTAGGAGCAAAAGTCTGTAAGCAAATGTTGACCCATGGTCATCACCAAAAGGCAAAAGAAATGAGTATGTAGCTATCACTTAAAAGAACGGTTATAATATCAATTGATACTGATATTTATCAAAAGTATCTTTTTGAATTTTGAGGTATTAGTATGCTACACACAGAGAGAGATGGAGAGAATGAGAGAGAGACATACATACATAACATAATATGTATCTAATATTGCTAATTTTGATATCATAAATCATTGCTAATACTGATATTGTTTTCAACTGTCTAAACCATGCTTAAAAGCTTATTAAAGTAATCAATTTTATATGTGTAATTATTTTTATGTTGAGTGGAGTTTTTATTCTTTGGAGAAGAAATGGTTAAAGAGAATGATAACCCATAACGACAGACAATAAATTACTATTATCATCTTTTTCTTTTACAAAGGGAAAAACCATTGGCATGTTAAGTAATTTATTTATTTATTTATTTTAACTATATCAACTAGCACATGTGATAGAACAACTCTGAGGTTGAAGATATAGGTTGGGTTGCTTTTAAGATACTCGAACCCTTAATTTTTATGTTGAGTATGATAGCTCCAGTTCATATCCAACCCAATTAACACCCCACACCCATAAGATTGGAGGAAACCAACCTTGCTATCCCAGGAAAGAAGCTCCTAGAAGTAAATTCTCAAACTGTGCTAAGTTACACAATGGCGTAATTCCCCCACTATAAATTTGGATAGCAAAAATACCGATAACATATCCGTAAGAATGTGCGAAGCCTTTAGTATAATACCAATAGTTAAAATAGTTTATAATTAAAAACAGATATTTTCCCTAGTAGTTTTTAATTAACCATGGATTCCTCACTCAATAAACCATTGACTCCTTCCTCAAAAATTCTAATGGCCGGACTAGACAATGTAGGATTTTACAGGTGGTCCCAATGGATTCTAGAGGTGGCCTCCGCAATATACTTGTGGCACTTTATACCTCGTAGAACTTTCCTCCATATGATACTTAATTTTGCACACATATAATTAGTAATATATTAAGCCTCGAGCATAATACCAATACCTAAAATAGTTTATAATTAACTACGAATTCCTCCATCACAAAGATTAGCTATGGTTATTTTTGGATCTTATGAAATCAATATAAACTGCACTAACTCTTATCACATATCAGATATGGTACTATTAGGTAGGGGCATTAGAAGTGGAATCTTACAAATTGTCTCTAGTCTCCATTTGATCTCCATATTCTAAGAGTTCTTCTCCCATCTGCAAACTACTATTAAGGCCTTATAGTTTCTGTAAATCATGAGCTCGGGCTTTTGTGGAAGTATTTCTCTTTGGTGGGAAAAGTGTGCTTGATGTTGCATGAGCTATGTTCAGTTGGCAGTCTTCATGAACAACCTGTAGTATACATTTGCCACGATAGAGCCCTTCACCAAAACTGATTTTGAAGAATTCATAAAGCAAGGACATGCATAATATATTTATAGCCATAATTATATAACTTCCTACAAATAATTGGATCCCTTTTGCTGTATATTGCCAAAAGAACAATACAGCTGACTAAACAACTAACTTTGATACATTAAGCACTTATTAATAAACTACGGAGAGACTACACATACCTACCGCTTTATCACAAACAACTGACTGCTCCATAGACGGAGATTAAGAAGAATGTACTTCAAAAAGAAATGTAAGAAGAAATACTCACCACGATAAATTTGTATCCACATTGTTTCAATCAATATAGACGATTCTCATCACATACAATAGATATACATGCATACAAACCCAAATGTCATCGTAAATAAACATAGATTTAAGATAACAATGACGACTATCAGGAAACAGGCTTTGGTTTTATTCTTCTAAAGAAACTTGCAATATCCTCATATTGTTCTTTGATGACAAAATACATAATATCCTTCCTACATGGATCTTCTATGAATTCTCTTGACAACTCAAAGCATGCACAGAGATATTGTTGTCCACATTCAACAGCTTGAAGTAATAATTGATGTTAGGAGTTCATGGGACAACAAAAAGAAAAAGAAAAAAAAAACATTAGAGACACGGGCAAAATTCATAGAGTATTATGAGGATTTGCTACGACAAGGAACAAAGGGATGTACCTGAGAACACCGTTGCTTACATAGCTGAAACATATTTGAGCACAGAAAACATAGTAGTACTGAAATATTGCATGGGAAGAGCCCTGCAAATAGATAATCTCTTTGCCACATGCTGTATTGTTGGACGATTATGTGGATCGGTATCTAAGCATTGGATTGCTACAGTAACTGCCTCGAATATATTTGCTGCAGTTTGACTTGTTGGAGGTGATATGCGATCATCTAGAACATCTTTTAGGAAAACGTTTTGACCTGTGAGGGATAATAAAGAAGAAAGAAGTTCCCCTGGGTGTCTTCCTAAAATCACCTCTAGTATGATTATGCCAAAACTGTAGACGTCGCACTTCTCAGTTACTCTCATTGTATAGGCAAGCTCTGCAATAAAAGGGGGAAGGTCAAATCATATATCAAATTAAATTTAAACAAGTTAAATAGAAATATCTAATTAATTCTCATCTAAATAAATACATCTAAATCTGAAATAGTTGACAAAATAAAGTTTTTACCATGTTTCATTTTTCTCAAAAGTAAATTGCTGAACAGAATCTATCCTCAGCAATATCCACTAAACTATTTTAGTGGAGATAAATGTATATGTACTCTGCTACATATTTAGTGAATGCAAACAGCTAATGGATAGAAATAATTTACAATATCATTCAGGCAAATTCTTGCTAGATAATTACAAATAACAAAACAAAAGTGTCGGATATATCTCAAGGATTATTTATATGGAGTATGAAAAAGAAGTGTGTCCTAGCACCACCAAAAAAAAAAAAAAAAAAATTAATGTACATCGCAGTTCTTATTGTATAGGTGAGTGCTTCGAGGGAAAGGTGCAAATAAAATGATTAAGGCCTAGTGATGAAGGACATAATATAATATATGTCCTATATATACACACAATATAGTATGGGTCCGATATGATGTGCTCAATAGTACTAATCTTGATACCATAAATCATTGTTGACATACTTTTTCCAAGAGTCTAAACCATTCTTAAAAGCTAATTGAAAGTAATCAATATTAGATGTGTAATTTGAGTCTAGTTTTGGTTCTTTGGAGAAGAAATGTTGTAAGAGAGTGATGACAATTATACTACAAAGGATAAACTACCATTGTCATCTTTTTCTTTTACACTGAGAAACAACCATTGGCATGTAAGTCAAAAAATTTTGTTATCTATATGAAGTAGCAAATGAAATGGAATAATTCCGAGTTTGACAAGATACAAACTATAAAAATTGAATATCATTCTCAATTAACAATAAGTAAGAATCATGTTATAAGGGGGAGCAAGGATAGAGAGACGAACCTGGTGCCATATATCCGCGTGTTCCTACGACATTGGTCCAATTGGAAGAGTCAGGCTTCAATAACCTTGCTATCCCAAAGTCTGAGACATGAGCCCTGAACTCATAATCTAGTAAAATATTGTTGCCTGTTATGTCTCGATGAACAATTGGCTGAGAGCAATCATGATGCATGTAAGATATAGCATTCGCCACATCCTTTATAATGGTAAACCTTTTCATCCAATCCAACTGTTTGGAAGCTTCCGCATCTCTTAGAACTTTTGCTAAACTTCCTCTCTCCATGTACTCATACACAAGAAGTTTGGAGATTGGGGAGGAACAAAATCCAAAGAGTTTAACAATACTTCGATGACGAATATTGGTCAATATTTGGATCTCATTTTTGAATTCTTTTTCGTCCATGTAAGTATCAGCTTCAACTGGATGAATCTTTTTCACTGCGAACACTTCTAGTGTTGGCAATGTTACTTTATACACACTTCCATATGTTCCACTACCAATGCAGTATCTGTCATCAAAATTCTCAGTTGCCATAACGATGTCCTCGTATAAGATTTTTCCATCAAAATTCCACATAGAGAAAGTGCTCCTATTAGTCACTTTATTAGCAACTTGTTGAATATATCTATTCCTCCTGCGAAGCACTAAGCAGACACCAACTAATATGCATAGAAGCATCAAAATGGATATAATGGGAATAATGACAAAGATTATGACCTTGTGGCTTTTTCTCTTCTCATCTTTCCCCATTGAAGATGAATTGCAAGGGGGCAGTCCATGCACTTTCCTACAAAGACCTTTATTATGAGCAAATGCATTGCCCGATAATGTTTCAAAGAATTTGTTACTAGGAACAGGTCCCTCCAATTCATTGTACGATAAATCTATAGAGGATAAGCTGATTAAGCCTGCAAATGAAGGTGGAATGGAACCTGAGAAATTATTGTGGGAGAGATTCAGGCTAGTGAGTTTTGAAAGGAAGCGGATAGTGGGAGGGATGGCTCCCTGGAGTTGGTTGTAGCTGATATCAAGTAGAGAAAGGGAATGGAAGACCGAGAAGTCAAAAGCATCAAGATTTCCGGCTAAACTCATGTGCAGATTGATCTCAGCAATGGCCCTATGTCTGCGGTTGCATGTGATTCCTGTCCAGTTGCACGGATGCATCGACGGGGTCCAGGAACGAAGGGACTCTTGGGTTTGGAGGCTGGACTTCCATTGAAGGAGTGCCTTCTCTTGATTTCCTAGCATACGGGAAGCTCTAGCTGAGGCAAGAAGTAGTAAAGCTATTGAAGCAAAAATTCTGAGATGCATGGGTTCCATTTGGTAGGAAGCACAATGCAGACTCTTTTTAAGTATTAGCGTTCTCTTTTGCCATTTTCGTCGTGGGGATAAAGGCATTTTATAATCAATTTCATTTATCTTCTTTTCTTGCCCTTCGCAGGGTTAGAATGATGAGGATCATTTTACACATCAATTTCATTTATTTTTCAGTCAGTCATCTAAGCAGGACAACTATGAGGATGGACCATATTCATTGGTATACTGAATATAAACTATGAAGTTTCTCCAAAACCCATAACAGAGACATCCCTGAATAGCAACTTCTATATTTCTTCATACCTCTGAAGTTTCTTCATGCATGATATTCATTGCGAATATTACGTTTAACTGTAATCATTATTAGTTTTGATGAAAAGCTATTCACAAGGTTTTTAACTGATAAAGCTAGCTTCTTATTGCTAGTTAACTTTCATCCCTAATCAAAGAGAAGGCTTTAGGATAACAGCACCGGGAATTACTAGAGAGTGTGGAATTACAATAGAGAGGTGAGTCACGGACTTAATAGGTGAAGGTACAATAGAATTGTATGAATATATGAATGCTTCACTTGCCATTTATAGGTTTCATTCCGTTTGGTGTCATCAATAATCGAAAGCATGACTTCCGACTGGGGATTGTATTATGTTATCAGCATTATGCTGAAAGGACGATGACTTGGATGAATTATAGTGGTTTCTTGCTGCAGGAATCGCGCGAAAAGAGATGACTGACTTCTCCGAGTTAGCTATGGGCAACCGTGAGTGACCATTCTATTCCAGACTTCTATAGCCATTAACTGGGACAATTTTGCCATCAAAAAGTATGCTTGTTGTCTATCAAGTCAGCTGAACGAGTCCGCACGGCAGCTCTTGAACCATTGCTAGCCACTCAACTTTTGGACGACTGACTATTCAACTGGTCAAAAATAAGATGATACTGCCAAAAATCAGAAAAATGACAACGCCTGTTCTCTTGTTGTAGGGTATAATTTTCATATATACCTCATCTCCAAGTGTGCATTCGAGACCCTAACAATATGTGAGGTGTTGATCATTAACCTAAGAATATGAAGTATGTGTCATACCCATTCAATTTACCGCCTCTATCAAGTCATCTTCCGAAGTGATGGCTCTTTGAAACCTCAATTCATCCTGCATGACATTTGTATACAAATTGCCTTTGATAATTGACTAAAGGATTGACGAATAAATGGTGACAAGGGTGCATTTCAGGAAACTTCTCAATTTCTACAGCCAAACATAATGAGTCTTGCGCTGGCATATATAGTCGTAAGAAAAAATCTTTCTAAAGTGATTTATACCAAGAGTATCTTGACTAATTAATTTGTTTGCTTCTTTGTTTGTTCGTCAGGGAGGATTCTGAAATGATGTTATGTGTGTGGTGCTCTTGACCAATTCAGACTCCACTGCCGAGCAACAATATGATCCTGAAGAAGGTCATTTTAGTGGTGTGTTTCAAAATAGTGGTTCCTCGTTCAAACTCTAGTTTTATTCATCTTCCCTTTCCACATCAAATTTTATAGTCTACAAGGATCCATGTTGTTAGACATATTTAAAACATAGTTTTATTGTTAAAAAAAAAAAAAACTAACCAGCACAAGCCTAGAAGACTAAAGGGGTGCACCAAGCAATTGGACTGACACGGACGCTTGCAGCCCATGATAATCCACCAAAGAAAAACTCAATTAAATCACAGTGCTAGAAGCATCACGAGCCTTGCATGTGACAACTCAAGCAATATGCACACAAACGGGAGTCCATTTGCAACGCCCCAATATCCAGAATATGAATAGTTGGAATATTCGGTTTCGCATGATAACTCAACAAGGTTCCACAATAATTACAATCACATCACAACAGAAATATGGGTAATAAATAAACATCTCAAATGAAACTTGATAATGTATATGCACTTATTACATCTTTCTAATATAAAAACAGTTCATTAATAAGAAAATAATAACTAAAAGGGGTCCATTAATCCTGTAGTTCCGTCTGCTCTTGAGAGTACGTCAAGTCTTACTCTATTTCTAGCAGATCTATCAGCTGATAATGATATGCATCTAGTCATGTATAACTAGGATCGTCAGTAAAGCGATCCAATAGTGTATAATAAAATATGTGAAACAAAATATCTCGATAATATAAATAGTTATGTATAGTTAAAACAATAGAGAATCGCATATCTTAACACATTATATTGCTTATCATTAGTTTTTCAGTAAATATCTTTTAATTACGGTATTTAGAAATTTAGAAAGATATGAACTTAGCTGGTCTGAACGCATTCCCGTTTATCCCGGGGAAAACGAAACTATAAATATGATCGAAGCCTATCTCGATCCTCCCAAAAAGGAAAACAGTGACAATTTTGATCAGAGCATATCCCGATCCTCCCAAAAATGGAAACATGGGCAGTTTTTATTAGAGCCTATCCCAATCCTCCCAAAAAGAAAACAGTAGCACAGTTATATTTAGTCATCAAATCATATGAGTTTTGAATTTCTGCCATAAATCCAGTGCATATTAATTTCAGTATAAATTATTCAGTTCAGTAAATCCATTTCAGTATATGGATTGGTGTTCATTATTAAATTTTAGTATTCAGTATTCAGTAACAGTAACATTTAGGAATAATATAACAGTACAGTGGTTAATAATTTATCACCAGTCACATATTATAACAGTTTATATTCAGTCTATGTCTTATTATGTCTCGTTTCAGTATTTATTTTTCTTTTCTTCTTAGTATAAATAAAAATAAGTTAACTAGAATATATAAAATAGCATTTTGGATGATATGAATATCTTTAAAATGGATAAGAATATGAACTTCATAAGAAAATATTCATACTTGATATTATAAGAATATAAGCATGAATTCAAATAAAAATAACATTTAAATGTGTGAAAATTTAGGTTACCTATAAGTAAATAAATCATTTGCAATACTCGATTTTCTTTTTTGTTGCTAGAACATGAAACACTCAATTTAGAGGTTAATTACTATAAAAAAAAATAATAAAGCTGCAATAAATATATCTGGATTCAGATTTTAAATTTTACAATAAGAACTGAATTCGAATATGAAAATAAATCCAAAATTAAGGTCATATTCATATCAAGTTATAGTGAGAAGATATCTCTTCAATTAGGAATCAGTTGGCCGAGGTGGTG
This sequence comes from Dracaena cambodiana, assembly GCA_036321105.1. Classification (NCBI taxonomy): domain Eukaryota; kingdom Viridiplantae; phylum Streptophyta; class Magnoliopsida; order Asparagales; family Asparagaceae; genus Dracaena; species Dracaena cambodiana. The sequence continues at coordinate 41,469,722 of JAYEPQ010000010.1, read as the reverse complement.
GGGTTTAGAATTAGTATTAAGAATGGTTGTTGTGTTTTGGTCATTGTAGCTACTTTGTGCTTAGTTTAATATATGTGTTTGTATGTGATTAGTTGTTCATAGAAGTTGAAATTTGTTTATGTAATATTGCCTTTAGTATATGTTCCTTGCGTTTTTATATTAGCAAATCATAATAGATAATTTTATATCACCAGTTAGAATGGCCTCCCTCCAACCTACCATGCCATTCTAATTGTTACTTTTAACTAATTTGTATTCTCTACCACACTACGCGAAGTCTTAAAATTGCTATCTATTTATTAAACTATAGAAATTTTCTTTTTCCAATGCTTTTGAATCTTTGTGTAGCTTGGTTAATTGGTGGGATTTTTGCTTTTCATGATTTGCGAAGACAAGGATGCGAAGATGATAAAATTTATTTTCATGCATAATCCAAACTTTTAGATATATTTCAATACGAACATATCATATACAATTTAACATAAAAATCAATCCGTACATCCTTATATAAATATAATACACATTGTTAGCATGTTTATAAATAAGCTGGACTTACCTTGGTCTTGCTTGGTCTTGATCTAAATTGAATCTAAATCTTTAACTTGAATGATAATAAAATCTCCAATAATGCTTCCCGATTTTCTGGCAGATTTTTTTTTTTTTTTGCCTTTTCCTTTTTTTTTTTTTCTCTTTCTCTCACACATTCTCTCTCCATTTTTTTCCCTGCGTTTGAGAAGCTGGGAAAGGAATGGGTTCTATTTAGTTAAAGAAGATTAAACAATTAAAATAAAATCATATTAGTTAAATGAAACTGAATAACTAATTATTATATAAGAGCCAATATAAGAATTCGATTTATATTTAGATTTATTATCTATTTATACTCTTATTTTATTAGATAAGAATCTAATTAAAATCTCTTTTTCCTATTAAAGTAAATCAAATTAATCCTTATCAAAATTGTTAGTTAAGAACCAATCTATTATTTATTATTTATTTTTAGGAGTTGGGTTCTAATTTAACTTGGTTTCTTTTATTTCTCTTTATCTTTTAAAAATCATTTTTATTCAAAAAAAATATTTATTTTTAATAATTTAGAAAATTAAAAAATAACACATAGTAAAAATGGTTGTCACATCATTCTCTCCTTTCCTCAACATATAGAAACTCTAAAGATTCCTAACTTCATCATGATGGTAAATGATTACTGATCCTGAAGTACTATAAATACATCCCTACTTTGTAGTAGGGGGAGGGATTTTTTGATCAATCTCTGATAAATACGAGTGCTTATAACAGAGGGAGGTGAGTGTTTTATTCCTTGTGATTGTGTACTCAAATATTGAACAAAAAGATTTCATCGAACCGTCGACGTTCTTCTAAAGATGTAGGCTTGACGCCCCATCATATTGAACTTCATTATATCGTGAACATATTTCTCAAATATATCTTTTATATTCTGATGCTAATCAATCCGTTTGCAAGTTGTGTTTCCCCACATTTCTGTTGGCTTGGATCCATCTTGGATCGAATCTCCTTGTTGCCTTTGAAATTGGCCCAACTCCGCTAGTCAACAATTTTGAATTTAACAATTAGCACTGTTTGTGGGAAGCACAACTTGACAATGGCTGAGATACATTTGAAGGCTTAGGTCACTCTTCCAAACTCCTCCTTATAGAAAATAATCTCCCATACCTCCCATCAACGAGGCCGGTACTAGTATCACAAATGACTAGGTGGATCCAGACGACCCGATGACCAGAGCTAAACTCCAAATAATAACTACCCAACTCACCAACCATATCACCATGCTTATTAAAGTGTTGACAACTCACCAGTCAGATATTGGTGCACCACCACCTCTGCCTCCACACAACTTTCCAATGAGGATCCCAAGAAGCTTGGTGGACAATTTCCACCGAATATCAATCCTTTTGGGGAGAATTCCAGAAAGCCTAGCGAGGACAATGATCATCAGTCCTCTGCCGCTCTAAGAAGAAGGACTGCTCTACCAACTTACTTGGATATTTAATTTGAGGATAATGATCCTATTTCTAACCTGATCCTAAAGTATGGGTCAAAATTCAAGATTCCGTACCTTGGGAAGTACAATAGGACCATCAATCCTAGTGATCACATCGCCAAGTACATATTAGTTATGTGTCTCCATAATGCGTCTGATGAGCTCATGTTCCGCACATTCTCTATGATTCTTGAGAAAGGTGCCATATATTGGTACAAACAAGTCACTAGTAGGATCAATTGGTTCCTTTCACCAAATCCACCATCTATTCAGCGAACAGTTTAAGGCAAGCTACGTTACTTAGAAGAACCTGACATCTCCCCTAAAGATTTAACAGAAGCCAAATGAGACCCTATGGGGCTATCTCTAGAGGTTCACAGAGATGAAGCTTCAGAGAGACGATTGATTCTTAGATACGATTTTAGCGGCCTTAGTGAATGACATACATCATACAAAATGCCAAACTTCTGTAGTTAAGAAGAAGCCAAGTTCCTCTCAATAATTTGCTTGACAGGTTTGACAAGTATGTAGCTTTAGAGGATTTTGAGTTGTTGCATAAAAACTCATGACAGTCGAAGTCTCTAAAAGATGAGAAATAGGACAAGTCTCAAAAGCGAAAGTGGAGTCCGCCGAGATGCTTGGCAGCAAGAGGCGAGCTGATTGATGGTTTGGCCTCAAATGAGGAATTTACACCTCTCACCATGCCATGAACTCAAATCCTTGTCCAAGTTCAAAAAAAAGGTTTACTATCAAAGCCATCCACCATGAAGTCATTCGGGGAAAAGCGAAATCCCGAAATCCCTAATAATACAGACTACCACAAAGAAATCAACCATGCCACAAAAAAATCAACCCTGCCACAAAAAAATCAACCCTACCACAAAGAACTGCTGTCAGCTTAAAAGGGACATAGAACATCTCCTTAAGAAGGGATATCTTAATAATGCTATGAAGAAGTTGTCACGCAATCCTCCTACAACAAATCAGGTACAACATGGAGACCCAGAAAGCGATTGTAATACCTCAAAAATTCATGCTACTTGTATTTTACTTTTGAGTCCGATTGTGCCGAATAAGGACACCGTAATTTTCGGTGAGCATAATCTTAAATCCATAACTCCAAATAACATTCGGTTTTCGTGATTACTCATTTTCTAATATTTGTTATTTTAGAAATTTTTCTTATAAGCCCAAAAAATATTCTCAAATTTATAAAATAATAAAATATTAAATAAATTAGAAATTTATTTCTATATATCTCCAAACTTAACTAGAGTTCTAAAGGCACACCCAAAATTAATTTGGTAATGTGTTGTCAAAAGGAGAGTGAGGGTGGCATTTTAGTTGGACACGTGCCTTTGCATGAAATGCCTAGAGGAGAAAGGATGGTGAGAAGGCTAGGGGATCAAATTTCCAAAATGCCCTCAGGCATATGTATAATATCATTCTCTCAAAGAGAATTTTTCCAGGAGAACAAACCACTTTCTCCCCAAAACTCTATTTCTCTGTTCACGGGAAAAACAAAAGGGAAAGAAGAAGAGGAAAAGAAAAGGGAAGGAGATTCACAAAATCAAAGGAGTTCAAAGAATTCAAGACAAGTAACACTCTATTCTTTTCTCTTTTCTTGAGATATTATGTTTAATTTGGAGTGTGTATCTTATGAAGGATTTTGGGATCATAATTTAGACCATTAGGATTTGAATATGTTTAGCTTGTATTTTAGATTATTGATTGATAGTAATAATCAAATAGTGCGGTGGTGAAATTTTGAGGTTAGAAAGGAATACATTCTTAGAATCAAAACGCAGAGCTTTGAAGATTGCATTTGACCCTATAAGGATCAAGAAATTGATTATCTCCCTAGATATAATAAAACACGGACGTTTGAAGGTCACGTTTGGCCTTAACAAAATCAAGATATTGATTATTTTCACGGACATCTGAAGGTCGCGTTTGGCCTTAATAGAATCAAAAAATTGGTCATCCCTTTAGGTATACTAAAACGCGGATCTCTGAATAAAGAAGATGCGAACCATAAAAATCTTGAAAAATGACCAAGGGATAAAACATAGTAGTACTAAAATCTTGCATGGGAAGAGCCCCGCAAATAGATAATCTCTGTGCCACATACTACATTGTTGGATGATTATGTGGATCAGTATCCAAGCATTAGATTGCTACAGTAACTATCTCGAGTATATTGTCTACAGTTTGACCTGTGGGAGGTAATATACGATCATCTAGAACATCTTTTAGTAAAACCTTTTGACCTGTGAGGGATAATAAAGAAGAAAGAAGTTCCCCTAGGTGTCTTCCTAAAATCACCTCTAGTGTGATTATGCCAAAACTGTACACGTCGCACTTCTCAGTTACTCTCATTGTATAGGCAAGCTCTGCAACAAAAGGGGAAGGTCAAATCATATATCAAATTAAAATTAAGCAAGCAAAATAGAAACATCTAATTAATTCTCATCTAAATAAATACATCTAAATCTGAAATAGTTGACAAAATAAAGTTTTTACCACGTTTCATTTTTCTCAATAGCAAATTGCTGAACATAATCTATCCTCAGCAATATCCACTAAACTATTTTAGTGGAGATAAATATATATTTACTCTGCTACATATTTAGTGAATGCAAACAGCTAATGGATAGAAATAGTTTACAATATCATTCAGGCAAATTCTTACTAGATAACTACAAATAACAAAACAGAAGTGTCAGATATATCTCAAGGATTATTTATAAGGAGTATGAAAAAGAAGTGTGTCCTAGCACCACCAAAAAAAAAATAATGTACGTTGCAGTTCTTATTGTATAGGTGAGTTCTTTGAGGGAAAGGCACAAATAAAATGATTAATTCTAGTGATGCAGGATAGAATATAATGTGTGTCTGATATACATTCACAGTATAGTATCTGTCCGATATAATGTGCTCGATATTACTCATCTTGATACCTCAAGTCATTGTTGATATAGGTACTTTTTCCAAGAGTCTAACCCATTCTTAGAAGCTAATTGAAAGTAACCAATATTAGATGTGTAATTTGAGCCTAGTTTTGGTTCTTTGGAGAAGAAATGTTGGAAGAGATTGATGACCATTATACTAGAAAGGATAAACTACCATAGTCATCTTTTTCTTTTACAGAGAGAAACAACCATGGGCATGAAAGTCAAAAAAATTTGTAAATAAAAAAATTTTGTTAGCTATATGAAGTAGCAAATGAAATCGAATAATTCTGAGTTTGACAATATACAAACTATAAAAATTGAATATCATTCTCAACTAACAATAAGTAAGAACCGTCTTTTAAGGGGGAACAAGGATAGAGAGACTAACCTGGTGCCATATATCCGTGTGTTCCTGCGACATTGGTCCAATTGAATGAGTCTGAGACATGAGCCCTAAACTCAGAATCTAGTAAAATATTATTGCTTGCTATGTCTCGATGAACAATTGGCTGAGAGCAATCATGCTGCATGTAAGATATAGCATTCGCCACATCTTTTATAATGGTGAACCTTTTGACCCAATCTAACTGTTTGGAAGCTTCCACATCTTTTAGAACATTTGCTAAGCGTCCTCTTTCCATATAGTGGTACACAAGAAGTTTGGAGATAGGCAAGGAACAATATCTGAAGAGTTTAACAATACTTCGATGACGAATATTGGTCAATATCCTCTTTCCATATAGTTTTGATGAAGTATACAATGCATTGTACAATTCTGAAATCAGGAAGAAAGATTAGAAAGAGCATGGGTACAATACAGCTGAGGCATATACTATTAGAGACCAATCTCAAAGTCGTAAATCCAATCAGAAAGGCATATCCCAATCAAGAAGCAGACCTGATAAAGATAAATGTACTTTTTGTCATAAGAAAGGGCATTAGAAGAAAAATTGTCCAAAAGTGAAGAAGAAAGATAAGGGCCAAACTGATTCTGATGTATGTGTAGCCAAGTGTGAAGATGATGACTCAGATTTTGTATTGGTTGGTCTACCTTCAGTTTCTCATTCTGATGAGTAGATTTTGGGTTCTGAATGCACCTATCATATATATTCTCATAAGGAGTAGTTCTTTAATTTTGAAGAGTTTGATTGATGAGCTATTTTCATGGGCAATGATAGCTCTTGCAAGACAATTAGGATAGGTTCAATCCATTCAAACAATCATGATGGATCAACCAGAGTTTTGATAGATATTCGGTACCGGATTTGAAGAAGAATCTCATCTCTTTGGGAGAGTTAGAAGCAAAAGGTTTTGCTATATCTATCCGAGATAGAGTTCTCAGAGTCACTTCAGGCGCACTTGTGGTGCTGAAAGGTACGAGGAAGAATAACTTATACTACTTTCAGAGAAGTACAGTTATTGAATCAGCGGCTACAGTCTCCGAAGAGGATGTAGATGCAGAAACAACAATGTTGTGGCACATGTGACTTGGTCATACATGTATGAGAGTTTTGTAGAATTTAGTAAAGAAAGTCTTACTAGAAGGTGCAAAAACCTATAAATTGGATTTCTGTGAGCATTGTATCATAGGAAAGAAGACAAGAGTAAAGTTTGGCATCGCTATCCATAATACTAAAGTATTTTGGACTATGTTCACTCTGATGCTTGGGTACCTACTAGAATACATTCTTTGGGAGGTATGCATTACTGTTACTTTTGTTACTGATTACTCTAGAAGAGTTTGGGTATATTTAATGAAGATTAAAGATGAAGTGCTAGAAATTTTTTTTGAAATGGAAAAAGATGATTGAGACTCAGATAGTAGGAAGATAAAAAAAGCTCATATCAGATAACAGTGGTGAGCATAAATATGATCCGTTTCTGAAAGTTTACCAAGATGAAAGTATTGTTCGACACTTTACCAATACAGATTCACCACAGTAAAATGGGGTGGTAGAACGCATGAACCAGATTATGCTGGAGAAGGTTCGGTGTATATTGCTTAATACTGGGTTAAGCAAGAGATTTTGGGCAAGGTAGTGACTTATGCATGTCATCTCATTAATCGATTACCATCAGCTGCGATTGAAGATAAGACACCAATTGAGGTATGGTCTGAAAAACCTGCTTAAGATAATGATTCCTTACATGTGTTTGGTTCTGCTGCTTATTATGTAAATGAGTTTAAGTTGGATCCGAGAGTCAAGAAAGTATTGTTCATGAGAATAAGCTCGGGTGTGAAAGCATATCGTCTTTGGTGTCCAAATTCGAAGAAAATCATTTTAGCAGGGATGTTACCTTTGATGAATCTGTCATGTTGAAAAAGGTAACACTTAGCAATTCTGGAAAAGAGAAGAAGACAAGTAATATTTAGTAGCAGGTGGAGAGTGTTCCGCAACGGGTGGAGTTTGAAAAAGCCAAAGTTGGCCCAGTTTATATCAACTGTCCAGTGGCAGAGGAGGATGTTGAAGAGAAAAAGAAAGAGGTTTCAACCCAAGAACCTCAACAGCAACCAAACTCAATTGCTCATGATTGTTGGTGTCAAGAAATTAAGAAATCTGCTTGTTTCCTTGATACAGTTGTAGTCTATGCACTTCCAATTATAGATGATATTCCTTTCACCTATAGAGAAACAATTAGAAGTTTAGAAGAAGAGGAGTGGAAGAGAGCAATGGATGAAGAGATGTAGTCTCTTAAGAAAAATCAAATTTGGGAGTTAGTTCAACTACCTAAAGGTAAGAAGACAATTTGGTGCAAATTGGTATTTGCAAAGATAAAAGGATTTCCTGACAAGAATGATATCCGCTACAAAGCAAGATTAGTGGCAAAAGGCTACGCTCAGAATGAAGGAGCTGATTATAATGAGGTATTTTCTCCAGTCATTAAACATTCTTCCATTTGGATTCTGTTAACCTTAGTAGCACAGTTAGTTTGGAACTAGTTCAACTTGCTATGGAAACTGCATTTTTACATGGTGATTTGGAACATGAAATATATATGATTCAGCCAGATGTATTAAAGGTTGCTGGAAAAGAAAATTGGGCTTATAAATTGAAAAAAATCATTGTCCGGATTGACGCAATCTCTGATGCAGTGGTACAAGCGATTTGATCGATTCATGATAGAGTTAAAGTACACTAGAAGCTGATTTGTTCACTGTGTGTATTTTCGTAAGCTACATAATGAGTTTTTCATTTATCTACTCTTGTATGTAGATGATATGCTGATAGTTTTAAAGAGCCAAGAAGAGATTGAAAAGTTGAAAGCTTAGTCGAATCAAGAGTTTGAAATGAAAGATTTAGATGAAACTAAAAAAATTCTCAGCATGGAGATAAGTAGAGATTAAAAGAGAGGCAATGTTTGGTTGTCTCAGAAATAATATTTGAAGAAAATGCTACAACATTTTGGCCTAGCAAAACAATCAAAACCTGTGAGTATCCCACTTAATTCTCATTTCAAGTTAAGTGCAGTTTTATCTCCTAACACTGCTAAGGAACGTGAGTATATATCGAGGGTTCATTATTCAAATGCAGTTGGTAGATTAATGTATGCTATGGTGTGTACAAGACCTAACATTTCATAGACAGTTGGCGCTGTGAGCAGGTATATGCAGGATCCTAGAAAAAAATATTGGCAGACTGTGAAATAGATTCTACAGTATCGTCTAAATGCTGCATATGTTAGTTTGGTATTTGAGCGTGATGATACTCTTGGTCAGTGTATGGTTGGATATGTTGATTCTAACTACGCAGGTGATTTGGATAAATGTCGATTAACAACTGGTTATGAGTCTACTCTTGCTAAAGCACCAGAGAGTTGGAGGTCTATTTTGTAGTCCACGATTACTCTGTCTACAATAGAAGCAAGGTATATGGCAGTTACAGAGGCTGTAAAGGAGGCAATTTGGCTACAGGGGTTGCTTGAAGAGTTGAGAGTAATTCAGAAATAGGTTATTGTGTATTGTTATAGCCAGAGTGCGATTCACTTAGCAAAAAACCAAGTCTATCATGCACAAACAAAGCATTTCGACGCCAGGTATCATTTTGTGCGGGTAATTATTGAAGATGAGAAGATACTATTTCATAAGATTGGAACAACAGAGAATCTCGCTAATTAGGTGACAAAGGTGGTGATTTCGACCAAATTCAAGTATTGTTTGGATTTGGTCAATATTTTGCCAGTTTGAAGATATTAGTTTGGAGATGCTGACGATGTGGGTCTTATTCGTCAAAGTGGAGATTGTTGAATTTGGGTGTGTCTCTTCTAGTCTCACATAGGTTGGGAGCTAAGAATACACTACCAATGAGTCCTATAAATAGGGCTTTCGGTCTTTGGTTTTTAATATCCCAAAAATAATTAGTTGTTTTATAAAACTGTTCTGAGAAAATAGGTTTTATTTTGGGAAGTTTTCAAATTTAAAAAGTTTCAAGTTGTAATTTTGGATTTTTGGATTTTGAAAAAATTCTCCTATTCTTGGGGGACTTTTCAATTTGTCAGAGATCTTTGTAATTTGAAATTTTGGTGATAGTGAATTGATCGTTGGCGCCCAAGAACGTAGGTAACATTTACTGAATCTTGTTAAATCTTATGTATTCTCTTATTTGCATTAATTTATTTATTCTCTGTTATTAGTTCTTGTATGGTACTATTTTAGATGCCTATTTGTGTGAGTAAAATATCTGCTTTCCACAACAAAAGCTAGGGAAGCAAAAGTTCTGAGATGCATGGATTCCATTTGGCAGTAAGCAGAACCAACTATTTTAATTATTAGCTTAACATTTGCTGATTTTTGAGGAGGAAATGCTGGCTATTTATACGCAACTGATTTTTTATCGTCATTTATCTTCGGGTTTAACGATGACAAACTTTTTACACCACTTCCTACGCACCATGTAAGACTCTTGACTCAGGCACAATCATAATCACCACCTCCTACGCACCATGTAAGACTCTTGACTCGGGCACAATCATAATTTCCCCAGACCTTGCTTTTAAGTCTCATCCTGCATGACATTTGTATACAAATTGCCTTTGATAATTGACTAAAGGATTGACGAATAAATGGTGACAAGGGTGCATCTCAGGAAACTTCTTAAATTTCTACAGCCAAACATAATGAGTCTTGCGCTGGCATATATAGTCGTAAGCAAAATCTTTCTAAAATGATTATATATCAAGAGTATCTTGACTAATTAATTTGTTTGCTTCTTTGTTTGGATTCGATGTTATACTGTTTAAAAAAAAAAAAAGAAACTAACCAGCACAAGCCTAGAAGACTAAAGGAGTGCACCAAGCAATTGGACTGACGAAGGTGCTTGGTGTCCACAACACTCCACTGAAGAAAAACTCAGTTAAATCATGGTACCAGAAGAATCACGAGCTACTAGAAGAATCATGAGCCTCGCACATGAAGCAATATGCACACATGCGGGACTCTCCTTTTGTAACACCCCACTATCCAGAATGTGAATAGCTAGAATACTCGGCGTCGAATGATTTAACTAGCTTCCACAATCATTACGGTCATATTACAGCGGAAATATGGACAATAAATAACAATAAATAATTTTTTTCAGTTAAAATAATAATAATTTTTTTCCCTACATACAATTCAATATAGTGTAGCCACGACAATTGGCTCCAAAACAACGGAAATATCTCCGATGAAACTTGATAATGTATATGCACTTATTACATCTTTCTAATACAAAAATTGTCCATTAATAAGAAAATTACAATAAAAAGAGTCACCTGCTCTTGAGAGTACGTCAAGTCTTACTCTATTTCTAGCAGATATATCTCCTGATAATGATATGTATCTGATCATGCATAACCAGAATTTATTTTTCAGTCAGTCACTATGCAGGACAACTATGAGGATGGACCATATTCATCAGCATACTGAATATAAACATTGAAGTTTCTGGAAAACTCGTGACAGAGACATCCCTGAATAGCAACTTCTATATATTTCTACATTCCGTTGAAGTTTCTTCATGCATGACATTCATTCCGAATATTACGATTTAATTGTAATCGTTATTAGTTTTGATGAAAAGCTATTCACGAGGTTTCTCACTGATAAAGCTAAGAGAGAGGACTGACTTCTCCAAGTCATCTACAGACAGCAATGAGTGACCATTCTATTCTAGACTTTTATGGTCATTACCTGGGACAATTTTTCTATCAAAAAGTATGCTTGTTGTCTATTAAGTCAGCTGAACGAGTCCGCACGGTAGCTCTTGAACCATTGCTAGCCACTAAACTTTTGGATGGCTAACTATTCAACTGGTCAATATAAGATGATACTGCCAAAATTCAGGAAAATGACAACGCCTGTTCTCTTGTTATAGGGTATAATTTTCGTATATACCTCATCTCCAAGTGCGCCTTCGAGACCCTAATAATATGTATGGTGTTGATCATTAACCTAAGAATATGAACTATGTGTCTTACCCATTCAATTTACCGCCTATCAAGTCATCTTCCGAAGTGAAGGCTCTTCGAAACCTCAATACATTGGGTAGGAGTGCACCCAATATTGGCCATGGATGCTATTCCATGGGCTCCAATACTGGTGCTTTCTATTTTTTTTTTTTTTACTAAAATAGCGAGCTCGATCCCTTCACATTTCATTAACGATAGTTAACAAGATAGTGTTTTGGAGCTTATGCCCTTAGGTCACACAGATAGAGGTCCAGCAGAAATACATAATAAAAACCAAATTCCATAATAAAATTAAAAGAGGGAAAAAGAGCTGCTAAGGACTCCTCCTATCCCCCATGGCTCTCGATCGACAATGGTGGAATATTCCTCTGTACCATCTCAAGCTGCCCTCTTCACTGGTACCAGGCTAATCTCCTGAATATAATCCTCCTTGTCTACAGAGATGCACAGTCTCTCTCTCTCTCTCTCTCTCTCTCTCTCTCTCTCTCTCATAACTGATATGTCCACAAGAAGATACCAAGATGAGTTCATGCATAAGCCATGGCAGAGGAGTTATTGAAAGTTTTATTGTTTCTCTCCCTCCATATATTCCAGCAAGTGACTACAACAAAAATGCTACTTTAGTGCTTCCTATGCGGGTCTCTTTGTATTCTACTCCAAATATTATTTGCCTCAGTGGGGACTAAGGTCAAGTAAAGCAAGGCAGCACCCTTGGTCCTTACTTGGATTGTGTATGGGCAAGTCAATAAGAGATGTGCTATATCCTCCCCATTCTTAATGCAAAGTGTATAGAAATTTGGCCCATTCCATCCTCTTTTCTGTAAGTTATCCCAAATCAAAATGGCGTCTTTAGCAACTAACCATAAAAGCACTTTGGCTTCTAGCAGGCATTCACTAGACCAGATTAATTTGCTATTAACAAGTCTTATCCCTTGTCAATGATAGTGTTATAAGTGGAGCGCACAGAGTAGTGACTGGTAGGGCTCCATCTCCATTCCAGGATGTCCCCATCGTGGTTCCCTAGTGTCATAGCTGCTAGAATGGATTTGAGAGTGGTGAGACATCACACTCTATCCCTTAGATAGTTCCTGTGTAGGCTGATCATCTATTGCCCCCTGTGCCAATAATCTCCAACAAGGGCGTCCTTCTCTAATACTATTTCATATAGATATGGGAAAATGGAGCCAAGTGTGTTCTTCATGCACCACCTGTCATGCCAGAAGATGACTACCGAGCTCCTCCCAATCTTATATCTTCTTCCACTATGGAATACATCCATTATAGATTATGTCTTTCCAAAATGTTGATACATTCATGTTATTTCTTGGTTTATTCAACCATGAGCCTCTCTGTGGTTCAAACTTGTATTTGAAAATCCTCTGCAGTGACCCATTTTTATGTTTGAGTAGGGACCACATCATTCACAAAAGATAAGTGTAACAGAGATGCACATACTTCACTGGATATGCCACTAGGAGAGATAAAATGAGAAATGAAGATATACGTGCTAAGATAGATGTAGCTTCCATCAATGAGAAGATGTGAGAAAATTGCTTACGATGGTTTAGTTATGTGCAATATAGACCTAAATGTCTTAGTTCGACGAGGGGAGCTTATCAATGTAGGACAAGTTAAAAGAGCAAAAGAAAGATCGAAGAAAACATGAATAGAGGTGATACAAAAATATATGGATTCTAGAGGTTTAATCGAGGAGATATTACTTGATAGAAATGAATAAAGAAGGATTATCAATGTGATCGATTTGGCGTGATTCTTTTGGTTCATGTAGCCTACCCCCAAGTACTCAGGATAACAGGCTTAGTTGTTGTTGTTGTTGTTGTTATAGGGACCACCACTATTTGGTAATAAGTGCAATGTTCATGGTCCCTAGGTCCTTTAATCCTAGACCCCCTTGGTCCTTAGGGCGGCATACCTGACCCCATGCCACCAGATGGTACCCTTTCTGAGGTCGCGATAATCCTTTTCACAAGAATCTTCTTCTAATTCTGTCGATCCTCTCTCTCACCCAGTTATGGCAGATAAACATGGATATTAGATACGTCGACATAGCCGACAGGGAGGAATTAAGTCGGACTAGCTTAGCCCCCATCAAAAGACATCCAACCTTCCAGTTTTTTTTCAATCTTATCAATTAAGGGGCCCCAATCTTGCTTGGACATCTTGCCCTCTTTGATTGGGATGCCAAGGTGAGTAACAGGAAGCACCTCTTTCCTACATTCAAAAATGACAACAATAAATTTAGTCGCAAGTGACCTTTCCTTTAACAAGATCATAGAGGTCTTATGGTAGTTAATTTCCAACCTGACCATAGATCAAAGCATCTAAGTATCCCTTTTAGTATAATTGCTTGTGTGATATCAAAATTTCCAAAGAACAAAGTGTCATCTACATACTGTGAGTTGATGAACTTCGTTGTGGGGCTACCAGGTAATCCTGCAATCATCCTCGCCTCCACCACTTTGGTTAACATCCTGTTTAAACCATTTCGCAATAAGCACGAATAGTAGACGTAATAATGGGCCACCTTGCTGGAGAACTCGCTTGTTTACAATTTCTTTTCCTACCTCCCCATTAACCAAAACATGTACCTTGGCCAAGGAAAGCCATTTCACTATCCACGATATCCATTTCGGGCCCAAACCTCTTAGTCCTAAGACTTCCAACAGGCACTCCCAACTCATCATGTCGTATGTCTTTTCAAAGTTAGTTTCAAAAGGTATCCTTTATTATTCCCACGAAAACATTGGCTAGAATATTTCTTCCCTGGATGAAGCCTAGAATGTTTCTTCCCTGGATGAAGCCTATATGGTAATCCCTGAAAACATTGGCTAGAATGTTTCTTCCCTGGATGAAGCCTATATGGTAATCCCTGATTAGATCCCCCATTGAGGGGCTAACCTATTTGTCAGGATCTTCGAAACTATCTTCACTCGGCTATTTAGCAGGGCTATCGGCCTATAGTCCCCAACCCCTCTAGGTCCCTCTCTTTTTGGGATCAACACTCTCTTAGAATAATTGATCTTATCTAATCAAGCAAAAGCGTCTCCTGACTCGTTGGTTAACTGGACCATGTCTTCCTTGATCAAATCCCAGAAATCCTTGAAAAGGAATATTGTAAAACCATAGAGTCCTGAGGCCCTATTTGTGCCTAGGACCCAGATTGCAGTTTTGACCTCCTCCTTTGTGAAATCTATTTCTAGGAGGTCTAGTTCCGTATTGCTTGACGAATGCTGATCAATAAACTTCAGTCTATCCTTTTTATTACATCCAAAGATTTTTGTTTTTAGTTTTTGAAGTGGGCAGCAACGTGTTCTTTCAGTTGCTCATTGTCATTAATGGTTCTTCCCTCTACCACCATGGAGTGAATTTTATTGGTTATTCTCCTCATGTAGGTTATCCTATAGAAGAAGGCCGTATTCGCATCCCCTTCTTTCAACCATTTTACCCTAGACCATCGCCGCCATTTTATCTCCTTCCATCTATATTCCTCCTAGACATGTCTCTGCATTGACATGAGATCTTCATTTTGGGGTTTGGACAGGTCAACTAACTACTGTAATCGCTCCAGGTTATCAATTTTGGACATCAGTTCTTCTTTTGTCACTCTCTGCTGATCGAGGAATCTTCTTTCCTGCCAGGCCAACATTTTCATAGCCTTTGCAACTTTATGCATATCCTTCTAGCTGCATCAGAAGCATTAGTGTATTCACTATAGCTTTGTCGAATGAGTTGATAAACGTCCTCATGGTTTAGCCACCATTTCTCGAAATGAAAGAATTTTTTCTTCCTTGCCTCTAGTTCCCCTGATTGTAGGAGAACCGGTACATGGTCAGAAGTTGGCCTTGATAGTAGTCATGAGTGTTTCCAGGTTAAAACTTTTCTCCCACTCAAACGAGACAAAAATCCTATCCAGTTAAGCCAAGCTAGGGTCTTGTCGCATATTAGACCACGTAAATAACCTATTTTTCCATAGGGATGTCGACGAGTCCCAATTCTCCAATTAGGTTGTTGAAGTCATGCCTGTCATGATGATGAGTGTCACTCCCGTTCCTCTGGTCTGCAAAGCAGACCATGTTGATGTTGGCAGTGAAAATTTCCAAGTAAAAAGGGGTTTTACACAACAGAACGCGGAGCTAACTCTGTAGCTCTGCGTTTGGCTATTCTAGCCTCGCGTTTGAGCAAAACGCGAAGCTAATCCATAGCTCCGCGTTATGGTTTCTTAGCTCCGCGTTTTGATGCGATTAGCTCTGCGCGAGCAAATAACAAGAATCTTAAATTGGTTGAGATTAAGATTTGGGCTTATCCAAATACCCAAATTAAGTCCGATCAGAACTCTAAATCAAGAGATTTAAATCAAAACTAAGATATTTGATCAGAATCCTTGATGAATACAAATTCTATTTAGATAGAAACTCTTATATGGACCTAAGTCTATAAATACCCTCTTGAGGAAGCCTTGGGGGATCTTTCGAAAGTTTTTTGTGCAGTTCAAGTTACGCGTGAGAGCCTTGAACGAATCAAGACCAGAGAAGATCATCCAAAGTCGGCCGGCATCTTCTTCATCAAGAGCAAGAAGACCATCGACGTCAGATCGTCAAAAGGAGCTACTTCGATAGATCCTATCGCCACCTAGATCCCACAATTCAAAAGAGAGCGATAGATTATAAATCCTCTCGTTTGTTCTTTTTCTTGTTCACTTTCGTTGTAATTAAGTTATTTCAATGGAAGAAAAGTAACGAATTTCTGCTGCAAACAGTTCAAATCACCCCCTATCACCCATGGTAGACTTCTCCAGTTCCTTATTATCTCCTCCCAGAAGTCAACTCTCTCTTCGCCTTGGTTTGGTCTGTATAGTGCTGTGATTACCTAGGTGCACCTATCTGATTTGCACTTGACAACTAATAATAGTGATAATCTATCTACTCGTGACTCCAATACCTCTAGGGTTGATTGTCTATTACCGACGATTACACCTCCCGAAGCCCAGTTAGAATATTTACAGACAAAATGGAAGCTATGTTGGGGCCCTATGTTCTGTAACACCTTTTGTGTTGGAGAGGCTAGCTTGGTGTCCTCCAAACAAATTATGTCTGCTTCGCTCTTTCTACAAGCTTCCTCAACCATTCTACGTTTTGCCGACCCACCCAAGCCATGCACATTCTAGAATAATGTGTTCATGGTTACTATATGTGGTTTACTTCTCCAACGTGGGGATGGGAGACTGGCTATTTCCCTTCCAACCCTATAATTCTATGCTTATTCGCATTAGACCACTCACCCTCTCTTATTAATTCTAGAGTTTACGCCTTAAACTAGTGTCATCCCTTATTTTCAATTTCGCATGTACATGCAATTTCTAGTAATGCATCATCGGAAAGTAAATTAAGTATTTGCAGGGATTCACAGTTCATATCTAGATCAAACTCGGCCAAGCATGCTTTCCTCTTAGCAGCTATATTTGCAACTTTCCATGTCTGGTAGGTGGGACCTCCTCTTTTCTACTGCAGATGTGTGCTTCTTCGGCTAGGAGTTGGTGCTGGTAGTTCTGACTCCCCCTCTCCCATGCCAATGTTCTGGTCATCCGCTAATCCCGTATTGTAGTCCACATGTAGCTCTCCCTCGGGATATGTGGTTCCTCCTGTTGAACCATGTCATGCGATCCAAAATAAAAGGCCTTTCTATTTTCTGAAATCTATACTATTAGCGAAGTCCCTGAGCTCTGTCTTTTGTCTCTTAATCTTTTCGGAAGCCTAGATGGTTGGTGCTTGCATGCTCTTCTCCCACTGCACTTGCTGTCATCATCCACTATCCTCTCCATTATCCTAGTCGTGGCCTTCTTGATCATGTTTCTGTCGAGTACCAACATTAGTGAGAGCAACCCCAATTGTTTAATAGATTTAGAGGCCTCATCATCCTCATCCAGACTCATCTCCCTGATTCTATTAAAGAATTCCAGAACCGGATCTGATCGAATTAGCACTGCCAATGATCTGTTGCGGCCCCCATCTACTCCCTCTGTTGTTGAGTCAGCAATTGGATCCCATATATAGTTGGACTCAATGGGGCCCACTTCTTTGTTTACAGGAGAGTGGCTGTTGGCTTCCTCCACCTGTGAGTCCCATTGGCCCTTTGTCTCCCTAATAATAGGGACATTGCTGCCCATCATTAAATGAGGATGCAGCCCCCATGCGGGGGTCCCGAGGCACTTCAGAGCCTTCCATGGCTCCTCCTCCCAACTAGGTGACTTTCCTTTTATGTGATGTCTCCCCCCGTCCTCCCCTTCTAAGTTTTTGTTTGTCATCTCCACTGAGCTATTTTTGTGGGGAGCAGTCTTTGACAGCCCCCGGTTTTCCCTTTCTCGCTTGCTTACTCACCTACTCTCGAAGGGGGGCCAATAGCCATCCCAAAGTGAATGATTCTGACCATCATACCACTCTGCCCCCCAAAGCAATCCCCACGAGACCCGCCCGAACCCTGAATGCCCATTATCTCTATATTTTTTTATGCCTATGCATCTTTGTCAGCTCGTGTCCATGTTAGGTGGCGTTGTACGCCACCGGCGACCGCCATAGAGGTTGGCCTAAGGGGTTGCTGGACCTGTGCGACCACGCGCCCTTCTGTAATGCCCCAAGCTACACCCCAAAAGTTTCGATGATATATCCCACTTCTAAATAAGGCATTACCAGGGGTACCAAAAACAATAAGGTACATGAGGCCTTTTATAAGGAACCACACTATCAGAATACATATCAAAAGAATCAAATCTTATTACAATCCATTCATAACATATCATTGTCCATAATACAACCTTAAAAGGAAATACAAACTTGGATATTTAACAATAATGAGTAGCTTGGTTGGGTTTAGATACAAACACCAAATCTAACAAAAGGATTACAAGTTTAGTGCAAAACAAAGGCAAAGAGAAAACAAGTTAATTACAGCAGAAGAAAGCCTTTGCGACTCTTTAGTAGTCTGCAAGCTCTTGGAATTAAGTGTCGTTGACCGGTGTTTCAGCTTCATCCTTCGCTGCACGCTCTGCAACACCTGGCCATATAGGGGTAACCCAGAGGTCAGTCTCGACAAGAAATAGAATCGCACACATGATGAAATATAGTAATGTCGAAATATGACAGTAAAAGTTCTTTGATTAAAAATAAAGGAGACTCTAACATCCATGTAAATCAAGAATACTTATCATATACTTATGTAATTAGAGGCATGCAATAAGTCAATATAACTTATTATTAGTGCCATTAGTTTTGGAACTATTGATGGATGGATCATACGTGTTCTAAGAGTGTACCATGCATATTTGGTAATATGGCCAAAGACATTAGTCTCCCTTGAACTAGCCACACCGTTAAGTGCTAGCTATTCCGTACACACCCAGGAGTACGGCCACAAATGCCAGTCTTCCTTGAGCCAGCCACACCACTAAGTGCTAATTTTATCCCGTGCATAGCCGGAATAACGGCCACAGATGTTGGTCTCGATTGAGCCAGCTGCACAGCTAAGTGCTAGTTTTATCCAAAAATAGACACCGATAATAGAGGACCAATGCGATTGCACAACCCGACTCTCACAATACATGGTTCATCAAATCATTCAGTTTCCCCATACCCAAATTATTTTATTAATGCATCTATTTAAGAACAAAATCATGTCGAGTCAAAGGCAGTATCATATAGGGTCAGTATCATGGTAACAAATCATACATGTTGAGTCAAATAACTAAAATAATATGAAATCATGCAATTGTAATGGATATGGAATTCATATGTAAGGGCCGTGGCTGGGCAGAGTTCGTAAGGGGACGGTGAACTACAAGGTTATCAACAACTTCATTGTTGTTCAGCCATTTTGCAGTTGTGGAGATTTTAAATAATTTTTATCTTTTTATATATTTATAATTACAAGAAAAAGTATAAACGAGAGTTGTATAGAACGGAGTTCTCTTTCCATAAAGTCTTAGATAGACTTAATCGGTGTTCGGAATCAAAACTTATCATTGATTTATTGAACAAGATACATGACCCTTGCTGTTGGGCAACCAGTTCGGACCTGGCCAATGCCTTCCCTCTCACATCATCCCAGTAAAGGGGCAACCTGCACTTCCTTCAATAATGGCTTCATATGGCTACATTCCAATGCTAACTTGATAACTATAGTTGTAGGTGAACTCCACCATATATAAATAATCTTCTCATGTACCCTTAAAGTCCATAACACATGCCCTCAACATGTCTTTAAGAATAGGGATTGTTCTCGCTGACTGACCATATGTCTGTAGGTGGAAGGCTAATGATAGACTCACTATGGTGCTCAAATTCTCTTATAGGCTATTCCAATTGTGAGATCTGAACCAGGTGCATTGATTAGATACAATCTCTGTCAGAACTGCATGTAGCTGCACTACTTCTTGCATATACATCTTAGCTAGTACCTCTGTCGATTGACCTACTCTGAAAGGGATAAAATGAACGAATTTCATTAGTCAGTCTACGATCAACCTTATTGCATTACTCCCCTTTGGACTTTGAGGAATCTTGTCACTGTAGAATGAGAGAAATTATTCTCGCACGAATCCAAAATATGAGTCTGAGTCTGAATCTGAGTCCGAATCTAAAATCTGAGTCCAAGTACAAATTTAAAATCCGAGCAAAAAAAATGAATGAAACTGGCATCTGGCCAGCCTCATGCCCAAGGCTGGCCAGGTCAGCCTTGCGGGTGAGGCTGGCGATGCTCGCTCACCCCGCTCGATCGTCCATTTCGCATGGTGAACCTCAGTCTCGTGCAAGCAATATATTTTAGCTCTGCCTCGAGTGATTTTTCAATTTCTAAACTCATATCCAAATTTTAATTAGAATTAAATTAATTTTTGGGTGCAGGATTCTAATTTATTTCTGTTTGAGTTTGATAATTTTGCAAATTCTAGTTTGAGTTTAGTTAATTTTGGATGAAGAATTCTTACTTGAGTTTGGTAATTTTGTAAATTCTAATTAAACTTTAATTGATTTTTGGGTACAGAAACAGGATTGTTCGTCGCAAAAGTTCCTTCGCTTCCTCCATTGAATTAACTTAAATTACAATGAAAGTGAACAAGAGATAAAAAGAACAAACGAGAGGATTTTATATTTCAATCTCTCTCTTTTACAATAGTTTGTGGGATCTGTGGCGATGGGATCTGTCAAGCAGCTCCTTTGGACGATCGGTACGTTGAAATCTTCTCTTTTAAAGATATCGGCCGAATATAGACGATCTTCTCTGGTTTTGATTTGTTCAAGGCTCTCTCGCGTAACTCGAACTTCTCCAGAACTCCAGAAAGAAGATGGTGACTTTCTCTGATCTTCACGAACTCAAGGCTCTGTGCGTAACTTGAATTCTCCAAGATTTCAGAAGATGATCAGCAAAGGCTTCAAGGCTCTCTCGCATACTTGAATTGCCAAAGGATCGATAGGAGACTTCCGATGCCGAAAAGAAGATCTTGATGATCAAAAGAAGATTGATCTATTATTGATTGACCCTCCTTGATTGATTGATCTTATATATATTGATTCTCCTAAAGTCTCCTCAAAGAGGGTATTTATAGACTTTAGTGGTTATGAGAGTTTCCGTAGGAATAGGAATAAAGAGTTCCATAGGAATAGGAATAAACCTTTCCATAGGAATAGGAATAAAGATTTTTGTATTCATCAAGGATTCTAATCCAATATTTAATATTGATTTAAATCTCTTGATTTAGAATTCTGATTGGATTCAATTTGAGTATTGGATAAGATCAAATCTCAATCAAAATCAATTTAGGATTATGATTGGACTCAATTTAGATATTTGGATAAGCCCAAATTATAATCTCAATCAATTTAGGATTCTGGTTATCTGCTCACGCGGAGATAATCTCAATAAAACGCGGAGCTAAGAAACCAGAACGCGGAGCTATTAAACATCTCCGCATTTTACTCAAACGCGAGGCAAAAGTAGCCAAACGCGGAGCTACTGAGTTAGCTCCACGGTCTGTTGTGGAAAATCCTTTTAACTTAGAAATTTTCACTGCCAACAGAACCCCCTCCAAAGTTTTCAAAATGGCTTAGAACTTAGCAAATTTTGAATTACTTTGGATACTTAAACTGAAACGCGGAGTTAGAATACCAAGTCTCCTTCACGTTATGCTCGCCTACGCAGAGCTAATCAGCTTCACTTCATTTTCAGTGAAATAATTAATTGCTTCATTAATTACTCCGAATTTCTGCGCCGAATACCAAGCAGCGGATCATCTATTTAAATAGAGCTCCTGGCTCCTCTTCTTCTTCATCGGGAGAGTTTGAAAACTCCAAAACTCTGGCAGTCGAGTGACTCATGTCGACGAATGATCTTCAATTGATCTCCCCTTAACTCTCCATAGATTTTCATCATTAGGATGTCATTTCAGAGGAGTTTGGCTAGACGGACGTTGGCCGACGTTAATGGAAGCGGCCGTGGAAGTAGACGCGACGGCGAACCAGTCTATGCAGCGTCTTCCGAAGATAAAAAGCTTAACTCTTGGTCTTCTAAGAACCATTCTGAGATGTTTTGGCTCGGTTTGATTCGGCCAATTGTTTGCTTTACCGGCGAGATCGCCGTTCTCCGGCCGTAAGGCTTGAAGGAGAAGGAGAAGTCAGAGAGGAACTCTGATCTGTTTCTACGCGAAGTTATCGCGTCATCCCTGCGCTTGAAACGCTGGGCTTATCTAACTAGCAGTCGTGATGAATCTGCGAGGCTATCTTTGATTAGCAGTCGCGATGAATTGCGAGGCTATCTTTGATTAGCAGTCGCGATGAATTGCGAGGCTATCTTTGATTAGCAGTCACGATGAATTGCAAGGCTATCTTTGATTAGCAGTCGCTTCATGTCCCGAGGCTATGAAAGAGAAGGAAACAGCAGAGAGAAACTCTATCCTTCCTTTACGCGAAGTTATCGCGTCATCCTCTGCGTTTAAAGCGCGAGGCTATTTCTTCAACTGTACGCGGAGTTTAGCTCCGCATTTTCATACTTAGAAGGTTTTCCAAATTTTTGTAGAACTCTTGATTCTTCTTTTGCAGTGAACTGGGTCTAATCGATGACTTGGGATGTAGCTTCTCCCTGATATATCTTCAAAAGCAGGTTATGCACCGATCTTCATTAACGAAAGTAACTCTAAGGAAGCCAGAAGCATATACTTTACAACATAATTGCAGTTTTTCAAGCTCTGGCTCCTCTTGAAGGAGTTACAAAAACTTTGCGGCAGCCCATTAAGTTTTCTTGAGGATCATTTCTGTTAGATGATCATGTAAGGGTTTGCAGCGCTTCAAATTCAACTTGTGCTTCATTTCAGATGACAGATCCTAGTTGACATTTGCAGAGAAGATCTCTTGTATGTGAACCATGGAATTGAACTTCAACACCCGCGGAGGAATCTCACCGTTAGGTTATTGATGAGTCGATGAATATGTAGAAGCTTTTGGGAGAGCTATAACTCCCTCTTTGTAATCTTTCCTTCTTTTATAAATAAAGGCAAATTATTTTCCTCTCTATCTGTCAGCTTCAAGAATCTTGCTTGCTCAACAAATAGATGGTTGATAATTCTGGTAAAATAATCTAAGACTCTTTTGCGTAACTTAGATCATTAATACCAATATGATCGGGTAAGGACCATCTAATTTCGGCAGAGGCGCCAAATTGTGCATGCCTAGTCCAAGTGCTCTTACGCGTAACTTGAACGGAGATAGGAATAATCCAAATCATACTGTCAGAGGTAAAAGCTTAACATGACAGGTCCACGGAATTTTTAGCAAACCCCCAGCTATCAACGGATTTGATTAGCCTTTACCAATCACCGTTTGCGTTGGGCTAGCCATGCTATTCCCCTCAGCATGGTGAGTTGTCGAGGAATTGATTTCCTCTCCCATTTGCCTTTAATCAGCATTGGGTAGTTAACTTCATACTTTTACCCCCAGTATGATAGGGTTGGCGAGAAACTAGTTCTCTTCCCATTGCTTTAATAGCATTGGGCAATTGAAATATTTTTATTTATAGCACCCAATTAGCCATTCCAATGGCTATTGAGAATAACAGAAGTATGATATTTATCATCGTCAATATTTTCGGCACCCCCAGCCAAATTTGGCTGTTAACCAATGAAGATGATTCGATCGCAGCTGTGGTTCGGAGTGTATCCAAGGGACTAGCTTGCAGGTGCGGGCTGCCCGTGCTTGGTGTCGATATTGACTTCCCTACTGGTACAGGGATCGCTCTGGCAGGGAACTCATTGGTTCCTACTACTAAAGTTGCCATATTTGCAGAAATTTTCTTTTGATTCTCTTTAAGTGTGAGAACTCCGGCTTCTATCAATGCCTGAATTCGGTTCTTAAGAGGATAGCAATCTTTAGTTGGGTGCCCGACATTCCGATGGTACAGGCAATAGTTAGGGTCGTTGGTCTTACCGTCTTCCGGTTTTCCATTTTCCGGAAGTTTTAGCAAGCCCTTTCTGAGGAGGAGATGGAATAGAGTACCTGTCTGCTCCGTCTTGAATGTATAAGTTTTATCTTGTCGGGGCTTATTTTGGCCTGCACCTCTTGGATTATGAGATCTTGGCTTTGGATCTGCAACTGTCGCCATCACAGCCTTCCCTTTATTTTCAGGATTCTGTGGATATGGCATGTTATTCGTAGAGTTTCTCGTGCTACGAGATTCCTCAATCCGGCGAATTATATCTTCTGCCTGCTCTCCCTGCCTCGCAGATCTTTCCAAGTTCTGGACTCTACAGCTCCCATTTTTATCAGCACGCCAATCCTGAAGTTATGCTTACAGGTTTCTACCAGGGTTTCCTGAGTCATACCGTGTCGACAATACACGGACTTCTCCCTGAAGCGTTCAATAAAACTTTTAACCGTTTCTTGATCCCCTTGTTTCGTTGCAAGGAGGGAATGAACCGATATTTCGGTATCATCCTCAAAGAAACGTGCCAAGAACTGTTTCTCGACGTCAAACCAGGCATTAATAGATCCTGGGGGCAACTGCATGAACCATGTAAAAGCAGGCCCTCGCAGGGTGCTCGCAAATATTTTGGTCATTATGGGATTATTTCCCATTAGATGACCTGCCTGCGATAAGAAGTAATAGATATGCTGACTTGGGGACCCCTTCCCGTCATATGACTCCAATTTAAGGGTTTTATATTTTTCTGGATAAGGGGCGAAGTCCCATTCAGGCGGGTATGGTCTTGAAACCCCCGATTCTTTCAATTCTTTCTTGTGCATTAAGGCATCAAGTTGGCTTTGCAATTTCTCGATCTTTTCTCCATGAGGATCATAGAAAGAGTATTTGCCATCATCCTCATGCATCGAATAAGCCTTTTCTTTTTTAGTTTCTTCATTTTCCTTAGGTGGCGGTTCCGAAGAAGTTTTAGCCTTATCATCAGCTATCTTTTTGGTATTTTCGACCACTTTTAGAAGCATTAGTTTGAGGTCATCAATGGCTTTCTGCTGACCTCGAATCATCTGCTCTTGGGCTTCCATCCTTTGGTCAACATCATCGGATTTATCCACCATATGCGATGCTGGTTTTCGTGGTCGGGAAGATGCACGAGATTTTGGGGAAGCTATAGCTGAATTATCGCTGTCATTATCATAAGAACTTTTTGAAAGTTTCTTATAATTCCGAGGAACAACATCACCTGATTTGAGTCGAGTAAGATGGCGAGGTTGTTCATCATCTGCATCCGACTCATATTCTTTCTCCATAATCTTTTTGCTTTTGCCGACCATATTTGAGGTCACTGCCTTTACCTCTTTTTCTGTGATTTGATATCTCAGATTATTCTTCCTACTTATTGGAGTATCTTGACGAGACTCAGTTATTCTGTTAAATACAGACACTCTCTTCTTGGTACAACAGCATTTATCCAATACAGCAGATATGACTGTTATGAGTTGCTCACAATGACATGTTGAGTGTGGCTGAGCTTGAGTCATATTTCTCATTTTTGTCAAGTAATTTCTGAGATTGGTGACCTTAGCCATGGAGTCGTGGGACCTATCCATCTTTTGAGAGGGTCTAGGAACCCACTGGAGCTTCTTGGGATTACTGGAGTCCAGTTCCGGTCCGCTGACGCGAGGATCTGTCTTGATTCTACAGTTAGGTTGATCCACGCGGAGCTTAGAAGTAGCTTCGCATATTGTAGCGCGGGGCTGAGGAATGACTCTGCATCTTGCCATGTTAGCCTCGCGTTTCTCGCTGGCCTGGCTTGTCTTCAGACATTTCGCTTCTGGAATAATAGCCCCGCGTGAAGGAAAACTCTTGCACGCTGGCTTATCTTTGCGACTAACGCAAATCATAGCTTCACGCTTAGCGCGGTTTTTACGACTGACAACTATCTGCCAATCATCTTCCCGTTCCTTGTGGGTGTCAGAAGTCTTGCGTTTATTGCAAGTATTACTGGCCTTGCTTTTATTGCTTGGCTCAGTATTAGCCTCGCGTGGAGAATCACATGCTGGCTTTAAATAATTTTTATACTCGCGTTTCTCGCGAGTGTCAGGAATCTTGCGTTTATTGCAAGCACTAGCAGCCTCGCGTTTCTCGCTTGGCTTAGCCTCGCGTGGAAAATCACACGCTGGCTTTGAAGAATTTTTATACTTGCGTAATTCGCGAGTGTTGGGTATTTTGCGACTAGCGCAATCCTTACTGGCTTCGCGTCTCTCGCTAGGCTCAGTAATAGCCTCGCGTGGAAAATCACACGCTGGCTTTGAAGAATTTTTATACTCGCGTAACTCGCGAGTGTTGGGTATTTTTAGCGCAATCCTTACTGGCTTCGCGTCTCTCGCTAGGCTCAGTAATAGCCTTGCGTGGAGAATCACACGCCGGCTTTGAATAATTTTTATACTCGCGTAACTCGCGAGTGTTGGGTATTCTGCGACTAGCGCAACCCTTACTGGCTTCGCGTCTCTCGCTAGGCACAGTAATAGCCTCGCGTGGAGAATCACACGCTGGCTTTGAATAATTTTTATACTCGCGTAACTCGCGAGTGTTGGGTATTCTGCGACTAGCGCAACCCTTACTGGCTTCGCGTCTCTCGCTAGGCACAGTAATAGCCTCGCGTGGAGAATCACACGCTGGCTTTGAATAATTTTTATACTCGCATAACTCGCGAGTGTCAGGAATCTTGCGTAACTCGCTAGTATTACCAGCCTCGCGTAGAAAATCACACGCTGGCTTTTCCTTGCTTTTAAGGCAAGTTGTATCTTCGCGTTTAACGCGGTAGAGATTGGTCTCGCGGGTAGCGCGAGCCAATTTGTGAGGGACCATAGCCTCGCGTCCTCTAGAGTTAGCTCCGCGTCCAAGGCGGGCTTTGAGGGCTCTACGCCTCGCTCTCCGGTTCCTGTTCCGGAGTTGGGTCCTGGTCAGTCCAGTTCCCACGTCTTCTTCGGCAATCGGAAGCTCTTCCTCGACTAGGATTTCTTGTGTGAACTCCGGCTCTATAGCCGTAGTCTCCAAGGATCCCCGTCTCTCGGTGGATACCTTTCTACCCGTCACTCGGGCATTGGAGTACATGCGACGATAGTGCCGTGTCTCATCCAAGTCACCTGATCCAGAGGAGAGGAACTCCTCGTACTTCTGCTGGTCGATTTCAACGACCAGCGTGTCTTCTTCGGATCCGATCATATCAACGTCCGATTGCGCCACAATCTCTTCATCAGTAAAAGAGATGGCTCCCACTGTGGTCGCCAGTTTGTTCGTCGCAAAAGTTCCTTCGCTTCCTCCCATTGAATTAACTTAAATTACAATGAAAGTGAACAAGAGATAAAAAGAACAAACGAGAGGATTTTATATTTCAATCTCTCTCTTTTACAATAGTTTGTGGGATCTGTGGCGATGGGATCTGTCAAGCAGCTCCTTTGGACGATCGGTATGTTGAAATCTTCTCTTTTAAAGATATCGGCCAAATATAGACGATCTTCTCTAGTTTTGATTTGTTCAAGGCTCTCTCGCGTAACTCGAACTTCTCAAGAACTCCAGAAAGAAGATGGTGACTTTCTCTGATCTTCACGAACTCAAGGCTCTGTGCGTAACTTGAATTCTCCAAGATTTCAGAAGATGATCAGCAAAGGCTTCAAGGCTCTCTCGCGTACTTGAATTGCCAAAGGATCGATAGGAGACTTCCGATGCCGAAAAGAAGATCTTGATGATCAAAAGAAGATTGATCTATTATTGATTGACCCTCCTTGATTGATTGATCTTGTATATATTGATTCTCCTAAAGTCTCCTCAAAGAGGGTATTTATAGACTTTAGTGGTTATGAGAGTTTCCGTAGGAATAGGAATAAAGAGTTCCATAGGAATAGGAATAAACCTTTCCATAGGAATAGGAATAAAGATTTTTGTATTCATCAAGGATTCTAATCCAATATTTAATATTGATTTAAATCTCTTGATTTAGAATTCTGATTGGATTCAATTTGAGTATTGGATAAGATCAAATCTCAATCAAAATCAATTTAGGATTATGATTGGACTCAATTTAGATATTTGGATAAGCCCAAATTATAATCTCAATCAATTTAGGATTCTGGTTATCTACTCACGCGGAGATAATCTCAACAAAACGCGGAGCTAAGAAACCAGAACGCGGAGCTATTAAACATCTCCGCGTTTTACTCAAACGCGAGGCAAAAGTAGCCAAACGCTGAGCTACTGAGGTAGCTCCGCGGTCTGTTGTGGAAAATCCTTTTAACTTAGAAATTTTCACTGCCAACAAGGATCAGATACAATGAATCTGGAGCAAATCTAATAAAAAAACGATTTGAATATTTTATCAAGATTACAAAGTGATCTCGATTCTTTCCATAAAGAAACCTCTTCAACAACATGGGGACCTATAAATACCCCTCGAGGAATTCAAAAAGTACCTTTGGCCAGATCTCTCTCAAGCACAAGAGCTTGAGCTTTCTCCAAGAATAGAAGAGAAGAAGAAGAAGCTTGCCCCCAAATCATCGATGTCAGATCGTCAACCGGGAAAATATCGATCCCCATAGCTGGCTCGAATCCCACAATTTTCTGTAGAAAGAGAGTGATGATCTATAAGTCCTCTCTATCTGTTTCTTGAATTTTTCTTTTCATTGCAATCATCAAAAAGAAAAGAGAAATTTTGATAATATGTAATTTTTCTCAATTCAATAACAATAGAAAGTTCATTTATTTTTGCTGAAAACAGACTAACGATCATAGTCGGAGAAATTTCCTATACTGAAGAGGAGATGGTGGTCTAATTAACATCAACAGAGTTGGAGAGACGATGGAGAAGCTGGTGATCGAGATCGAGTCGGCCGAAGACGTTCGAAATCACAAAAAGATGACCTAATAGTTCTAGATGACAAGGAGGCGTTGATTCATCAACAGTCACGTGGATTTTCAAACTCTGGTCCATCAGAACTCACTGCATATGATGACGATGAAAAACCTATCGCGATACAAAGATGGACTCGAATTCACAATCTGAATCGGAGAGTACGTCGTAAGGCACTCGAAGCCTGTTTTGTATGTCTGGCTCAAAATCAGCCTTGAACAAACAAAAGATGACGATGAAAAACCTATCGCGATACAAAGATGGACCCGAATTCACAATCTGAATCGGAGAGTACATCGTAAGGCACTCGAAGCCTGTTTTGTATGTCTGGCTCAAAATCAGCCTTGAACAAACAAAAGGGGATGTCAGGCTCAAAATCAGCCTAGCACAAGTCAAGAAGTATGCTAGGCTCAAAAATAACCTAGCATGAAGAAAGGAGGATGTCATCCTAGCAGTCCACAGCGGGGCAAAAATCAGCCCAGCACTTTTCAGCCTGGCTAGTTTAACAAATATCAGCCTGACCAGCCCAGAATTTCTCAGCCTAGCCAGCTTGGCAAAAATCAGCCTGACCAGCCCAACACTTCTTAGCTTAGCCAGCTTGGCAAAAATCAGTCTGACTAGCCTAGCACTCATCAGCTTGCAAAAAGCAGCCCAACACTCTTCAGCCTGGCCAACCCAGCACTCTTCGGTGTGGCCAGCCCAACACTCCTCAACGTGGTGAGCCCAGCACATCTCAGTCTGGCCAGTCCAGCACATATCAGCCTAGTCAGCCCAGCACATATCAGTCTCATATGAACAAGACTAGATGCAAAACTGGCATAAGTAAACCTAAAAACCGAAGTAAGTCTAAGCTAGCATGCGAGGCTAGTTCAACTAAGCCAGTGTATGAGACTAGTCAGCACACCAACCTCATCTAGCATGTGAGGATCATCCAGTACGCGAGGTTAAAGTTAAATCTTAGTCTCGCATAAGAACAAAAGAATGTCAATAGACTCATGCAAGACATATCAAAATTAATGCTGGACATAGAACCAAACTGGGGGTTAACAAATATAGCCTCCATGATTTCTCGGAGAATTCTGCCTAGACAAACAAACCTCACCCAAGAAGCGGGCCCCCCCATAAAAGATGGTTATGTCAGCAA
Organism: Dracaena cambodiana; assembly: GCA_036321105.1. NCBI lineage: Eukaryota > Viridiplantae > Streptophyta > Magnoliopsida > Asparagales > Asparagaceae > Dracaena > Dracaena cambodiana. The sequence continues at coordinate 41,439,774 of JAYEPQ010000010.1, read as the reverse complement.
CCCTTGAAGAAACTCCAAATTTGCGGAGATATCTCACAAATAAAAGCAGGGTGGCATGACCCCATCAGTCATGCTATTGTGAGGAGTTGATCGCGATAATTTTAACTCACTATCGCTGTCAAGCCCCAAGACCATCTGGATTTAACCGGCCATCAACACTGGAATTCAATATTCCAGAAAGAAAATGGCTGCAACAATAAAACTCTAACTCAAATCAAAACTTGCCCGCTTTCGTGTCAAATATGGTGAATAAGGGTAAAAAACCAGTCGTCAAAGTGTATGCCTCTAATACGGATATCATCACACATGCCTTAGGTCAGGCATGACAGTTCCCTGCGGTTACGAAAGATTGGCAAGGGTCCTGATGAGGAATATGACAAGTTTAGCGAGCATTCGGCAATAGCAACACCGCAATCACACTCTTTCTCTTGGTCCGACTGGAAGATGGTCCATATGGTCGAACGGTCGGCCGAGATGAGTTAAAAGATTGAGGAGCATGAACGCCTTATCCAAGAGCAGCAAAGGTGTATCAAGGACCTCAAAGCGATGTTCGCAAAGGTCCTAGAAGATAATCAAAAGAATAAAGAAGACGGAGCAGGGGGTTATTAGTCTTCTGATAAAAATAATAGAGAGAAGGATAAAAATGAATCCAACCATGATAAGACCAAGAAGGATGTAACCAAAACCAACCATGATAAGACCAAGAAGGATGAAACCAAATCCAACCATGATAAGACCAAGAAGGATGAAGCTGAATCCAACCAAGGTGCTAGCAGAAAGGCCGAGGAAGAATATTTCATTGATCCTCACACTAGAAAATTGGAGAAGTTTCAAAATCAAATAGAAGGCTTGATGCACCGAAAAGGATTGGAAGAGATGGGGATAATGAGACCTTACCCGATAGAGTGGGAGTCTGCACTATTGCAAACAAAATACAAACCTCTCAAATTAGAGTCATATGATGGTAAGGGATATCCGAATCAACATATGTACTATTTTCTTTTGTAGACCAGCCATCTCATGGGCAATGACCCAATGATGATGAAAATTTTTACAAGTACCCTGTGAGGGCCTGCATTCACTTGGCTTATGCAGTTACCCTTGGAAACCATCAATGCTAGGTCTGACGTGGAAAGAGAGTTTCTAGCTCGCTTCTTCAAAGACGACACTGAAGTATCCATTCATTCTCTTCTGATAAACAAGCAAAAAGAAGACGAGATGGTTAAAAGCTTCGTTGAGCATCTTCACAAAATGTCAGTTTGATACCCGCATGGCATGTCACCGCAAACATTAGTGGATACTTGCAAACACAATCTTTAGATCAGGATATTGGTCAAAATGAGAGTAGTAGAGTTCAAAACCTAGAAGGATCTAGTCAAACAAGGGCAGCAAGTGGAGGTATAATCCGATGTATCAATGAATACCATGCTCAGATGAGAATGGCCATGAATCAACCACAGCCACAATCATCCCACCCTAAGGGAAAGCAGGCAATGGCCACCAAACTTGCTGCAAACAAAAAACTACAAAATAATCAGGATTCTTCTAGGTTGCAATGAACATCTGATTTTAAAGATGAACAAGTAGTTACATTATTCTACCTACTAAATAAAAAGGGATGCTCAGGCTACCCAAAATCATAGGCCAGAGGAAGCTAGTAAAACATATGATCCAAAGTATTGCCTTTACTATCAAAATATTGGGCACCCAACCAAGTATTGTTATATTCTGAAAGATAAAATTCAGGTACTCATAGATGCAAATGTAATCCAGTTGAGACCTATTCAGAAGAAGGTGTCCGCGAATGCAATCCACAATATTTGATGGCAAAATGCCTAAAAAATCAAAAAAAAAAAACAAAAAAAACAAAAAAAGGAAGAAAAATTAAAAAAAAGAATAAAAAAATATACGAATATTTCTTGCCCAGTACCACCAAGGCAATGGGAAGAGAGTAAAACTCAACCAACTCTATCATACTGAGGGTAAGAGTATGAAATCAAACAGTCCAAAGCAAAAACTCGAGGTTGCCCGAGTACAATGTAAGGCTAAGCTAGCGAAAAATCATATAGGGTATGAAACTAACTTGAGACTAAACCAGCGTAGAATCATTCAGATGCAAGGCTAACTCGAGAGTAAACCAGCATGCATGGTTAGATTAGTGCGCGAGCCTAAACCAGCACACAAAACTCATCTAGAGTACAAAAATGAACAGAAATGCGAGGCCAAGATTCAGCCCCGCATAGTCTATTACAAAGAAGAAGATAATCTACTACCACATGACGAACTTCATGGACAGCCAAACAAGTCCCATGCAGGGGGTGGAACCCACATCCAGTCAAACAAGGATGTATATGAAGGTAGCATAAAAAATGCGAGGCTAATACCCCCGAGCAACGCAAGACTATGTAAAGCAAATGCAACAAAAATGCTAAAGCTCCAAAAATGTAAAGGCTAATTTGCAATACCACGTAAAACAATAGAAACGTGAGGATAACACACACGCGAGGCCATCTAGCAAACCGCATGACTTTCATTACTGGAAGAGATGCTGGATATAAGGAAAAGTTGAAGCCAAGTATAAAACTCTCGATGCACAAAGATAAGCTAGCGTGCGATGGACGCAGTGAGCAAGGCAGATCCAAAGCGCGAAGAAGTCTAAAATGCGAAACTAACTCTCACCTTGTATAAACTTCAAAGAAGAAGAAGGTGGTTAATTGAATTACAATGACCATTCAAATGTGGTCCACACAGGGGGTGGGACCCACACCAATAAAGCTTGTATGCAATAAAAGCAAACTCCACATACAATGCGATGTCAAGCTAGCATAAAGTTATCTAAACGCGAGGCTATGATCACCGCCAAAATGTGAAGCTAACTCTCAGGCTCGCATAAACTTTAAAGAAGAAGACAGTGGTGTTGGCAGTGAAAATTTCTAAGTTAAAAGGATTTTCCACAACAGAACGCGGAGCTAAATCAATAGCCCCGCGTTTGGTTACATTAACCCTGCGTTTGAATAAAACGCGGAGATGTTTAATAGCTCCGCGTTGATTCCGCAATCTGGCTTATATTAGCCTCGCGTTTGAGTAAAACGCGGAGATGATCAATAGCTCCGCGTTAGCTCCGCGTTTTGGTTATTTAGCGCTGCGTTTTAATGCGATTAAAGCTCCGCGTAAGCAGATAACCAGAATCTCAAATTGATTGAGATTATGATTCTGGGCTTATCCAAATACCCGAATCAAGTCTAATCAGAATTCCATCAAAACTAAGAAATTTGATTGGAATCCTTGATGAATGCGAGTTCTATTTAGATAGAAACTCTTGCATTAACCTGGGGCTATAAATACCTTCTTGGTGAAACCCTAAAGGATCTTTTGGAAGTTTTGGTAAAATTCAAGTACGCGCGAGAGCCTTGAACTAATCAAAACCAGAGATCAGGGAGCTTCTTCTTCTTTTTGGCATCGGAAGCCTCCTATCGATCCTTTGGCAATTCAAGTACGCGAGAGAGCCTTGAAGCCTTTGCTGATCATCTTCTGAAATCTTAGAGAATTCAAGTTACGCACAGAGCCTTGAGTTCGTGAAGATCAGAGAAAATCACCATCTTCTTTCTGGAGTTCTTGAGAAGTTCGAGTTACGCGAGAGAGCCTTGAACGAATCAAAACCAGAGAAGATCGTCTATATTCGGCCGATATCTTTAAAAGAGAAGATTTCAACGTACCGATCGTCCAAAGGAACTGCTTGACAGATCCCATCGCCACAGATCCCACGAAACTATTGTAAAAGAGAGAGATTGAAATATAAAATCCTCTCGTTTGTTCTCTTTATATATCTTGTTCACTTCTATTGTAATCTAAGATGTATTCAATGGAAGGAAGCGAAGGAACTTTTGCGACGAACAAACTGGCGACCACAGTGGGAGTCATCTCTTTCACTGATGAAGAGATAGTGGCGCAATCGGACGTTGACTTGATCGGATCCGAAGTAGACACGCTGGTTGTTGAAATCGACCAGCAGAAGTACGAGGAGTTCCTCTCCTCCGGATCAGGTGACTTGGATGAGACACAGCACTATCGCCATATGTACTCCAATGCTCGAGTGACGGGTAGAAAGGTATCCACCGAGAGACGGGGATCCTTGGAGACTACGGTTATAACGCCGGAGTCCACACAAGAAATCCTAACCAAGGAAGAGCTTCCGATTGCCGAAGAAGACATGGGAACTGGATTGACCAGGACCCAACTCCGGAACAGGAACCGGAGAGTGAGGCGTAGAGCCCTCAAAGCCCGCCTTGGACGCGGAGCTAACTCTAGAGGACGCGAGGCTATGGTCCCTCGCAAATTGGCTCGCGCTACCCGCGAGACCAATCTCTACCGCGTTAAACGCGAAGATACAACTTGCCTTAAAAGCAAGGAAAAGCCAGCGTGTGATTTTCCACGCGAGGCTGGTAATACTGGCGAGTTACGCAAAATTCCTGACACTCGCGAGTTACGCGAGTATAAAAATTATTCAAAGCCAGCGTGTGATTCTCCACGCGAGGCTATTACTGTGCCTAGCGAGAGACGCGAAGCCAGTAAGGGTTGCGCTAGTCGCAGAATACCCAACACTCGCGAGTTACGCGAGTATAAAAATTATTCAAAGCCAGCGTGTGATTTTCCACGCGGGGCTATTACTGTGCCTAGCGAGAGTTGCGAAGCCAGTGATACTTGCAATAAACCCAAGACTTCTGATACCCGCAAGGAACGTGAGGGTGATTGGCAGATAGTTGTCAGTCGTAAAAACCGCGCTAAGCGCGAAGCTATGATCTGCATTAATCGCAAAAATAAGCCAGCGTGCAAGAACTTCCCTTCACGCGGGGCTATTATTCCAGAAGCTCAACTTCCAAGAACACACCAAGCCAGCGAGAAATGCGAGGCTAGTGTGGATAAGCGCGGAACTATTCTTCAGGTCCGCAATATGAAACGCGAGGCTATTCCTAAGCCACGCGAGGATCAGTCCGACCCCAGAGCCAGGGTTGATCAATCAAAAAAGCTTCAGTGGATTCCTAAACACTCTCAAGAGTTGAATGGACCTCTTGATTTCATGTCTAGAGGCACTGACCTCAGGGAGCATCTTCATAAGAAGAGAGGCATAGACCAACTTCAAGTTGAACATAGTTGCCATTGCCAGCAACTCATGATGACAGTATCAGCCGTGATGAATAACTGTGGCTGCAGCAAGAACAGGATATCTGTGTTCAACCGATTAAATGAGTCAAACCAGAATCCTGCTAAGAAGACAAGAACCACTCCCCTGAAACAAGGGAGAGCTGTAACTTCCAACATGGTAGGAAAAGGGAAGAAAATTACAGAGACGGATGATGATTCAGAATCGAGCGATGATGAACTTCATCATGTTACTCGACTAACATCAGGAGCCGTCCCGCCCCGAAATTATAAAAAGCTCGCAGGGGGTTCTTACGACGAGGACAGCGATAATTCCGCTATAGCCTCGCCTCCATCCTCTACATCATCTCGACTGCAGAAGTCAGCGTCGCACATGGCAGATAAATCTGGTGAGATCAATCAGAGATTTGAAGCTCAAGAAAGAATGATTCGAGAGCAACAGAAAACGATTGAAGACCTTAAGATGCTACTTTTAAAAGTTGTTGAAGATAATGCTAAACAGGGCAAGAAGACTCCAAATGAAGAAGAACAGGAGGAGAAAGCCCACTCGATGCATGAGGAAGAAGATAGATTTTCTTTCCATGATCCGCATGAAGAAAAGCTTGAAAAGTTACAGAATCAACTCGAAGCCTTGATGCGTAAAAAAGAGTTGAAGGAGTCAGGAGTCTCTAGACCATATCCAGCAGAATGGGATGTGGTACCCTATCCTCCAAAGTATAAGCCGCTCAAGTTGGAGCCCTATGACGGGAAGGGATCGCCCAGTCAGCACATCTATTATTTCTTGTCCCAAGCAGGACACTTAATGGGTAATGATCCCATCATGACCAAAGTATTTGCAAGTACTTTGCGAGGGCCTGCCTTTACTTGGTTCATGCAGCTGCCCCCAGGTACTATTAATACCTGGTTAGATGTTGAGAAATCATTTCTCTCACGTTTCTTCGAGGATGACACCGAGATAACGGTTCATTCCCTCCTTGCAACTAGGCAGGGGGAACAAGAAGCGGTTAAAGATTTCATAGAAAGGTTTCGGGAGAAGTCCGTACATTGTAAACACGGAATGATCCAGGAAACTCTAGTCGAGACATGTCGACACAACCTTAAGACCAATGTGCTCCTCAAAATGGGGGCCGTAGAATCTAAGACGTGGAGGGACCTGCTCAAACAAGGAGAGCAAGCTGAAGACTTGATTCGCCGAGTTGAAGAGTCCCGCGGGCCAAGAAGTGCTGGGGGTAGTAAATCATATACCCAAAACAACAGCAACAAGAATAAAGGGAAAGCAGTAATGTCATCAGAAACTGCTCCTCAGAAAACCAGTCCTCTGCCAGAGCCGAAATCTCAAGGTCAACGAGGGTCAAGGCAAATTAGACCGCAGCAAGAAAGGAATTACACTTTCAAAGCTGAACAGACACCAATCCTCTTTCACCTGCTCCAAAAGAAGGGAATGCTAAAACTTCCGGAGAATAAGAAGCCAGAAGATGCGGGTAAGACTAAAGACCCAAATTACTGTCTTTATCACCGGAATGTTGGGCACCCTACCAGGGATTGTTTTACCCTTAAGAACAGAATCCAAGCACTAATAGAGGCTGGAGTTTTGACGCTTAAGGAAGAGCAGAAGAAAGTCACTGCCAATATGGCAACCATAGTGGTTGGAACCCACGAGTTCCCCGCAGGAGTGACCCCAATCCCAAAGGGTGAGGCAGTTACAAAGAATCTTGATCCTTACAACAAAGCCCAAGAAGGACTTGTCCCCATAACAACCCAAAGAGGGGAAATTATGTGGGTTCACCCTGATTTGCTGGAAGATGAACAATGGACTACTTCAAGAGGTCCAGAGAAGAAGCGGGCTGTCAATGCCATTTCTGCGGATATAAAAGGAGAATATATAGCTTCGGGGGTCTTCACAGATTCTGAAGAAGAACCCGAAACTATGGTCACCCATCAAGATGGGGCAGGCCCTTCCGGTACTCGATCTGGAAAGACATATCTTAAGGACTACACCAGAGTGGATCCAAAAGATATCTATGCAGAACTCGCAAAGCCTGCGAAGCAGAAAAGACTTCGTTTCCAGAAGAATTCTACCAGAGATGGAGGAGCCAAAGAAACTCCCTTCGAATTTGACATAATCGCGCAGTTGGCTAATATCCCAGCGCGAGTGACGCTTTACGAATTGTTGAGATTATCAAAATCAACACGTGAAGCTCTAAGAGAGGCCTTGGCAGACTCTGAGTCGTTCCTAGCTCAGATTGTCGAGCCGGCCATCGAAGAGCGGGACTCTTGCCCCCACTGTCATCAAGTGAGGAGGCAGGTCCCACAAATTATCTTCTCTCCAGAAGACATGCAGGTGAGGAATATAAAGCATAATAGACCTTTATATTTCACTGGATATGTCGGGTCCACAAAAGTGGACCGAATTCAGATTGATCCAGGTTCTGCACTCAGCGTCGTGCCTAGTAGATTGATGCAGCTGTTGGGGATTTCCCTTCATCGCTTGACACCTACACACACTACCATCTATGGATTCAATGCTAATAATAGCCATCCTCTTGGTAAAATCCGATTGCGGTGTCAAATTGGAGACTTGAAAACGGAGGTTACGTGCTACGTAATTGATGCTGATACCTCCTACAATATTTTATTGGGGCGACCTTGGATTCACTCTCATATGATAGTTCCGTCGACTCTTCACCAGTGCATGAAATATTGCGATGAGGAAGGAAAGGTCCGGACACTAATTGCTGACAAGCAGCCATTCAAAGGGTTGGAAAATTACTTCACAGATGCTGCACTCTACAAGCCAGCACATGAAGCTTCCAATGACAGTCTTAACAAATCTCCAAGGCCTGACGACAGTGGCAATGAAGCCGACACTGAGTACGAGCTCCTTGGAGAAGATGATGGGGGTGATTATGAAATCAACCCTCACCTAGATCTTAACTTAGGTCTTGATAATATAGTGGATGTAATAGAAAGTGAATGGGTTATTAATGAAAGTGTAAAGTTAGTCTACGAGCATGCTGTAGCTACTGAGTCTGAGCCCTCTTGTACCTCCACCGAAGCGGATGGCCTGACCGAACTTGAAGTTCTGGCGGCATATCATTTGCCCCTCAAGTCTTCCCTCCTCTCTCAATTAAAAATTACCGAGGATCAAGGGCACTTCTTTGAAGTGCCTCCCCGACAGAAGTCCCAAAGGCCGATCATGTTCGGCAAAGTGGCCACGTCGCCTCGACAGAGACAAAGTAGTGAAAGTGATGAACAAACATCACCTCAATTTCACTTATATGAGCAAAGGTCCCGACAGATGATGGAGAAAATGGGATATAATTTTACCCAGAAGTCGGGATTAAACTTTGGAAAAGGGCGGCGGAATCTCATACCCTCGTTTAGACCGAGAGGAAAGAGCCCTGATTATTATCAGAAGACCCGCAGGGGGTTGGGTTATGTATCTACCCCACCTTCTTCACCATTAAAAGATGAAGAGAGTTCTTCGGATAAAGAAGAAACATCTTCACCAGATCATGATTCAGGTATAAGCACCGGTGCTTGGTTTCAATCTTTGACAATCAATATGGTTTCAGCCGCGCCAGAAAGCGACGAGGAACCAATTGACGTTCAAGATGATGCTTGGGCTAGGCATATGGATACTCTCTGGGATGTCCGCTTTGAACAGCGTGACCCGCCTACAGAAGACAAATTAATACAGGTTAACATGGGAACGGAAGAAAATCCGAAACCCATTTTCATAAGCGACACACTAACTCCTTTAGAAAAAGAGGAACTTATATCCCTTATCAAAGAGTATATAGATGTGTTCGCATGGAGTTATGAAGATATGCCTGGGCTTGACCCTCAAATTGCCACACACCGGTTAAATATAAAAGAAGATGTCAAACCTGTTAAACAGCAACAGAGGCGTTTTCGACCGGAATTGATGGAGGCAATAGTTGCTGAGGTCAACAAGCTTATACAATCCGGGTTCATCCGTGAAGAACTACACCCAGACTGGGTGGCAAACATAGTGCCAGTTCGCAAAAAGAATGGCAAAATCCGGATATGCATTGACTTTCGAGATCTGAACGCTGCATGTCCCAAGGATGAATTTTCGCTCCCCATCACCGACGTAATGATCGATAATACTTGCGGTTATGAGAGGATGTCCTTTATGGATGGCTTCTCAGGTTATAACCAAATCAAAATGCACCCGGATGATGAAAAGCATACAGCTTTCAGAACGCCACAGGGGGTATACTGCTATACGGTGATGCCATTCGGATTAAAGAATGCAGGTGCCACTTACCAACGCGCAATGAGCGCCATATTTAAAGAACACCTACGCAGAACAGTAGAGTGCTATGTGGTTGACTTAGCAGTTAAAAGCAAAGACAAAGAAGATCATCTTCACGATTTAAGAGTGGTCTTCGATCTTATGAGGAAACATCATTTGAAGATGAATCCCACTAAGTCATTCATGGGGGTATCCAGCGGGAAGTTTCTAGGGTTCGTAATAACTTCAAAAGGAATTTTCCTCGACCCTGAAAAGGTAAAAGCGATTAGCGAAATGCCGCCTCCCCGCAACCTTAAGGAACTAAGGGGATTACAAGGAAAGCTCGCTTATATTCGGCGCTTCATATCCAACTTATCTGGACGATGCCAACCATTCTCCAAACTTATGAAAAAGGGAGTGTCTTTCATATGGGATGAGGCATGTCAGCAGGCATTTGATGACCTCAAGGAGTACCTTACTAAGCCTCCTGTACTAATGGCACCAACCCCTGGGCAGCCCTTCCTTATATATGTAAGGGCCATGGATAATGCTTTAGGAGCACTACTTGCTCAATATAATGAGCACGGCCATGAATATGCCCTCTACTATTTAAGTAGAACAATGATTGGGGCAGAACAGCGGTATACCCCGATTGAAAAAGAATGTTTAGCCCTAGTGTTTGCTGTTCAGAAAATGCGACACTACCTTTCGGGGCAAACAATTCATGTCATATCACGGGTTAATCCCCTGAAGATTCTGATGACAAAACCGGGATCCTTGAATGGCCGATTGGCAAAATGGGCGCTCTTACTATCGCCCTATGACATATATTTTGTCCCTCAAAAGGCCATGAAGGGACAGGCAATCGCTGATTTCCTTGCAGACCATCCAATTTGGTCCAAATTAAAGCAGACATCAGAAGTCAACACAGTTACCAGAGAACAACCTTGGCAAATGTTCTTTGATGGTGCCGCGAGACGATCTGCTGCTGGAGTGGGGGTTGTGCTAATATCCCCACATAAACATATATTGCCTAACGGTTACTCATTAACAGAACCGTGCACTAATAATGTAGCAGAGTACAATGCGCTCATTATCGGCTTAAAAATAGCCCTGCAACTGGGGGTGAACCATCTAGAGGCATATGGAGATTCTAAGCTCATTGTCAATCAGATGACAGGTGAGTATGAAGTCAGACATGAAGCCCTCATCCCCTATCATCAGCTAGCTATTGAGCTAGCAGGATATTTTGAACAATTCTACATATATCATGTATCTCGAAACGAGAACATTTATGCAGATGCTCTTGCCGCATTAGCCGCAACGCTGGCAATCCCGCCAGGTGAAGCTAAAAGCATCACCATTGGTAGTAGAGAACTCCTCCACCCAGATGTGGTATCTCAAACCGAAGAGGTATGCCAGATTGGCTTAAAGTTAGAACCCCGTGATTGGCGATTTCCGTTTGTGGATTATGCCTTGCATGGGATATTACCAGCAGATTCTAAGGAAGCCACCTCAGTAAAGAGGAAGGCCCAAAGATTTTATTACGACCAGAAACTTCAGACTTTGTATAGAAAGTCAAGAGGTGGTCTATTGCTACGCTGCATATCGAAAGCAGAAGCAGAACAAGTGCTGAAAGAAACACATGATGGAATATGTGGAGCTCATCAGCCCGGTCCCAAACTTGGAGACCGTATAAGAAGGCTGGGGTACTACTGGCCAAGCATGGTTACGGAAGCAATGGCATACGCTAAACGATGTCATGCATGCCAAATACATGCCAATTTTATTCATCAACCCCAAGAATACTTGCACAATACCGTCGCAAGCTGGCCATTTGAAGCCTGGGGAATGGACATTGTAGGGCCAATAACTCCCCCGTCATCCAGAGGACATCGGTTTATTCTTGCAATAACCGATTATTTTTCAAAATGGGCCGAAGCCGTGCCCATGAAAGAGGTGAAGACGACAGATGTGATCAAGTTCGTCAAGCATCATGTCATTTACCGATTTGGCGTCCCCCGACGGATTATTCATGATAATGGTCCGCAATTCATCAGTCAGGGATTCTCCAGATTCTGCAATAAATTCAGAATCAAAGATATCGCTTCTACACCATATAACCCTGCGGCTAATGGGTTGGCCGAAGCTTTCAATAAGACGATCATCAAACTCCTTCGGAAGTTCGTCTCCTCCAATAAACGAGATTGGGATGAAAAGTTGGGAGAATATTTGTAGGCCTATCGCACCACCGTTCGCACCCCCACCAAAGCTACCCCGTTCTCTTTGGTTTATGGAAGTGAGGCTGTTCTGCCTCTTGAAATCCAGATACCATCATTAAGAGTGGCTTTAGCCACAAAGACGATGACAGAAGAGCGCCATCAGCAAAGGTTGCAAGAACTAGAGGCGTTAGATGAAAAACGTCTCAGGGCTCAACAACAAATTGAGTTGTATCAAGCCCGAATATCTCAAACGTTCAATAAGAACGTTAAACCAAGGACCTTTAAACAAGGAGACTTGGTTCTGGCTGTTAAAAGGCCAATGGTGCTAACCCACAAGACTAAGGGTAAGTTTGAACCCAAGTGGGAAGGACCGTTCATTGTGGAGACAGTCTACTCCAGTGGAGCTTATCGCTTAATGAATCAAGACGGCGATAGGATGATGATGCCGATCAATGGCAAATTTCTGAAGAAATACTATGCTTAATATCTCTGGGAGTATAAGCCTCCAATTTATCCAGGTTACGCAGATGAGCACTTGGATTTCTTCTATTCTGGTGATTTTAACCCACTAAACCTGGTGCGTCTGGTTCTCAAGTTTGAATCACCATCAGTCTTTTCTTAGGCATGCGCATTGTGCGCCTCTGACCTAAACCTGGTGCGTCTGGTTCTCAAGTTTGAACCACCATCAGTCTTTTCTTAGGCATGCGCATTGTGCGCCTCTGACCTAAACCCTGGTGTGTTTGGAGTACCCAGTTCAAGTTACGCGAGAGAGCCTTGAATCGCCTCCAGTTTGGTTCTCAAGTTTGAACCACCATCAGTCTTTTCTTAGGCATGCGCATTGTGCGCCTCTGACCTAAACCCTGGTGTGTTTGGAGTACCCAGTTCAAGTTACGCGAGAGAGCCTTGAACCGCCTCCAGTTTGGTTCTCAAGTTTGAACCACCATCAGTCTTTTGTTGGGCATGCGCATTGAGCGCCTCTGACCCAAACCTGGTGTGTTTAGTTCTCAAGTTTGAACAGCCCCCAGTCTTCTTTTAGGCATGTGTAATTAAGCGCCTCTGACCTAAAAAGTATGAATTGCCCAACGCCAACTAGGCAATGGGAAGAGAACTAGTTTCTCGCCAACCCATCATACTGGGGTAAAAGTATGAATTACCCAACGCCAACTAGGCAATGGGAAGAGAACTAGTTTCTCGCCAACCCATCATGCTGGGGTAAAAGCATGAATTGCCCAACGCCAACTAGGCAATGGGAAGAGAACTAGTTTCTCGCCAACCCATCATGCTGGGGTAAAAGTATGAATTGCCCAACGCCAACTAGGCAATGGGAAGAGAACAAGTTTCTCGCCAACCCATCATACTGGGGTAAAAGTATGAATTGCCCAACGCCAACTAGGCAATGGGAAGAGAACAAGTTTCTCGCCAACCCGTCATACTGGGGTAAAAGTATGAATTGCCCAACGCCAACTAGGCAATGGGAAGAGAACAAGTTTCTCGCCAACCCGTCATACTGGGGTAAAAGTATGAATTGCCCAACGCCAACTAGGCAATGGGAAGAGAACAAGTTTCTCGCCAACCCATCATACTGGGGTAAAAGTATGAATTGCCCAACGCCAACTAGGCAATGGGAAGAGAACTAGTTTCTCGCCAACCCATCATACTGGGGTAAAAGTATGAATTGCCCAACGCCAACTAGGCAATGGGAAGAGAGCTAGTTTCTCGCCAACCCATCATACTGGGGTAAAAGTATGAATTGCCCAACGCCAACTAGGCAATGGGAAGAGAACAAGTTTCTCGCCAACCCATCATACTAGGGTAAAAGTATGAATTGCCCAACACCAACTAGGCAATGGAAAGAGAACTAGTTTCTCGCCAACCCATCATACTGGGGTAAAGTATGAATTGCCCAACGCCAACTAGGCAATGGGAAGAGAACAAGTTTCTGGCCAACCCGTCATACTGGGGTAAAAGTATGAATTGCCCAACGCCAACTAGGCAATGGGAAGAGAACTAGTTTCTCACCAACCCATCATACTGGGGTAAAAGTATGAATTGCCCAACGCCAACTAGGCAATGGGAAGAGAGCTAGTTTCTCGCCAACCCATCATACTGAGGTAAAAGTATGAATTGCCCAACGCCAACTAGGCAATGGGAAGAGAACAAGTTTCTCGCCAACCCATCATACTGGGGTAAAAGTATGAATTGCCCAACGCCAACTAGGCAATGGGAAGAGAACTAGTTTCTCGCCAACCCATCATACTGGGGTAAAGTATGAATTGCCCAACACCAACTAGGCAATGGGAAGAGAACAAGTTTCTGGCCAACCCGTCATACTGGGGTAAAAGTATGAATTGCCCAACGCCAACTAGGCAATGGGAAGAGAACTAGTTTCTCACCAACCCATCATACTGGGGTAAAAGTATGAATTGCCCAACGCCAACTAGGCAATGGGAAGAGAGCTAGTTTCTCGCCAACCCATCATACTGGGGTAAAAGTATGAATTGCCCAACGCCAACTAGGCAATGGGAAGAGAACAAGTTTCTCGCCAACCCATCATACTGGGGTAAAAGTATGAATTGCCCAACGCCAACTAGGCAATGGGAAGAGAACTAGTTTCTCGCCAACCCATCATACTGGGGTAAAGTATGAATTGCCCAACGCCAACTAGGCAATGGGAAGAGAACAAGTTTCTGGCCAACCCGTCATACTGGGGTAAAAGTATGAATTGCCCAACGCCAACTAGGCGATGGGAAGAGAACTAGTTTCTCACCAACCCATCATACTGGGGTAAAAGTATGAATTGCCCAACGCCAACTAGGCAATGGGAAGAGAACAAGTTTCTCGCCAACCCGTCATACTGGGGTAAAAGTATGAATTGCCCAACGCCAACTAGGCAATGGGAAGAGAACTAGTTTCTCGCCAACCCATCATGCTGGGGTAAAAGTATGAATTGCCCAACGCCAACTAGGCAATGGGAAAAGAGCTAGTTTCTCGCCAACCCATCATACTGGGGTAAAAGTATGAATTGCCCAATGCCAACTAGGCAATGGGAAGAGAACTAGTTTCTCGCCAACCCATCATGCTGGGGTAAAAGTATGAATTGCCCAACGCCAACTAGGCAATGGGAAGAGGAGATTAAATTCCTCGCCAACCCATCATGTTGGGGTAAAAGTATGAATTGCCCAACGCCAACTAGGCAATGGGAAGAGAACTAGTTTCTCGCCAACCCATCATGCTGGGATAAAAGTATGAATTGCCCAAAGCTTCTATAGCAATGGGAAGAGGAGATTAAATTCCTCGCCAACCCATCATGCTGGGGTAAAAGTATGAATTGCCCAAAGCTTCTATAGCAATGGGAAGGGGAGATTAAATTCCTCGCCTACCCATCATAATGGGGTAAAAGTATGAATCGCCCAATACCGATAAAGTAAAGGGAAGAGGAAAAGTTTGGCATTTAAATCCAAACGTGGTCCTCGACAACTCACCATGTTGAGGGGAATAACATGGCTAGCCCAACTCAAACGGTAGTTGGTAAAGGCTAATCAAATCCGTTAATAGCTGGGGGTTTGCTAAAAATCCCATATTAAACGTTAATTGTTATTTCGGTTCAAGAAATTGAGCATAAAACGGTACCGAGATAAATCATTTTGACGACAGGTTATTTGTTGGGCAAGCAAATCTGTTTTGAAGCCGGCAAATAAAAGAGTCAAGAGAATCATCTTTATTAAAGTGAAGATACAAAAAGAATTTCAAAGAAACATAGTAAAGTTATCTCTCTCCTGTTTACAAAGTTCTTATTACAAGGAAGATAAAAGGGTAAAGAGAGATGAAACTATTGGCCTCCCAGAAGTCTCAATTGGTTTATTGTCTCGTCCAAATTTCTACGATGAGAAGCCTCCACGGTTTGCTGAGCTTGCCTACGCAACTCATCATCACTTATTGAAAGTTGTTGCTGACGAGATTCTTCTATGGCACGATTCCTGGCCATCTCTTCCTGCTGAATCTGCTCCTGCTGGACAAGCAACATCTCCCGTTTCTTGACAGATTCTCCTAATTGGAGTTCATTTTCTATCAAGGTGGCCCGAGCTCTCGCAATCGTCTCCTGGGCTTTAGAGATGGCCGCCTGACTTTCCTCAATTCCGAAGTTTACCCTTTGCAGGTCGCCAATAACGGACTCCCGACTGGCCTGGAGCTCTGTCAGCTCCTGAGACCATCTCTCCTCCTGCTGCCTTAAAATATTTCTTCGAGATAAGGATTCTGCTCGAAGCCGCGCCAGCTCTATCTCAGTGATCGCCTCCACATCCGCCTGACGGAGTGTGTGTAGCGTGGTCACCTGCTCTTCTAAAGCTGCAAGGCGGGCCCGGTATGGAGCTGCTCGATCTTGTCCACCGAATTCTTTGATATTTCCTAAATACCGGAGTAACAGTGGACGTGCGAAGTTGAAGGAATCATGGCCAGCAAGAACCATCTCGACACATCTTCTTAACAAATACATAAAATCCTCGACAGTGAAGCCAAAAAGTCTTTCAAGAGGATTTGCAGTGTCGGTAGGCAAAGTAGGCAATGCCAAAAGGGGTGTCGTGAGCAAGGAAGCAGTAGTGGCTGGGATTGGAGAAGAAGAAGCCCGTCCCTGCATTAAATTCATGATCTGAGGGACCAGTAGAGCCAGTGCAGATCTGGAAGAACTGGAGACCCCAGACGAAGTACCGTCGGTACAGATCACTTGGGTACCCCCACCAACAGGAAGAGAAGATGGGACCACTTCGCCTGAAACTCCTTCGGTGGGAGAAGCATCTTCGAACGAGAATTTCAAATTATTCTCCTCCCCTGCTGGAAGGCTTGGAGTCGGAAGAGTTGCAGGTATCTCAGCAGCCACGACAACAGACGACGTTAAAATCGCTGACTGAGAAGGCGCTCCAACGACCGTGGGAAATGTCTCAGAAGAGCAAACGGGTGTTGGAGATGGCATGCTAGGAGAAGGTGTAGCCTCATTAGCAGCAGCTGCAATAATAATCTCAGTTCTCTCGTCACTTCCCAATTCGTCAATTGGGGGAATTGAAGAGGAAACAGAGGCAGGAGCCGGTGTGGAATAATCAGTCGCAAACTCACTAGCAAAGCTACCTACACCACCAACAGAGCCAGAATGGTCCATTCTATCGTCAGACTCTACTTGGGTAGTCGAGTGCATTGGCGAAAGAAGTTGATCACCTACATTTCAGAAGACCAGAAAAGCAGTGTTACGTCAAAATAATAACGGGCAAAAGATAAAACGCTAAAGGCCATACCAGGCGATACAAGTCCAGTTGTCGGACTTGAAGGGGGAGCCGTTGTTGTTTCCAGCAGTGTACCCATCTCGCTACCCGTTAGTTGCGCCCCAGGTTCTGCCACAGGCTCTACGGCCGAAGGAGCTGAAATCTCAGCAACACTTGAAGCTTTGGCAGGTTCATCCTCCCTTGCCAACGCTGGGGGTACAGCTGAAGCCAACAAGTCGAAAGCAAGTTTAATAGCCACTTCTTGGGGGGCTATCAAGGTTTCTTGTGTCAGTTTTTGCTTCTTACCCGGCCTTTTCTTTAAAGTGCCGCGGCGTTTGAGAGTTGGACTCAGGGAACGACTGACAATAGGCTGAGGAACTCCACCAGCACCAGCATCATCATCATCATCATCACCGGCATCATCGTCTGATTCGCTGATGTCCGAAGGCTCAGCCGCAGCGCCAAGGAATTCTTCCATTCCTTTTATCCTTACCCTAGAAGCACCCTGGCGGCTAATATAGAGGGCTTCAATCTCTTTGCAACAACTGCGATTGAGAGAGAAGCCGGGCACGTCAGCATTCGCAATGTTGAACCAATTGCAGAAGCTGAGGGTCATGGCCAATTCTGGCACCTTCTGGGGCAAGGAGAATTCAGCTTCGGTCCCGCCCGCTGCAAAATGGAACCAGCCACGAGCACCTTCGTATAAATTCCCCTCGTAAGCAAGATCTTTATTTGGATTGCCCACATAAAGTTGAGAATATCCAAACTGGCGAGCAAAGCGACTCGGAGTGTATGGCTCAATCTGACACCTGAGATCTTGACGATACACAAGTGTCCAGGACGGATGTTGAGAAGCCACCAGAATGCTCCTGCAGATAAAGTAGTGAACTTATCTGCTCCCATGGCATCCTTTAGCCTCGTCCCATATCCTCCACCGGGAAAGTCAGGAAAACACCGGAAGATCTCGTAATTCTGAAAGCTACGAAGAGTCTTCCGAATCTGGGACATATAATTCTGCCTCCATGAAGAACGTTCATATAGTTCTACAAGGAAGCACTTTTCGCCCGAACGACGCTCTGGCGCACTCATTAAAGAGGGACAGTGCAAGACAAGCCACGCCATCAAATAGATGTAGGGCATCTCCACCCTAGGGTTTGGAGTTTTCGGTTGGGCAGTCTCTTTCGACTTGCCCTTTCCTTTCCCCTTGACCTTAATAGTGGGGAGGAAATCACGACAGAATACCCTCAGTCCATACTGCAAATTGCATACCATAGCGGGAAGGAGTCCAAGGGGTCGGCCGTATGCAAGAAGAACCGCTGGATATACCACGGTCACTGCAATCGCTTCCTTGGGCAATGACGGCACGACGCATCTTTTGAGCCACAGCATCAGAAACCCGGCAATGAGACCTCTGTTGGAGATCGGAAACTGGGCTTGCTAGTGATAGCTCTTAAATGAAGTACCAGGACCGTATCCATTCTCATTGGATTCAGTGGTATAATATAACAGATGGCGGCCCTTAGCAATACGGTGATCAATCTCTGAGCCATAGATGGGTGGATGACCATGGATAGTGGCCGAGCTATCCTTAGAATTTAGGTTGGCAAAGAGGTATTCGGCCCACTTCTTGTGGCCAATACCATGATTACGTGCACCTGTCAGGTCAGCGCAAATATGATAATGACACATCATCTCCCAGTATGTGGCATGGATGCGCTCGTCCCTCGCCAATAGCATGTTCAACTCATCGGTGGTGGGGATATACTCCTCGTAAGGGACTTCGCCCATCGAGAGCCCAGAAACCTCAAACATCTCGTGGAGAGCGAACCCTAGCTCACCCACTGGTGTAAAGAAAGTACAGGTTTCAGGGTTATACATCTCCAAGAGGCAGTAAAAGTGATAAGCACTCTGGGGAAACCCGAATTGGACATTCCTGATGGCTTTATACAAGCCAATATCCTTTAAAATGGGCTCGTGGGAATCCAGCATGTACTGAACAAGGCGTGCCCACCACATATTGTTAGAAGAATGAACCCAGCCAGGCATCCTGAAGTCGCTAGCCGGGTACTGACCATCCTTCGCCAGAAACTCACTTAAGAAAGTTCGGGCACGAGATGGGACTTCTCCCACTGGAAGCTCCTTGCCAAATCGGCCTGGAAGCAAGCCAGTAATGCATCTTGGGGAACCATTTTGATAAACCCCTTTGGCACCAAATTTGCCTGTTGGGACGCCATCTTGCTCCTGAGTCAGTCCCCACTTTAATTCTCGAGGCATCGCTAGCCTCTGAAGATAGACCAGAGGATAGCTACGATCCATCCTAGGCAGAAACATCAGCATTTCGCCTGAGTTGTATAACCAAACATGCTCCTCTTCAGAAAGAATCTTATCTGAGTGGTCCATCTGGTCTCCAAAGAGGAAGACGGGTTTCTCCATCGCCTTTCTGTTCACATCTTCAAAAGCCGCGTCAGTTATGATTTCTCGCGCAGTAGTGGGGTGGTACTTGATCAGCTTCTCCTTGCGTTCCTTCGGGTCTGGCTTGTATGAGGGCAGGATGGTAGTGAAACGGAATTGGCCTGAGGGATCAGAACCCCCAGCAAAGCCGAAGTAGTTCTTGTGGGGAAGAGATTCCATCGAATATCCTACTGTAAAAAAAAAAAAAAAAAAAGCAGAATGAGAGAAGTTTCTATAAGATAGAAAAAATTCTCTAAGTATGGACGCGCGAAGCTAAAAATTAGAACGCGCGAAGCTAAGAATAGCGCCGCTCGAAGCTAAAAATTAGACCGCGCAGAACTTAAAATAGCCTCGCGTTTTCAGCACGACTGCTACTCAAAATAGCCTCGCGTTTTCAGCGCGACTGCTACTTAAAAGAGCCTCGCGTTTTCAGCGGGACTGCTACTCAAAATAGCCTCGCGTTTTCAGCACGACTGCTACTTAAAAGAGCCTCACGTTTTCAGCGGGACTGCTACTCAAAATAGCCTCGCGTTTTCAGCGCGACTGCTACTTAAAAAAAAAAAAAGCCTCGCGTTTTCAGCGCGACTGCTACTTAAAAAAAAAAATAGAAGCCTCGCGTTTTCAGCGCGACTGCTACTTAAAAGAGCCTCGCGTTTTCAGCGCGACTGCTACTTAAAAATAGCCTCGCGTTTTCAGCGCGACTGCTACTTAAAATAGCCTCGCGCTTTAAACGCGAGGATGACGCGATAACTTCGCGTAAGAAGGCAGTCAGAGACTTTTCTTCTTCTCCAAGCCTTACGGCAGGAGTACGGCGATCTCGCCGGTAAAGGAGTTGATTGATCAGTTAAAATTAAACCAAATCACTCTAGAAATTTCTAGAGAGTCTCGATGAAGAGATTCTTACCCCCAATAGGCGAAATGTGGGCTGGCGCGTCGCTGCCTTGGCCGCCGCCACCACTGCTTGTGCCAGTCGCCGAAGATGGAGCCGCTCGAGAAGTAGCACGAGTTTTGGGTGCCATTGCTGAGAAAGATCGACTGAAAATTTGGAGAAACTCGGTCGGAAGAAGATTGGGTCGTCTAAACTCTGATCGCCTGAATCTCTAAGTTTCTAGAAAATTGTCAAATAGAGTGAGAAGGATAAGAAATAGAGATTTCTTTTAAATTGAAGGAACCGCCTCTTGGAATTCGGCGTGAGTTTCGGAGAAAGTGACTGATCAATTACTCTCTAAAACGCGAAGCTATTAGCCTCGCGCGACTAAGAAAAAGCGAGGTTGATTAACTCCGCGCAACTATACAAAACGCGAGGATAGCATGTGCCTTAGCTTCGCGTTTTCATGGAAAAAACTTAGATTTTTGACGAGTGCAATTAGGCGCTTCCATCTAAGTTAAAGCGATCCTTATCCGATCATCTAAGTTGCGCAGAAGTGCCTTAAACTATTTTACCAAAATTATTGACCATCTGTTTGTTGAGCAAGCAAAATTCTTGAAGCTAACAGATAGAGAGGAAAATAATTTATCTTTATTCATGAAGCAAAAGATTACAAAGAGGGAGTTATAGCTCTCCCAAAAGCTTTTACATGATCAAACTCATCAAATAAGCAAAAACAATAAGATTTCTCTGCGGGGTGTTAACACTCAGTTCCCTGGTTCACATGCAAAAGGAATTCAGGACTTCTCTACGGGGTGTTGAAGCTCAGTTCCCTGGTTCACATGCAAAAGATCTCCTCTGCAAATGTCATTTTGGACCTGTCATCTGAAATGAAGCACGAAAGGAAAGATAAGTGCTGCACTGAAGCGCAATTCTGAACTGTAAGTGCTGCAATTCTGCACTGCAAGTGCTGCAGCTCCTTATTTACAGCCCCTTCAGGAGTTTATCTCTCGGAGCCAGAGCTTGAAACCTGCAACTATGTTGTAAAGCAGATGCTTCTGACTTCCTTAGAGTCACTTCTGCTGATGAAGATCGATGGACCCACATATATTCCTCCTCAGAAAGGATTGAACTTACTGCAAAAAGGAACAGAGTTTCTAAAAGAGTGAAAACGCGGAGCTAAGCTAACTCCGCACACAGTTAAAGAAATAGCCTCGCGCTTTGGACGCAGAGGTGGATGCGATAACTTCGCGTAAAGGGAGACAAGATTTCTTTCCGCTCTTTCCTTCTCTTTCAAATTCATCGCGACTACTAATCAAGGATAGCCTCGCAATTCATAGCGACTGCTAATCAAAGATAGCCTCGCAATTCATAGCGACTGCTAATCAAAGATAGCCTCGCAATTCATAGCGACTGCTAATCAAGGATAGCCTCGCAATTCATCGCGACTGCTAATCAAAGATAGCCTCGCAATTCATCGCGACTGCTAATCAAGGATAGCCTCGCGGATTCATTGAGACTACTAGTAAAGCCCCGCGTTTCAAGCGCAGGGACGACACAATAAAACGGCGATCTCGCCAAAAAGATAAGCAATCGTCCAGATTAAAATCAAGCCAAAATATCTCAGAATGGTTCTTAGAAAACCAAGAGATGAGGTTTTTACCTTCGGAAGACGCTGCATAGACTGGTTCGCTGTTGCGTTTACCTTCACGGCTGCTGCCATTAACGCCGGCCAACTTGCGAAAAGCCAAACTCCTCTGGAGAGACATCCTATGGAGAATTGAACGAAGATCAGTTGAAGATCATTCGTGAGTCACTCGAGTTCTCAGAAATTCTTCGGATGAGATGAAGAAGAAGATGAGCCGGGAGCTCTATTTAAACAGAATTTCCGTCGCTTGGTATTCGGCGTGGAAACTCAGGGTAATTAATGACATAATTACTCATTTCACTGAAGACGAAGTGAAGCTGATTAGCTCCGCGTAAGTGAGCGTAACGCGAGATAGAATTGGTATTCTAACTCCGCGTTTCAGTTTAAAGAATCCAAAGTATTTCAAAATCTGCTGAAGTCTAAGCCATTTTGAAAACTTTGGAGGGGGTTCTGTTGGCAGTGAAAATTTCTAAGTTAAAAGGATTTTCCACAACAGAACACGGAGCTAATTCAATAGCCCCGCGTTTGGTTACATTAACCCTGCATTTGAATAAAACGCGGAGATGTTTAATAGCTCCGCGTTGATTCCGCAGTCTGGCTTATATTAGCCTCGCGTTTGAGTAAAACGAGGAGATGATCAATAGCTCCGCGTTAGCTCCGCGTTTTGGTTGTTTAGCGCCGCGTTTTAATGCGATTAAAGCTCCGCGTAAGCAGATAACCAGAATCTCAAATTGATTGAGATTATGATTCTGGGCTTATCCAAATACCCGAATCAAGTCTAATCAGAATTCCATCAAAACTAAGAAATTTGATTGGAATCCTTGATGAATGCGAGTTCTATTTAGATAGAAACTCTTGCATTAACCTGGGGCTATAAATACCTTCTTGGTGAAACCCTAAAGGATCTTTTGGAAGTTTTGGTAAAATTCAAGTACGCGCGAGAGCCTTGAACTAATCAAAACCAGAGATCAGGGAGCTTCTTCTTCTTTTTGGCATCGGAAGCCTCCTATCGATCCTTTGGCAATTCAAGTACGCAAGAGAGCCTTGAAGCCTTTGCTGATCATCTTCTGAAATCTTAGAGAATTCAAGTTACGCACAGAGCCTTGAGTTCGTGAAGATCAGAGAAAATCACCATCTTCTTTCTGGAGTTCTTGAGAAGTTCGAGTTACGCGAGAGAGCCTTGAACGAATCAAAACCAGAGAAGATCGTCTATATTCGGCCGATATCTTTAAAAGAGAAGATTTCAACGTACCGATCGTCCAAAGGAACTGCTTGACAGATCCCATCGCCACAGATCCCACGAAACTATTGTAAAAGAGAGAGATTGAAATATAAAATCCTCTCGTTTGTTCTCTTTATATATCTTGTTCACTTCTATTGTAATCTAAGATGTATTCAATGGAAGGAAGCGAAGGAACTTTTGCGACGAACAAGTGGTTAATTGAATTACAATGACCATTCAAATGTGGCCCACACAGGGGGTGGGACCCACACCAGTAAACATTGCATACAAAGTTAAATACCGCATACAATGCGACGCTAAGCTAGCATAAAGTCATCTAAACGCGAGTCTATGCGCACATAGGGTGCAAAGTTACGCCTGCAACAAAAATGCGAAGCTGACTCTCAGTCCCACATGGACTTCAAAGGAGAGGAATGCGGTTAATTGAATTGCAATTCTTGTCGTAACCAATCAAATGAGGCCCACACAGGAGGTGGGACCCACAACCAATAAATATTACGGTTAATCCCGCATAGAGAGATGAAGCGCGAGGTTAAACCTGTATAAAGTAACTCCAGCACAATGCTATGTCTGTGTAGAATGTGAAGTTCTACTTGCAACTAAATTTGAATCTAAGTCAAATGTGCAAGGCTAAGTTAGCACATGAATTTAACTCAGTGTGCAAGACTAAACTAGCACACAAATTCAACACCCCGTATATAACACAAAGTTATATTAGCCCAATCGCGAGGGCATGCCAGCATAAAACGCGAGGCTAAGCCCGCGGATATAGAGCAAAGCTTGCATTCTGAACGTGCAACAACAAATCGAGTTGTACCAAGTGCACATCTCAAAAGTGTTCAACAAGAAAGTTAAACAAATAACTTTCAATGGCGAATTCTTGAAGAAATACTACATCTAGCCACCTTCAAAAAAAAGAGGGAAGGAAAAACTAATGAATCAACTGCCCAATGTTGTCGAAAACAATGGGAAAAGAAATCAAAATTTTCTCGCAAATTCTATCATACTGAGGGTAAGAGTATGAAACCAATCATCCAATACCAAAAAGGTAAAGGGAAAAGTAAACATTTGACATTTAAGCCCAAATAAAACTCTCGATAACTCATCATACTGAGGGGAATAGCATGGCTAGCCCAATACAAATAACAAATGGTAAAGGCATATCAAATCCGTTCATAACTGAGGGTTTGCTAAAAATCTCATGATAAATTTGTCATAATATAATCCTATAAGGATACTCATAACCAATGCTTCAAAAGCAAAAGGGAGAGAAATTCAAATCCTCGACAACTCCTCATGCTGAGGTAAAAAGCAAGAACCACCCAATGCTTCAAAAGCAAAGGGAAGAGAGCAAACTTCTAGCCAACCCATCATGCTAAGGTAAAAAGCATGAGCAACCCAATGTTTTTAAGACAAAGGGGGGAGAAAATCAAAATTCTCACCAACCTATTATGATAAGAAAGAATGTGCGAATAGCCCAGCGCCCTCGAGGTAAGGGGCAAGAGAAAGCTAAAATTCTTGACTAGTCTTATCATGCTAGGGTTATCAATAAATAAACCCATAGCCACTAAGGCAAAGGGGAGAGGGAACGTTCGGCATTTAAACCCAAACAACACCTTCGACAACTCATCATACTTAGGGGAATAGCATGGCTAGCCCAATGCAAATGACGATTGGTAAAGGCATGTCAAATCCATTAATAGCTGGGGTTTTGTTAAAAATCCTATGAACTTGTCAACTTAAACTCTTACCTCTGTCAAAGAGATTCAAATCATCTTTCCTCAAACAACTAAATATGTCACGTTAAGCTCTTACCTCTGACAGCGAGATTCAAATCATCGCACCTCAAAACAACCTAAACTATCAAGTTAAGCTCTTACCTCTGACAGCAAGATTCAAACCATCTCACCTCAATACAAGTAAACCTGTCAGGTTAAGATTTTATCTCTGACAGCAAGATTTGAACAATCATAAATAATACACCCTATGATCCCAACACGATCACCGGCTCTATCTGTCAACCAGGCGAGTCACTGTCTCTGTCTGTCAGCCAGGCGAGCTACTCCATAATTTAAATTCAATCACCTTGGTATGTTTAACACTGCACCTCTACCGAAATCTTTTAGTACGTTTTCTAAATACCTCTGCCATGACCCCATGCGTACGTTTTTTGAACATCTCTACTCATGGTTTTCTGACCCTAACTTGGTCATCATGGTATATTATCTAAACACCTCTGCCGAGACCTCATGAGTACGTTTTCTGAAAATCTCTGCTCATGGTTTTCTGACCCTAACCTGGTCACCTTTGTACGTTTTCTGAACACTTTTGTTGAGGCCCCATGGAAATGTTTTCTAAACACCTCTGCCTATGGTTCTCGACCCTCACCCGTTCATACATCAAAATCTATTAAACAAATACATATTATGATAAGAAAGAATGTGTGGATAGCCTAGCGCTATTGAGACAAGGGGCAAGAGGAAGCAAAAAGCCTCGACCAATCTTGTCATACTAGGGATAAGAACAACCTGACACTGAAAAGGTAAACGGGAGAGGTATCCTATTAAACATGCCAAACAATCTTGATATGCTTAACAATATACCTCTGCCAAAGTTCCGTGAGTATGTTTTCTGAGTACCTCTGCTTACGGTTCTTCAATCTCAATTCGAAAGCAACCATCGGCTCTGTCTACCAGCCAGGTGAGCCATTGGCTCTATTTGTCAACCCAAATGAGTCACGCCACACTCAAACACTTAGTTTATTAAAGTATCTCCACTCTCTTCGCAAGTTCCATTTCACATCCACCAATTCCATTAAATCCATCCATTATTTTCAAAACAATCACTCTATAGGCACGTCAGTAATACCTCTGTCTATGATTTTGTAATTCTAACATGATCAATAAGGCTTTGTCTGTTAGCCAGGTTAGTCAACTTCATAATGATTAACAAAACTTGGCTTACTATGATAACACCAAATCCTTAGTAAGTTTCATTGGACACGTTAAACAATTAGGTTTAAAGTGTACAATCCAAGTGTGGAGGACCAAGTTTGAACATCCACAAGTTTGAACAAGAATCTAAAGTATTTCAAAATTTTAAGGAGAAACAAAAATTTAAAAACTTTGGAGGGGGTCTTGTACAATGAGAAAAATTATCCTCGCATAAATCAAAAATCCGAGTTTGAGTCTGAGTCCGAATCTGAGTCCGAATCCAAGTCTAAATCCAAAATTCGAGTCCGAGTCCGAATCCAAAATCTAAGTCAAAAAAATGAATGAAACTGGCCTCTGGCCAGCCTCGTGCCCGCAAGGCTGGTCCATCTAACCTCGCGCCCGCGAGGTTGGCCAAGTCAGCCATGCGGGTGAGGCTGGGACACCCGCTCGCCCCGCTCGATCGCCCATTTCGCGCGGTGAACCTCGGTCTCATGCACGCAATATATTTTAGCTCCGCCTCGAGTGATTTTGCAATTTCGAACTCATATTTAAATTTTAGTCAGAATCAAATTAATTTTTGGGTGCAGGATTATTTGAGTTTGATAATTTTGTAAATTCTAATTTGAGTTTAATGATTTTCTGTAAAAAGAGAGTGACGATCTATAAGTCCTCTCTGTTTGTTTCTTTAATTTTTCTTTTCATTGTAATCATCAAAAAGAAAAGAGGAATTTTGATAATCTGTAATTTTTCTCAATTCAATGGCAAGGAAAAGTTTGTCTGTTTTTGCAAAAAACAGTCACAAAATCCATCGTCACCTTCTCCCACTTCCACTAGGGAATAGGTAATGATTGAAGTAGTCATGCTATCCTCTGGTGTTCTACCTTAATCTTCTAACAAGCAAAATATCTGGAAACATATAGAGCTATACTCTTCTTCATCCCTAGCCACCAGAATGTTGTCCCAAATATCTGTAAATTTTTGTGCCCCCTCGGTGCATTGAGTATTTTAAACTATGTGCCTCGGATAAGGATCCTCCTTAATTTTGCCATGTGGTACACAAAGTCTACCTCTATAGCAAAGTGACCCATCTGGGTTAACAAATACTCCTGTCTCTCTTCCAGCCTCAATCTTCTCTTTTAACTTCTGTAGTCCTGGATCACTAGCATTCGATTCCTTAATTATGTCGATTAGTGTTGATTGAAGTTGCAGATTCATTAGTTATGAAGTGAATCTGAGGAGCACCATCTCTAGCTTCAAAGTTTCCATATCCTTTGTTCGCAGCAAAATTTCCTTGCCTTCCTTCCATTGAATAAGTTTAAATTACAATGAAAGAGAATAATAGAAGTATAAGATGAAAAAACGAGAGGATTTATATTTGTATCACTCTCTTTTACAATAGTTGTGGGATCTGTGTGGCGATGAGATCTGTCAAGCAGCTCCTTTGGACTATCTGACGTCGAACTCTTCTCTCTTGAAGATGGCGGCCGATTGTAGAACTTGATCTCTCTGGTTTTGATTGTTCAAGGCTCTGTGCATAACTCGAACTATTCAAAAACCTCCAAAAGATCCTTCACGAACTCAAGGCTCTATCGTAACTCAAATTCTCAAAGAATTTCAGAAAGAGATCTTAATTGCCGAAAAAAAGACCCCTAGGGCTTCACCAAGATGGTATTTATAGCCTTCGGATGATATCAGAGTTTCTATCTAAATAGAATTCGTCTTAATCAAGGATTCCAATCAAATATCTTAGTTTTGATTTAAATCTCTTGATTTAGAGTTCTGATTGGACTTAACTTGGGTATTTGGATTAGCCCAAATCATAATCTCAATCAATTTAAGATTCTGGTTATCTGCTCACGCGGAGTTAAACTCATCAAAATGCGCTAAATAAACCAGACGCGGAGCTATAGATAGCTTCGCGTTTTACTCAAACGCGGGGCTAAAATGCCTAGACACAGAGCTACAGAGTTAGCTCCGCGCTCTGTTGTGGAAAATCCTATTTACTTAGAAATTTTCACTTCCAACAGAACCCCCTCCAAAGGTTTTAAAATGGCTTAGAACTTAGCAAATTTTGAAATACTTTGGATCTTTAAACTGAAAACACGGAGTTAAAATACCAAGTTTATCTCCCGTTTTACTATGGTGAGAATGAGTAATTGTCTCATTAATTACTCTGAATTTCTGCGCCGAATACCAAGCGGCGGGTCTTTTCCTTTAAATAGAGCCCCTGGCTCATCTTCTTCTTCATTCAAAGAGTTGAAGAAAATCCAGATCTCTGGCGATTGAGCGAGCCATGTCGCCGAACGATTTTCAATTGATCTCCGTTCGACTCTCCATAGATTTTTATCATTAGGATGTCGCTCCAGAAGAGTACGGCTTCGTGCACGGCGGCCGGCACTAGCGGCGACGGCAGCGGCCATAACAGTAGACGCAGCGGCGAACCAGTCCACGCTATGTCTTTCGGAGGTAAAAATCTTAACTTTTTGCCTCCTTAAAATCATTCTGAGATATTTTGGCTCGGTTTTAACCGGCCAACTGTGTATTTCACCGGTGAGATCGTCGTTCTTCAGCCATAAGGCTTGAAGGAAAAGGAGAAGATAGAGAGGAACTCTGGTCTTTCTCTACGCGAAGTTATCGCGTCATCCTCGCGTTTTGAAACGCAGGGTTATTTTATTAGCAGTCGCGAGTGAAATGCGAGGCTATTTTAACTAGCAGTCGCGAGTGAAATGCGAGGCTATGTAGGAGAAGAAAATGGCAGAGAGAAACTCTGTTCTTCCTCTATGCGAAGTTATCGCGTCATCCTCGGGTTTTGAAATGCGGGGCTATTTTATTAGCTGCACGCGGAGTTAGCTTAACTCCGCGTTTTTATACTTAGAAAAATTTTCAAGTTTTATCTAACTCTTGATTCTCCTTTTGCAGTGAACCAGATCCTTTTTGAAGAGGAGTGCATGTGGGTTTACCGATCTTCATCAGCAAAAGTAACTCTAAGGAGGCCAGAAGCATATGCTTTACAACATAGTTGCAGGTTTCAAGCTCTGGCTCCAAAAGATAAACTTTTGAAGGAGTTACAAGAACTCTGCGGCAGCCCATTAAGTTTTCTTGAGGACCATTTCTGTTAGATGACAATCTTTGTTGCTTTCCAAAGCGATAGAGATGATCATCTAAGGGCTTACAGCACTTCCGAATTCAACTTGTGCATCTTTATTAGGATTCTTGTAGCAGTATCTTCAGATAATCCACTAAGAACTTTAAACAGATCATAGTTGAAATTTGCAGAGGAGATCTTTTGTATGTGAACCATGGAATTGAGCTTCAACACCCCGTAGAGGAGTCTCACCGTTAGGTTATTGATGAGTTGATGAATATGTAGAAGCTTCTAGGAGAGCTATAACTCCCTGTTCTCTTGTAATCCTTCATTTTAGGAATAAAGACAAATATTTTCCTCTCTATCTGTTGGCTTCAAGAATCTTGCTTGCACAACAAACAGATGGTTTATAATTTTGGTAAAACAATCTAAGGCTCATTCGCATAACTTAGATTATTAATACCAAGATGATCGGGTAAGGATTATTTAACTTAGATGGAAGTGTCTATTTGCACTTGTCCAAATCCAAGTTTTCATAGAAAACGTGCAGCTAAAATACCAAGTTAGCCTCGCGTTTTGCATAGTTGCGCGGAGTTAGTAACTTCGCATTTTCCATTATTGCGCGAAGCTAATAGCTCCGCGTTTTGGAGAGTAACTAGTCAGTTATCTTCTCCGAAACTCGCACCGAATTCCAAGAGGCGGTTTCTTTGATTTAAATGGAGTCTCTTATCTTTCTTCTTCCCCACTTCATTTGAGAATTTTCTAGAGACTAGAGTGTTCAGGCGATAAGAGTTCAGGCGACCCGAGCGTTTCCCAACAGAGTTTCCTTCGATTTTCCATCGATTTTCCTCAAATTTCTGCAAGCAATGGCACCCAAGACTCGTGCTGCTTCTCATGCAGCTCCATCGTCGGCGACTGGTGCAAGCAGCGGCGGCAGCGGCCGTGGAAGCGGTGGACCAGCCCACGTTTCGGCTATTGGAGGTAAGAATCTCTCTTTCGAGACTTTTTAGAACATTTTTAGAGTGATTTGGCTCGGTTCTAACTGGTCGATCATCTCTTTCACCGGCAAGACCGCCGTACTCCGGCCGTATGGCTTGGAGAACAAAAGTCACTGGCTTTTCTCTTTTCGCGAAGCTATCGCATCATCCTCGCATTTTGAAGCACGAGGCTATTTTAAATAGCAGTCGTGTTGAAATGCGAGGCTATTTTGAGTAGCAGTCGCGTTAAAACATGAGGCTATTTTAACTAGCAGTCGCTTTGAAATGTAAGGCTATCTTTTTGACTCTGCGCAGTCTAATTTTTAGCTTCGCGCGGAGTTATTTTTAGCTTCGCGCAGTCTAATTTTTAGCTTTGCGCGGAGTTTTTTTTACCTTCGCGCGGTCTAATTTTTAGCTTCGAGCAGAGTTATTTTTAGCTTCGCGCGGTCTAATTTTTAGCTTCGTGCTTCTATACTTAGAAAAATTTTCTGTTTTGTAGAAACTTTTCTAACTCTGATTCTTCTTCTTGCAGTAGGGTATTCAGTAGAAACTCTTCCTCACAAGCACTACTTTGGCTTTGCTGGGGGTTCTGATCCGACAGCCCAATTTCGCTTCACCATTATCCTGGCTGCATACAAACTGGATTCGAGCGAGCGGAGGGAGAAGCTGATCAAATATCATCCCACTACTGCACGGGAGATTATAACTGATGGGGCCTTCGAAGCCTTAAACAGAGAAGTGCTAGAGAAGCTCGCATTTCTCTTTGGGGACAAGATGGAGCAATCCGACCAGATCCTCTTTGAAGAGGAGTACGTGTGGCTCTATAATTCTGGCGAAGCTTTGATGTTTCTGCCTAGAATGGTGCGTGGCTACCCCTTGATTTATCTTCAGAGGCTGGCGATGCCTCGTGAGTTAAAATGGGGATTAACTCTAGAAAAGGATGGCGTCCCAACGGGCAAGTTGAGCGCACATGGGGTTCATCAAGATGGCCCTAACAGATGTATTACTGGTTTGCTTCCAGGCAGATTTAGCAAAGAGCTTCCAGTAGGAGAGGTCCCGATTCGTGCACGAACTTTCCTAAGTGAGTTCATGGCGAAAGATGGCCAATACCCGGCTAGCGACTTCAGGATGCCCGGCTGGGTTTACTCATCTGGCAACATGTGGTGGGCCCGCCTTGTTCAATACATATTGGACTCCCATGAACTCATTCTGAAGGAAATTAACTTATACAAGTCCATCAGGAATGTTCAGTTTGGGTTCCCTCAGAGCGCTTATCATTTCCTCTGCTTTCTGGAGATGTACAACCCTGAGACCTGCACCCTTTTTACGCCAGTGGGTGAGCTAGGGCTCGCTCTCCATGAGATGTTCGAGGTATCTGGGCTCTCTATGGGCGAAATCTCCTATGAAGAGTATATCCCCACTACTGAAGAATTGAACATGCTGATGGCGACAGACGAGAGCATCTATGCCATGTACTGGGAGATGATGTGCCACTACCACATCTGCGCTGATATGGCGGGTGTGCGAAATTAGGGTATTGGCCACAAGAAATGGGCCAAATACCTTTTTGCTAATCTGAGCTTTAAGGATAGTTCAGCAACTATCCATGGCCATGCTCCTGTCGACGCCACGGAGATCAATCGCCGCATCGCCAAGTCCCGCCTGATGTATTATGCTACTGAATCCAACGAATGTGGATTCGGTCCTGGTACTTCTTTCAAGAGTTACCACTTTCAAGCTCAGTCCCCAGTATCCAATAGGGATCTCATTGTTGGGTTCTTGATGCTGTGGTTAAAAAGATGCGTCGTGCCTTCGTTTCCAAAAGAGGCAATCGCAATGACTGTGGTATATCCAGCAGTCTCCTTGCATACGGCCGACCCTTCGGACTGCTTCCCGCCATGGTGTGCAATCTACAGCATGGACTGCGAATACTCTGTGATGACTTCATCTCTGCTGATAAGGGCAAGGGGAAAGGAAAAGGCAAGTCCAAAGAGATTGCCCAGGTGAAGACTCTGAACCCTAGGGTGGAGATGCCTTACACCTATCTGATGGCGTGGCTCATCATGCACTGCCCCTCTCTAATGAGTGCAGCTGAACACCGTTCTGGTGACAAGTGCTACTTGGTGGAGTTGTACGCGTGCTCCTCATGGAAGCACTACTATATGTCTCAAATCCAGAAGACTCTTTGGCATCACCAAAATTATGAGATCTTCCGGTGCTTCCCCGACTTTCCTAGCGGAGGATACGGGTTGAAGTTGAAGGATATTGCAGGAGCAGATAACTTCACTGCCTTATCCTCGGAAGCGTTCTGGTGGCTCCTTAACATCCGTCCTGGGCACCTGGTGTATCGTCAAGATGGCAGGTGTCTTATTGAACCGTACACTCCGAGTCGCTTCGCTTGCCAGTTTGGATATTCCCAACTTTATGCGGGTAATCCGAACAAGAATTTGGCCTATGAGGGGAATATGTACGAGGGTGCTCGCGGCTGGTTCCATTTTGCAGCTGGTGGAACCGGAGCTGAATTCATCTTGCCGCAGAAGTCGCCAGAACTGGCCAAGACTCTTGGCTTTTGCACTTAGTACAGTGTTGCAAATGCTGACGTGCCCAAATTCTCCCTCAACCGAAGCTGTTGCAAGGAGATTGAGGCTTTCTATGCTAGCCGCCAAGGCGCTACCAGAGTTAGAGTAAAAGGAATGGACGAATTCCTTGGCGCAGCGGCCGAATCTTCAGATGTCAGCGAATCTGATGATGATGATGATAATGATGACGATGACAACACTAATGTTGGAGGAGCTCCCCAACCTGTCGCCCCTCGTCCCCGGAGTCCGGCCATCAAACGATGTGGTGCCCCAAAGGAAGGGCCTGCCAAAAAGAAGAAGAAGCTGGCTCCGGGGACTCTAGTAGTGCCCCAAGAAGCTATCAAGTTTGCTTCAGATCTACTGGCTTCTACTCTGTCTCCAGCGCCGGCAGAGGAGAGTGGACCTGCTGAAGTCCCAAGCGCTGCTGAAGTCCCGGCTCCTCCGACCATAGAACCTGTTGAACTCCCTGCGGCGCAACCACTGGGTAGTGAGACGGGTACGCTTCTGGAAACAATGGCGGCTCCCCCTTCAAGTCCGACCATTAGACTTGTGTCCCCTGGTATGGCTCTTCATATTCTATCTTTTGTCCATTATCTTACTTTATCATTATACGTAACACCATTTGTTTGCATCCTAAAATGCAGTTGGTCAGGCCCACTCGCCCATGCATTCGACTACCAGGGGGAAGTCTGAGGAGAGGGAGAGGGTGGACTATTCCGGCACAACTGGCTCGACAGGCAGCTTAGGTAGTTCTACAAATGATTTTGACGCAGACTACTTTACAACCACTCCTGCCTCTGTTCCTTCTTCAGTTCCCCCAATTGATGAACTTGGGAGTGACGACAGGACAGAGTTAGTTGTTGCGGCCGCAGCAAGAGAAGCTACCCGTATCCAAGTTTGCCATCTCCAACACTGAACGTCTGTTCCGAAGAGACTTTTCCAATAGTCGTTGGTGCGCCTTCTGCTCCTCAGCCAGCAATACTAACGCCTTCTACTATAATGGCTGTTGAGACTCTTGCGACTCCTCCGGCTCCAAGTCTTCCAGCAGGGGATGAGGAAAATTTGAAGTTCTCATTTGAAGCTACTTTTTCCACGGGAGGAGCTTCGGGTGAAGACACTCCGTCTTCCACCCCTGTTGGTGGTGCTGTCCGAATGACCTGTACGAATGATGCTTCTCCTCAGGTTCCCAGCTCTGTCAGGTCCTCATTGGCTTTACTGGCCCTGTATATCATGAATTTGGTACAGGGACGGGCTCCTTCCTCTCCAATGGACGCCACTCCTCCCCTAGCAACATCTTCCTTAGCACTACCTATATTGAATACAGACACTGCGGACCCTCTTGAAGAATTCTTCAACCACAGTGTTAACGACTTTTTGCGGTTGCTAAGGAGATGTATCGGGATGATCCTTGACGGAAGAGACTTCTTAACTCTTGGACGTCCAATGTTGTCTAGCTATCTGGATAACATTGAAAGGATTGGGGGGCATGATAGAGTAGCACCCTACCGGGCCAGCCTTGAAGCCTTGGAAGACTAGGTGAATACACTAAACACAGTCCGTCAAGCGGATGTGGAAGCGATCACCGAAATAGAATTGGCGCAGCTAAGGGCAGACTTAAGAGCTCGCCAAGAAGAGTTGAGGTGACACGAGGAAGGATGGTCGCGGGAGTTGGCCAATTTGCAAGCCCATCAGGAGTCCGTTCTTACAGGCTTGGAGAGGGTGGACTTTGAAATTGAGGGGAGTCAGGCCGCAATCCTCAGAACCAGCAAGACGATCGCTAAGGCTCGTGTCATCCTAGCAACCAATGAAGCTCAGTTGGGGGAATCTGTTAAGAAATGGGAAGAGCTGATCCTTCAACAAGAACAGCTCGAGCAGGAGAGCACAGTAAGAAGCCGCGCCATCGAGGAGTCTCGTCAGCAGTTGACCAGGCAACTGGTAATAAATGATGATGATTTGCGCCAGCAAGCTCAGAACTCTGTAGAGGAGTCTCGTCGTCGAGTAATTGATGAGACGACGAATAAGCTGAGGCTTCTAGGAGATCCATAACTTTTCTTCCCTTTCATTCTTTTATTCTTTCTGTAATAAGAACTTTGTAGAAGAGAGAGAACTTTTACTGATTCTCCAAATTCTTTTGTAAATCCATCCTTTTTGAATGATGAATAAAGATAACTCCTTTTTGATTCTTTTATTTGTTGGCTAGGAAATTTGCTTGCACAACAAATAACTTGTCATCAAAAATAGTTTATTTGTTTTAGGTAAAACATTCCAGAGTTCATCTGCATAACTTGGAGTGCTGATACCCAGGTGATTAGGTCAGAATCATAAAACTTCGGCAGAGGTGCTTAATTACACATGCCTTAGTTAAATCGGGGGGGGTTCAGAGTTCATCTTTGTGACTCGAACTGGGCACACCCAGATGATCGGGTTAGGATCATTGTATAAATGGAGGCGGTTCAAGGCTCACCTGAGTAACTTGAACTGGGCACACCAAGGCTGATCGGGTTAGGATCATGAAATAAATGGAGGCGGTTCAAGGCTCATCTGCATAACTTGAACTGGGCACACCAAGGCTGATCAGGTTAGGATCATGAAATAAATGGAGGCAGTTCAAGGCTCATCTGCGTAACTTGAATTGGGCACACCAAGGCTGATCGGGTTAGGATCATGAAATAAATGGGCACACCACGGTTGATCCGATTAGAATCATGAAATAAATGGAGGCGGTTCAAGGCTCATCTGCGTAACTTGAACTGGGCACACCACGGTTGGGTTAGGATCATGAAATAAATGGAGGCGGTTCAAGGATCATCTGCGTAACTTGAACTGGGCACACCAAGGCTGATCGGGTTAGGATCATGAAATAAATGGAGGCGGTTCAAGGCTCATCTGCGTAACTTGAACTGGGCACACCATGACTGATCGGGTTAGGATCATGAAATAAGTGGAGGCAGTTCAAGGCTCATCTGCGTAACTTGAACTGGGCACACCAAAGCTGATCAGGTTAGGATCATGAATTAAATGGAGGCGGTTCAAGGCTCATCTGCTTAACTTGAACTGGGCACACCAAGGCTGATCGGGTTAGGATCATGAAATAAATAGAGGCGGTTCAAGGCTCATCTGCGTAACTTGAACTGGGCACACCAAGGCTGATCGGGTTAGGATCATGAAATAAATGGAGGCGGTTCAAGGCTCATCTGCGTAACTTGAACTGGGCACACCAAAGCTGATCGGGTTAGGATCATTAAATTAATGGAGCCGGTTCAAGGCTCATCTGCGTAACTTGAACTGGACACACCACGGTGACTGGGTTAGAATCACCAAATAAAATTGGAGAAGTCCAAGTGCTCATCTGCGTAAACTTGAACAAGTGGAGGCTTATACTTCCAGGAATACTAAGCATAGTATTTCTTCAGAAATTTGCCATTGATCGGCATCATCATTCTATCGCCATTCTGATTCATCAAACGATAGGCTCCACTAGAGTACACTATCTCCACAACAAACGGTCCTTCCTATTTGGGTTCAAATTTACCCTTAGTCTTGTGAGTCAGAACCATTGGCCTTTTAACAGCCAGAACCAAGTCTCCTTGTTTAAAAGTCCTTGGTTTAACGTTCTTATTGAACGTTTGTGAGATTCGGGCTTGATACAACTCAATTTGTTGTTGAGCCCTGAGACGATTTTCCTCTAACGCCTCTAGTTCTTGTAATCTTTATCGATGGCGCTCTTCTGTCGTCATCTTCACAGCTAAGGCCACTCTTAAAGATGGAATCTGGATTTCATGGGGGCAAAACGGCCTCACTTCCATAAACCAGAGAGAACGGGGTAGCTTTTGTTGGGGTGTGAACAGTGGTGCGATAAGCCCACAAGCACTCTCCTAGCTTTTCATCCCAGTCCCGCTTATTTGATGAGACGAACTTCCGAAGGAGTTTAATAATCGTCTTGTTGAAGGCTTCGGCCAATCCATTTGCCACGGGGTTATATGGCGTTGAAGCAATATCTTTGATCCTGAATTTATCACAGAATCTTGAGAACCCTTGGCTGATGAATTGAGGTCCGTTATCATGAAAGATCCTCCGGGAACACCAAATCGGTAAATGACATGATGCTTAATGAACTTAATCACATCTGTCGTTTTCACCTCTGTCATGGGCACGGCTTCGGCCCATCTTGAAAAATAATCAGTTATTGCGAGAATAAACCGATGTCCTCTGGATGACGGGGGAGTTATTGGCCCCACAATATCCATTCCCCATGCCTCAAATGGCCAACTAGAAACAGTATTGTGCAAGTATTCTGGGGGTTGATGGATGAAGTTTGCATGTACCTGGCATGCATGACATCGCTTAGCGTATGCCATTGCCTCGGTAATCATTCATGGCCAGTAGTATCCTAGCTTTCTTATGCGGTCTCCAAGTTTTGGACGGGGCTGATGAGCTCCACATACTCCATCATATGTCTCTTTCAGTACTTCATCTGCTTCTGCCTTCGATATGCAGCGTAGCAGGAGACCATCACTTGACTTTCTATACAAAGTCTGAAGTGTCTGATCATAGTAAAATCTTGGAGCCTTCCTCTTTATCGAGGCAGCTTCCTTTGGATCCTCGGGCAATATTCCATATAAGGCATAATCTATAAATGGAAATCGCCAATCGCGGGGTTCCAGAGCTAAGCCTGTCTGGCTCGCTTCCTTAGTTTGGAATACCATATCTGGATGGAGGAGTAGTGATGCTTTTAGCTTCTCCTAGCGGGATTGCCAATGTTGCAGCTAGTGCTGCAAGAGCATCTGCATAGACATTCTCATTTCGAGATATATGACAGATATAAAACTGTTCAAAATATCCTGCTAGCTCAATGGCTAGCTGATGGTAAGGGATGAGGGCTTCATGTCTGTCTTCATACTCTCCTGTCATCTGGTTGACAATGAGTTTAGAGTCTCCATATGCCTCTAAATAGTTCACCCCCAGTTGCAGGGCCATTTTTAGGCCAATAATGAGCGCATTATATTCCGCTACATTATTTGTGCACGGTTCCGTTAATGAGTAACCGTTGGGCAATATATGTTTATGTGGGGATATCAGTACAACCCCCACTCCAGCAGCAGATCGTCTGGCAGCACCATCAAAAAACATCTGCCATGGTTGTTCTTTACCAACTGTGTTGACCTTTGATGTCTGTTTGGAATTAGACCATATTGGATGGTCTGCTAAGAAATCGGCGATCGCCTGTCCCTTCATGGCCTTTTGAGGAACAAAATGTATGTCATATGGTGATAGTAGCAATTTCCATTTTGCTAATCGGTCGTTTAAAGATCCTGGTTTTGTCATCAGGATTTTCAGAGGATTAACCCGTGATATGACGTAAATTGTTTGCCCTAAAAGATAGTGTCGCATTTTCTGAATAGCAAACACTAGGGCTAAACATTCTTTTTCAATTGGGGTGTACCGCTGTTCGGCCTCGATCGTTGTTCTACTTAAGTAGTAGAGGGTGTGTTCATGGCCGTGCTCATTATACTGAGCAAGTAATGCTCCTAAGGCATTATCCATGGCCCTTACATATATAAGGAATGGCTGCCCAGGGACTGGTGCCATAAGTACAGGAGGCTTAGTAAGATACTCTTTGAGGTCGTCAAATGCCTGTTGACATGCCTCATCCCATACGAAAGATACCCCCTTTTTCATAAGTTTGGAGAATGGCTGACATCGTCTAGATAGGTTAGAAATGAAGCGTCGAATATATGCGAGCTTTCCTTGTAACCCCCTTAGTTCTTTAAGATTACGGGGAGGCGGCATCTCACTGACTGCTTTCACCTTTTCAGGGTCAAGAAAGATTCCTTTTAAAGTTATTATGAACCCAAGGAATTTCCCACTGGACACCCCCATGAAAGACTTAGTGGGATTCATCTTCAGATGATGTTACCTCATAAGATCGAAGACCGTTCTCAGGTCCTGAAGGTGGTCCTCTTTATTCTTGCTTTTAACCGCTAAGTCATCCACATAGCACTCTACTATTTTGCGTAGGTGTTCTTTGAATATGATGCTCATTGCTCTTTGATAAGTGGCGCCGGCGTTCTTTAGTCCAAACGGCATCACCGTGTAACAGTATACCCCCAGCGGCGTCCTGAAAGCGGTGTGCTTTTCATCATCTGGGTGCATCTTAATCTGGTTATAACCTGAGAAGCCATTCATAAAGGACATCCTCTCATAACCGCAAGTATCGTCAATCATCACATCGGTGATGGGAAGTGGAAATTCATCTTTAGGACATGCAGTGTTCAGATCCCGAAAATCAATGCATATCCGAATTTTGCCGTTCTTTTTGCGAACCGGCACTATGTTAGCCACCCAATCAGGATGCTGTTCTTCACGGATGAACCCGAATTTTATAAGTTTATTGACCTTAGCAACTATTGCCTCCATTAATTCCAGTCGAAAATGCCTTTGTTGTTGCTTCACTGGCTTGGCGTCCTCTTTAATATTTAACCGGTGCGTGGTGATCTGAGGATCAAGACCGGGCATGTCTTCATAACTCCATGCGAACACATCTATATACTCTTTGATAAGAGATATAAGTTCCTCCTCTTCTAACGGAGTCAGCGTGTCGCGTATGAAGATGGGCTTCGGATTCTCGTCCGTTCCCATATTGACCTGAACCAATTTATCTTCAGTGGGCGGGTCGCGCTATTCAAAGCGGACATCCCGAGAGTGTCCATATGCTTAGCCCAAGATAAATCCTGAACGTCAATTGGTTCCTCGTCGCTTTTAAGTGCGGCTGAAACCATATTGGCTGTCAAGGATTGAAACCAGGCGCCAATGCTTATATCCGAGCCTTGATCAATCGGGTTTAAGTCCTCATTGGACGAAGATCCTTCTTCATATTGGCAAGGTGGTGAGGGAGGAGTGGATACATAGCCCAACCCCCTGCGAGTCTTTTGATAATAATCTGGGCTTTTTCCTCTCGGTCTGAACGAGGGTATGAGATTTCGTCGCCCTCTTCCAAAGTTTAGTCCCAGTTTCTGGGTAAAGTTATAACCCATTTTCTCCATCATTTGTCGGGACTTCTGTTCATACAGGTGAAACTGAGGTGATGTTTCCTCATCACTTTCACTGCTTTGTCTTTGTCGAGGAGATGTAATCACTTTGCCGAACATAATCGGCTTTTGAGACCTCTGTCGGGGAGGCACTTCAAAGAAGTGACCTTGACCCTTAGTTATTTTTAATTGAGAGAGGAGGGATGACCTAAGGGGCAAATGGTATGCAGCGAGAACTTCAAGTTCGGATAGGCCATCCACTTCGGTGGAAGTACATGAAGGTTCAGACTCAGTCGCTACAGCAGGCTCGTAGACTAACTTTACGTTTTCATTGATAATCCACTCATCAGCTACATTATCATCAAGATTGAAAGTAAAATCTAAGTTGGGATTAATTTCATAATCGCCATCATCGTCTTCTTCAGGAAGCTCATACTCGATGTCTGCCTCGTTGCCGCTTTCGTCAAGCTTCTGAGGCTTGCTAGACTCGCCATTGGAGACTTCATGGGTTGGCTTGTAGAGTGCAGCATCGGTGAAGTAATTCTCCAGCCCTTTGAATGGTTGCTTGTCTGCAACTAGTGTCCGGATTTCTCCTTCCTCATCGCAATATTTTATGCATTGGTGAAGAGTCGGCGGGACTATCATGTGGGCATGGATCCAAGGTCGTCCCAGTAAAATATTATAGGAGGTATCTGCATCAATAACGTAGCAACATCCGTCCTCAAATCTCCGATTTGACATCGGAGTCGGATCTTTCCGAGGGGACTGCTATTATTGGCATTAAACCCGTAAATTGTGGTATTGGTTGGTGTCAGACGATGGAGGGAAATCCCCAATAGCTGCATCAACCTTCTGGGAACGACACTTAGTGCAGAACCCGGATCGATTTGAATTCGGTCCACCTTTGAGAACCGACATATCCGGTAAAATATAAAGGCATGTTATGCTTTGTATTCCTTACCTGCATATCTTCTAGTGAGAAGATAATATGTGGGACTTGCCTCCTCACTTGGTGACAGTGGGGGCAAGAGTCCTGTTCTTCATTGGCCGGCTCGACAATCTGAGCTAGGAATGACTCAGAGTCTACCAAGGCCTCTCTCAACGCCTCGTGAATTGACTTTGATAATCGTAACAACTCATACAACATGACTTTAGCTGGGATATTTGTCAGTTGAGCTATTATATCAAATTCGAAGGTAGTATCTTTGATTCCTTTATCTTCTCTAGGGTTTTTCTGGAAGCGAAGACTTTTTTGCTTTGCAGGCTTGGCAAATTCTGTATATATATCTTTTGGGCCTACTCTGGTGTAGTCCTTTAGATATGTTTTTCCAGACCGAGTGCCGGAAGGGCCCGCCCCATCTTGATGGGTGGCCATGGCTTCGGGCTCCTCTTCGGAGTCTGTAGGTGCTCCTGCAATATATTCATCTTTTATTTATGCAGAGATAGCATTGCTAGTCCGCTTCTTCTTTTGACCCCCTGCGGTTGTCCACTGTTCATCCTGTAGCAAATCAGGGTGGACCCACATGATTTCCCCCTCCTGAGTTGTTATGGGGACAAGTCCTTCCTGAGCCTTTTTGTGAGGGTCAAGGTTCTTCGTAACCAGCTTACCTTTTGGGATTGGGGTCACCCCTGCGGGGAACTCATGAGTTCCGACCACTATGGTTGCCATATTGGCAGTGACCCTCTTTTGCTCCTCTTTAAGCGTCAGAACTCCAGCTTCTATTAGTGCTTAGATTCTGTTCTTTAGAGGGTAACAATCCTTAGTCGGGTGTCCAACATTCCAGTGATAGAGGCAATAATTGGGATCGTTAGTTTTACCAGCGTCCTCCGGCTTCCTATTCTCTGGGAGTTTCAACATATTCTTTCTCAAGAGTAAGTGGAAGAGCGTAGGCATTTGCTCTACCTTGAAAGTATAGGTCTTCTCTTGCTGAGGCCTATTTTGTCTCATGCCCTGCTGATTTTGGGGCTTCGAGTTTGGTGGAGGATTTGTCTTCTGCGGAGCAGCTTCTGATGCCATCACCGCTTTCCCTTT
Organism: Dracaena cambodiana; assembly: GCA_036321105.1. Lineage (NCBI taxonomy): Eukaryota > Viridiplantae > Streptophyta > Magnoliopsida > Asparagales > Asparagaceae > Dracaena > Dracaena cambodiana. The sequence goes on along the minus strand of JAYEPQ010000010.1, from coordinate 41,398,038 downwards.
ATTTTTATTATTATTATTCTGGGTGTATGGCCTATTATTCCCAGTGCTTCTAGATCCACGGGACTCTTCAACTCGCCGGATCAAGTCATCGGCCTGCTCGCCTTGCTTGAGCAAATCTCTCCACGTCTTAGACTCCACGTCTTAGATTCCACGGCCCCCATTTTTAGGAGCACATTAGTCTTAAGGTTGTGCCGGCATGTCTCCACTAAAGTTTCCTGGACCATTCCATGCTTACAATGCACGGACTTCTCCCGAAATCTTTCTATGAAGTCCTTCACTGTTTCATGTTCTCCTTGTTTGGTAGCATGGAGGGAATGAACCGTAATCTTGGTATCATCCTCGAAGAAACGTGCGAGAAATGATTTCTCAACATCAAGCCAGGTATTAATAGTACCTGGGGGCAGCTGCATGAACCAAGTAAAAGCAGGCCATCGCAAAGTACTTGCGAATACTTTTGTCATAATTGGGTCATTACCCATCAGATGTCCTGCTTGGGACAAGAAGTAATAAATGTGTTGACTGGGAGATCCCTTCCCGTCATATGGCTCTAATTTGAGCGGCTTATACTTCAGAGGGTATGGTACCATGTCCCATTCTGGTGGATATGATCTTGAGTCCCCTGACTCTTTCAACTCCTTTTTATGCATCAGTGCTTCGAGTTGAGTCTGTAGTTTCTCAATTTTCTCTCCATGTGGATCATGAATAGAAAATCTGTCCTCGTCCTCGTGCATCAAGTGGGCTTTATCTTCTTTTTCTTCTTCTTCGTTCATCCTACCGAACGGAGTTTCTTTGCCCTTCTTGGCATTATCTTCGACAAACTTTGAGAGCATCACTTTAAGATCTTCAATCGTCCTTTGTTGCTCTCGAATCATTCTTTCTTGAGCTTCAAATCTCTGATTGATGTCATCAGATTTATCCGCCATGTGTGATGCTAACTTTTGTAGCCGAGATGATGCTGAGGAGCAAGGTGAGGCTATAGCTAAATTATCGTTGTCATCGTCGTAAAAACCCATTGCAATCTTCTTATAGTTCCGAGGCGGAACGGCTCCTGATTTCAGTCGAGTGATACGATGATGTTCTTCATCGCTCGATTCTAAATCATCATCCGTTTCTACTTCTACAATCTTCTTGCCTTTTCCCACCATATTGGAGGTTACAGCTCTCCATTCTTTCAGGGAGGCGGTTTTTGGCTTCTTAGTAGGGTTCTTGTCCGACTCGGTTAATCGATTGAACACCGATACCCTACTCTTGCTGCAGCCACAGTTGTCCATTACAGTGGATACCGCTGTCATAAGCTGCTGGCAATGGCATACAGGTTCAGCTTGAATTTGTTCTATGTCTCTCTTCTTGGATAGATACTCCCGGAGATCAGTTTCTTTAGCCATGGAGCCATGGGACTCATTTGTCTTTTGAGAGCATCTAGGAACCCATTGAAGCTTCTTCGGTTTACTGCAGTTTAGTTCTGGTCTACTGATGCGATGATCAGCCCTATTTCTGTAGCTGGGTTGATCTGCGCGGAGCTTGAAGATAGCTTCGCGTTTTATCTCGCGGGATTGAAAATTTGCTTCGCGTTTTGCCACGCTAGCCTCGCACTTCTCGCTGGCTTGGCGTGTCTTCAGAAGTTTATCTTCTGGGATAATAGCCCCGCGTGAAAGAAAATCTTTGCACACTAGCTTACCCTTGCGGTTAACGCAAGTCATAACTTCGCATCTAGCACGATTCTTTCGATTAACAACAATTTGCCAATCGTCTTCGCGATCCTCGCGGAGAATCTTGCGTTTCTCACAAGTATTACTGGCCTCGCATTTCTCGCTTGGCTCAGTATTGACCTCGAGTGGAGAATCACACGCTGGTTGAAAGGAATTTTTATACTCGCGATCCTCGCGAGTGTAAGAAATCTTGCATTTCTCGCAAGTATTACTGGCTTTGCTTTTCTCGCTTAGCTCAGTAGTAGCCTCGCTTGGAAAATTACACGCTGGCTTTAAAGAGATTTTATACTCGCGTTTTTCGCGAGTGTCAGGTACTATGCGACTAGCGCAAATCTTACTGGCTTCGCGTCTCTCGCTAGGCTCAGTAATAGCTTCGCGCGGAATATCACACGCCAGCTTTTCCTTACTTTTAAGGAAAGTTGTAACTTCGCATTTAACGCGATGGTGACTGGTTTCGCGAGTAGCGCGAGACAATTTGCGAGGGACCATAGCCTCGCGTCCATTAGCCTCACGTCTAAGGCAGGCTTTGAGGGCTTTTTGCCTCGCTCTCTGATTTCTATTTCGGAGTTGGGTTCTGGTCAATCCAGTTTCCAGGTCTTCTTCGGCAGTTAGAAGCTCATCCTCTGCTAAGACACCCTATCCGAGCACCGGCCGTATAGCGCGGTCTCCAAGGATCCCCGTCTCTCGGTGGATACCTTTTTACCAGTTGCTCGGGTATTGGAGCGCACGCGATGATAGTGTCGTGTCTCGTCCAAGTTACCTGATTCAGAGGAGAGGTATTCCTCATACTTCTACTGGTCAATTTCAACGACCAGCATGTCTACATCAGATCCGATCATGTCGACGTCCGATTGCGCCACAATCTCTTCTTTAGTAAAAGAGATGGTTCCCACTGTGGTCGCCAGTTTATTCGCAGCAAAATTTCCTTGCCTTCCTTCCATTGAATAAGCTTGAATTACAATGAAAGAGAACAATAGAAGTATAAGATGAACAAACGAGAAGATTTATTTTGTATCACTCTCTTTTACAATAGTTATGGGATCTGTGTGGCGATGGGATCTGTCAAGCAGCTTCTTTGGACTATCTAACGTCGAACTCTTCTCTCTTGAAGATGGCGGCCAACTGTAGAACTTGATCTCTCTGGTTTTGATTGTTCAAGGCTCTGTGCGTAACTCGAACTATTCAAAAACCTCCAAAAGATCCTTCACGAACTCAAGGCTCTATGCGTAACTCAAATTCTCAAAGAATTTCAGAAAGAGATCTCAATTGCCGAAAAAAAGACCCCTAGGGCTTCACCAAGATGGTATTTATAGCCTTCAGATGATTTCAGAGTTTCTATCTAAATAGAAGTCGTCTTAATCAAGGATTCCAATCAAATATCTTAGTTTTGATTTAAATCTCTTGATTTAGAGTTCTGATTGGACTTAACTTGGATATTTGGATTAGCCCAAATCATAATCTCAATCAATTTAAGATTCTGGTTATCTGCTCACGCGGAGTTAAACTCATCAAAACGTGGAGCTAAATAAACCAGACGCGGAGCTATAGATAGCTTCGCGTTTTACTCAAACGCGGGGCTAAAATGCCTAGACGCGGAGCTACAGAGTTAGCTCCGCGCTCTGTTATGAAAAATCCTTTTTACTTAGAAATTTTCACTGCCAACATCCTTCAGTAACTCCTTCTGCTTGTAAGGGGCATCACCATTAGCTTCCTTCTTAGGGCATCTGGTACCGCGTTTGCCTTACCTAGATTATTAAAGGATGTCCAAAACATAGTCAACTACTAGCTCTAGCCACCTTCATTGTCTCATGTTCAACTCCTTTTGGGTAAAGATATACTTAAAACTCTTGTGATCTGCATATATTTCCACCTTCTATCCCAGAAGGTAGTGTCTCCAAATCTTTAGAGCAAAGATCACTGTCGTTGGCTCCAAATCATGAGTGGGATAGTTCTTCTCATGTGGCCTAAGTTGTCTTGAGGCAAATGCTATCACTCGATCATACTGGGCCAGTACACAGCCCAGCTCTCGCTAGAGGCATCATTAAAAATTTTCATGCCACCTGAGCAATCGGGTATAGTCAATACCAGTGTCATAGTCCATCTACACTTCAATTCTTTGAAGGCTTCATTTCAATCCTTGGTTCACTTGTACTCCACTCCCTTCCTAGTTAGCTTTGTTAGTGGCCTCGCAGTATTAGAGAAATCCTGCACGAACCATCTGTATTATCCTGCCATCCTAAGAAAACTACGAATCTCAGTAACTAATTTTGGGATTGGCCAATCTAGCACTGCTTCTACCTTTCTAGGATCAACTGTGATTCGCTCTCCAAACACTATGTGACCCAAGAAGGTTACCCTCTCCAACCAGAATTCACACTTACTAAGTTTTCTATATAGTTTATCCTGTCTCAATGTCTGTAACACTTCCTCAAGTGCTCAACAAGTTCTTCTGACTATTGGAGTACACCAATATGTCATCAAAGAATACCACTACAAACTGGTCCAGGTGCTGAGAAAATACTTGGTTCATTAGACTCATGAAATCAGCGGGTGCATTAGTCACTCCAAACGGCATCACTAGGAATTCATGATGGTCGTATCGAGTCCTAAATGTAGTCTTTGGAATATCCTCAGTCTCACTCTAACTTGATGATACTCTGAATGAAGATCAAACTTAGAGAAGCCTTTGGCTCAACCGAGTTGATCAAACAAGTCATCTATCCTTAGTAATGGGTACTTGTTCTCAATGGTGACTCTATTTAGCTCCCTATAGTCTATGCATAGCCTCTTGCTACCATCCTTCTTATTCGTTAGTAATTGCCCCCATGGCGAAACACTTGGCCTGATAAGACCTTTATTCATCATCTCATTAATCTACTTATTTACTTCATTTAACTCTAGCATTGCCATTCGATATTGTGCCTTTGAAATTGGGGTTGCACCTGTTATAAGCTCAAAATTCTATAGCTCTTTTTGGATGTAGTCCATTTTCAGAGTCCGTATTCCTCTGAAAAGACATATACAAACTTTGAGACAAGCGGAATGGATCTCTTTACGATCTCCATAGTTGTAAGGACCCCTCAGTGGCCTTAGCCTTGTATTCTGCAAGCTCTAGAGATTTGCTCCCTTCAATAAACTCAAATTTCGGATGATTGGGTATCTTGAATACCACAGATCTTCTTCGACAATCAATTATAGCATGAGAGGTGCTTAACCAATCTATCCCCAGTATTATATCAAACCCACTATTTTCTATTACCAATAAGTTTGCATAAAACTCCCTACTACATATTTCTATGGGACATAACCTACACTCCTTATTAGATATTATCGTCCCATTTCTCGTGCTAATATTCCACCCAAAAGTTAGTGTTCCGTAGGGTATGGAATGCATTGTAATGTATGTTGATAATGCAAAATAATAAGTAGTGCCAGAGTCAAACAACACATATGCAGGCCTAAATCCAACTAAAATCATACATTTCAGCACATCACCTAAGGCTTGTGCTTCCTCATTGGTCAAGTTGTAGGCCCTTTCTTGTCGACGAGTTGGGGCTCCTTGGCCTTGGGCTTTGTTGAAGGCCTGCTACTGAGGCACTAGTGACCTTCCATGGTTTGGTCCTGTGAGTCTTGGTGGTTGTTGGCATTGTTGTTTGATGTTGTGGTGATCCATTATACCTCTACCGGGGTGGTTGATATTTCCTCAAAGGTGGTTGTACTGGCTCTGAGCCCATAGCACCTCCAAATTGCTTTCTTAAAGGGCACTCTCCCAGTTGGTGGCTTGTTGCTCCGCAACCGAGGCATAGTCCCAGAGCCCTCTTGCAAGTTTGCTAAGTGTGTCTAGGAATCTGGCAGAATTTGCAAACAAAGGGTGGCCTCAATCTTGGGAGGGTCACCTAGCATTTTGCTACAAATGTCTTGTTGCCTGATGGCCCTGATACTGGACCAAAGGGGCATTTCTGGGATCATGTTTGTTCCTCTTTCTTATCCTCAAGAACTTGTTCTATCTGTCTGGCTACTTCCAACACCTTGAAGTATGTCCCTACATTTGCCATAGCCATATATTGTCTTATCTCTAGCCTTAACCCTCACTAGAACCTTCTAGCTCTATCACTTTCCTCCGCGACCATGTGAGAGGCAAACCTACTAAGTTTCAAAAACTCAGCTACATAACAATCTACATTTTGGTTCCCTTGCTTCAGTTCTATGAAGTTCTGCTCCATCTCCTGCTGAGCGATGGCGGGAAAGAATCAAGTGAACAACCCTTCAGAGAAAACATCCCAAAGTATTGGCTTTGCCAATCTTGTTTTCTCTGCTTGCCATCACGTTCTGGCCAGACCGTTGAGCTAAATCTTAACAACTTTCACCCAATTCTCTGAAGGTATGTGAGCGGCCTCCAAAAGATTCTCCATATCCACCATCCAATGTTCTGCCTCCAGTGGAGTCTTGACTCTGAAGAAGGTTGAGGGTTGGAATCTCCTAAAGTCAACAACATCGCCAGCCTTCTCATGTGTTGGGGGCACTATAACTATTTCAGCCACTACGTAGCAGTTTCTTGCATTGCAACTACCCCAACTAGTAGCAGAGCTAATTGTTCTCATTATTCCCTTTATGACTCCACTAGTGCCCAGAGCAACACTTGCATTTCATTGCCATTTCCACTTCCACTGGCAGTATCAGTGTCGTTGCCCTCTTCTTCTCTACTGGTCCTTAGGGAGCGATGTCTAGCCAATTCTCTAAAGTCTGGTACTTGCAATGACCACCAACCATTGTCTTGAAAAGGAACAGAATGGTATTGGGACAGGATCCAAGAAATGGAATGAGGATGCAAGGAAAGGTTGGTGGATAATGTATGCATGGATGTAGCAAATTCCCATAAATTATCCAAATCACTTAGAATAATCCATAGGAAATCTAGGCTCTGATACCACTTTGTAATGCTCCAAACTATACTCCAAAAGTTTTGGTGATGTGTCCCACTACTAGGTATGGCATTAATGGCAAATACCCAAAAAGAGGGTACACGTGGCCTTTTATAAGGAGCCACGTTATCAGAATACAAAGTAAAAGAATCAAATCTTGCTACAATCCATTCATAACATAACATTGTCCATAATACAACATTAAAAGGAAATACAAACTTGGATATTTAACAATAATGAGTATCTAGGTTGGCTTTAGATACAAATACCCAATTTAACAAAAGGATTACAAGTTTAGTGCAAAAAAAAAAAAAAGGCAGAGAGACAACAAGGTAATTATAGAAAAAAACTGCAAGCTCCTAAAAGTAAGTGTCATTGATTGGTGGTTCAGTTTCATCCTCCACTGCACGCTCTGTGATACATGGAAGTGTAGGAAAAACCCAGGGGTCAAACCTGATAAAAAATAGAATCACACATGGTAAAAGTTATTTGATTGAAAACAAAGGACACTTTAACATGCATGTAAATTAAGAATACTTATCATATAGTTATCTAATTAGAGGCATGCGATAAGACAATATGACTTATTATTAATACCATTAGTTTTGAAACTGACTGATGGATGGATCACACGTGTTCTAGGAGTGTACCATGTGTACCTAGTACTACGACCACAGACCCTGGTCTACCTTGAACTAGCCACACTGTTAAGTGGTAGTTATCCCATGCATATCAGCGATCATGGCCACAGATGCTGGTCTCCCTTGAACCAGCTGCACCATTAAGTGCTAATTTTATCGTGTGCATACCTAGGATCACAACCACAGACGTTGGTCTCCCTAAAACCAACCACACCATTAAGTGCTAGTTTTATCCGGAAATCAACACTAACAACATAGAACTGATGTGGTTGTGCAACATGACTCCCACAATACATGGTTCATCTCCTCATTAAGTTCCCCCATACACCAATTATTTTATTAGTGCATTTGTTTAAGAATGGAGTCATGTCGAGTCAATGCAGTACCATACAGGGTCAGCGTCACGGTGGCAAATCATATATTTTGAGTCAAATAACTAAAATAATATGAAAAACATGCAATTGTAATGGATATGGAATTCATATGTAAGGGCTATAGTTGGGCGGAGTTTGTAAGGGAGACGGTGAACTACAAGGGTGTCAACAACTTCATTGTTGTTCAGCCATCTTGCAGTTGCTGAGACTTTAAATATTTTTATCTTTTTATATATTTATAATTAGAATAAAAAGTATAAATGGGAGTTGTAGAAGACAGAGTTCTCTTTTCATAAAGTCTTAGAGGACCTAATCAGTATTCAGAATCAGAAGATATCATTGATTTATTGCACATGATACAAGACCCTTGTTGCTGGGCAGCAACTTCATTTTCCAACTAAGATTTTATTAGGATAGAGTGGGAATTAGAAAGTCAGCTAGTTAGAGAATTTGTAGATCATTACATCCTCTTTCTAACGAATCTAAGATTAGCTCCATTGGAGATGTAGATCAAAGGTTACGAGTGTTTTAGCAAGACTATACCACACTCTTAACTAGCAGCACCCCACAGTTCTGGTGAGGCTAAGCATGTTCTAGCGAGGCTAAGCATGGTCTGGAGAGGCTAAGCATGTTCTATTGAGGCAAAGCATGTTTTGTCAAGGCTAAGCACATTCTGTCGAGGCAAAGCATGTTCTGTCGAGGCTCAGCATGTACTGGTGCAGCTAAACATGTTCTAGCCAGGCTAAGTATGTTTTGGCAAATCTAAGCATGTTCTGGCGGAGCTAAGTTATACGCGCAAGATCCACTTTTAGAGTACTTTTAGTGGGGCCAGAGAAGGAAATAGGGTTAATATATGAAAATTGAAGGAAATTGAATTATCTTTCTAATGAGACTAAAATAAGCTCATTTGTAGTTCCCCATCAAAAGTTATGATCATAAAACCAAAGGTATGTCCATATGACAGCAGAACTGCATTACACAGGTGCTGATTTCAAACCCGATTTTAGAGGGTTTAGAGGCAGTGTTAGGAGACAAGTAATATGTGAAATTTTAGATAATTGAATTATCTCTCTATTGAGACCAAATTGAGCTTCATTGGCATTGTATAGAGGGAGTTATAGTCATAATACCGTGAGGGTATATAATGGGTAACTCGATACTTGTTGTACTGTTCACTTCAAATTCTACCCGAATTTCATCTAAGCTAAAGAAAAGATTAGGAAACACAAATTAGAGGGATTTGTGGGAAATTGAATTGTAATATAATCCCAAAAAGAATGAACTTATTTGGATAATTAATCTATCTTTTCTTTTTATTTTAAATTTTTTTATTCAAAATTCCTCATTACCACGTTAAAAATTTAATTTCAATTAATTAAGACTCATAAGCAGAGTGGGCATAACATCCACCCCTTAAATAGAACTTCGTCCTTGAAATTTAATAAAACTTAAAATGATGCAAAAAAGGCTATAGCTTTAATCAAAGAGATGCAGAAACCGATCTTGCATTTCCCCTTCTTGCTCCCAAATCATTTCTCTAGTCGAATGGCAGTTCCAAGAAGCTAACACAAGCGGAATTACCTTGTTTTTCAATTTGTTCTTTGATGGTTAGTGATAGCTACTGGTTGCTCTAGATAAGAAAGTTTTGGTTCAATCTCAAGCTCCGAATAATTGAATATGTGTGTCTCATCCTGAACATATCTCTTCAGTTGAGATATATGAAAGATATTGTGAACTCCCTCCAAGGATAGTAGTAACATGAAGTAATAAGATACATTACATACTCACTCCAAATTCTTGAACGTCCAATAAATCTTGGGCTTATCTTTCCATAGGTTACTAAAGTAAACAACACCTCTTGTTGCTGAAATCTTCAAAAATACATAATTTCCTACTTGAAACTCAAGTATTCGATGTCTTGTATTTGTTCACTTCTTCCACTAGTAGTTAGCTACTTTCAAATGTTGTCTACATTTCCTCCCATTAAGCACCTCGAACAGTGCCCTTCTTAATACTTCTTGGTAGCTATTGTTATAATGGAGTTCTATGAGATGTAGGTGATCTTTTCATGAACCATCAAAATCGAGCATGCACACTCTCTATATATCCTCTTAGGTCTAAATAGTTCTATCTGACTAGCTTTCCATCTCTAGATGAAAAGCAGTACTAATTTCTAAATTCAATCTCAAGCTATCTCGAAGTTTCTTCCAAAAGTGTGATTCGAATGGAGTGTCTCAGTCGAACATGATGTTATTCAGTACATCATGTAATCTCACTAGTTTATGCATGTATTTCGTATTTCTTTACCAGAACCTCAATAGACTATCCCACAATAAATTGAATGAAATGTGCCTCTTTGATGAGATGATCAACAATCATCCATATTACATTGTTACCTCTAGGACTCCGTGATAATGCCATAATAAAATTCCTAGTAACCTTCTTTCACTTTAACTCAGGCATGGGTAATGATTGAAGTAAAGAAAGTGCTCTTTGATACTCAACCTTTAACTTGCTGACATACCAAATACTTGGATATAAATCTAGTATTCTCCAGTTTCATCCCACACCACCAAAAGTGCTACTTCAATTCTCGATATATCTTCGTTCCATTGGGATGAATAGAATAAAATGAACTATAACCTCTAAAAGTACTCCCTGTCAAACTTCTTCATTGGGCATACAAAGTCAATTAACAAATCAGAGGGATCCATTTGCATGAATGCTCAAATATGTCTTATGTATCGGCTGTATTTGTCTCCTCAACTTCTACAACTTAAGAAAATCCTTCTAAGCTACCTTAATCCTTTCGACCAAAGGTAGTTGCAGTTGTAAGCCATCATTCGTACTTCTGATATAGGTAAAATAATATCTAAACCCAATTGTTTAATCTCCTCAAGCAATTCCTTCTGCTTTGTTAGAAACATTGCCATAGGCTTACTACTTAAGACGTCTGAAGCCATATTGATCTTGTTAGGATGATACTACAGATTGATGTTATAATCTGCCAACAACCCAAGCCATCACCTCTTTCTCATGTTGAGCTCCTTCTGGGTGAAGATGTACATTGGCTCTATTTGGTTTGAGGGAAAATGTGGGGGAAAAAAGAAAATTAGAAAGAAAATGTTTTCGATTGTTTTCTTTGAGAGAAAATTTAAAAGAAAAGAAAATATTTTCTTACTAATGAAATATTAAAAAATAAACCAATTTCCATGTTTTTTTTTCTTTCCTTTTCTCTTTCTCTTTCTCTTTCTTTTTCTTTCCCCATTTTCATTCAAACCAAACACAGTCTTCAAGTTTTGTGATCCGTATAAATCTCCACTTTGTAGCCCATCAATTAGTGCCTCCAAATCTTCAAGGTGAAGGTTATTTCCACAAGCTTCAAATTATGGGTTGGGTAGTTCATCTAGTGAGGTCTCAATTGCCATGATGTATAAGCAATTACCTGACCACGTTGCTTCAAAATACAACTCAATCCTCTGCTAGATATATCACTGTACACAACCATCTTACATGTTTAGTCCAATATAGTCAAAACTAGTGTTGAAGTTAGCCTCCGCTTCAACTCTTCAAAAGCTACGTCACAATTTTCCATCCATTCAAACCTCTTTCCTTTCTTCATCATCCTGATCAAAAGTCCTACAATTTTGGTACGAACTTTCGATATTACTAGTTAATCCAAGGAAACTTCTCACTTTGTTACTTACATTGGAATTGGCCAATCCTTCACTGTTGTAACCTTGCTAGGTCTACATAAATCTATACCTTAAGACGAATGTGTCCAAGAAAGGAAATTATCTTTGACCAAAGCATGTAGTTGCTAAGCTTCCTATAAAGTATTTCCCTTCTAATAGTCTCCAAGACTATTTTCAGGTACTTTGCATGATCTTCTTCATTCTTAGAGTACACCATGATGTCATTAATGAAACTATCACAAGCTTATCCAAGAAGGGTTCAAAAATATTATTCTTCAAGTTCACAAAGATAGTTAGGACATTCGCCATTCAGAATAACATCATTAAGAATTAGCAATGTCCATACTAGGTTTTGTATGTCTAATTCCTTCAATCTTACTTGATGATATCTAGACTTAAAATCCAACTTCGAGAATACTTTAGCTCTACCAAATTGATCAGTCATCAATCCTTCGCAGTGGATACCTATTCTTGATTGTGACTTCATTTGATCGTTTATAATTAATTCACAATCTCTTTTCTCCATCCTTCTTCCCTATCAAAATTAAAGGTGCTCCCAAGGTGAAGTACTCAGTCTAATGAAGCCCCAAGCTTCTAACTTATCCAATTGATTCTTCACTTTTTTGTAGCTCTGCTTGACTCATTCGATACAGTGATAGGTATGGTGCCTAGAATGATGTCAATGGAAAACTCCATGTCCCTGTCTATTGATATTCCAAAGAAATCTTCGAAAACATCCATGAATTCTGACACTGCTGGAATATCCGTTGGAATCACATCCAAATTTGAATAGGACGGGTCAGTACTCAAAGTGAAATTCTTACTAGTCTGCGAAAATGAGTCAATGACAAGACTCTCAACAATGTACAAATACCCGGCCGGTATATACTTTGGAAAGTAATCACTTCTCAAAGGATTAACTCTTATGAAACCATCAAATTATATGAAATGAAAACATAACCTTGAGAAATAAAGAAGTGAGAGGGAGAGATTTACCTCAATATTATTGGAGTCCTCATTCTTCAAACTTATTCCTCTGGTTCTCTCATTTTCGATAGATTGAACTAGTAAGCAGCAGTAGCTTAGCAATTAGGTGTCCATAGAATAGGAGCAAAAGTAAAATCATAACTTACAGAAAATAAAAATAAAAAACACCTAGACAATTTTATATCCTCAGTGTTTTCTTGAAGTCATGACAACGAACTAATGCTCGCCTTATTCTATTAATATATCTTAGCATAACAAGATAGTATACTCAAGAACACCAGTATGCCAGCCGAAGTCTAAAAGTAGTGTGTGCGCGTATATTTGAACTGAGTCGCTAGTTCATGTATATAAGTTATCTAAACTAGCAGCAAAAAACCAATAATCTCATTTTTTTTTTTTTTTAATTTTGTTTTATGATCTAGACCACTGGGGTTTACTCATACACAATTTCTTGGGTTTTAGTTCCGATTTGTCCATCCATCAAGTAACACAAAATTAAAAGTTTTATGTCAATATAATATCTTGTATCTACTTCATGAGAGGAGTGATTAACTTCAAAAGCTAGGAAGTTTGATCCTCAAGAAACTAAGGAAGTGGAGACCATAATCCCATACAAAATTTGAAAAAAATAATAGATCACTATTTTTTGCCGCTAACACATGAAAGTTTCCTGAGCTAGCAGCTCATTTACAATAGTATACACACACGCGCACGCACACACATATATGTATGTATGTATGTATGTGTGTGTGTGTGTGTGTGTAACAGTTGTAAAACAAATGAGCATACATAAATCTGAACCATGATCATCCTTATTAGAATATAAAACAATAACTCTCAGCATGTTGCGAATCCAGAAAAAGCTCTTATAGGATTTTTTGTGCAAGTGGAAGTAGTCCAACCAGAGAACTACGGATTAGTGAGGTTTAAAGATAAATCAAGAAAAACATAAACTTTAAGAGAGAACAATTAGAAGTTAAATTAGAGAACACTAAAGATTTACATTGTTCAGAGTAAGACCTATGTCTGTGGACCATATCAAACTTCACTATTGATAATGTTTGTACATTATAAATATTAGGATATCTTACATCTCTCAAAATTAAAATGAAATTATTCTCAAATTGATATCATGGTTAGAAACTCTTGAAGGTTGCAAAAAAGTTCTCAAAAGTCTTAATGATCTCCAAAAAAAAAAATTTAAGGATACCTCTAAAGGTCCTTCTTAACCCTTTTATATAGATTTGGAGTGTTTGGCACAAATTCTAAATCAAATAAGGTTTGTTTGGCATAAATCCTAAGTTAAATAAGGTAAGTTTCAAACAACTCATGAGACCAGACTAGAAACTGAGTTAAAACTTGACAAATTTCCATCTTAGCGAGACTTCCAATTCTCAATACCAACAACTTTTGAGTATCAAAAAATAATCTTTCTCAAATGACTAGAGACACACATAACATCATCATGAATGTGAATGTAAATATCGTTTGGCCACACCAATCTTAAGTTCCTTAAACTTATAAAGTATTATTCAAGTCCCTACAATGTTGTAACTTGTTTCCAGACACCACTTTAGTCAATATATTAACTAGGTTATCTGCATCACCAATCATCCTCAAAAAAATATTGCTTCATCCACTATCTCCCTAATTAAGTGAAACCAAATATCAATGTGCCTCATCCTCGAATGTAACCTTGTTTATTGCCAACTCGATAGCACTCTAAATATCAAAATAAACATCTAAATAATCCTAAAAGATACTTAAGTCACAAAGCAATCGTAGAAGCCAAATTGTCTTCTTAATGGCCTTTGTCACCATCATATACTCCGACTCCATTCTAAAGAATGCCACAATATACTGTATAGCCTATCTTCAACTTTCTGGACCTCCAGCATGAGTTATTAAATATCCTTAGTCAAATGATGCTTATCCAAATTAACTGAAAAATCTGGATCTATATATCCCTATAATGGACCAAGATCCTTATCTTGCTTAAATTTCAAACCCACATCTATGGTTTCATAATATACAATAATATCCATTTTAGCACTTGCCAATATCCTTTACTAGGATTGTGTATATACCCACTTACCATGTTGATGTCCAGAGAGATGTCGGGCCTTGTACATTTCATTTCGCATGCCAATGGCACTAGCACATGGGACTCAAGCTATAAACTACCATTCCTCATTAGTATTGTTGCTAATGAAGCTCTATTGCCATAGCGGATTCGGTCTGCCCAAACGGGTCCAAAACCGGCCCAACAATAAAAATAAAATAAGGTTGGATTTAACCTAATTTTGATCTAATTGAGTTTTCTATGGCCACAAGGGTTTTGTTTGCTTTTGTGGTGGCTGCAGCAAATAAAAGGATTGCGGCTATTTATTTGCAGCAAGAGAGGGAGAAATAGAGGCTGCTGCTAAATATCTCGAGAGAGGGTTTTTTTGGTCAAAGGAAAGGTGAGGTGGCTATGGTGTTTTTTATGCGAGAGAAGATAATTAAAACGGTTGCTACTAATCTTTGGCCAAAGGAAAACACGGTGGTGGCTGCTAATCTATTGGCCAAAGGAAAATCAAAGGAGGTGGGTTGCTTCCTTTGTGGTTGCAGTTGAAGCAAAATCACAAGTAGGATCATCGTATTTCTTTTGCAATATGAGAATTTGATCTTATAATTTGTGTGATCTCATTGATTTCTCTCTTGTGGTTGAGGGTGAGAGAGTTGTAATCTTTTTTTTGATATAGTGAAAGCTTTCGATCGTGTCCCTATGATGTAAGCACATTGCCGAATCACGTTAAATCTGTGTGTTCACTATCTCTGCTATTTTTCTTTTCAGCTAACTACTATATTCCGCTGGTTATTACATTAGTATTATTATTTTTGCTAACAATTGGTATCATAGGCTGGTTCGGATCAGATTTTGCTCAGATCGGTGTTGATTTTGAGTGGGAGTTATTGCGGAAGATAGGAAGAGAAAAATTAAAAATTTTGATGGGACAAACTTCAAATGGTGTAAGTTTCAGATGGAAGACTATTTATATTTAAAAAATTTATATCAACCACTATTTGGAGAAAAGGCAGAAAAAATGACTGATGAGAAGTGGGAATTGTTGGACAGGAGAGTTTTGGTGCAGATTCGATTATGCCTGACAAAATAGTTTGTGTTCAACGTCTCTAAGGAGAAGACCACTTCAGGTTTGATATCAGCACTGGCTAAATTTTACGAGAAGCCGTCTACTTCAAATAGACTGTTTCTAATGAAAAAGTTGTTTAACTTGATAATACCTTCTAATAGTTCAGTTGTTAATCATTTGAACGAATTTAACACATTATGGGCACAACTTGAATCCTTAGAGTTTGTCTTTGCTAATGACATTAAAACTTTGATATTTTTATATTCATTACCGGATAGTTGGAGTAATGTTATGGCCATTAGCAATGCTTCTAACACAGCTTTAAAATTTTATAATGTTGTGAGTACTATCATGAATGATGAATTGATAAAAAAGAGCATAGGTGAGAGCATAGTTTCTACAAGTACTGCTCTGTCTGTTGATAATGACAGAAAGAAGGAAAATGGTAGAAGTTTAAGTAGGGAATCGAAGCAAAGAGGGAGATCAAAATCTAAGAGGAAGTTCAAAAAAAATTAATGTGTTGAAAATATAAGACAGAGGATCATATGAAGAAGGATTGTTGAAACAAAGACAAGGAAGGAGCAAATGTGGTGAATCCAAGTAAGGCGTATGATGACTTATGCTTGTCTGCTCACACAGAATCAAGGTGAGACTGTGGTCTGTACATTCAGGGGCTTCGTTCTATTGCACTGCTCGGAGAGAATGATTTGATAATTATATCCAAGATAAATTTGGGTATGTGACTGTTGGTAATGGGAAGGAATATAAGATTGTCGGTAAGGGAACAATTCAGTTGAAGTTGCACAATGGGAGAAAGTATTGTTCTGTCTGTTAATAATGATAGAAGGAAGGAAAAGGGTAGAAGTTTAAGTAGGAAATTGAAGTAAAGAGGGAGATCAAAATCTAAGAGGAAGTTCAAAAAAAATTAATATGTTGAAAATGTAAGACAGAGGATCATATGAAGACGGATTGTCCAAACAAAGACAGAGAAGGAGCAAATGTGGTGAATCCAAGTAAGGCGTATGATGACTTATGCTTGTCTGCTCATACAGAATCAAGGTCAGACTGTGGTTTGTAGATTCAGGGGCTTCGTTCCATTGCACTGCTCGGAGAGAATGATTTGATAATTATATCTCAGGTGAATTTGGGTATGTGACTGTTGGTAATGGGCAGGAATATAAGATTGTTGGTAAGGCGATAATTCAGTTGAAGTTGCACAATGGTAGAAAACTGCTTTTACAAGAGGTCAGGCTCATACCAGATTTGAAGAAGAATTTGATATTTGTTAGTAAGCTAGATGCGAAAGTTATCAAATCCCATTTGAGAGGAAACAGTGGAAGATTAGTAAAGGAACAATGGTAGTGATAAAAGGTGAGAGAGTGGGAACACTATATCTACTCTCAAGCTCGGTGAATCACATTGTTTCTTTGATTACCGTGAAGAATGAGAAGGCTACCTTATGGCATCAGAGGCTCGGTCACTTGAGTGAGAGCGGCATGAGGGTGTTGCAATCCAGAGGTATGTTGACAGATATGAAATATGCTAACTTTGACTTCTGTGAAAACATTGTGTTTGGGAAGCAGAAAAAAAGTTAGTTTTATGAATGTTGGCAAGGAGAAGAAAACCAAGAAATTAGAGTTGGTGCATACAGATGTATAGGGGCCTTCTTCGGCGAAGTCTCTTAGAGGTAATTCTTATTTTGTCACTTTCATAGATGATGCAAGTAGAAAAAAATGGGCTTTTACACTTAAGCAGAAATATGATGTCTTCAATATCTTCAAGATATAGAAAATTCTTGTTGAGAATGAATAAGTTTGAAGGTAAAATGTCTGTTGTCAGACAATGGTGGGAAATTCTGCAATAAGGAGTTCGATAACTATTACTCTACCCATGGGATCATGAGAGTGAAAACTGTACTAAGGACACTGCAGCAAAATAGTGTGGATGAGAGGATGAACATAACCATTTTGGAGCGAGTTTGGAGTATGAGACTATATGCAGGTTTGCCTTTGTAACTTTAGAGAGCCACTGTAGATACGGCAGTCTATCTGATTAATAGAAATCCAGCTAGTGTTTTAGATGGAGGAATTCCAAAGGAGGCATGTCTAGTAAGACTGTGAATTATTTATTCTTAAAAGTAATTGGTTGTATAGCATATGCACATGTGGATCATGAGATGAGAAAGAAGTTTGATTCTATATCTCAAAAGTGTGCATTCATTGGATACGGTGGCGACGAATATGATTATCGCTTGTGGGATTATGAGCATAACAAGCTAATTCATAGCAGAGATGTAGTATTCAATGATGGTGTATGTATAAAGACCGAATAGAGAGTAAGAGTGAGAAAATAGTTGAAAAGGAGCACTTAGAGCTGGATGAGGCATAAGATGGGATGGATCCTATGAATGAAAGAAAGGAAGAAATACATACATCTGAAGGAGAAGACATGCCTACACCTAAGAATACACCTAAGAATACATAAGTTTCAGATGAGACCGATCAGGGGAGGGAGGGAGAGAGAGAGAGAGAGAGAGAGAGAGAGATAGCCACTGGCTGAAGTAGATGGTTCCAGTTCTTCATCAGAAGAAAAGAGTGTTCCCAATTTGAGGAGAAGCACTAGAATAAGAAAGCCAACTCAAAAACTTTGTCTTTTTGTATATCATATTTTATTTACTGATGCAGGTGAACTAGAGAGTTACCAAAAAACTATGCAGGATAAGTTTCGTCTTAAGTGGGAGAAAGCCATGCATGATGAGATGTCTTCTTTGGAAGAAAATCACACATAGAAATTGGTGAGGCAACCGGAAAAGATGAAAATATTGCATAATAAGTGGGTATACAGAATAAAACATGAGGCAGGAGGGGCACAAAGATACAAGGCTCGACTTGTGGTGAAGAGATTCTGCCGGAGAAAAGGTATTGACTTTAATGAGTTATTTGCACCAGTTATTAAGATGACTTCTATCAGAATAATATTGAGTATCGTGGCTATGAAAGAATTGTATTTAGAGCAGCTCGATGTGAAGACTACTTTCTTTCATGGTGATTTGGAGGAGGAAATATACATGGAACAGCCGGAGAGATATGAAGTTAAAGGAAAGGAGAATTGGGTATGTCGACTGAAAAGGAGCTTGTATGGGTTGAAACAGGCGGCGAAGCAATGGTACTTGAAGTTCAACAAGTTTATGTTGGATTCGGATTTTGCCAAATGCAATTCAAATCATTGTATATATCTACAAAAGTTTAAGGACGGTAATTTTATAATTCTTACTTTGTATGTAGATGATATACTTGTGGCAGGTTCATGCATGAAGAAAATCAATGATCTTAAGAGGAAGTTGATAGGGAGATTCTCTATGAAGGACATGAGTGAGGCGAAACAACTTCTGGGGATGCAAATTACCCGAGATAAAAAAAGTAAGAAATTGTGGTTATCTCAGGAGGGGTACATCAAGAAAGTGTTGGAGAGATTCAATATGGAGAATACAAAACCGGTAACTACAGCACTTGGTGGTCAGTTTAAGCTATCAAAGAAGCAAGGTGCTAAGACAGACGAGAAGATGAGACACATAGAGAATGTGCTTTATTCATCGGCCGTTGGGAGTCTCATATATGCAATGATGAGTACAAGAACAGATATTGCACATGCAGTGAAAGTTGTGAGTAGATTCATGAAGAACTCTGGGAAGAAACATTGGCAAATAGTGAAGTGAATTTTTAGGTATTTGAAGATACTTCAAAATATTGTTTTCGTTTTTGGGGTGATAACATTGATGTGCAAGGTTTTGTGGACTCAGACCATACGGGTGATAGAGATAATGGTAGGAGAACCACACGTTATATTTTTATTGTAAGAGGGATAGTGGTAAGCTGGATTTCAAGATTACAATCAATTATTTCTTTATTTTCGACAGAAGCTGAGTATGTGGCAGCTGTAGAAGTAAGGAGTTTATTTGGTTGCAACAATTGATGAGTGAATTGGATTTTGATGGAGAGGATTACAGGTTGTTCAGTGACAGTTAGAATGCAATTCATCTTGCTAAGAACTCAGTGTATCATTCACGGACTAAACATATTCACTTGAGGTATCACTTTATTAGATCCTTGTTGGAGGATTACCAATTGAAGTTGGAGAAGATTGAGGGCAATAAGAATTCTGCATATATGTTGAAAAAGCCGATTGATGGGAAAAATTTGAGCTACTGTTCAACTTTTGTGCATTTGTGTTGAATGCTGAAATTAGGAATTTGAACGATCAAGGCAAATACTTTGGACGCTAGGATTATCATGTATAGAGATTACAATTTTTGCAATAGGTCTTTAAGTGGGAGATTGTTGCTAATGGAGCCCTATTGTAGCAGCGGGTTCGGTCCGCCCAAACGGGTCCAAAACCAGCCCAACAATAAATAAAATTAGATTGGATTTAACCTAATCTTGATCTAATTTAGTTTTCTTTGGCCACAAGGGTTTTGTTTGCTTTTGTGGCAGCTGCAGCAAATAAAAGGATTGTGGCTATTTATTTGCAGCAAGAGAGGGAGAAAATAGAGGTTGCTGCTAATTATCTCGAGAGAGGGTTTTTTTTGGCCAAAGGAATGGTGAGGCGGCTACGATGTTTTTTTTGTGAGAGAAGATAATTAAAATGGCTGCTGCAAATCTTTGGCCGAAGGAAAACACAAAGGTGGTTGCTAATCTATTGGCCGAAGGAAAATCAAAGGAGGTGGGTTGCTTCCTTTGTGGTTGCGGCTAAAGCAAAAGTACAAGTAAGATCATCGTATTCTTTTTACGAGGTGAGGGTTTGATCTTGTAATTTGTGTGATCTCATTGATTTCTCTCTTGTGGTTGAGGGTGAGAGAGTTGTAATTTTTTTTTGATATAGTGGAAGGTTTCGATCATGTCCCCATGGATGTAGGCACATTGCCGAACCACGTTAAATCTATGTGTTCACTATCTCTGCTATTGTTCTCTTCGGCTAACTACTGTATTCTGTTGGTTGTTGCATTAGTATTATTATTTTTGCTAAAAGTATATGGAAATAATTGGAAACTCAAATTAAGTTGAAGGACTAACAATATAGTAAATGGCTTAGTAGACTTATCAATATTGAACTTAATCAACATCTTCTATAAATATTATTTATGTGGCTAACAAACTATTTCTTTCAGTATATTCCACTCGATTTTCATACCAAGAATCTTTTTTGCCTCTCCAATATCTTTTATCTGATATTTGATTTTTGGTTGTACCTTTAACTTCTTTATCCCCACCATGCTCTTTCATGTTATCAATATATCATCAACATACAGGAGCAAATAAACAAAAGATGCATCTTCCAAACTCTTGAAGTAGACATAAAAAATTACTTCTGGTATATGAATTCTTTGTCATAAATTGATCAAATTTCTTATACTATTATCATGGCGACTACTTGTTGTGGAAGCTGAAATAATCTAAACAGAGAACTATGGATTAATGAGATTAAAATATAGATTGAGAAAAAACAAAAACATTAATAGAGAAAGATAACAAATTAAAAGATCAAAGCAGAGTACTCTAAAGATTTATGTAGTTTCAAACAAGTTTTACATATACGAATCAAATCAAATTTCATTATTGGTAATTTTTACAAATTACAAATCTTAAGATCTCTCAAAACTCTTAAAGTTACAAAGAAATCACTTTCAAATTGAGACAGTAGTTAGAAACTATCAAATTACAAAAGACTTTTCAAATGTCTCAATAATATCCAAAAGATTTCAAGGATCCTTTAAAGGCCCTATTTAATGAACACCCTTATATAGATTTGAAATATTTGGCACAAATCTTAAGTCAAATAGGGTTAATTTATCGCAAATTTTAAGACAAATTGGGTTAAGTTGGTACAAACCCTAAGTTAAATAGGGTTAGTTTCAACCAACTCATGAGGCCAATCCGGAAATTGAGTCAAAACTCAATAAAACCCTAACCCAAACTTCCGAGTTTTGGTGTAGTGGTAGGGATATCAAAATGGTATCAAAGTATTCAGGTTCAAATCCCATGGATGCGCATCTAATTATGAAATTTTAGAAAAATTTAAGTACCATTGCATAAAGCACAAGTTTTCTATATGTATGACAGTCATCTTGAGCTAAAGCTGGCTGCATGAATCCTCCAGATCATCCATGGTCAATCACAGCTCATCCTTTAGATGGATATCTGAATAAAAGTTGATATCAAGATGAATGATGGAAAGGTATACAATAATGGAGTGTACGGAACCCTTGAAAATTCTATTGCTTTCTTTCTTTTCAGCCAATGGTTGTAGCCATGATACAACTATGAAACACCCCAAACTATAGCCCAAAAGTTTGGCAGTATTTTTCCATTTATGTATGGGCATTACTGGCAGGAACTCTAAAAATGGGTATATGAGGCCTTTAATAGTAAGGTACCATGCAATCAGAGTGCACAACAAGAAAAAATTATATTGCTACAATCTAAAATATTACAGTGTATCATCGAAAATAATTCTAAAGAAGACTACATATAGATGATTACAAGGAATGTTGCCCATAATAAATTATTATTACAACTAAGTAAGGGCAACTCATTGAACAAAGAAATACAAGTTAAACCAATTAAGTTTGTTACCAAATCTGAGATGATTACATCAGAAAAGAAAGTCTTTAAGATCGACCGAAGATTTGCTTTCTTCCTATGAGTGTGAACCTTTAGTTGGGTAGCCTTCTTAGAATTTTCTAATACCTGGGCATATAGAGGTAATCCAGGGTAAGACCAGACAAGAAATAGAATCGCCCATGTAGCAAAAATTAATATTAATATGAATTATATAATAAGAAAGCATAACATATGTGTAAATGAAAGTACTAGTATGCAGGATATGACAGGATGGTTTTAAAGGTATGTCATAATAAATAAAATTGTAATATCGATGCAAATCGAGATGCAGATGTAATATATAACGAGATAAAAATTAGCATGTAATTAAATCAATGCTTATAATACTAAGTCCTAGATTAGCCCACATGTCTCCTGAATATTCAAGCAAGCAGAGGAAGTCCCCGTTAAGTATAACGCGGTAATATCATCCTCGTGGAGTATTCAATCCCTATGTGGTACTAAATTAGTACTTGATAGAACTGATTAGTGGATAGATTGTATATGTTTTAGAAGTGTACTCTGCATATCTAATATTACGGCCAAGATGTAGGTCTCCCTCGAACCAACCGCACCACTAAGTGCAAATTTTATCCTCGTACATACCCGGGTTCATGGCCAAGTCATTAGTCTCTCTCGAGCCAACTGCATCGCGAAGTGCTATTATTTTTCAAAAATTGACATCGACACCATGGGGCCAATGCAGTTACGCAACCTAACTTTCACAATATAAATTTCATTCCACCATTCAGCTCCACCGTTCCTCGTTGTTTTATTAATATATTAGTTTAGGAATCAAGTCATATTAAGTTATAGGTAATATTATACAGGGTCAGTATCACAGTAGCATATCACATAAGATAAGTCATGTCCGAAATTAGAAATGCCACTTGCAAGTCAAGATCCAAGAATATGTCCAGGCAAAGCAAGAAGTGACTAGTGATATGATGAATATGCATGGTTCGACTCAGGTAGTTATTAGGCAAATAATCATGTTATGATATCTTAGGAAGGAATGAATTTATAGTATAATGATTAGCCAAGTAAAGTGTAACCATTCTCACCAAATTTAAGAGGTTAAGAATTATCAAGTAAATCATCAATTAGGTAAGGTAATTAAAATAATCAAATAAATCATGCAGTTATGAAATCAAAATAATCTCAAGTCAAAGGTTGACAAAGTAAGTGAATAAATTTTGATTAAATTTCATGAGAGAGTTGGCCAGCCAATGTAAGACGAGTTGGTAGAGTTGACAGAGATGGGTGGTATAGGTGGGGAGTAGTGTTAGCAGAGATGGTTAATGTTGGCGGACAATGAAGATGGGTAGTCTAGCAGAATTTGATTGATTAAACATAAATCAAAATAATATAAAAACATACAAACACTAGAGAGGTAGGGTTCATAAATGGGCCCCATGGTTTGGAGAAGCTCGTAGGGGGCAAATCCCGAGTAGTTTTAACAACTTCGTTATTGCTTAGTCTTCTTACAGTTGCTAAGATATAAAATTCTTCTTATTTTTTTATAAATTTAGAATTGGAAGAAAAAGTATAATTAGGAGTTGTAGGGGACTAAGTTTTCTTTCAAACAAGCCTAGGATGAGCTTGATTGGCATTCAGGATCAAAATATGTTATGGATTTACTGAACAAGGCACGAGAACTTTACTGTTGTGCAGTAACTCTAACTTTAAAATGATATTTGATTAGGATATGGTGAGAATTAGAAGGTAAACATGTTAAAGAATTGTAGATCATTGAATTCTCTTTCTAATGAATCTAAGATCGGGACAATCAAAGGTCTGGATTAAAGATTATAATAATTTTACTAAACTCGAATGTAGTTAGAATAGAAACGAGGATTAAACTGATTCAGGTCAGGTCTAATGCGGGTTGGATCCGAACGTTGATAAGTTGATCTGCATTTGGGTAGACCCAAATGCGGATCAAGGTGACCCATGTTTGGCACCCAACAGACCACGGATCAAATGTGCGTTTGATCCGAATGCGCATCAGCTGGCCCGCATTTGACACCCAAACAGGTTGCGGACCAAATGTAAATCCATGTTTGGTGCTCAAATGGACCAAATCCGAAAAGGGCAGCTGATTCACATTTTGTAGCAAGGTTTAATTTTGAACCCAATTTCGAAGGGTTATCGATAGAATTAAGAGATAATTATATACAAGAGTTTTAGCAAATTGAATTATCTTTGATTAAAATCATCTTATTATGAGTTCTATATCAAAGTTATGACTGAAAACCGAAGATGTGTTTAGATGACAGAAAACCCGTTTTTGTACAAACATCGACTTTGGACTCGATTCCAAAGGCGTTATTGGCAGCGTTAGGTGACAAGTAATATATGAAATTGTAGAGAATAAAATCATCTTTCCAATAAAATCAAAAATAACGTTTGGAGTTACATATTAAAAGTTATGATAGAAATATCGAAGGAATGTCCAAATGACTACAGATTCACATTTGGATAAGCCTCAATTTTGAACCTAATTTTCAAGGGTTTAGAAGTAGAGTTAGAAGACAAATAATATATAAAATTTAGAAAATTGAATTATCTTTCAAGTAAAAAAAATTAACTTAATTGGGATTATGGTTTGAAGGATATAACTGCTTTAACGAGCCCTAGCGCACTAGGTAGCAAGAAAATTATTTACTAAAACAATGCAAAAGTGTACATCTTGCTAGAGTGAGTGAGAACATGATTTCTTGCAAAAGAAAGGATTAGACATATAATTTCTTCTCTTGTTCCTCTCAAAGATGAGTTTTTGGAGCTCGATAAGTCAGAGAGATTAAAATCCTTACAGGTAAAGAGTACAACTCTAATGAGACGGATAACTATCTAAAAATACAAAGTATTGAAGAATGAGACTTTGATGAAAGTATTGAAGAAAGTCTTTTTCTTGGAGAAGTACTTTCTCTTATAAATAAAATATGAAGCTTTTTAGAATGTAAGGAAGGAGAAAAAGAGGAGGATGAAGAAAAGGAGATAAGAAAACGAGGAGAATGAAGAGATTGAGTTTTATGTACTGATCAAGTGCTGAAGTGGAGAGGGATGAGGGTGTGCATGGGAGAGGCATGAAAGAAGATACTCTCCCGACAACTCCCTCTTGCAAATTGCAAGAGGGCCATTAGTCATTTTTTTTATTCATGCCATAAGCCAAAATGAAATTAGAGGAAAAAACAAAACTAGAAGAAAACTATGAGTTGTGGGTTTCAAAACAACTGGATCGTTACGAACTAGTTGTGCCTCATTCTGTATGTAACCATATATCATGAAAAATGTTCAAATTGGTGTAGATTTGGCCCAAACTAGTTATTGAGTAATGTGCCAAATTAATCAAGAAGTTGGAAAGTCAAATTAATGAGTTAGTTGGCAAGTGACTAAGTCTAGAATGATCTCATGTATTCCAATGAATCTAGAATGATGTACTCATAAGTATTAATATCTCTTGTAAATTCCAAAATGAATAGAAGAAGAAAAAAAAAAGGAAAGAAAAAAAATAGAGACTTGACTGAAAATATTCTTTCCAATTCTCTGCCAAATATCGAACAAATTGGTATCAGAGCAAGATTTCACTGCCTTAGTTCATCCCCTAAAATCAAAAATTGAGTGTTTTTCAACTACACAAGATGGCCAATCATACTAGTGATGGTCCTCCAATTCCCATATTTTCCAGTGAGCACTACGACGATTGGTACGTGAAAATGAGAACAATTTTCAAATCACAAGAGTTGTGGGAGTATGTAGAGAATGGCTACAGAAAACCGGAAAGTGAAGAAGGTCTCACCAACCAAGAGCTAAAGGCACTAAGGAGCATAGGAAGAAGGATGCAAAAGCTCTTTCGTATATCCAGCAAGGTGCAAGTCTGGATATCTTTTCAAGAATTATGGGAGCTGATCAAGCCAAAGAAGCATGGGAGATTCTACAAAAGGAGTTCCAAGAAAATCTCAAGGTAAAGAATATTACTCTCCAAACTCTTAGAAGAGATCTTGAAAATTTAAAGATAAGTGATGCTCAAAGTATTCAAAATTACTACACAAAGATCACCAAAATTGTAAATGAAATGAAGACCTTTGGCAAAGAAATTAGTGATGGCAGAATTGTTGAGAAGATTCTTGTCAGTTTGCCCCTAAAATTTGATCCAATGGTATCCATAATTGAGGAGACAAAAGATATTTCCTCAATGAGTGTTCAAGAGTTGATGGGATCCTTGAAGGCTCATGAGAGAAGGATGGCTAGACATGCTGAAAAACCCATTAAAAGTGCTTTCCAATCAAAACTGAATTTCAGCCCCAAGACCAATGAAGGAGAGCCGTCTTGTAGCCACCAAAGAGGAGGAGACTCACAAAGAAGTAGTAGATACAGCCGTGGAAGAGGTAGAGGTAGAAATTCAAGAGGAAGAGGACGAAACAACTTTCAAAGAGCCTTCAATGCTGAAAATTCATAGTCTTGCAGCTATTGTGGCAAGAACAATCATCTTGAGAAAGATTGTTGGCACAAAGATAAACCAATGTGCTACTATTGCAAGAGATTTGATCATATTGAGAAGGATTGTAGATTCAAGACCAATCAACAAGCACAATTTTCAGAAGAGAGGCAAGGTGAAGGAAATTTATTCTATGCTTGTCACATGGCCACTGAAATCAAGAATGATATGTGGTATCTTGACAGTGGCTGTAGCAATCATATGACAAGAGATAAATCCATTTTTGTTGACTTGGATGAATCTGTAAAGACTGAAGTGAAGATGGGAAATGGAGTCATAACTCAAACACAAGGATTGGGAACCACTGGAGTCCAAACCAAGCAAGGCACAAAGTTCATTCATGATGTTTTATTTGTTCCTGATTTGGACCAAAATTTATTGAGTCTTGGACAGCTTCTTGAGCATAAATATGCACTTAATTTTGATGATTACGAGTGTTGCATCTGTGACAAAAAGGGTAGTAGACAGCTCATTATGAAAATCCAAATGCAAGCCAACCGAAGTTTTCCAATCAACTTCAACTATAGTGAAAATCATGCCTTGAAAGCACATGTTAATGAAGATTCATGGTTGTGGCACAAGAGGCTTGGCCATTTGAATTTTCATAGCCTCAAAGTGCTTCAACAAAAGGGGATGGGGTATGGTTTACCAAGGATTGCTGAAAAACATGAAGCTTGTGAAGGATGTGCACTTGGAAAACAACACCGGCAACCATTTCCTAAAGGAGTTGCATAGCGAGCCAAGAAAATTTTGGAGCTAGTTCATACGGATGTTTGTGGTCCTATGAGAACAATTTCTCATGGAGGTAACAAATATTTCTTCCTTTTCATTGATGATTTTTCAAGAATGACTTGGGTTTATTTCATGAAAGAAAAATCTGAAGTGTTTTCAATTTTTAAGAAGTTTAAAAGCCTTGTTGGAAAACAAAGTGGCCATTACATCAAGACGTTGAGGAGTGATCATGGCAAGGAGTATACTTCAAATGCATTCCAAGAATTGTGTGAAGATGAAAGCTTGGTAAGGCAGCTAACCGTTGGCTACACACCACAACAAAATGGAGACTCAGAAAGAAAGAATCAGACCGTGATGGAGATGGCGAAATCTATGCTACATGATAAAGGTTTGCCAAAAGAATTTTGGGCTGAAGCTGTTTATACAGCTATATATTTGCTCAGTAAAAGTCCTACAAAGGCCGTATGGAATCAAACTCCAATTGAAGTATGGAGTGGAAGGAAACCCTCGGTGAAACACTTGAAAGTTTTTGGAAGCATTTGCTATGCTCCAATTCCAAAAGAAAAGAGGTATAAGCTTGATGAAGTAAGTGAAAAATGTATTTTTGTTGGTTATAGCTCCAAGTCTAAAGGTTATAGATTGTTTAATTTGAAGACTAACAAAATTATCATTAGTCGAGATGTTTTGTTTGATGAAAATGCTGCTTGGAATTGGGATGAGAAAAAGATTATAAATCAAGGTGTTTGGCATCATGAAGAAGAAGAAATTTCAGCAAATGAAGAACGAAGGAATGATGATTCAATTCCAACAAGTAGTCCACCTTCATCTCCATGTTCAAGCTCAAGTTCTTCAAACTCAACTCCAAAGAAAATGAGGAGTTTGAGTGATGTGTATGCAAGATGTAACTTTTGCATTCTTGAACTAGAAAATTTTGAAGAAGCATATGGAGAAAAAGATTGGAGGAAGGCAATGGAAGAGGAGATTCGTGCAATTGAGAAGAACAATACTTGGAAACTAGTTGAGAAGCCTCAAGACAAGGAGATCATTGGTGTCAAGTGGATTTACAAAGTCAAGCTAAATCCAGATGGCTCAATCCGAAAGAAGAATGAAAGACTTGTTGTTAAGGGTTATTCACAACAGCCTGGAATTGACTACAATAAAACCTTTGCACCTGTTGCAAGATTTGATACAATTAGAGCTCTCATTGCCATGGCAGCCCAAAAAGGTTGGAATCTCTACCAACTTGATGTCAAATCTGCATTTTTGAATGGAGAATTGAAGGAAGAAGTGTATGTTCAACAACCTCAAGGCTTTGTGAAAGAAGGAAAAGAAGACAAAGTGTACAAGTTGAGGAAAGCATTGTATGGGTTGAAACAAGCTCCAAGGGCTTGGTATAGCCAAATTGATTCTTATTTCATGGAGCAAGGATTCAAGAAGAGTAAAAGTGAGCCAACCTTGTACATGAAGACTCAAGGTAACTCAAACATTCTCATTGTTGCTTTATATGTTGATGATTTGCTGTACACCGGTAACAATGAGAAGTTGATTGTTGATTTTAAGAAAGACATGATGAAAAGATATGAAATGAATGACATGGAACTTCTACATCATTTTCTAGGTATGGAGATTTATCAATATAATGATGGAGTCTTTATTTGTCAAAAGAAATATGCTGAAAATATTCTTGCGAAGTTTGGCATGGCTGATTGCAAGCCCATGGCCACACCACTTGTGGTAAGTGATAAACTTATTAAAGAAGATGGTGAAAAGAAAGTTAATTCTACTTTGTATAGAAGCTTGGTGGGAAATTTGCTTTATCTCACAGCCATAAGGCCAGATATCATGTTTGCTCCAGATTTATGAACAATCCTAATCAACTACATCTTGGAACAGCCAAGAGAGTGTTAAGATACATCAATGGGACACTCAACTATGGCATCAAATTCAACAAAGGAGTTACTACAAAATTGCATGGTTATTGTGATAGTGATTGGGGTGGATGTATTGATGATATGAAGAGCACCTCAGGCTATTGTTTTTCACTTGGTTCTGGAGTATTTTCTTGGGCATCAAAGAAGCAACAAAGTGTGGCACAATCATCCGCTGAAGTTGAATATGTATCTGCAAGTTTGGCGACATCACAAGTCATTTGGCTTAGAAGAATTCTTGAAGATATTGGAGAGAAGCAAAAGGAAG
Source organism: Dracaena cambodiana (assembly GCA_036321105.1). Classification (NCBI taxonomy): domain Eukaryota; kingdom Viridiplantae; phylum Streptophyta; class Magnoliopsida; order Asparagales; family Asparagaceae; genus Dracaena; species Dracaena cambodiana. The sequence continues at coordinate 41,368,491 of JAYEPQ010000010.1, read as the reverse complement.
CTACGGTGATGTTTTGTGACAACAAATCAGTAATTGACATTGCCAAAAATCCAGTATATCATAGCAGAACTCGCCACATTGCTATCAAACACCATTTCATTCGAGATGCAATTGATGATGGTGAAGTTGATCTAAAATTTTGCAAGAGTGAAGACCAAGTTGCAGACATCTTTACTAAGGCACTTCCAAAGGATAAATTCAACTATTTTCGAGAAAGGCTTGGAATTCAAGAACAACACATTATGGGGGGAATATGTTGAGTAATGTGCCAAATTAATCAAGAAGTTGGAAAGTCAAATTAATGAGTTAGTTGGCAAGTGACTAAATCTAGAATGATCTCATGTATTCCAATGAATCTAGAATGATGTACTCATAAGTATTAATATCTCTTGTAAGTTCAAAAATGAATAGAAGAAAAAAAAAAAAGGGAAGAAAAAAATAGAGACTTGACTCAAAATATTCTTTCCAATTCTTGGCCAAATATCCAACACTAGTGTCGTGAGCTCAAATTCGCATCCTAGGAACAGGTGTTCAATGATTGCGTTGCCTCTGCCGCAAAGAGCGCAACAGTTTGGATCCTGCCAGTTTCTTTTCTGAAGATTGTCCCACGTGAGGGTGGAATTTTTAGCAGCCAACCATAGGAAAATTCTGATAATTGATTGTAATCACAATGATCATATGAACGTGCTGCGAAACCAAACATCAGCCTAAGGAACAAAAGTTTATACAATATCAACAACAAAAACTTACAGGAAGTAGCAGGCCCAACTTTTCTTCTCCCGAAGAAATATACATCATTATTTTCTTATTTTCCTTTGATTAAGAACAGTTTTATCTAAATATAGTACCAGTAAACCTCATTTTTTTTTTTTTTTTTTTTTCTTGGTTTCTTCACGCATGCATGCAAAGAGATATTAGTTCGCTCGCCATCATTGTTGATAACACTTCTCATACTTTATAGGCATCAGTCCACTTCCAACAGCTTGAAGTAGTAAGTGAAGATAGGAGGATTGCATGGAACAAGAAAAACTTATGTTAGTCGGATCCATGCGAAAGATAGATAAAATATGAGAATCTGGTGCTACAAAAAAAAAAAGGATCTACCTGATAATGCGCTGGAATTAATCGCCAATCATTTTGGCTTTTAATCATATTTGATCTCAGAAAACACGATTTTACCAACATCTCTCGAGGGAGGAACTGTCTTGCAAATAGATAACCGTTGTGCCACATACTGCATTGTTGGGCGATTACGTGCATCGTTATCCAAGCAGTGGAGTGCCACTGCAATTGCCTCGACTATATTGGCTGCAACTTCGGCCATAGGGGGCGATATGCGATCATCTAGAACATCTTCAACCAACAGTTTTTGACCTAGAGAGGACGATAAAGAAGAAAGAAGATCTCCTGGGTGTGTTCCTAAGACCACCTCTAGTGCGACTACTCCAAAACTGTAGACGTCGCATTTTTCAGTCACTTTCATTGTATAGGCAAGTTCTGCAAGATAAGGAGGATATTAATAAGGTGGGATGACCAACTTTGCATGTATGTCAAAATTATAGTGTGTGTATTTAATCCAATCTTATTGATCAAATAAAATCTAAATATAACTCAATTCTCAAATATTTGAAAATTTGAAAAAAATTTTGCCATGTTATAGTTGTCTCGACTGTAGTTATGCTCAATAAAACCTTGAATCATATATAACAAACATTCTAAAAGGCAAAAGCAATATAAGTTAAAACTTTTTCTCAGTTAATAACATAACGTAATGAAATTGTGAAATAGATCAAGAAGTAAGGAAAATTTGAAAAGTTTGATTCAGTGGAAATATATCTACCAACAACAAAACTAACAAATTAAATATCATAGTTATGAGTTATATTGTATTAATAAAACGACAAGAAGCTATATGAAAAATGAGTATCATTTTTCAGCCATAACAAATAAAGGCGTAATAATCTTATAACAAGATTAAATGAGAAAAAAAGGTAAAAAAAAAGAGAGAGAGAATGACTAACCTGGTGCCATATATCCATGTGTTCCTGCAACATTGGTCCAATTCGACAAGTCGGGCTTCAGTAGTCTTGCTAGACCAAAGTCTGAAACACGAGCCTTGAACTCGTAATCCAACAGAATATTTTTACTCGATATGTCTCGATGGACAATCGGCGGAGAGCAATCGTGATGCATGTAAGATATAGCATTAGCCACATCTCTTATAATGGCTAGTCTTTTGACCCAATCCAACTGTTGTGAAGCTTCCACATCTTTTAAAACATTTGCTAGACTTCCTCTCTCCATATACTCATATACAAGAAGCTTGCAGATAGAGGAGGAACAAAACCCGTAGAGTTTAACAATACTTCGATGGCGAATTTGGGTCAGTATTTGGATCTCACTTGTAAACGTATCGCCATCTACTGATGTATCAACTTCAGCAGGATGGATTTTTTTCACTGCAAACACTTCAAGTGTCCGCAATATCAATTTATACACACTTCCGTATGCCCCACTTCCGATGCAGTATTTGTCATCGAAATTCTCGGTGGCCATAATAATGTCCTCGTATAAGATTTGTCCATCGAAGTTCCAAATAGAGAAGGCGCTCCTTTCGGCCACTGCATTTGCTACTTGTTGAATCTGTTTGTTCCGCTTGCGAAGAACTAAACAGAGCGCAACAAATATGTAAAAAAGCATCAGGACGCTTATAATAGGGACAATGATTATGACCACGTGAGTTTTCATCTTTCCATCTTTCCGCACTGGAGAAGTATTGCATGGAGTCAGCCCGTGCACTTGCCCGCAAAGACCTTTATTGTGTGCAAATGATTTGTTTGGTACTCTTTCAAAGAATCTTTCATCACGAACCTCGCCCTCCAATCTGTTGTACGATAAATCTAGAGTAGTTAAGCTGAGCATGCGGTCAAATGAAGATGGAATGGAACCTGATAAATTATTGTGGGAGAGATTCAGGTTCTCTAAATTCTGCAGATTGCCTAGTTGCTCCGGTATCGCCCCTATCAGTAGATTATGACTCAAGTCAAGAGAATTTTGCAATTGAACTAGATTGCTGATTTCAAGTGGAATGCTTCCACTCAGGAAGTTCTTTCTCAGCTTTAAAGTTGTTAGCTGAGAACAATGACCCAACTGTTGTGGCACAGATCCAGTCAGGTCATTATCTGACAAATCAAGAATCTGCAGGTTATGCAGCTTTCCGATTTCAGATGGTATTATTCCTGAAAGTTTGTTGCCACCCAAAGTTAAGTTGAATAATGAAGATAGATCACCCAGCTCCCTCGGTATCTCTCCTTCCAGCTGATTGAAGGAGAGGTCGAGTTTCGCAAGCTTAGATAGTCTACCAAAATATGGTGGGATCAGGCCACTGATAAGGTTACTAGCGACAAGGAATGCTGTAAGATTTAGACATTTTTCCCAGTTTGTTGAGAGCTCGCCATGAAATCTATTGTAGCTGAGATAAATATGATCAAGGTTTGGGTACACTCCAAAGACCTGGGAGATATCCCCTGTGAGTTGGTTTGATTTGAAGGAAACATGGACCAGGCTGCTACAGTTTTTCAAACTCGTCGGGATGGTGCCTATGAAGTTGTTAAAAGCCACATGAAACAATTGGAGTTTCTTCCCTTTGCAAATGTTGTCCGGTAAGTAACCAGACAAGTTGTTCATTCCCAGGTCAATTTGAACCAAATTGGTTAGATTTGACAACTGCTGAGACAAGGAGCCATACAGTTGGTTATGGCTAGCCATTAGGTCCCTAATACTCCTTAACCTAAAGATAGATGAAGGAATTGGACCGGTGATATTATTATCGTGCAAGTACAATGACTGAAGGTTGGTAAAGTTTCCAAAGCTAGAAGGGATGGATCCAGAGAGCTGATTGGTATCTAGATACAAGCCTTCTAGCCTTGAGAGATTCCCAAGGGATGCAGGGATGGGCCCAGTGAGGAGATTGTTAGCGAGACTAAGGTTGCTAAGCTTCGAGAGATAATGAATAGCAGGAGGGATGGTTCCAGTGAGTTGGTTGTAGCCGAGGTCGAGCATAATGAGTGAAGGGAAGGCTGAGAAGTTGAAGGCAGCGAGATTTCCTGCTATGCTCATGTTGTGCAGGTTGATCTCAGTGACAGCACTATGATAACGGCTGCATGTAATTCCTGTCCAGTTGCATGGGCTGTTCAGTCGGGTCCAGGAGTGAAGGGGAACTTGGGTCTGGAGCGTGGACTTCCAATGAAGAAGAGCCTTCTCTTGGTCTTCTAGAAGGTGGGAAGCTCTGGTCGGAGCGAGAAGGAGGAGGAAAACTAATGTGGGCAATGGAAGAGTAAGGGCGAAAGAAGCTCTCTTGGGATGCATTGGTACCATAATGAGGAGGAACAAAGAGCCAACCCCCAAGGGTGCTGCTTTGAGTTTGTTGCCATTTCTTGATGTGGGGATGATGCCCATTTATAGATTACGTTTCTCATGTAGAGAAACGCTTGAGGTTAATAGTCAAAATCATTTAGTTCCAAAAAAGTCCAAACAAAAGGGAAAAAAAAAATGAGAGGGAGAGTGAGTAATTCGTGTATGCAGGAGTACATCGAAGCTCTGTCATGCCTCTGAAGTTTCTTGATAACCATAGCGGAGACATCACTTACAGTAAATTTAAGGTTTCTTTGTGCTTTCAAAGTTTTCCCCCGAGAGATATTTGTTGTGGATTTTACATTTACTGACAATCAAGAATCAACTATATATGATTGTCGGTGAAGACATAGTGAGGGATAGTAAAGAAAATAGTCTGCTGCCTTATCTTCGTGCTGTGTCATAAAATTTCCAGAGAAATTGTTAAGCACTATAGTTCCCAAGTTAAGTTTTCAGTAAGTTTTCTGCATCATAAGGATGTCACTTGGATAATTCTTGATATCTACAAATCTGAAACGAGACTTTCTCGCTACTGACTTTCTTAAAACAGAGATGACTGACTTCTCTAAGTCATCTATGACTGACTCTATTGCCTTTTTTTTTTTTTTTTTCCCTTCAGTTCATGACAGGCCAGTGATTCTGAACCCCTAACCTTAACGCCGTGTGCTTACTGAAAGCTTGAGAAACCATCGGCCGCAGACCGCTCTTTGGTGGTCACAAGACAAAAAATCTTTTAGCAACTACGCGTGTAGTCCACCAAATTCCCAGAACAAGTCTACTCAGTTACTCTTTGGCCCTAAAAAATCAAGGATGACTGACTTTTCAACTGGACATCAAGAGATACTAACTGAAACTAGCAGATTACTTTGTTATTACGCTACAACACTTGGGTCGAGTCTGGCCATATAGTTCTTGAAACCATGGTTTCGTTTAAATTAAATGAAATCATGGTCTGTATTCATATAAATCATAGTTTCAGGAACCATGTTGCACAAACTCATAGGAGTGTTTGGTTGAGAGAAACTTAAGTAATAAACCATGGTTTCGATTACTTGTGAGCACTCAAACCATGATTGAAGACTGTATTTTGTCAGCTAAAAATGCCATGGTTGAGTTTTGTGGTTTGGGGCTCTAACTATATGTAATCATGATTTTGCTTACCATTACCAGGTAGCGAAACTAGGTTTGGAGAGTCTCAGTCCCCATCCTTTTCCTATGTGCCTTGCCATTAAATGCACCTTTATAACTTCAAAAAATTTATCTATAAAGTCAAAAGAATAATGCATGGATACCCATATATGCACTATTCTAACGTATACACTTTTGTCTCTCTATAATGGGACCGTCGCTTCCAGATCATTCTTAGTATCGCAGCATAATTGGTGTATTTCAGTACGAACTTTACTATCGTAGCTCTCTTAGCCAAAAGAAGAAGCCCAAGGGAAAAAGCTGTCACACGATGATTGGGAATTAGTAAAAACTTAACTTAAAAAAAAAAGTGAAAAATGAAAAAAAAAAATCTTTGGTTTGAAAAAAAATACCTGGGGAAGAAAACCATATTTTCAGCATCCCCGCACATCTTCTTGCAAAGACATAGCTTCTACGGCCAATCTTCCTTATCTAAATCAATCCCAAGCAAAGCTTGTAAACTTGGAAAAAGTATTGTAAAGTAAACAATCCCTAGTGCAAGGCATATTTTTCGAAGTTTAATTGCACCAAACCCTTCATTTTTCTTTTTAACAATATAAATCTCATTAAAAATGATAAAGATGGCACTCCTGTTGTTTTATTCTCAAAACAAAAAAAGAAGCTTATTTGCTTCTAACACTAATAGTTAGCTTTCTCTAGGAAGTATGGGTTATCAACTGATGGGTCAGTCCTGCCCTCCATGACTACTGTCTCTGTAGCTTAGGCATGTGGGTTAACCCAGAGTCAGACCTGGCAAGACAAAACCTCTTGTAATTCTCTTGGTATCTTCTACATTAACCATTATCAAGGTCCTCTAGCTTTTTCTCTTTTACAATGCTAACATTACTCCTCTTACAAACCTTTCAACATGATTTATGTTAACATCTATCAAATCAAACCAACATCTTATTATATTCTCTATTAATTTCTATTAAGTCCGAGGTGCTCGTTATATTTAACATTACATCTCTATCAAACCATCCCCTTTTGTTATATTCTACACTAGACTCCACCAAATACTTTGACATGTTTAACACTACATCTTTGTCAAATCCTTTAAATTTCTTAATATGTTCTGTAATATTCCTAATTCAATAGTCTAATATCGGATGTGAGATAAATGTTAGTGTAGTTTATAAGGATTCTCATGAATCCATAAAATAATCGTAATTAACCATTTTGAGAGAGGAATCCATGGCTAATTATATACCATTCAAATCTTGTTATTCTAATGGAGATTTAGCATATTAAAACCGAATACGTTGATGGTACCTGTTGTATGTACTCGTATATTATATATCGAAAGTGGAGCGTAACCAGTATTATAGTGATATAAAAGCCAGACTCTAGCCAAAAGTATGCAAAACTAAATGTCACATGGGCTAAGTACTATTTAGAACAAAGTATCACACAAATATAGTGAGGGCTACCTCTTGAATGTATGTGAGCCAAATCTAGAATCCATTTGGATAAAAGGACGTCAGATCCTAAAAAAAGAGATAATATAATATCTCTAGTTCAATAATCCTACATCAGATGTGAGACAATAATTAGTATGATTTATAATGATTCATATGAATATATAATATAATCGTAGCTAGTTTTTCTAGGGAGGAATACGTAGATAATTATAAAATATTTTAACTCTGGTTATTCCACTTAAGGTGTTACATATTCAAATCAAATATATCGTTGGTAACTATTGTATATACTCGTATATTGCATATCGGAAACAAAGCGTGACAGGTATTGTAGGGTATTGTAGGGATGTATTTCCATTAATCGATCTACAAATTTTTTGATGTAACTATACTAACCCCATATAGGTATTAATTTATTGATGCATTTTTATATGGTTATTTTGAAGTAAAATTTTAAACCTAAAAAATATTTTTACTTTAGGTTATAAATTATTTTTTTTAAAAGTATTTAGACTATTTCATGAGAACCCAAGCTCATTCTCTTAGCCCAACCTGACGATGACGATGATGATGATGATGATGATAATGATGATGATGATGATGATGATGATAATAATAATAATAATAATTATGAAAATGAAAATGAAGAGAAAATATGATCTAAGTCATGTCTTTAACCCAAGATGAAACACATTCACTAACCTCATATCACAACGATGAAGTCAACTCTTATTTTGTGATAATGAGAGAATAACTTTTTCTTTTAAACTTTCCATTTTACCTTCCTACTCTTTTATCCTCCATTAAATTTATAAAATCCATTATTAGTTAATTCTATTAATGAGGCCCTTTGATCCATTTGAATCCAATTTTAAAACTTCCTTAAGAATGTCCCATAGTCAACTACAAATATGAATACTTTGACCAATTTCAAATATTATTAAATTTATTTCATTTTAACCCTTTTAACTTATTCCAAATATATCTTTTTAACCCCTTCTAAATTTATCACATTATGAGCTTTTTGACCAATTTTAAATACAATAACAACTAAGCCTTTTATCCCAAGTACAAGGGGTAGGCTACATAAACAAAAAAAGAATCACGCTGGATCGATCACTCTAATTATCCTTCTTGCTCACTAGGGAATACCCCAACAAAATTTATTTTTTGGCTCATATCATAATATGTGACAATGTTTTATATTGGTTATCCCAGACCTACTGGCTTGGAGCAGATAGTGAAAAAATAAATGTTTAAGCACAGCACTGGAAGAGTTCTCTTTAACCAATTTCAAATCATTCTTCAAAACCTTCTAAGTCAATTCCATTTATGAACCTTTGACTCATATCAAGCCTTATATAACATATTTCAACCGCTCCATTCATCTTAACATTCTTCCTTCAAATCAAACTCTCTCCCCTCCCGCCTTTCTTTCCTTCCCCCCCCCCCCCCCCCCCCACCAAAAAAAAATCACCAGCAACTGCAGCAACCACCAACAACTGCCTCTGACCACGTGTAGCAAACTTGATCGACCAACCGAAGCCCTAGCAAAACCCGCCACTACCTTGCACCTTGCCAACACTGCCCCTTACTACCATAATCATTTTCGTCCCGCCAAGAGTGACATCCCTTCTCATCGCCTGTAACTTTGGTTATATGTTATTTCGGTTAAACTTAGTGATAATTTCCTTTTATTTTCTTATTAAACTTAAGTTTATAGGATCTATGCTAGCTCTCATACCCATATCTTAAGAACTTAATTAAAATCTATACCTTCACCCTATAGTCTCAATAATATAATTATCATAGACTCAATAAGATAATTATCATATTCATGTGTCTGTTTCAAACTTGCTAACTTTTCATGTCTAAAAATGAAATTTCTATACTCCTATAAATTCATGAAAATTTTTAAATTCACAAAAACAAAATCCATGTTTAGATATTTTAATATTTTTATAAGGATTTGCTATATAGATATTCATATTCTTTGGCAACGTGATTATGAACCTATTTGACGAACAAATTTTTATGCTAAGGTAAATTGCTTTTCGAACTCACTTTTCCATTCACTATTCAAATTAGATAGGAATAAGTTATGTTTCAATTTTATTAAATAAAATTATTTATGAAAGTTCATAATATAAAGAATTGTTTATTTCGACAAGAAATTTTTAAATAAAGTTATTTCTTATTTTCAAAAATTGTCTTATCCTTATTTTGCATTATTTTGAATCCCTCATTTACATATGTTCATATAATTAATTATTATTTAATGCATGATATTTGGTCAGCTCACAAACTTTACTCAAATAAAACATAGGTTATAACTTGAGTAATAAATAATTATAAATAGTAAATTAGAATGCTAATTTATAATGATAATGATTATATATTGTGTGGCGATGGTATCTAGGAAAGTGTTCCAAAAGAAAGTAATTATATAATTAAGGAACTTGTTTGCATAGAAAACTCTTTTCTTTGCACTTATCTAGTCATATGTCGTTATAATGTGCAGTCAGAAAATTCCTGAATTAATGATTGAAATTCCAGTAACATATTAGAATAAAAAAAATTTCCTAAATATAACTTGATTATAATGAACTTGAACTATACTTTAACTCGAACTAAATCTGGATTAGATATAGATTGAAATGTACTGCACTAGATTTGATACGATTTTGATAGTTGTAAATAATACTGAATTGGGGTATACTAATTGATGTGAATATTGTGTTTCGGTTGTACTATTAAGTTGTATAACTAATTTTTGCACACACATTGAATGCATGGTGATTTACCGGTTCAAATCAAAATATTACTATTGTCATTGCGGAGGACCGGGTCAACTGTGAACATCATGTGAACATTTTTTTCGGCATGTGTGAGTGACAATCAAAGCACGGATATAATATCATCCATATTCTATGATAATGTATGACGCCCTAAACTACTACATTTGACATATAGACTAGAGTATAGTTGTAAATAGAATAACTATTAACTAGTGTGTGGTTAATAAATTAACTCTTGTTTGATATTTAATTCCATATGCACCAATATTTTCCTATCTATACATGTATGATTATTTCAATTTAATCACTTTATATTTTACCTATTTTATTCTTGTATTATTATTCTTAATCTTAATCTGATAACCTAGGTTTGTATGTTCAAATTTTAAGATAGATCCAATGGAGCAAATTGAAGATATGAAATATTATATGGAATAGCTAAAGCCAGTAGACAATCATTCTTTTCTTTTCAATCTTGTACATATTAATTTAGACTGTTTCAAGCATTTGAAATGTTATCTTCTATTCTTAGTTATTTATCTATTTTTATTTTCTTTATTATATATTATAATCTAGTTTTGTCCATTAAAATAAAGTTCGATTTCCCATTAAGGTATTGTTATGATATATTTAATTATAGCAATGATGGTTATTATACTGAACCTTAGTATATTTTCATGAATATATTGTCGACTTAGCTATCTAGTGTTTTGTATAATGAGGTGTCAACTGGTATCGGAGCAAAGATTTCTTAAATCAGTTCAAGTAAATTGAATTGATCTGGATCCTAGTACATAAATTTTGTCACATATATACAATAATACTCATTAAATTCTTTGAGTCTCATTCCTTTAGCCTATTCATGTTTATTTTGCTCCTAGAGATAATTTATCTAAAAAAATTTATCCAAAATAAGACCTAAATATTTACCCTTTGTTATCTTTTATCATTTTCGCAATATATTTTCTGTAAGCCTTCGTTGATTCCAATTCACTTTATGTTCTTCGAAATATGGCTCATCAATTGCACCGATCAAACTTGAGCTTATTTGACGGGACAGTTGAAAAGCATCAGGAGATTTGCGAATTTTGCTGGGGACAAGGGCAAAAGCATGAAGATATAAGAAGGAAAAAAGTTTTTAGTTTTTTTGCACTACTAGTGACCATAAATTCAAGGATTTCCCTAACAGAAAGTGAATTAAAGATACACGGTATGTAAAGAATTTCAGAAAGTTTCATGCTAATAAAAAAAAAATGGTACACCCAATGAGAAACATCAGAAAGTGGTTTGCAATTTTTGCAAGAAACTAGAACATGTGAAAAGGAAATGTAGATACACACATCAATTATGTCTATATTGCGGGTCCAATGCGCATCTGGTGAGAAACTTTCTGAATGTCAAATAGGCTGATAGTGAGCATGGAGAAGATTTTCTTCATAAATGTTATTTGATCTTGTCTTGTTTGATAAATTTCGAGGATAAAATTTTTCTCTAAGGAAAGTAGGATGTAACCACCCTAGCACGATATAGGTATTAATTTATTGATGATTTTTCATATGGTTATATTGAAGTAAAATTTTAAACTATAGAATATATTTTACTAAAGCCCATAAACTATTTTTCTAAAAATATTGTAACTGTTCCATGAGAGCCAAAGCCCACTCTCTTGCCCCAAACTGCTAATAATAATATTTATAATAATAATAATAATAATAATAATAATAATAATAATAATATAAAATAAAATCTAAATCATGACTTTAGCCCAAGACCAACCACATTCACTAGCCTCATATCACAACCACGAATTCAACTTTTCCTTTGTAATAATGAAAGAATAACTTTTATTCTTAAACTTTCCAATTTACCTCCCTACTTTTTTTTCGTCCATCATTAAAGTCCTAAAATCTATTATTAATCAATTATATTAATGAGGCCCTTTGACCCATTTGAATCCAATTTTAAAACTTGTGTTAAAAACCTCTTGTAATCAACTAAAAATATAAGCACTTTGACCAATTTCAAATATGTCTAGGGGTGGCAGTCGGGCCGTGTCGGCACGTCCTGTTTTCGGGATGTGTCATGCCCATGTATGGCCGTGTCGGAATGTTTTTTTAAAAAAAATATTTAAATGATTATTTTGATTAATAAATTAGTTTATTAAGTTAGTTAACTTAATTTAATTAGATCTAACAAGTAAAAAAGATAGTAAAAATAAAATTTTATTATATAAAATCTCATTACATTAATAAAATTACTCTATAAATTTCTTTGGAAATCATACAAAGCCCAAAGAGAGGGTAGAGGACCCTAACTATCACGCTCAACTTGTTCTTAGTATTTGTTTCAAGAGATATAGGAGTTTTAAAAAAATTACATGAAAAAAATTATAAATGTAGAATTCGAATTAATAAAATTACAACGGTAAAGAGAAAAAAATGAAGATTAAATAATGTAAAAGTCTTCAATTTTATTCTTCCTCAGGTGAGTTCTCTTCATCTACTTCGTTAGATAGTCATTTTTCCCTTTGTTATATATCAAGTCAGTCCTTCAAATAAATACATATTTTCAATGTATTTACTATCATTGAGCTCCTCCACTCCATTAGCACTCAACCACCTACACTAAAAGCAGAATCCGATATTACTATGTACACTGGGGAGATTAGTAGATCACAGATAATGTTGAAAAGCACATGATATGTTTTTTCCTATGATTTCCACCAGGCCAAAATATTAAAGTCTTTATAACATTCAGAGGACAAGTCATCTGCATAGTTGACTCTTTCTAAATAATAATGAAGTTTATTAAAAGAAGTATTAGATTGCCTACGTTTTTTCGGTAAAATATGGATGACATTTTTGGTTTTTTACTTTCTTTAACCGTGGGTTCCTTTGTACTTTGTGATTTATCACCATATATATTTTCATACGTATAGTACATAATATCTAAACAAGTTTTAATATCATTAACTAAATCTTTAAAATTATCTGAATAATACATATTTTTATGAAATAAATCTATTTAAATTTCCATTCTATCTAACTTACAACGTGGATCTATAACAGTTGCAAAATATAGTAAGTATGAAAAATTTCTAAAATATTTATTAAATTTAGTTTTCATAAGTTGAACAATATCTTTAAGTATTGGATTATTTCTATTTTCATTAAAAACCGAACTAATTTTGGTTAAATAATAAAGTACAATGTGTGTAGTTGGATAGTAAGTGCCGAAAAGTGCTCTAGTTGCATCATCATATTTGCTTAAAAAATTATAAATGCAATGCAAATGGTTCCGTTCATTAAAATCTAAACTACAAAATGGTAATTTCATTTCATTAAACATATTTATTGCATCTTTATATTTAATTGCCGCGTCTAACATTTTATATATAGAATTCCATCTTGTTTTTTTACATCTAGAGGTAAAATTTTAAATGAGATTTTAAAATTCTTACATATTTGTTTAAATGTTTGTCTTCTTGGCCCACTACATTTTATAAATACTATTGTATTTCTAAGTTTAGTTATTGAATTATTTACTACTTTTAATCCATCTTATATACACAAATTAATTATGTAATAAAGACACCTAAAATGAAATAATTTACCATCTAAAATTGATTTAGTGATATTTTTTAAAATTTTATTGCGACCGTATTTTCGGAAGCATTATCAAAAGAAATGAAAAAAAAAAATCTTTCTATTCCAAATGCCGAAAAAACATTAACTAAGGATTGTGATAGATTATGTGTGTTGTATGAAAATTCAAATCTCATAAACCTAATTATTCTTTTTTGTATCATCCAATCTTGATCTATGTAGTGGGCCGCTACACATAAATAATGACAACTATTTAAAACCTTCCAACAATCCAAGCTTATTGCAACTCTGTAAATTAAAGAAGTTAAAATGACAATTAATGTTTTCTCTTATTTTTATATATTTTAAAATATTGGATTTAAATGTTGAACATGAGACTTTTTTTAAATTCGGAATTATGTACCGTTCTTATAAATTTGTCTAATTTTGGATCTTCGGCCATAGAGAAATGTTGTTCAGAATGTACTATATATGCTGCTAATTATTCTCTACCTGCTATAGGATTATATTTAGACGTTTCTAAAGTTCCTCCGTATGTTTTAATTGTGTGTGTTGTGGTTCATTTGATGGGTGTGCTTTTTCTAAATGTCTTTCATGGTGACCCATTCCACTTCCTACAAGGAAGGATTATGGTCTTTGATAATACTTACATCTATCTTTCCTAACACCATTTTCCATAAATTTTTCAAAGTATTTTCATATGTCCGATTTTGAAGTTCTACCGGAGATAGTTGTTTAGGTTTCGAGTATTGTGGTTTCGGTGGGCTTTTCTTTGGGTATATTACATAATTCTATATTTTCTTATGATTGTGATGCAAATGGTACTTAAGGAGAGTATTCTAATAGTTGACAAAGACTTTGATATTTTTTATTTGATAAAAAAAAGGAAAAAAGTACCCACAGCTTGAGAGAAAGAAGCGTCGGACAAGTATGGATCCATTTCGAAAAAAAAGGCGCAAAAACAAAATTAAAAAAATTCAAGTTATAAATACCCCGATTTCGCAAGCACAAGAAAGAGTTTGAGAGTTGAGAGTTTAAACCACTTGTAATCTTGTTGATGTTTGAGAGTTTAGAGATGAGAGAAGAAGCCAGAAGATCTTCTTCTTGATCACTTGATGCTTACTTAAGTCCTAAAACTTGATCGAATATAGAACTAGAAGAAGCTTTTTTGAAGAATTTCGTGTTTGGAAATTTTTGAGAGAGTTGAAGATTGAGGAGAGTAAGAATTGTGATTTGTGAGGATGAATGAAAACGGAGGAAGAAAAGGGTTATTTATAGGAAAAGAAAAGAATTTTTTTTGCAAAAAGATTGCCAACACCCCCCCCCCCCCCCCCTCCCCCCCCCCCCCCCCCCCCAACCCCAAACGACCATTTTGACTGCTGGGGGGAAAAATTTGCAAATTTTATTTGTAAGAAACCCCCAACGGCTACTTTTATAGTCGCTGGGGGTATTATGCAAAAAAAAACTGTAAAAACAAAAGACCCAACGACTATAAATGGGCAGATAAAAAAAATTATTTTTCCGTGCCGGGCCGTGCCCGGCACTTGCCAGGCACGACTCAACTCAGCCGGATGGAGCCGAACCAGTAGCCCAGGCTACCCCGACTCAGACACGACTCAAGCCAAGGACCCAGGCCGTGTCAGACACGTGCCTGGCACGTGCTGAGCCACTTGGTCCATTTGCCACCCCTAAATATGACTATATTTATTCCACACTTTGACCTATTCTACATATATCTTTAGAACCTTCTAAATCTATTCCATAGAAGCCCTTTAAACAATTTTAAATCTATCTTCAAAACCTTCTAAGTTGACTAATTTTAAACTTTTCTTTAAATACCATCTTTAATTCCATTAATCTCTCTCATATGTCAAGCTCGTAAATCTTATTTAAACCTGTCACCAAACTCTCTCCTTTCTCCGCTAGCCAATTGCTCCCGTCAACTACTGTAGCTACCAACAGTCGCCACTGGCAACCATCGTCACCGCCTGCAGCAACTCCGATCGACCGATCGAAGCCCCAGGAAAGCCCGTTGCTGCCCTATACCACATCGACTCTACCCTCTCACTACCGAAATAATCGTATCACGTCAAGAATGCCATCCCGCCTCATCACCTGTAACTTTAGTTATAAGATATTTTGGTTCAGATTATGAATAATTCCCTGTTATTTTATTATTAGACTTAAGTTTATTGGATATAGGCTAGTTCTCAGACTCATACGTAAATAACCTAATTAAAATTTAAGTAGTTCCTCTTATAAATTTAATAAGATGATTATCTTGTTCATTTGTTTGTTTCAAACTTGCACGACAAATAAAAAACTTATTTATACTTCTATATATTCAAGAAAATTTCTTAAAATCACAGAAAATCCATGTTTAGATATTTTAATATTTGTATAATGATTTGTTATGTAGATATTCATATTCATCGGAAATGTGATTGTGAACCTATTTAATGAACCTACTTGGATAAGAATAAGTTATGTTTTAATTTTATTAAATAAAATTGTTATATATGTTCATAATATAAAGTGTTGTTTTTGGTTCAAAAATAAATATTTAAATAAAGTTATTTCTTATTTTCAAGGATTGTTTCCTCATTTTATATCATTTTGAATTTCTCATTTATACACGTTCTTGTTATTTAGTGATATTTAATGCGTGAAATTTGATAATCTCACAATTTTCACTCAAATGAAACATAAGCTATAACTTGACTAATAAATATTTATAAATAATAAATCAGAATGCTAACTTATAATGATATTGATTGTAATATTATATAGCAACGGTATCTAAGAAAGAGTTCCAAAATAAAGTGATCACATAATTCAGGAACGGACTTGCATGGAAAACCTCATACTTCCTTATTTTCATTTAGCCATATGTCATTATGATATGCAGTCAGAAAATTCCAAAGACAACCTTTATATTATGAAATATGCTCTTATTTACAAATAATTGTCTTGCCAAACTATTCTCCATAAACTTCTTGCTTTCTATCTCTAGATAGTAGTAAATGCGAACAGGGGTATATTGTCATGTCATCTTTTGTTTGTAGCATCGGCACATCCTTCTGCTGGAAGTCAATATGCTGAATCAGTTTGAGTAGGAAGAGTAATTGCATGAAGATCTTGTAGCGGGCGTGGTGGCTCAAAAACAGATAACCTACGCGATACATGTTTCATTGTTGGACGATCTTGTGGCTCTGTATCCAAACGTTGGAACTCTATAACAATTGCCTCGGTTATAATGGCAGCAATTTTAGCTGTAGGAAGTGATATACAATGATCTAGAACATCTGTCAACAGTATATGTTGGTCTCTTGATGATGATAGCGAAGAAAGAAGATCTCCCGGGTGTACTCCTAGCATTCTCTCTAATGTGACTATTCCAAAGCTGTATACATCGCACTTCTCAGGCACACTCATTGTCAAAAAAAGTGAAAAAATTGAGATTTAAGATAAAACTAGGTGCTGGTTTCTTAGTTGCATGCCAAATATATCATAAACACACATATTGATCAAAGAAAGCTGCACTCTATAGAATAAACATACTGGAAAAATCTAAGATGTTACCATATATCAAAGATCTTGGCAAAATAGTGTATCCACCCTGTTTCAATTTTCTCATAGCAAATTTGCCAAACAACCCGAAACAGCTCTACAAGATACACACAAGTTTAGTAGGAAACAAAAATATTACTTAAAATATCTAATAGTTCAGCTTCTTTTAAATGATATCATACCTGGATATTTCACCACATAATTACAAATCAAGAAAATAATATCTTCTATTATTCAGTGATTATTCTATGATTATATATGCTATAAAGGAACATCTAAATAATAAAATCGCGGACATGCATAACAACATCGTGAATTTACGTTTGCATACAAGCAAGTTATAACTGCTCAAACTGAAACAATCTAAAATAAGAAATTAAATCAGTTCGCCAAATTTTTGTAGACGAGTTTGTACAAGAAACATTATCTGGTAAAGAGAGGGCTACTATGTATAGGCTCGTATAAACCACGCAAAGATTAAGTTTGAAATTATATACTATATCTTTTGCGTGTCTGTGTGCATGAAGCAGGAACAGGGATTTAGAAAGAGATGAATGGAAAATTAATATTTGGAATTTGGAAATCAAGTAAAACCGAAATAGTTATGTAGATTTTGGAGTCTTAGATTCATCCTATAAGAAAGAAAAAAAGATGACTTGGGAACTGTTAGTCACTAGATGGCGAGTTGCAATAGTTTGTTCTGCACAATTTTAAAGAACATGAATGAATTAAAAATGATTATCCACGTTACAAAATGTCCAAAACTCAAATTGCAAGTTTTTTGAAGGGCTTGAATTATACATAGCAGATGCAGACAAGCTTTTGTATCTTTGGAGAAGAAAGTTGTAAGAGCATGAGCATTAAACCAGTAATAATAAAATGTCATTAACATGCTACAACAAAAGTTATGCATGTTGGTGTCACCAAAAACAAAATAGTAGCCACTTGTACGTTGAAATTTCTACAGGTAATCAGAGAGAGAACATCATCTTCAATAAAAGAAAAAGTTAAACGAGTAACAACTGACCTGGTGCTATATATCCATGAGTTCCTGCAACACGGGTCCAATTGGATGAGTCAGGCTTCAAAAATCTTGCTAAACCGAAGTCTGACACACAAACCCTAAGCCCAGAATCCAAGAGAATATTCTTTGCTGTTATGTCTCGATGAACAATAGGTTGAGAGTAATCATGATGCATGTAAGATAAAGCATTTGCGACACCCTTTATAATGTCTAGCCTTTTAAGCCAATCCAATTCTCTGGAAGCTGCTGCATCATTTAGAGTATCAACTAAACTTCCTCTGTCCATTAATTCATAAACAAGAAGTTTGCAGATAGGGGAGGAATAGAAGCCATAGAGCTTAACAATATTTTGATGTCGCATTTGGGTGTGTGTTTGGATCTCATGTGTGAATCCTTCATCCTCCATTGATGTTTCAGCTTCGACATCATGGAACTTTTTTACAGCCCCTTCTTCTGTCAGCAAAATTAACTTATATACCTTTCCATATGCTTCGCTGCCAATGCAATATTTGTCATCAAAATTCTCCGTTGCCTTAAGTCCATCAAAATTCCATCCTGAGAATGCACGATGATTAACCATTTTGGTTGCAACCCGAGTAATTCTCCTCCTCTTGTGAAGAAACAAACTGACTAGGAGTAGAAGCATCAAAAGGGCTATAACACTCAGAACAGTGATGATGATTATGGCCTTGTAACCATTTTCTGTTTTGTCTTTCACTATAGAGGATGTTTTGCAGGAAAGCAGTCCTTGCACTCGACCACAAAGAACCTTATTGTGAGCAAATGATTGGATTGGTGCTGTTTCAAAGAAGTTAGTATCAGGAACAAGACCCTCTAATTCATTATGTGATATATCTATAGAAGATAAGCTGATCAAGCCTTGAAACGAAGATGGAATGCAACCATTCAACTTATTATGAGAGAGATTCACATTCTTGAGTTTTGTCAATTTTCCAAACTGGTTTGGTATTGCTCCTGCAAATAAATTATGACTCAGATCTAGTAAACCTTGCAACTTATCTAGATTCCCAATCTCAAACGGAATGGTTCCATTAAGCAAGTTTCTTCCCAAGTTCAAAACACTCAGCTTCGAACATTCTCCCAGATGTATTGGTACAGATCCTCCCAAGTTGTTATCTGACAGGTCGAGATACTGCAGGTTATATAATTTTCCAATTTCTGCTGGTATTCTTCCAGAAAGTTTGTTGCCTCCCAAACTCAGATTGAATAATGAAGATAGATTAACTAGCTCCTTTGGTATCATTCCTTCTATCCGCTTCAAGGAGAGGTCCAGCTATCCGAGCATGGTTAACTTACCAAATTCAGGAGGAATCCACCCACTTATAAGGTTGCTGGAAACAACAAAAGCTGTAAGATTTTTACATTTTCCCCAATTTTGAGAGAGCTTGCCATGAAACTTATTATTATCCAGATAAATATACTCAAGGTTAGGATACACTCCAAATCCTGGGAGACATTCCTAGTTAGGTGGTTTGATCTGAAGGAAATTCTTGACAAGTTGCTATAGTTTTTCAAATTTGTAGGGATTGGACCAGTGAAGTGGTCATAACCTAGATTAAGCTATCAGATTGCCCCCCAACTTGGCATATGTCTGCTGGTACGTAGCCAGAAAAGTTGTTTTTCGACAACTGAAGATTAACCAAATTGGTGAGATTTGATATTTCCGAAGGCAACGAGTAGTGATGTGAATTATTAAAGAGAACTAGAGACTTAAGTCTCCTTAATTTGCAGATGGATTGAGGAATTGGACCGGTCAATTTATTATCATAAAATCATAAAGGAAAATATCCTCAACCATGGTCAAGTTACCTAAGCTGGATGGGACCGACCCTGTGAGATTATTTCCACAGAGTTGCATGTGAAAAAGACTTCGGAGCTCTCCAAGCTCTGGAATGGAACCAGATAGTTGATTCTTATAAAGATACAAGAACTGCAGATTGGTTAGATTTCCTAAGGATGCAGGGATGGACTCAGTGAGAATATTTCTGCTGAGATCTAACAAGGACAAATTTCTAAGCCTTCCAACTTCATTTGGAATAGAACCTGAAAAATGGTTGCTGCCAAGGGCCAAATAGTTAAGCCTGGTCATGTTCCCCAAACCCAGAGGAATAGAGCTTCTAAGGTTGTTGGAAGACAAATCCATTACAACTAGAAACTTGAGCATGACAAGTTCGTTTGGGATGACACCTGAAATTTTGTTACCATACAGATACAAATTAGAGAGTTTTGTGAGAGAGCTGACCTCAGGTGGAATGGTTCCCGTCAGTTGATTGTAAACGAGACCAAGGGCAGTGAGGTTGGTGAGGAAGCGGATAGCAGGAGGAATGGTTCCGTTGAGTAGGCCGTACCCAAGGTCCAGAACCATGAGCGAAGGGAGGGCTGAGAAGCTGAAGGAGTCTAGATTTCCCGCTAGACTCATGTTGCGAAGATTGATAGCACTGATGGACTGACGTCCATGTTTGCATGTGATTCCAGTCCCCTTGCAGGGGTTGATCTTTGAGGTCCAGGAATGGAGGGGGTCTTGGTTATGGAGGGTGGATTTCCAATGAAAGAGAGCATTTTCTTGGTTTCCCAGAGAATGGGAAACTCTAGTTGAGACAACAAGAAGTGAAATTAATGAGGCCGATAGAAGAATAAGTGAAGAGAATGAAAATCGCTCTGACATCATATTTCTTGGGGGCTCACAAACTCTAAAAGTGTTTCTTTCTTGCCATCTATCGAAGTAGGAATCAAGGCCACTTTCTAGATCATAACATTCCATATTTGGCATATAACTCAGTCCCGAGTCCATAAACAATGCAGGACTAACCGCCAAATACCAACTAAAATTCCTAGAGTCAGCTTATTGTAGGCCAAGTTTGAGCGAATCCAGTATGGTCACTGGTCAAGAATGAAGGTAAATATATAAGATGCGAGCAGTTTGAATGCATTTGGTATTCGCTTGTCAAGCATGAAAATTTAATCAATATACAGCATATGAGCACACCATTTCTGAAGGCATTTAGTATGGGTAAGCTTTTTGTGTTTTGTAGGCTACTATTGGTAAGTTGCTAGATGCAATACAAGCCAATTAAAAAAACAGAAATAGACATAAAACAATAATAAATTGATGAATATATTCAGATAAGAGAGAGAAATCAAGCAAAATCAAAAGGCATTCAAAATGTATGGAAACGTAAATTAATTATTATAAGGTTTCTAATTGATGTCAATTGAAATTAAAAGTGGGTTTTATTCATGGACATTGGCAATGACAGAAATACCTGAAAAGATTGTCGACAAATCTTGACTCCAAAAGAATGATCCTCAACCAGTTCTTCTGTGGACATTGATTGAAGTCTGTATGATATAAGCATAGCCTAAAACTGCAAAAGAGTACCGAGATAAATGTTTTTACATGATTAGGATTGACCACATGGGCTACATCTCTCTTAGGTTGCTCTTTATCTCCCAAAATAAAAATAAAAGTATTGACCGAAGATAAAACTTAATTGTGTATCCTATTGTCTCTCTTGCTGGAGTATGATTATATTTTATTTTGTAATCCAGATACAAAGAGATGATTGATTCCTGGTCTAGAGGCAATTGGTTGATGGCAACAATTGTATAGGTTAACAAATCCTTCTCTGAGGTGGAGAGAGGTCTGTAATTTAACTAAATGGCTGTACAGAATCATGAGGGGCCAAATGAATCAGCAATCCAATCCACGTCTATTTTTTTAGCAAATAAAGTATATTGACAAAGGCTGGAAATTACCCATGGATGGAGATATGCGAAACTCTACAAGAACATCCTATTGAGAAGTCCAATTTATTAAACCTTGTAAGGATGAGAACATATGTTTCCTTCTAAAATGCAGACTAGAGATTTGAGATACATAAAATATAGTTTGCATCTCATTAGCTTCCCCTTTCTTTGCCGTGAAGTGGGATTATTTTGTATTAAGGATCAAAAGATCAAAGCTTAATGCCGTGAAGTGGGATCTATTTTGCATTAAAAACTCCATCTCCCTTTTTATGCTCACAATGGTAAGAAGGATAAACAAGGCCTCTTGTTAATACAAGTGTACAACAATACAGTCCCTTTGTTTCACCAGGCTTCTAAAAGAATCCATCATACATACAATCAGATCAGGCCCAACATAGCTAAGCTTAGTAACATGGACATGGACATAAACTCAACTCAGAGATATGGTGAATATTGAAAAAGTAGGACATGAGGACAATACATCATTATACAAGTATTTATGTATGTGTCTATACATAATACATATCAGTAATTGTTAACGTATGTTTTGTTAGAAGTACGGAAAATGGAAAGTAACATCTTGATGATTTGAATCTATTTAAATCGAGTAACTATATTAAAGAAAAAAGTATAAAAGTTTAGTGAAATA
This sequence comes from Dracaena cambodiana, assembly GCA_036321105.1. Taxonomy (NCBI): domain Eukaryota; kingdom Viridiplantae; phylum Streptophyta; class Magnoliopsida; order Asparagales; family Asparagaceae; genus Dracaena; species Dracaena cambodiana. The sequence continues at coordinate 41,346,055 of JAYEPQ010000010.1, read as the reverse complement.
CCTTACATAATTACATGAAGCCTCTCACATATTCGCAAGGCATCTAGGGCTATCAGTTTAGTATCTTTTATGACGAGTGCATATAGCTCCAACATGCAAGTTTTAGGGTTCATAAAGTCCAATATGACTGTGGACTTTCTGATACATGTCAGATAAGTGTTATGGAAGTATTTGATATGTGTCCGGCATGGATATGAAATTCACTTTGAAGTATCTTGGCTTCATAGTAGTTTAAGATTAAATATACGTTCCCAACGAGCGGAGAATCAGGTCTGATCACAGAACTTGGGCACTCTAGTAAGAACTTCCACTCATAGTGGTCTCCTTAGAAATAAGCCATGCTTGCCAACCTTATCAATCTGATATTAGTCAGAAAGGTGACATATTTCATGATCCATCTAAGTCATGGTTGACACTAGGATAAATTCCTGGTAAGTTTGCCCTTTTTGAAAGAGACAAGATAAAACAAATTTGCTCAATGGTTATCTTTAAATAATATTAAATCAACATCAAGAAATCATGTATCCTAAAATTTTAAGGTTTACTACAAATTTCTTCCATTCAATGGTTAAGGGCCATTTCCACATTAAGTTAACCATTTTTATGTTTGCTTTAATTCTTCCATTCATATTCGATTAAACATACTGCTTGTTATAATCCCATCAACTACAATTTTATCAGTTCTCCTAACTAATAAACTAATAGGCTTTGGTTATACATGTGTAAATCATTTCAATCAGTTATCTCATTTTAGCCTTAATAGGAATAAGTTCTAACTTCTTATATATACACTCATTTATTAGACTATCAATAAGAAGGCGTTTAGTATATGGAATGTAATCATCTCATAAGAATCCAATTTCAAGGAGTCGGATTCCAAGAACATTTTAATTGGTATGGTTTGAATATTCCTGTCAATATGCTACTACCATGTTTAGTATTTAAAGGATTTCTAGGAAATGCAAATATTTTCAAAATTGATCCACATAATGGTCGTTAGCGGTGGCAACAGTTAGGAACTACGATGATGGTCGTCAACAGTAGACGCCACTAGCGATGATAACAATTGCCAATGATAGTGATGGCAGTGACATCAATAATGGTGAGAGTGGGCGACTGATAACTAGTAGTGATGATGGGGATGAAGGTGATGTTGGTGGCATTTATGTTATGCGGATTGTCAATGGTGCCAACAACATCGGTGACGATAGTGGTAGCAAATCGTCTATGGTGACAGTGGTGATGATATGCAGATCACCAATGGTGACCATGTTAATAGCGCCAAAGCTGACAATGGCCATAACAATGGTGGCACTGGTAGTGATGGCAACGACAGTGACAATGATGGTTGTGGCAGCAACAATGGTGATGGTGGAATAATAACTCGAATAAACCTAGATGGATTGTAAAGTTAATAAGACTTTTGCAATCTGATCTTATTATAAAACTATTGTGCCACGTGGAATATTATATCCACCGGCTTCATTTGGGGTTCTTCAGTGCCTATAAAGGTTCGAGCCTTCATATTGTTAGTATCGAGATGGATGACTTTAACATGTGACGACCTATGAAGATCACCAATGGTGACCATGTTAATGGCGCCGAAGGTGACAATGGCCATAACAATGGTGGCATTGGTAGTGATGGCAACAACAGTGAAAATGATGGTTGTAGCAGCAGCAGCAATGGTAGTGGTGGAGTACTAACTTTGGTAAATCTAGATGGTCTTGGAGAGTTAATAAGACTTTTACAGTTTGATCTTTTTATAAAAGTATTGTGTTGCATGGAATATTATATTCACTAGCTTCATTTGGGAGGTTCTTCAGTGCTTTTAAAAGTTCGGGCTTTCATATTGTTAGTATTGAGATGGATGATTCTGACATGTAACAACTTACAGATGAGAGGTGGAGGGACCCTGAAGTTTGCATGTTATGGTGGAGATGTGAGGAAACTTGTTAGCATATGTTTGTCGAGTGTCTCTTCATACTGAAAATCTGGATGATATACTCGGGTTTGTTTAAACTCCCTACATGGTTTGTGCCACTCTATGAACTGTCTGATATTTAGTTGGGCAGTACGTGTACGTCTAGGGGGAGAGAGGCGATCCCCCATGGTTGCACTATTGCAGCAATTATATGACATGTTTGGCTAGAGATAAATAATAGAACATTTAATAGCTCTCATTCATCTAGTACTTGTTGTTTCCTTATTGGTGAGTTGATTGATTGGTGGACATGTGCAGATCATAGCAAGCCTGACCTACCTGCTACACAATGGCGCACCCATCACGACATGAAGCAATCGGATCACTGCCCTTTGGTGGACCTTGATGTGGTCGACGATAGCAGAACAAGGGTACAAAATTAATCAAGGCTACAAAATATTCTCCAAACAAAGATGACATACGTTGGGGCAAAACGTGAGGTGGATATTGACTAGCTGGATCTACTTTTTTGGCTAGGTCTACTTTTTTGGCTAGGTCCAAATACAATGATTTCACACACACAAAATTAATGTGTATATGTAGATGAGAGAGAATGAAATTCATGCACTCACGTTAGGTAAAGATAGCAGAGCTATATAAATGCATCACAGTTCTTATAAAGTGTCATCTCCACCTGATACAGTCTTTAGAATTCTACAGAATACAGGCTCAAATACGGGTAAGTGCGTAATTTGAATACTGGGTATAGTCCTGATATTGCAGACGAATCATCAGTGCTTATTGCTAATGAATCACCAGTGCTTATAGACCAACATTAGTTCAGAGATCCACCACGAACCTTGTGGATCAAAGCTAAATTTCAAGCTTCACATTGACTTTTAAAGGCAAGACCTAAAAACTATGATAAGTTACAAGAACAAGTAAATGAGAACTACAGTTAACAATGAAATGCTAATAAGTGGCATGTTAGTCGATAAAAGTTCAAACGTTACTTCAAAAGAAAATGTAAATGGCACTACTAGTGCTACTAGGAGGTTATGATTGCTCCATAGAGACTGAAGTTCAAAACAGTGTATCATATGTACAATGCTCAGCGGAGCTGCTTATGATCTTTCTGAAGAGAACTAACAGATGCATCAAGACTGCAATCACAAGAACTTCTCTGAGTACTTCCCTCATAATCAGATCAAAATGTAAAATTAGATTTCATACCTTGTGCACAAATCCTATACGAAAACCGTTATCTTAGTTAGTGATATGAGCCATGCGTCCACCTTTCCTCACTTCTACAGAATCAATCGTAATGAAAATCCCCACTACATGCAGCATTGTACGTCTCAAGCAGTGTTGGCACTTCATCCTTGTACGGCAGAATGAATCTGTCTGCAAATTTCTCCTCAGTGATGGTTACAGCGGAGTAAAAGTCCCATTCTCTCATGCCCAAGTTTTTCGATTTCAAAACATGCATGACATAATGCCGAGGCATCAACCTCTTCTCCATGCTATAATTCAGAAGCACGGGACGTGCAACAATGTACGCCTGCGTACACCCCACTCTCTTTACTATGAACTCCATCTTACTTCTCAAGTGCTCCTCCACGAGAAGCGAAAAGGAGGGGTTCCTCCTCAATGCAGAAAGAAAATCCCCCCTCCAACCACCCAAAACTCCTGAAAAACTCCATCCTGGCCAGAAACTGATCATGCCCGAGACAGCTAAGCGTCGACAATGCATCCACAAAACGTGCAGACCCCGGACGGAAAACCATTTCTTGGGCTTTCTTGAGCAACACTTTGATTGTCGCACTACTCCTCAAAAATAAACCGCGCCCGCTAACAACAAGCAGTCGAATATCACTGTCTGAGAGTCCATACTACTTCAACAGAGCTATCTTTGCCAAAACATGCTTATCAATGATCCGGTTAATCAGTCCGTGGTTTCGTACAAGTGCCAGTACAAGTGCCAGAATACAATGCGGGAGGCGGCAGAACGAAGGAGGAGGGTCTGCGGGTTTTGAACGACGAGCTTCTGGAGCTCGGACTCGGCAAAGCCCATTTTGTGACGAGAGATTGGGCTGCAGGGTTCGGTTGACGTCCGCACAGAGAATACGGGGATAAGCAGAGATGAGCTTCCCAATCTGGGCGTCAGTGAAGCTGTTGTGTTTGAAGAAATGCCGCACTGAGTCGGGGTTCGTTGTAGAGGTGAGGTTGGCGATGGGTTTCGAGGATTTTGCGGCTCTTTCGGGGGAGAACCCACATGAAGCAATCAAGTAGTCTGTAATGAGATTGGATTTGGGAGATGGGTTTTGAGCTGAAGTGGAGATGGAAGCTGGGGGTGTGGTGAGCCTGGGGAGGAGATTGAGATTCTTTTTGAGAAGAAGCATCATGGTTTGAAAATTTGGAGAAGAGAGGATCGAAGAAGCGTTGGAATTGTAGTTCGATTTCTATTGTAATTGAGATGGAAATTGAAATTGAAATTGAAATTGAAATTGACATAGAGATGGCTCTCTTTTGTTTAAAAATCCATTATTTTTTTATCTGGAAAAGAAAAGTCCATTCTGTTTTCCCACTTCAACGGGTTTTATAGAGAGTTACTAGATGCGCCCATGTTTTTCTTAGTGAGCCCGCTTTTTATATTTGGCCTGCAGCTGAGGGGAGCTGAGCTGGTGCTGAAGGGAGCTTCCAAAGGAGCACACCACTTATCCCGGAGAGCCACCTTTCTTAGTGAGCATACCTCACTTTTGAAAAAATAGTGTTTTTTCTAGTGAGCACACCATAGTTTGCCGATACACTTAAGCATACCCTATTTTCAAAATCATCTCTCCACCACTTCATCTCCCTATCTCCTCTGTGCTCTACCTCCGCCGCCCTAGACCTATCGTCCCGCACTCAATGCCACAAAGGCACTCTCTTTGCTCGATCTCGTGGCCCCCGCGTCCTCTCTACACCCACTGTTCGGGAAATAATAATATCTAAGATCTAATTTCGGACGAAAAATAATACAGGTAGGGATCTAATATCAGATTTACCATTCAGGATCTAACCCCATATATGATAGTGGCTGAAATCTAACTTCAGAGGGAAATAGAATGAAGGTTGAAAACAAAAATATTAATATATAAAAAATTCAACAGCAAACTTGTTATATTAATCAAAAAGGGGTTTTTACACATTTAGTCCCTTAAAATCTTTAAAAATTAGTTTTTAGTCCCCGACATCTTTATATTTAGAATTTAGTAACCAAATCCTTTAAATTACTACAATCTAGTTTCTGAACTGAATCGTTTTTTTAGTCACATGGAAACTAAATTGTAGTAACTTAAAAAATTTAGGAGACTAAATTCTAAATATGAAGATTTGGAGACTAAATTCTAATTTTTAAAAATATAAGGAACAGATATGTAAATACCCCAAATCAAAATTGTGAAGTGGGATCGTTACGAAAAATGGTGTGCGCCTTTAGAAATTCCAGTGTTGAATATACTTTACTTTTGCAGCAACCACCCCCTTAATAGTAAATTTTGTGTATTATTTCCATATGTTGTACGTTTTGTCTCTCCCCTTCGCCGTTATTTACTTGCAATTAAAGAGCCATTAGTCAAGATGTGCAATTCAAATCCTAATCTATTTCTGTGGTTGTACCTCCTCGATCATAGAAAGTGAGGTCTAGCTCACTAATAAAGGGGCTAGAGTGAGTAATATGAGGTGCTAGATTTAAGATTGAACTACAGCCTTTACTCGGAAAAAAAAAAAAAAAAGAATAAATGCTAGTTGGGTTGGGCGCTACTACTAACAAATAGTAAAAAGCCTTAGAATGATTAACTTGTCTAAGATCTGAAGTTCCAAATATTGCATATTAGAAAGTGTTCAACTTTTTTTTTTTTTTAATATTTAAGATCTTAGAATTTGATGAGTTTGAACAAGAGGTCGAAAATGAAACAACCAACTGGAGGGAAAAAAAATTTGCAGTACAGTCACATCAATATTAACGTACTTAAAAATCATAGGTCCAAAAATCTCTCCATAAACTAATATTCTAATACCACTTCTCTTCTTATGTTTTAGATTTTTTTTTCCAGCGTGATTATTTTTTGCTTTATGTAACATATCCTAAGTACTCATGATAAAAAATTAGTTGTTGTTATTGTTGTTGTATCATCATTCAGAAAAAAGAAAAGAAAAAATCATTAAGCTAGTGAATTGTACTATTTTTACCTCAATATAAATGAAATGTTAGCATGCTCTTTTTTAAACCTGGGAAGACTGTTTGGTGACAAAACCAACTACATTGAGGGATTTTGTGAACGGAAATTTCTAAATGCATCCATCAATTTTCTAGGTACTCCACTTTCTAAATACATCTCCATAAAGTTTTTTTAAAAAAAAAATAACTAATTACAATCTATTATATTCCCAATTCATCCTTATGTCTATTTTCTCCCCTTGTTTTTCATCAATCATTTCTCTCTTGTTGTCGCCAACCAATCCCACTGTCTCCTCCTCCCCAACTACTAGACCCTGTTATTAGTTCTTCCCCAGCAGCTCAGCTACCCCACTCCCTTAAAAAAAATCCTAACTCTTTTAAAAAACTTGCCAAAGTATTAATTCATTTAACTACATCTAATTTAGTTTTTGAGTTCTTTTTTATTTTTTATTACTAGGAATTATTATGGTTTTGATTCTTTTTATTTTTGCGATATTGAGAATTACTAGAGCTTGAATTCTTTCTATTTTTGGAATATTGAGAATTATTCGGATTTGAATTCTATCTATCATTGGAGTATTGAGAATTATTAAGATTTCAATATGAGAGAAATTAAAAAAGAAGCATGTGAGAAAAAAGAGGAAAATATAAACTTTTAGTAAAATTATATAGCAAAGTTATGATATGAGCATAAATTCATCAATAAATTATAATAGCAAAGTTATAATAAAATTAAAATTTTCGGGTACTTTAAAAATTAGTGGGTGTATTTAGAATTTTCATTTGTTAAATTAATTAAATTAATTGTTAATTCTTTTACTATAAAGCACTAATAATAAAAATGGTTTCACTTTGCAAATCCAAACTATCGATTCTTCTGTTTGACGTAGACTATTGAATTTTATGTGTAAAACTTAATGCTATTTACATTTACTTCAAAATTTGGGTTTGGGTTCGACTCATTGCACCCCTACCTTTCTCCGCACCATTAATCTTTATGTATGGATGATAATGGATGGGTCAAAGTTTAATTTGTTTGTCAGCCTTATTCAAAATTTTGAATTAGAAATGAAAGTTTTATTTTTTTTATAATTCAAAAAATTTGAAAAGGGTGGTTTAAGGATTGGCCCTTAAACTCATCCATTCTCATCCGTATGTCTATGTCCTCTCTATTGTAATTAGGAGGGTAATTACTCGTACATAAAATAATTGATTAAGAATTTACAAATACATTGTGCATATGCTGATATCTGATTTCATATCTACATCCCTATCTTTATTAGCTACTGATATCAATATCCTTATCCGAGTGGTTATCATATTCTGATATCCATATCAACATCCTAGTTTGGATAATTTTTTTTTGTTTACTTTGTTTAAGATTAGATGGATAATTGATTAGGAATTTACAAATATATTGTACATATGCTGAAATCCGATTTCATATCTGTATCCATCTCTTTATTAGCTACTCGTATATATACGCTTACCTGAGTGGTTGTCATATTTTGATATCCATATCAACATCCTTTCATAGTTTTATAAGATTTATTTGGTCTGAGATTAATGTATGTCAATTAATTTATCTAGATTTTCCCTTTTAAGGAGAAAATTTTAATTTTAAAATCTTTTTCTCTCTATTAGTAATTTTTTTTATTAATATTCTGTGATAATCCAAAATAATTATCACTTGGAAATGGAAAAGAGATTAAACCTACACTCTAATACCATGCACCGATGAAGTGAGTGAAGAAAATAGAGGGATAAGAGAGAGGAGAAGATGGAACAAGGAGAGGGAGAAGAGATAGGGATGAGAAAAGTTAAGAATCTCATTAATCATAAGTTAAGTTATGGCAATAAGTGCTCCTCATAAGTTTAAACAAAAAGGATAATTATACTAAGACTATCTTACTATATTGCTAAGCGAAGAAGAGAGAGAAAATAATACAATAGAAAAATAAAAAATTTAGAAATTTGAGAAAACTGGCTTGGGTCATACAAAGTTCTGTGAATTTTTTATTTATAATTTTAAAGAAAAATAGGTAGTGGAAACAAATGAGACTGTTGGTTAGGCAAGTAGTTATATTATAGAGGAAGTAGTTACATAGATATTTCAAAAATTAGAAAAATTCAAAACCACTTTGTAAGATTAACAACCTCCCCTTAAAAAATATATCTAGATTTACTCATCATAATAATCTAATTAATATTATTCCACTGTACTTTTCTTAAAAAATAAATACATCAAAATATTTCAAGCATTTGCGCAGATCTCCTATCTTGTTTGTACTATGGGATTATAGAACTTATTATGCCTCTAAACTTTTTTTATTAGGGTTTCTAACGGAATTAGATAACCGCTTGTAACATTCACTCTGATGGGAACGTGTAAATGAGCACCCGGCACCACATGGGAAAAGTAATGCTAACAAAGTCAAGTGGTGTGCTCATCCAGAATTTCCCCACTCTAATTTAAACCGAATGAATCCAACCTCATAACGCCCTTCCCCCCTTCTTCAAACTGGAACCCAAGAATCAGAAAAACGACACATGATGAAATTAGGGATTCCTTCGCGAAAATTTGGTTTTCTTTCATGAAATTGGATTGAAATTGAATTTGGGATGTCGGTTTTTGATCTTGCGAGGCTGAAGCGGAGGAGGAAAGAGGGCCAAAAAAAAAAAAAAAAAAAAAAAAAAATGGGAAGGAGGTTGGAGATTGAAGTGATTTTGGGACTGAAATTAGTGATGGAAGAAGATGAGTTCTTCTCTATGAGCTCTAGCATCGAATGAGCTAAATTTTATTAGGGTTTTAATATATATGTTCTTGATTCAATAATGTCGTCCAATCTCATTTCCAAAATGAATTAATCTCAAGTTGAGAGAGGCTAAAGATGTTATCTTACTCTTTATGGGGCTTCTCTTTTGCTTGATTACCTTCTTTAAGACTCAATATCGAATTCTGAAGAGGGTTCTTGGGTACCCATAACAATTTTGCTCAAGGCAATCAGAAGAGAACTGTTATGTGCAATATATCATTTCTGTGAAAATGTGGTAGACGGCGGGGATGATATGCGGAGATCCATCCTCGATTACCCGAAATATTGATGCAAATCAAGAGTAACGCATGTATAGATGTACCTTCATGTTGTTCCGCTTTGGTGTCGTTATGTGGAGAAAGAAGATTTGTTTCTGTACAGATATAACTTCAGTATGCTATATGATGCATGTAAGGTGTTTGAGATAATGTCTGAAAGAACTGTTTTGGTCTTTTGGTAGTGGATTCTCCCGGAGTTTGGTTTTTTTTTGGCTGGGTGAAGTTGCTGCAGATATAACACCATTGCCCCCACATTGAAGGAGTCCACCGTTGACCGTGTTGGTTTCTCTCAACGCCGAGCAGGTCATTGTATGGTCACCCATGCATTATCACTTACAGACTCTGTCAATGCTATGATCCCACGAGGCTTTTCCAAGGTAAACCATCAATCTTGATAGCAACCGTGCTACGTGCATTACTTAATGGGAAGATTTTCCTGCCAAGTTAAAATTAATTGTATTCTGTATTTTCTTATCTGAAGAAAAATATTTCTCCTCTGTTTATTGCTTTCTTAAAAAAAATGCCATGTAGAAAATGTTGATGCATTGGTTCTGCCTGATCATTCTCCATGTCATTTGTAATAATGCAAAAATAAAATCAATTGTTACAAATTCGTACATGTTGAAGAGAAGCTTTCATTAACAGTAAACACATTAAGATAAATTTAGCAGTTTGTGTTGCAAAATATCTTTTACAAATTAAACACCACTTATAAAATTTGCATTAGTTTCAGTAAAAATTGGTACTTCTGATTTTGTGTTGGTTCCTCTCATCCACCAAAATGTCACTTTAATGGTTTATTATCACATATTTTAAGTGATTGCAATTTTAGTACTCTCTTGCATAGGAGGTCAAAACAATTAAGTCAATAAATAAGTGGAAACTATGAGGACTATGTGTAATTCCCTAGCTCAATAGTCCGACATTGGATGTGAGACAAGAGATAGAGTAGTTTATAATGATTCCAATTAAGCCATTAAGTAATCGTAACTAGTTTTTTTGAGAGAGGGATTTTTGTCTAATTATAAACTATTTTAAGTCTTGTTATCCTACCGCAGACTTTAGTATATTCAAACCGAATATATTATCGGTACCTATACGTGCTCGTTTACCGTATATCGAGGTAAGGCATGATAGGTATAAGTGGTATCAAAGCCATGCACCAACCAAAAATGTACAGAACTAAGTACTACATGGATCTAAGTGCTACTCGGAACAGAGTGCCACACGGAAGTGGGGGCTATCTTTTGAATCCGTGGACTATCTCTAGAATTCCACACCGCTTGGTGACATGTTAAGATGTTACGGTGCCCTTCTAATCAGGATGTCAGATTCTAAATGGGGGAGACTGTAATACCCTAGTTCAAGAACCCACATTGGATGTGAGACAAGAGCCAGAGTTATTTATAAAATTCCAATGGAGCAATTAAATAATCGTATCTTAACCTTTTTGGGGGAGGAATTCATGTCTAATTATGAGCTATTTTAACTCTTGTTATTCTGCTGAAGGATTTAGTATATTCAAACCGAATATATTGTCGGTACTTGTGTGGGCTCGTTTACCACATATCGGGGTGGGGCGGGGCGGGGCATGACATTATGACTTGCTTTTCTTTTAATGAGAAGATTAAGATGATAAAGTAAACAGAAAAAATGACAACTAAGTCTTTTATCCCATGTATTTGGAGTAAGATTACATGAACCAAATAGAGATTGATACTGGGTAGAACACATAGATCTCCTTCTCCACTCATTCCTATTAAGTAATATGTCTTCAATAAGTTCTTTAGCATCCATATCTTTCATATCACCTCCATCCATATTTCTTACATATTCCCTTTGCTCTTTTAAATTGTCCTATGTTGATAAACTCCACTCGCTGAACTGGTGTATTTATAGGTCTACGTCGTATATAATCAAACCATTATAGGCAATTTTCTTGATCGTCTCTTCTATGGGGCTACATGTAGCTCAGCAAAAATATTCTCATTTCTAAACTTATCTCTCATAGTGCTACCAAACATCGAATGCAACATACACATCTTTGCTACACTTATCTTCTGTGCATAGTAACTCATCATAACCCAACATTTCTTGTTATATAACAAGTCTACCTTAATAGTAATATGATAAAACCTTCCCTTTAGCCTTAACAAAAAGTTACTGTCATATAAAACTGCTGTTGTGCTCCTCTATTTCAACTAGCCAATTTGGATCTTATGGTTGACATCACTATCGATCTCTCTATCCTTTTAGATAATAGAGTCCAAGTAGCTAACTAGTTCCTCATAGGATCTCACCCATCCAGTGTCATAGAAGGGGAAGGCGAACACAAAAGAATTGGAAAAGAAGGGTACGGGACTTGTACTCTACAGGAACACCTAGACATAGCAGAGCTACAGTTTACAATGTACCAATTTGTTCATTTACTACCTATTGTGGACAAATTCCCTTTGATTTGCATGCTAACAACAAAGAAAATGAACTAGACTAATACTGAAATATGCTTTGGGAGAGTAAAGAATGATAAAAAGATGAAAAAAGCAACCAGAAGCTCTTATAAGTCTTAGTTTAGTCTCGTTGCTTGAACTTATTCTTCGCTGAAGTTGTACAGAGCTGATATTTCCCTGAATCTTGTAGTCTTAGACATCAACGGATTATCAAATATTTTTCTATAGTCCTAACAAAAACTAGGATTTTTCCCAAAAGAAAAAGCTATATTGACTTTATGGGCAATTAAAATTCGTTCTAATCGATGTTATGAATTTGTATTCTGTTGCAAACTGTGGTTGCGTAATGATCCCAAATTAATGAAGTATCTGTTAAACCCTTGAAGGAGACTAAGATAATGAGGAGGGGAAAAAAAAAAAAAAAAAATCATATTTCACCTTAACAGAAACCAAAGTTGACATAGATGCTATTATGAGGCATTAATTTACTATTTTGCACTATACAAAAGGATATAGTTGAGGGGTATGCTTTCTTTTAATCTCATGGAAAAACATGGAAAGTAATTCCATGTTGGGTGCATGATTATGGATATTAGTATGGGAACAAGAACAGATACAAAGGTTAACCATCCATGCACAAAAATAAAAAAAGGTCATTATTTATAAGCTCTACATAAGTTCATGCATTGATTCATGTTTTCTAAAGGGTATAGGGTGACATCTAATTTGCATCTCTCCCATTTACCTATCCAAATACTCACATAAGTAGCAACAGTTCCTGCAATTAACCACCTCTTATTATTTTAGAAAATTAGTTCAGAAGAATGGTAGTAATCTTGACATCAAAAATTGGTTTATGCCCTTCCTTCTGTTTCGTTTTTGGGTTGGAGAAAGAGGCATCTCATGCACGGTGGCATCTGTTTATAGCAGAACTGCTACAATCACTCCTAGCCTCTTGTGACTTGTCTAATGGTGTTTGGTACTAACAACCTATTGCACTATATATGACCGATCTAATCTTTCCCATATGGTTTGCCAACAGACAAGAAAGGTCAGGCCGCCAACATCATAGAAATGGCAAGCCATGCGAGCTCTCAAGTCCTTTGTGGGCTCGTTATGTTGCTTTTATTAGTAGTAGGGTCCCATGTTGAAGCCCAGCACCACATAGGTGAGGGAGCAAGATGCCCTCCTGTTCCTGTCAAGAAAAATCGTGGCAGATTCATGCCAGGTGCCTGGAATTCCGCACATGCCACTTTCTATGGAGGCTCTGATGGGTCTCAAACCACGGGTGGAGCATGCGGATACCCTGATACTATGAGCCATGGCTATGGCCTGTAAACAACGGCATTGAGCACCGCTCTGTTAATGATGGGCATACTTGTGATGCTTGCTTCGAGATTAAGTGCGATAGGAGCCCTAAATGGTGCAAACCAGGAAAACCCTCCATCTTTGTCACAGCCACAAACTGGTGCCCACCAAATTATGCTCAGGCTAGTGACAATGGTGGTTGGTACAATCCTCCACGTGTCCATTTTGATCTCACTATGCCCTCATTCCTTCAAATTGCTGAATACAAAGCTGGAATAGTTCCTGTTAACTGCCGCAGGGTTCCGTGTAAGAAGCAAGGTGGTATCAGGTTCACCATTAATGGGCATCGCTACTTCAACCAAGTGCTGGTGTGGAATGTAGGTGG